>JAMPIV010004653.1:195000-897313 GCA_024509875.1 Oreohelix idahoensis
AAGTAGTTCAGCTTCAAGGACACAGACGTTTCTTCAGAACTCTTCAGGTCAAACCAGTTTATTTCATATGCTTGCCTTTGAAATGTTGTGCGCTGTCAGTGTATCAAAAGTGAAACAATATGGCATGAAGTGTATTGCCTTCAGTGTTACATCAGATGTACATCATTGCCACGTCCTATCCCCATTTTTGTTCCTAAATGGGATGGACTTTTTATTATGAAAGAGGTTTAAAAAAAAAGGTCAAGGTTGTCCCATAGCAGGGAGTGAAGTGTAAGAAACTTCACCATTCTAAGTCCAGCATCGAGAGGTGGGGTGACCAGTCCCCTTCCTCGCTGCATGAAAGAGGTTGCAACTGGATAAAATAAAGGCCTACAATGAAACCTGATAGATCACATGGATCCTGCACACGATCTATGCATTCAAGACCCAGAAAATCATCATCACCCTTCAGTTCACCAAGGATCATAGGCCTTCAACAGACATAAGCTAAGTCTTCCTATCCTGTGCCATCTGAAGGTCTCTCCATGTCTTCTTCATTCATTTCATGTCTGTCTCCAGAGCTCCTCTCCATGTATTCTTCAGTCTACCTCTACCTTTTTTACCCTGGGGATTCCAGAACAAGGACTGCCTTGAATAATATCAAGAGGTTTCCACCATGTGTGTACTATACAAGCAAAGTTGTATATATCCAACATAAGGTCTTTTCTCTGGTCTGAGAAAATAGCTATATTTCCACAAGATATACACTAAGACATTAGTGATGCAGATCAAGAACAAACAAACAAAATTGAAAATTTCCAACTGGAAGCAATAACCTTGAACTAGTTTAGAAGATATAATGAATCAATAAGTCGAATCCCTGTTGCGCACATATTCTTTTGTGTGACGCACAGATTACTGTTGGTACGCATACAAATGTAAAATGTATTTATTTGTCTGATAAAAATATATTTATCTTTGAATTCACGATTCTTAATCTAAGGGACAGAACTCAGATTAGTCGATGTGTATTCATTCTATGAGTTATCTGTTCTTGTATCTTTCCTGAATATCGAACTTGGCGTATGAATCTAGACTTATGTCATATTTTGTGTCTGGTATAGCCAGAAACAAATTATTCTTGTTAGGTTTATGCAGGGATGTTTATGATCCGAATCTATGTTTACTCCTTGTCTGTTTGAGACGATTCGGTCTTATATCGTGTTATCTTTGTATGTCTATGTCGGACTATTTTCCTTGTACTGTACTTTGGGGTCAGGCACTTTCGGCGAATGAAGATACGTTAGGGAGTGCTTCGGTGATGAAGGAGCCTGGCGGGATGTCATGGCTTTAGACCTGTCCAAAGTCTGTGATCTCTATGATTTATTATGGAAACGAAGATAGTTTCTTCTAGGATTGTGAAGTCTACGAGTTCTCCAGTGTTGATTCAGTAACGCGAGGAGAGCGTTTGTGTTTGCTAGTGTATTTCCTATGCCAAGGTAAAAGAACTGTTCACTGAACTCTTTCATTCCTAGGCTCAAATGGGCAGATGTCTATATGAATTTACCTATGTCTATATGTCGGGACGACATGTTATCTAGCAGCACCGAATATGTTTATATGCAGCAATTATGAGGACAGAATATGCTGATACCAGTAGAAACATTTGTGTTTATGAAAAAAGCTTCTATTGAAGATTTGCTATACATCCGTATAGTGAGCGATGCTCAACAGGGAACCAGAAGCCATTTTGGACCCTAACTTTTTGTCGATCCTCAATCAGAGAACGGGGATGCCCCTTATTATCCGGTGATGATTAAGAGATCACAGCTATAAAGAAAACCCAATACTGGTGGGTTAATATTGTCTTCACATAGATTTGCTGAACTTTACCTAAAGGAATCTTCGCTAGAAAAGAGGTCCTGTTTAGGAGTCATGTTTGAACAGTATTTATTAACTGACATGCTCGGTCAGTAAGGCCTGATGATTGTATTGATAAACAGTGGAAATCTAAGTGCTTGTCTACAGATGTTCCATTGCAATGTTATTCAACATGAATGCTAACTTGTGATGGTAGACCATTGATCAACAATATGCTATTTATGTCGACCTGTGTTCCTGTAACGATGCTCGTATTGTCTAAGTGTGTACGTCCCATTAAACAGTATGAAATGACCACAGTAGTCCAGCCATCCTTGACTTCCACCTGTGATTGGAGTGAGTGTCCTGTGCACCTGTCGAACTGTCATCCATTCGCGTTTGTCATTATTGATGTTCACACTCACTCACGACATCAGAATATACGCACCTAACAGTACACCTTGTCAGGGCCCCAACAGTCGGTAACCTGACCCATTTACAAAACATTGTGACTGGACGAGCTATATCACAAAAAACCCATCCATACTAATCTGGTGCAAGAAATAAGCTTTAACAATGTGATGGCACTTTACCAAGCATATTGCTCCTTATCAATCCCAAAATGAAATTTTAAAACACTAAACATAAAAATGAAACAAACATTTTAAAACTGCATGCTTAAACAGCATAAAAAAGACACAATAATAAGACAGATTCGCACACAAATCATAGAAACATCATGCACACACAAAGAGTCACAAACCTTCCATAAGAAGACAGGCACAGATTGCCACAGTTAGCCCCACAGTTCTGGCCATGGCAGAAAAACCGTTGACATGACCCATTTCCACAAGGTCAAAGATATGTTGCTGCTGTTGACCACTGGGCAACGTAGCCTGAATGATGGTCCTCATGACAACCATATCCCTTTCTTGAGGCTCTGCACAAAAGAAAATACTCTTACTATCTGAAACAAGTTTCACCATACACAGTTCGTACCAAAACAATAACATCTGTCTATAATTGCAGCCATTCATCCATCTATCTACCTATCATTTCGTTAAACGTCATACCAAAAAGCAAATATCTCCAAATATCCCTCCAAAACTTTTTATCCCTTGTAAATTCTATTAGGAAACGAGAGGGGAACAACAGAAGTGATTGCGTCATTAATAGGCTGAACTGCCCATGGTAAACTTCCGGTGTTATGTCTTGCGGTTCGCACTAATGACCTGTCATCGAAGCATCATTTTTTGGTGATGCGTAGATGGCAGGGAGGATAGTGTGATTCGCTTGCATAGCTAGGCGGGGTTGTCGCACGGAAAGTCCAGGGTTCGAATCCTGGGTAAGCCACTCATGTCTGTTGTTTTTCTGTTGTCTAGTGTTCTACTTCTTTATTTCCTACGAGTGCCTGATAACATACCTTTATGTTTGTCTCATATTGATTTACTGTTTACAGGCCTCGTGGTTTCCCCTTCCTTATGTCTTATAAAGGTAACCCACCAAAACATGACAGGGTATAATTGTGTAGTGCTCCTTCTGCTCCATCTCCTGATGAATGAAGTAATTCTCGTGTGGTCATTTCATTCCTTCACATACTATTTCAACTTCATTGGACTTTTGTAGTCACACTAATCATGACTTATAATCAATGCACCATGAATAAAATTAAAGGCCTGCATATTCTTTTAATAAGTGTTCAATTTACCTTTTACAGCGCAATGCA
Source organism: Oreohelix idahoensis (assembly GCA_024509875.1). NCBI lineage: Eukaryota > Metazoa > Mollusca > Gastropoda > Stylommatophora > Oreohelicidae > Oreohelix > Oreohelix idahoensis. The sequence continues at coordinate 198,566 of JAMPIV010004653.1, forward strand.
TGTCTTTTCCCTATTTTCAAGAAAACTGGCAGGATATTTCATTGCTCAATACAGAACATTTCACATAGACAATTAATAATAATGGGGGTGGGGGGGAGCGGGGGGGGGGGGGGGGCGGGGGGGGGGGGGGCTGGGGGGGGAGGGGGAAGTTGACTCTTTCCAATGCAGTGTTGTTAATTAGGCTCAAGAGTATCATCCCTTTGTCTTACACAGTTATTGGGTTCATTAATTTTGCCTCGTTACAATATGTTCTAACTAGCAATAACCCGTCAACATTGACAGGTTATTAATTATTGTGTGTTGTTTCTGTTGCATGTATTACAGACGGTATTATCATTACTGTGGTCATTTCATTGCAGGCGACTGTCATTAGATATTTGTAGTGAAAATTATATGGATGTATTAAATATGAAGACATGGAGTAACCTTTCCTAAATGACATGTGGAGCAGTGACAATGATCTAATGGGCCGTAAATTGACTAAATAACTAACATTTCTTTTATGACAATCTCGTAATTGTTCGTGCATCTTTTAAAATCTTGCCATGGTCGACTTACTGCCTCTGAGAAGCCATGGTCGAGTTACTGCCTCTGAGAACAATGTTTGAAGTTTGACGACACCCCAGTTCATGTACTGTTTATCAATTGTGTTGTTGGCTTCTTTCCATAATCAAATTGTTCATGCACACCTTCATTTGCGCACTTTTTTTTATTTTCGGGAGAGTACATATAAGGGGAAACAATACAATTATTGTCTAACTTTCAACCACTGTTGCACCGCCTTAGCGATGGTTGAAAGTAACAATTACACAGGGATGGCCCGGCGGAAGCTATCATCTCATTATTGCCTGTGTTTTCGTGCCTCCGCCATACGGATCTCTCAGACAGACAATATGGCATTCTATTCAACGATCGTGCTCGACCATATTGTCAATAGAGGATCGTCTCTATCAAAGGTTGGCTAGACGGCTTAGGCGATAAACGTATTACCGCTGACCTGTGTAATTAACCTGGTAGTGTTACGATTCACCTGGCGGAACGTAAACAAGTCTGGGATGCGGTCACAGCAAAAAGAATGAAGGTGCATGAAATATGCCAAATAAAAAGCGATCGGTGAGAAAAATGAAGAAAAGAAGTGATACTGCCGGAGGGGATAAAGGAGTGAGAGAGGGGCACAAACGTACATGAACAAACCCGTTTTGTCACAATCCCAAAAGAAAAAAAAAACCACATAATTATGGTTTTTTTAAAAAGACATCTGCACAAAATTATTTTATCTTTGTAAGACAAATTAGTCCTTAAACCTTACCAGCAACTGACTACTAGCTGCAACAAATCATGGCCTATAATCACCCTAATGATGAAGTGTAGATAACAGATGATGATTACTGTTGTGAAAGCCATTTGAAGCATGATACACTGAAACATTTTAATCATTATGCCCTCTATTGTGTCAGACTGTCTCGTTCTTTCCAAATCGTTTCTGCTTCTGCCAGCTGTTTATGGTTGTTAGCAATGTTATCTTTCCTCCCTTGTTTCTTATTGAGCACTGTCTTGTCACTGAACACAAAGAAAATGAGTTCTAATGTTAAAAAGGTCAAGGTTGTCCCAAAGCAGATACTACCGTAGGGGAGTGAAGTGTTACAGACTTCACCATACTAGGTCCAGCATCGAGAGGTGGGGTGGCCAGTTCCCTTCTTCCCTGCCTTTTCCTTCCCTAACTTGGAGTCAGGTAACCATTTACATCTGGGTAAACTGGAGTGTCAGTACCGTGATTCGAACCCGAAACCTTTGCCGCGAGAGACCATCGCTCTAACCACTCTGCCAACCAGACGCTCGTTCTAATGTTACCTGAACCAATTCAATTATATGAAAGTGAGTCATAGACACTGAGAACACAAATAACAAAAATCACAGGAGGCAGCAGAAATGTGGTTTCTCTGAATAAATATAAAGAATCCCAATGACAGCTAAACTAGCTAAAGAATAATACTTGAAAAGAGCTAATTAACAAGATGTGTAATCATAAACATATGGAGAAGACAATCAACCTTTAATGTACAAGTGGTGATGAAAAGAAGGGCATTTGAAAACACAATGGTAACTAAATAGCTTAACACTGAGGCATGAGAATAGATCAACAACAGAACTGAAAAAGAGCATCAAAGCCTGAGATCTGTGGACTGACATAATACCATACATCTCAAGGAAAATAATACTTCACTTGCCATGATCATCTTATAACCTGTTTGTTTGTTTTAAGGCACTCTTATTATGCACCTAAGATATTTAATTTTTTTCTTCCTTTTTTCTTTTTTGATCAATGATGCTGTTAATATATGCACATTTAGCCCTTTCTTCTTCTTCTTCTTCTTCTTTTTCTTCTTCTTCTTCTTCTTCTTCTTCTTCTTCTTCTTCTTCTTCTTTGTACACTGTCACATGTCTACTTGAATATTTTCAATGAAAGCAGTGGTCAGCCTCAGACTATTTGCACCTTGTTGCATGGTGGTTTGCTCTGAACAATGTTCCATGTGATATGAATAAAACAATTATAAATTTATGGCCATTGTTTTTTCTTTGATATGTTAGTTTTTTTTATTCAGTGATAGTGCATCGTGCCTTCGATGGAAGCTTAAGCGAATGCGGGGATGGAAGATTCCGAACAATACTTGAACCTTGGAATACGATTGATTTGATAAGTCATTTCATTGAGTCCATACATTTAATTCACAGTTGTACACACAGGATGATCATTTCAAATAGGAGTAGAACATAAGTCCATTAAGTCATGCATTGAATTAATGGAATCCGTAGCCTGCTCGTTTACGTGTCAATGTCCGTTTAAGGATACACTGCAGTATTGTCGTCAGAACAACACAGCTATATGCACGCGCAGCTAGACATGGCTACCTGCCGACAGTGAGACTGCGAGTCTGAATATTTCATATGAATTTGACGATTATTCTTCTCCTTCTGAGAATTCTAGTTAAATACTAACCTCCATGAATTTTCCTCTCATATAGAGTTCTAGAACTGACGCTGTGGGACTTCTTCATCACTTAAAATGCCAAGCCTGAAAAGAAATGAACATAAAAACGAAAAGATATTCTTTCTTTCTCCAAATGCCCCACTCCCACTATCTCTCTCTCATAGCAGATTGCATGTAAAACAAAGTTACTTGTGACAGAAATAACATATTTCACATTCAGTGTTCACATATTGGGCTAGATTATTAAAAGTATTATTCAAACTTTGATCATAAAAAGGAGCTAGAGTCAGCGACTAGCTATTTTTCCCCCATACAATATAATGAGCCTTTATAAATATTTTCAAATAATGCCATTTTTATTGCTCGAATCTCAGCCTCTAATTGTTTTTGTTTTTTTTAATGTTGTTAGTGATTTCTGCTGGGACATTAAATGTATAGCTATGTCTATTATACTGTGGTGAATAACTGTAGTTGTGAATATTTGTAAGCGATTCATTCATTATGTAACTGGAACATTGAATTCTTTTTTCTAAATGAGCACCCACAAACCCAACATGATTACTTATTTTTAAACCCTGTAATTAAAAGAGATGTTTATAAAAGTGCAGAAAACTGTATAACTCTATGCAAACACTTAAATGCATCTTTACTTACTTGTATTTGCAACTGAGATAGTAATTGTGCAAATAAGAATAATGCTTGTACACGTTATTTGCATGTGAAACGAAGTAGATATGAGTACTCATCTCAGCTCTGAAAAATCTATATATAAGTTATTAAAATATTAAATATTGAAGATAACATCATACTTGATTATTGTATCAGAATGAGCTTCACTGTGTCCAAATTTGGCTTGTAAGAAACTTCTAATCTCATTCAACGAAGAGTCTTGTGGCAGTTTGAGAAGTATACAAACAAGCTCGTTCTGGAATCAGCATAGAATTTAATTATCCGTGGATTTTATTGGAAAAGAGCTCATAATGTTTGTTTTCTCACTGTATTTCTGTCTGCTGTCTGTCTGCCTTTCTAACCATGTCTTCTGACTATGTCCATCAGTTTTATTTCTTTCTCCTTTTTTCTGCAATCTTCAGAATCATTTATAGTAAAGAAACAAGAATCATAAACAACTGTCAAATTTTCAGACTGATGAAAGAATATTGTCTGATTCTGGAATTAAAAAGTCCACTCTCTGCACAAGAATGAAAGCTACATCTGTCCACTAAGATTAATGGTGCAAGGAGAAGCAAAAAAAATAAATGAAAGTTAAAGACTGTTTTTTTTTAAATTAGGGGAAAGGAAACTTACCCAAGTTATTCTTGGAGACTCTGGTAACAGCTGTGATAGAATGTCCCTGCTGAACAGGCCCAAATCAATGATGGCTTTGATTTCACTACTGAAACCCTGTGTTAATTTTGTTAATGTTACTCATTTCAGACCAGAAATCATGAGGTCCACTAACAATACTACATTTTAATATTATATGCAACTTCATATGATCATTAATTTTAAAGTATATATAACTGAAAGCACCACATATAAATAGTGAGAGAATAGTGTTAGATTATGTATATCTACACTCACCACTGTATCATTATTACCCCAGCTTGTATTCAAACTGTATGCTGTTTCCCCTCTCCAGGCAACTTGCACCACCTAATGCACAGTGCCCTATCCATTCCTTCTTCTCCTGGCTACTCACTCCAGTCAGCCATCTTAATGTACTTAAATCATTCATTTTGTGCATAGAATTATCTATTCGCATTTTTATTTATGTCAAATTAAATGTAAATTTTAAAATTACTTTTAACAAGGCAGTATAAAACGGTTAGGGGAGATAATTAAGCAGAAAGGAAACAATTTATTGACAAGTTGTATAATATCGTACTAAAAAGTATCTAACCAGAAGTGGTTCATCTCTACATTTATCTCTTTTTTTTTTTTGTTTTCTTTATAAATTTCTTGGTGTTTTCTTTGGTTTTCCTAAAGTTCTACGTTTCCTCTGCTATTTCTGCTTAGGTACAAAGTTACATTTAAGGAGGACTGACAGCAGTCACCTAGGTAACTGTTCACTCACACCCCATAAGGTAATACACTTATTCACCAGATAACCAATGAGTACTACCTTTTTATTAATTTAAAGACACACCCAGCATGTCAGTTACCACCACACTGTGCCTCAATGGGCGTGTAACGGGATCCTTTACCTTTTTATTTCCTTTCTCTTGAGCCTTGCAAAAGTTCATTCGGGAAACGGATTTAACTCATCATTTTTCTTAAAACTAACCTTAAAATGTAAGTTTCTGATTGTTTCTTCAAGACAAAATTTTAATTTAAAGTATTGCAGACTAATTATTATGGATCAAAATGATAAGATGGCTAAAAAGAAGAGACTATAACGTCATTCACAGCGAGCAAACAGTTTGATTATGGAAAGAAGCCAACAACTTGAACTGGAGACAGTAAGGTGCAGAGATGCAGATTAAGTCAACAGACAATCAAGATACTCTTCTGTCCAGTTTCATTCGGGAAACAGATTTAACTCATCATTTTTCTTAAAAATGTAAGTTTTTTTATTGTTTCTTCAAGAAAAAATTTTAATTGAAAGTACTGCAGAAGTATACTGAAGCACATTAAAAACGCACCACCTGTATAATCCAGGAACAGATTGTGAAATGTAAATATAAGTGTGTACAAGTTTACATATTTGGAATCTTTATTCATTTTCCTATGAATCCATGCTGGTCATTAATTTGTACATTTGATTGTTATGAAATTCATTGCATTCTGTGCAGGCAAGGGAGAAAACCAAAAATACAAAAAAATGCACGTGCGTTATCCTGCTGGAGAAGCTGCAAGTCTGGATAAATTGTGAACGCAGGAGCAACCAGTGCATCCAGAACCTCATCTCGATATGTCACAGCATTAACATTTCCACGGAAGACGTGAAGAGGCAAGCGATGGTGAAAACTGAATCCTCCCCAAATGTGAATACTGCCACCTCCAAATCGGTTGACACAGCAATCTGCAAAGCGCTCTTTACACCGTCGCTAAATCCGCATACGTCCATCTGCAAAGGATATGTTGAATCTGTTCTCGTCTGTGAATAGGACAGCATTCCACTGCAGTCTAGTCCATCTGATATGTTGCTCTGCCCATTGCAGGCGCTGCTAACAATGTCTGTGAGTCAAGTTTGGCCCAACATTAGGTCGTCTTGCAGTAAGGCCTGTATCTCTGAGTCGTCGTATGACTGTCATTCGAGAGACTTGCCCATGTCTACCCACTATTGCTCTTGCTGTTTGACTTGCCGGGAGAGTACGATTCCTTAGGTGACTCAGCACAATATGACGATCTTGCGCAGGGGTAGTAACTCGTGGTTGGCCACTCCGAAGTCTACCCCGGGCACTGCCAGTTGTTCCGTAACGTTCATTGAGACGTACAATAGTGCTGTGGTGGCAATTCATCCTTCTGGCAATGGCCCGCGAGCTCATTCCGGTCTCCAACATACCAATGGCTCGTTGGCGGTCGTTTTCAGATAGTCGTGGCATTTCAAGCACATGTACTGGGTGTTTTGTCTCAACGGCCTTTTTATACCGAGTATACTGCCAGAACGCGTACACATTTTCAGGGTCATAGCTGTTGGGAATCGTGTTGCACGTGTAACTTTCATCGTTTTCATGTAGTCTGTACACACACCCGTGGGTTGAATCTTGCACTTTCCATTCCAGCAGCCATTCGCTCTCTACCTCATGGCAAACACGGAGAAAATCCATTCCCACACTTTTTTTTGCCAGCTTCTCGGCATCAGTATATATAATAGTGGTGCGTTTTTAATGTGCTTCAGTATATTATTATGGATCAAAATGATAAGATGGCTAAAAGGAAGAGACGACCGCGTCATTCACAGCGAGCAAGCGAGACTATAGAAGAAGCAGCAATGTAATAAGTGTAACAGAAACAACACACTATAATTAAAAACCTGCCATTTTTGGCGGGTTGTTGCTAGTAATATAATAAAGTTGTAGATTACTTTGTGCAATGTACTTACTTACTTACTTGGTCATCCATCTTCTACCGTGAGGTATAGAGGTTTGGAGGAGGGGGCGCCATACTATCCTATTGGCTGTCTTCCTTCTGGCCTGGTTCCCTTCTAGTCCTCGGTCCTTCAGAGATTGTCTATTGTTGTCCTCCCAGCAGACACTGGGTCATCCTGGAGGTCTAGATCCCATACCATAGTTTCCCATACTTGTCATGGTAACCGATCTTCTTCCATTCTGCAGACACGGCCAACCATCATAGTTGGGACTGTTCTACTTGAGCTTGCAGTGGCTGGGTTTTGAGGCTTGCCGTATTGTCTGGTTGAGGACCATATCTCTTCTTGTTACTTCAACCACCTTCCTCAGATACATCATTTCTGAGGTTTGGAGCTGGCCTTTTTGTGCAATGTATGAGCTATAAATTAAACAGCTAATTTCCTAGAAACAAGAATGGCTGCAAAGGAGGTGAAGATGTGTTTATATTTTATTTTATCATTCAAATTTAGGTCAATTTTTAAATAAACAACAATTCCTCGGTTGCAGAAATTAAAATTAGCATCTGCATATTGCTCTAAAATAAAATTTCGTTACTAAAAATAAATAGGCTGATTAAATATATATTATTAGGTAAGTCTAATTATTCACAATAATAATAATAAATAATAAATTCTTTAAGCGCCAAACACGGCGCATAAGGCAGAAACCAGTGCTCTCCAGGTTGTTCGTTGTGACGCCACTCCTCTTAGCTCTTGCACATTATTTAGGCCCAACGTTCTTCCTTCTCTTATTATTGTTCTTCTGAGTGTTTCTTTTTTGGTCTTCCTTTTTTTCCGCTTACCCTCAGGAACCCAAGTGAGCGCCTGTAGTGGTATTCTGTTGTTTTGCATTCGTAGGACATGACCGATATATGACCATCGTCTTTTCCTTATATAGTCGGAGACATATTTCTGCCTAGAGTCTTCTCTTATTTGTCGATTAGTCTTGAATTCTTTCCAACTGATTTCATGAGTTTTCTAAGACATTTGTTCTCGAATGTATTCAGCTTGTTCTCCAATGATTTTGTTATTTTCCAACTCTCACAGCCGTATGTTAACACTGAGATAACATTTGAATTAAACAGACGAAGCTTGGTATGTATATTCAATGATCGTAATTTCCAAATGTTAGATAATCTATTGAAGGCGCTAGCTGCCAAAGCAATTCTAGTATGGATTTCTCTTGTTGTGTCACCATCCTGAGTCATTTTACTGCCTAAATAATTGAAACTTTCAACTTTCTGTAGTTTTTCCCCGTTCAAGATGATATCAAAGGTCTCGTTAGAAAAGTTCATAGCTTTAGTTTTAGAGGCATTTATTTGGAGACCAATTTTAACCGAGAGATGACACAAATTATTTATTGCTTCTTGGGATTGTCTTGGTGTTGAACTTAAGAATGCTACATCATCTGCGAAATCCAGGTCCCCCAGGAATTTTCCATTTGTCCATTTTATACCCAATTGTTCATTGTGGGTATAAATTCACAATGGCCTACTGATTTCTCTGTATGACGTCTATTGAGGATTAAAGTAATAAGTGTTAGTGTTGTCAGCTAGAGTCAATGACTCAAACTCGAGCTGTACTTAAGTCATGACAATGACTTGACTCAAGGCTCAAGTTTTATTTTTTTTAATAGCGTCTCAACTCGATTCAGGACTTGTCAATTTTGACGAAACAACTTTGCAGTCAATATTTATAACACACTTTTATGTAGAATCCAAAAATGATTTTGTTTAAATCAATAACGTATATGTGCTGTGACAACAGAGTTAAAATTAGGAATTATTATGTTCCATTATTATTTATATTGATTGATGTGATTGTTCAAAGAAAAGCGATTGTGACTATAAACAGTTTCAGGTGAAAAATGAAATACGACTTAAAAGCTACTGTTAGGGACTTCAAACTTGTTAGGAAAAACTAGAAGACACTTCTGATAAGTAATAATCAGACTTGGTCACTCACCTTGTACCTGAGAGTTCCTCTGTAAACTGTGCTTGCTGACTTTATACCATAAACGTCTATGTAATGAAGTGAATCTTCATTGGGGACATATTCCAAATCATAGCCTTCCAAGAGATCACTCACAACCTCAGGTCTGGCAAAGGCTTGTCCACCAGGAACCTCTATTACCTTTGAAAGAATTACCACAAGTCTTGTGAAAATGCAGAAAAGTATAAAGGTAGTATCATCATCACCAACACCAACACCAAATCCACCACCACATCATCATCATCATCCCCATCATCATTTTTATCATCATTATTATCATCATCATCATTATTATGTGTGCTCTTCTCAAGGTTAACTGTAACTGATCTTCATTGCCTTCTCTTTTGTGTCATATTATTCAATAAATCACTGTCGCTAGCAATCTGACATGTCAGAGCTAACCTTTGTGACACTTCTTTATGTCCCCGCATTATGTCTCTTTGGCTGTGTCAATAAAAATAATCCCTATCTGACAACTACAACAGGAAATGGTATATTTTAGTGATATTTAATCGTTTAGAATCAAGGTTTTTAAATGTTTTTCTCACCTCACTTAGTTTTGTGTTAAAATAATGATAGAGAATAAAAGAGAGATTTTAAAATGTATCTAAAAAATTTTTTTAAAGTTTCAACTTACTTTAAACCTCATTAAAAAGTAGAAAATAACACTCAATACACTCAGGATAATCAAGTAATCATAAAAGAGTTGTACATAAAGTAATTAAAGAAACCCATTTTAAATAGAAAATCTGTCTGGCATGTATGTGTTTTTCTTGAATACAGACAGTGTTGTCTTCAACGCCTTTCATAAAGCATTATAACTTGATATGACCTATACAACATCTTATACATGATGTAGGAAATCGCTGGACAGATTTACATTTCACAATTTCAATTTCTTTAAATTTACTTTACCACAGAATATTTCTTTCAGATTACTCGAGGTAACCCTGAATGCACAAAACATTAGTTTATACTTGCTAGTGAGCTTTAAAGCAAGTATAAACTTTAAAAACGCGACATTTTAAACATTTTCTTTATAATGAAGCTTGAAAACTATCTCTTCTGCTGTGTGGGCATGGCCTGATGGAGGAAAAACTTTCTGCGCAAAGTCATGTATGTGTGTATTGATGCTTCAATTGGTGAGACAGATCTTGGACATAAAGTTTTACTGCGTGACCTGTTGCATACCTGTCAACCTCCTGAGACAAAAACCTGTACACTGGACCCAAAAAATCCTTAAAAACACCCAAAAATCCTTACGCAAAAAATATATTAATAAATTATACACAATACAGTTTTAAAACGAGAAATGACACATACAAATCTATTAGCATTTGAATTAGTGTGATATAAAACATGCTAATAGTCTCATGCTGTTCTTTACATATAAAAAAGGGATCGTGAGGTACCACTCTTTCGATGCACAGTGTTTATAATTATAATCAACACATGCACTTTTAGCACTTTGCAGAATTGCATTTGTGGGCTTAAAGTCTGCACAGCATGTATCAATGTTAATCTTACACTGTAAAAAAGAAGTGAGTATGTCTGCATTAATGGACCTCCTGCAGTCTGTGTGGATTTTTTCATTGAAAAATAAAGCAGCGAAGTTTACGCAAACTTTTTTTTCTAGTTATGTAGGACCGACACAGAATATTATGACATTAATTTATTGGTAATATTTAAATGATCAAAATATAACTGGAGAGATTAAGAGAACGAAAAAAAAAATACAACGAAGCAAAGCAAACGCTAATAGAAAAAAAAAAACATTAACCAAATTATGAACAGAATATCAAATCTAGGAAGAAAAACATACCACCAAAAATTTACAAAATTATTATTTAAGAGTTGGTAGCCTCGACCAGTGATAATAGATTGCCACTTTATTTTAAAAAAAAATAAAGCAGCGAATCTCGACCGCTGGAATAAAGTAGGTAGGCCTACTCAACGCAAATAAACTTTGTTTTCTACTTTTGTAGGGCCTACACATAATTTTATGATATGAATTTATTGGAAATATTTAAATGGTCAAAATATAACTGGAAAGATTAAGAGAACGACAAAAATAAAATACAACGAAGCAAAGCAAACAGCTAACAGCAAAAAATAAAAAATTAATATAAATTATGAACAGAATATCAAATCTACGAAGAAAAAACGTACTACCAAAAATGTACAAAATTATTATTTAAAAGTTTTTAGCCTAGACCAGTGATAATAGATCGCAACTTTATTAAAAAATAAAGCAGTGAATCTCGACCGCTGGAATAAATTAGGCCTACTCAACGCAAACAAATTTTTTTTTCTAGTTATGTAGGGCCTACACAGAATATTAAGACATTAATTTATCGGAAATATATTGAAGGGCAAGATATAACTGGAAAGATTAAGACAGCGATTAAATTGCGACAAAGCAAAACAACAGCGATAGTTAACCAAGTTATGCTATGTCGGTGATATGTCAGTAAGTATCAGTGTTAGTCTGATGACTGCTCTGTTTTCATCTTTTTGTATTAGACATCGGTGGAAGTGGTTCCATATAAATAATCTGCTATTATAAGACTGTGGTGTGCTTCTATATTTGGCAAGTGCTGTATCCATGAGTGAACAAAACTGGACCGGACCTAGCACACAGACCTTTGAACTCCTTTTGGCACAGTGTATCTAGTGCATTTGAATGTTTAACTTAAAACATAATTTATCCTCCTTATCTTCACGAATTTCAAAACAAATCTGAAATAAATTCAATTTTAGCTTATAATTCCAGCTGCTAATAAATCTCTTGAAATTTTTAACAGTAACAAAATGGGTGGGTGTCAGGTGGAAATTCTCACACATATTAGTGTCTATTTTATCTACCACCTGTTCTAGAATCTGTTGACTAAACAATTTTCTATCTCCAGTAATATGGTGAAGCCTTGTGTTTTTACACCACATTTATGTACAGAAAACCCCTGCATTTAACTGGGCAAACATCCAAGAAATATAAAGGGAGATCATCTTTATTTTCCGTTTGAGATATTTGTTAATTTTGAACTGGCTCTGATGTTTATATCGTCAAACATTTAATAAATAAATACAATATCTCTGGTAACAATTTCCTCAAATCAAATGATAATATGATGCTGTTTTCTAATGCCTATTTCAAAGCTAAATATTACTACAAAGCAGTGAAACTATTCACAGAAACAGTACTTCCAATGAAGTTATTTTGAGAAAAAATTATTTTAGTCCTGTAGGTATCAGAAATACATTGTTTAAATGTCACCAATTTTAAGCATAAAATCAGCTGTGATTTCCATGACAACGAAGGCAGTTAACTGTGCCTGAGACACGATTTATTACAGCAAACACCCACGCAAGAAACACAAGAAGAGAGACACAGATGTGTACATTTTTAAATGTTTCTCGGAAGGGGTATATCTGTCTTTGTAATTTCATGAAGATGTTCACATGGGAAATACAGGTGCTATAGTTTCATTAAGACAGACCTGATGACGATGGGTATGCAGCAATGAAAGAGCTGATAGACTAGCTTCAAGGGCACCTATAGCATTGGAAATGGACAAGGGAGAGATACTGAGGACAATTAATGATCGCCTATTAGAGAATGACAATGTAATCATCAAGGCTAAAATTGCTAGAGTTTGGCATTGGGCGTAAGACTGGCAGGGATGAACGTATGAGAGGATGCATCCGGCGTATATAAAACCAGCGCGCAATAGGAACAATTAACATTCATACCCTTCGACGTTAGCTGAGAGTGACTGAGCACCTATAGGTTTGCCCAGAGTGCAATGATGTCGATTCTGAACAACAATTACAATAAGACAGACATCAGCATTATTGGTGTTATAACTATGTACATGTATGATATTTATATGTGTGTGCTTGTGAGTGTGAGAGAGAGAGAGAGAGAGAGAGAGAGATAAACATACACAGGATTTGTTCAACTGAAAATACTTACCTCACCATCCATTAAATATTTCGCTGCTCCTACAGAATACATCAACATACCTTTTGGATACCAGCTGACAGAACATAAGAACGAGTAATATGGTATAATTGTATATTTTAAAAAGACAAACTAAAAGTGCCACAATTACTTGTGACACAGATATAAACGTGATAATAAATGTTGATTTATTTAAAAGCATCAGCACCATGATACATCTTTACATTAAAAGACAGAATGGTTGTTGTTGTCGTTTATGTCACTCATTTGCAGCCAATGCCAAGTTGAAGAATCCATGGACTTATCTACTCTGTAGATCTAGGCTATCGCTATGGCTCCTGTGCCATTCTGAAACTTGTTGAATTGGAGTTATGAGCTCCAGTTTCTTTCCCAGGTATTCTTTCCCAGGTCAGCAAGCAATCAAAGGATCCTCACATCTGGTTTCAAGCTATGAGGGGAAGGGAAGGTGGCTAACTGTGCATTCCCCATCATCCAAGGGCTCTCTCCAAATTATCAGGGCTAAAAAACTGTGCTTTAGTTCTGGGCTCTCCCAAGGAATTGTTACGTCTTGCACAGAACCACTAGCTGTCTCCGACTGTCATCTATTCATTGTAGCATTCTCCTGCATGCATCAAACCAAGATACAAGTTAGGGTTACGTCTGGAGCTCAAGTAATTCCCCCAAGCTTAATGTGCAATGCATGTTTCTCAACTTGTTTCACCACAGCGGGAATCTTGATGTTGGGTCACGTTGGTGTGACTACTTGATTCTTGAGTATTAGGCAGGCAACTAAGGTTGCCGGTTACCAGGATGCATCATGTGGAGGTGATTCAGGGTCGTGATTAGTTAACTAACACTTGAATTCATGCAAGAGCAACATGAATTCCTTTGCATCCCAGACAGAATGGTAAAATGAGAATGTCCTCTCAAAAGGTATTTCAGAAACACCAAGTTAAATATAATAAAAACGAGCAAGTAATCGGCTAAAATTAATAGGAAATAATTATATTGTGCTCTTTGCGCTGTATGTCCTAATGATGGCATTAATTCTCTTGTGGTTATTTCATTTTTCTTCTTTCCATCTCAACATCATTGGATCTTTGCAGATCAAACTTGTCATGATTTATGATCAATGTAGCACACAAAAATTAAAAGGCTTGCACCTTCTTTTAATGTATCTTCCATTTTAATTTAGCTTTCATGGTGCAATGCATGTCTTTTCCATATTTTCGCAAAAGGGAGGCAGGAATTTTTCACTGTTTATTACAGGACAAAACCCTATGATATCTCTTTAAATTGAAAGACAAAATGGTGTTATGAGCATTCCCTCCCAAAAAATATTTTAGAAGCTGATGTTTCAAGTTTTTTTGTTAAATATTTATGTGTTCGATATCACTTAGATGGCACCTTGTAATACACGGGGGTCTCTGATAAGACAAAGAAAAAATAAGACTTGCTCCTGCAGACATGTCACACAATTCTGGCAAACTCATCGTGTAAAACAATTTGCTACAGATACCATCACTGCAAGAGCGTGTGAATGATTGGTGCAGGCTTCCTGCAAGGAGATCAGCTACAGTGATGGCTACATATGGAGCCAAAAGTAAAATGATGATGGCTATGATGCATCTCTAAATTACAAGAACAATAACATGAGACTACTCTCTCCAAGAGCATTTCATAAACTCCTTGTTAATATACTGAACATTGTTTATTTATTCACCAGCACCGTGATACATCTTTGGTTTGGTTTTAATGACTATCTTTATTGCATATGGACAACTCCATCAGTGCTCCATCTCCTCCCTTAGATTACACAAGGAAGATCTCAGGATAGTGCACAAACTCAATAGAACCGGCGAGATTCCTGGTGTGTGTATATAGGAATTACACATTCTATAAATATTGTTGTGGTGGGTAGGTTTCTAATTAAAAATGTTGCCAGGGCAGAGGCCTTACAGCCTACTCTTAATGATTTCCAACTGCCGTGGGATTTTTAACGTTTACAACTTGCACTCGGGACTTTCTATTTTCGTTTTTTGCCCTTATCCGAGAAGGCTAGGCATCCGATCTCACTACCCAGGAGACCGGGTGGAATATGACATCATTAGGAATACTGGTTCTGAAAAAAAATGTCGATAAATTATATTCCCTCTATTGGGAATCGAACCCGGTACTTTTAGAATTCGAGGCAGACGCCATTCCTCTAAGCCACTCCGACCCCCAATACCTTTAAGTTAAAAGAATAGAAGACAAAATGGGTTTAGCCCAATGATTACTATATGACAAAGCACTTTCCCCTGATTTGTTTATTTGCCAGGTGCAGTATGACAAAAATTTTCTGTTATGACTGTGAATGTGAATATAAACAGACCGCACTGGCAAATACCTTTTGGCCTAGCTCTCAAAAGTTTAAGAGAATACCCTCTCAAAAAGTACTGAAGAAACTCCTCTTTCATTAAAAAAAAACTATTATTCATTCAAGTTATCATCATCCTCATCACCATCATCACCCTTCAATTCCTCAAGGGGTAAAGGTCTTCAGCAAACTTATGCCAAGTCTTCCAGTTCCACTGCCATCAGATCAATGTCTTCTTCATTACTGTCATGTCTGTCTAGAGCTCTCTTCTCCACGTGTTCCT
Source organism: Oreohelix idahoensis (assembly GCA_024509875.1). Classification (NCBI taxonomy): domain Eukaryota; kingdom Metazoa; phylum Mollusca; class Gastropoda; order Stylommatophora; family Oreohelicidae; genus Oreohelix; species Oreohelix idahoensis. The sequence goes on from JAMPIV010004653.1 coordinate 214,219, forward strand.
CGGTCTGCCTCTATCTCTCTTGCCCTGGAGATTCCAGAACAAGGACTGCCCAGTAATGCTATCAACAGGTTTCCTCAAAGTGTGTCATATCCATCGCCAGCATCTTCTTCTCAGCTCTTGTTCCACTGACATCTGTCTGGTTCTTGTAATCACGAATTGTAATCGCATCCATTCAATAGTACCATGATACATCTTTAAAATAAATTTGGACAATATGGTAGTGTGTCCGTTTTACAAGTGTACAGTAACAGGCTATGAAAGTTGTGGGAATATGCCTTAGTCAATTTAACATGGCACACAATCTAAAGAATTAGACACACACCAATGACAATAACAAAAGCTAAAGACACACTAAAAGAACCAAGAAAAACAGATTTTAAAAATCACATGACTTATCTCGACCTACATAATTTATCTTTCACGTCTGTTTCTCTTTATGGCGCATAGAGCCACTGCTGCAGATGGTTCTTTTACAGAAAATCTGCTTGTGATGGTATTGCCTCCCCTGCTTTGCAGTAGTGGTCTAACAGTGGCCAAAACGCTAGAGTATCTAATATGGGCTTCAAAGGTATCTACCTTCGCACAGGATTACTCTTGGCAGACATGTAGATAGAAGGGTGGTGACACTTCTATTACAAAGGGAGTCTTCACGAGATATTCAGAATAAGCGAGAACAATACTGCTTTGGCTGAGTATGTTAACTCTTTAATTCTGTCGACGCTTTTGTGAAGGATTTAAGCACTTCTTAAGTTCAGCTCGTTTAAGCTCCCACCCCTGATTTACTCAGTAGAATTCTATTATTCTAGTATAGCTCTGTTTAGAGTATGTGTAGTAAATTGACTGAGACAAACATGCAGTAACTTTAAAATGATTAAATCGAAGTAAATGTGTAACATTACAAATAACAAAAATTAATAAACACTTTAGGTTTTAACAGTTGGAAAATAATTTGAATAGTTATGGATCAAGAAAAAATATCAAAGTCTTTATGGATTGTGAGATGTTACAAGAAGTTCAAGTGGCAGCATAGATTTGAACTTAGCTGCCAATGACGGTTCTGCTCCTTCTTATGGGTTGGTTCTTTTCACTCTGCTCACGCTCGTCTCTGATCAAGGTTATCGGGGGTAGCTCGTTTCCCAGAAATGTCAAGGAGAGTCTACCACGTGGGTCCTTCGTCTTAAAGCTTAGGCCACTGTTCCCTTTTTGTTCCAGGGATAATACTTTCTGCTGGTACCACCAATAACTACGGTAAAAGAATAGAACGAAACGCTCTTATGAGTATAACGTTTTCCATAGTTATGGGTTCCTATCTTCCCAGACCACCATCCCAATTACTCAGAATTTATCCTCGATGAGAATTAAATGTAATCCCTCTGGATAAAACTTTCTTTATATTTAAATAGAATAGCTTTCATAGTTACTTTATATTTAAATGAAAAGGTTAATCATACAGATAAAGTCTGTTTACATATACATCTCCACTGATTGAAAAGTGTTCACAATATAAATTGAATATGTTTTAATGTATGTTTTACACTGATTTAAAAGTTTGAAACTTCCAGTACTTTAAAACGAATATTTTCACATAGACATTTACACTGGTTTAAAACTTGAAAACTTACATTAATTTTAAAGTGACTATGTTTATAGGGACATTTACACTGCTTTGTAAATGTAAGTATTATATTTAGAATGTACATCATTTCTATCATCTTTCCCTCCCTGCTCCATAGGGAACCTGGGACTACTTTATGCTTTTAGTTCTCTTTACGAAACTAGCAATAAAGCAATCACCAGCCCGTGCAGTGGTGGTTCTTGAATCATCATTCTATACGCTGAGGTTGCCAGCCTCAAATGATGTTGACATCCTCAAGCGAGTTTCACGTATTTAAATTCACATGGTAATATATATATATATATATATATATATATATATATATATATATATATATATATATATATATATATATATATATATATATATATATATATATATATATATATATATATATATATATATATATATATATATATATATATATATATATATATATATATATATATATATATATCAGTTCACATGTTAGTAATAAAATATGAAATGTAAATCACAACTTGTGCCAATCCTGACTCACAGACTTTTTGCTCAGATGAATAAAAGAGACTTGAATCGGCCTCTTACACGCGTCTGGGGTGTCATTAATTTAATAAGTTCCCTCTCTGACTTCGTGTGTGGTCCTTCAGTTTCCTCAGTCCCGGTTTCCTTATTTAAAATGTTAGAGATTTCCTGGGTTATATTGTAAGTCCTGATAAATACTCCAATAAAAGGTGTCCGGTATTTTAAGAAGGAATTCTGAATTTTAATTCTTCACTGCAGCAGTCTGGTGTCTTGGCGAGCAATTTCAAGTGAAGTAGCTTGAGAAAATTATCAGATTATATTCCTTGCCTTCCCGCGCCTTCGTTTGTTATGAGCTATCAAAAACTCCAATCATATTCAAACAGGCGGGTTATGGGGTAATTTCAAAATATTCCGACATCGGATAATTTTAAACGTAAGGCAGCGGTCAGCTCTCCCATATATGGTAATAAGATGTCCGATGCCCTTGTGTACAAACTTCCAAACTTACTGATAACCGTATGGTTTTTATCTAAATTAATCTTGTCATCCATGTCTCATCGGTGATTAAGCCGATAGCGCTGGCCGATGTACGTGTTAATCTGCCGCGCCTATAGCCAATAAATCTGGGCAACGTCAAGCGAATATGATTATTATCACCTACAGGGAGTGTCGAATGATTTGATAAAATCAAATATCTGCTACTTAGCAGAAAAATAACGAAGAAAGGAAGATAAAAAAGAAAGAAACGTGCGATAATTGAGAGCACATAATGAAAAATCAGTACCACAAATGTACCGATACTGCCAGAGTGAAACAAAGATCGATAGGGGCCGCCCCGTGTTGTCACTCTGCTCCAAATCATTCATGTGATTTTGCAGTGGTGGTTCCTTGTGACGTACGTCTAGTTTGACAAGTGAATTCTCCCTGATATGATGGATGATTTAAAGGGACTTTTAGCTTTTCATAACATTAGAACCCCTGAACATTTGTTGTAACTTTTCGTTTGCCAGAACTCATTCCACCGGGACTCATTTAGTAGGCGGCACGAGATCAAAGAGACAGACTGAGGGATTTTGGGGGAGACTATCGGCGCTATCAAAGACAGTAGTGGTCCCTGATACGAGACGCAGTTGCTTGCCGCTATTTTCGCGTCTCGGTGTCAATCGCAACCGAGCGAACGGGGGAAAGCGAAACGGGCAGCAGCGAGCGGATACGAAGACCAGGGGGCGGTTTCTTCTCTTGATTTGGCGGTCAGATCCCCAAAAGTTCGTGAGATCAAATAAGCTGTCAAGTTTATCGTGTCCCACTCAACTTACATTCCATTTTAGCTAAATAGACCATGAAGAACTAGACACGTTATCACTCGCTGGCCAGACCTTTACAGAAGCACTAGCTTTATTGAAATCTTGTTATAGATTTTCCCCTGGATTTTATATATATATTTGCAGTGATTTCTATTCTGTGCAGAGCGGTAATATATATATTGTGTAAAGTGATCAGTGGTCTAGTTTCAGTCATTCTATTTCAATGGAGTTTGTGTTAATTTAAATCTATTAAATTAAACCATCTCAATAGTTCCAGTGGTAAATATAATGATCTATCTATTATATTATTTCAAAAGATAATAGATGCTTAAATTAACTTTTAAAGTCGCGAAGGAATTTATAATTAATAAATTCAGTTAAGTCCTAGTTTTATAGATGTGGGTTTTTAACCACTAGAATTCGCGCAGTGTTTATTAAATACATAATTAAATACTCGAGTGTATTATAGGCTTAACGGGAAATTCATCGCGCTTTAGAAGGTTATTTGTTTTCGGTATATTACATGTCTTTTTTTTCTTTCACACAGAGTGATCGTACCTGCGATCCCAGCATTAAGAAAGCAATAAAGAAATCAATCTAAGCAAGGCAAAGCATAAACAGTGTGTAGAGTTCCCCTGACGCAGAACTTGTTGAGACTGTGTAAATTTTTAATCTTTGAGGCGATTCTATGTTTGGAATTCCGCTATCTAACTTATAGCAAAGAAAGCACACCCAAAGACACATTTAACGCACCATCAAACAACTTAAGTCGTAACGGGAAGAAGAACACTGGCCCGAGCTTTGTTAGTTTACTGACACAGAGAGATAATTCATAATTTCCTGAACAGTGATGTGACTAGTTTCTCACTGGACTTAAACCATACCTCACGGATAAAGTGTACCAGCACGCGTAAGAATTTTATTATCAGCGGCATAGTCAAATAGACCACACCATCCTCACCCCGGTATCAGAGACCGTGCCCTCCCATAGAAACTGTTATTAAGAAAAGAGACACAACTACAGATTCATTTTCCAGCGATTACGGGATCCTTTTATGTGCTGACCGCCTACCCGCTAATCTGGGGCTAGAACTTGAACAAACACTCATACATTTAGTTTGAGGTGTAACTGCTGTTGTGTTATTCTATGGAGTGCAAGATTTTTTCACAATCGGTAAGTGAGAGCAAGATGAGTGAAGGCCTTTGCTAGCGCGTGTATGAATGACAGGAAATTAATTCTTTTTGTGTGACCAATTTGTTAACTTGCTTACCTGGTAATATATATCTTTTCTGTATACCCTACATTGTTCCTTTAAGTGGGATAGTTGATAATTTGTTAACTCTGTTTAAAACCACCTCCTTTCCATTTGCTTAGTAAAGGGAAGAACAGCTGGGAAGAACAGGTTTTTTCTATCACCTATACCTAATTTTGTAACACCTCTTTCAGAGTAATTAACTTCACTGTTAGGTTAACGTACCTATGTCCCTGATATTATCTATCTTTGGACTGGGTTTATCTTTGTCTAATAAGCGGGAAGGGCTTAGTCGATACCAATCTCTTCACCCCTTCCAAACTTGTTATTTGCATTTGTGTACTTATGATAATTTATGTAATATCTGATATTTTTAGTGATTGATGTTTAAAGTGAATAAAATCACATAAACTCATTTAGTTCTGTGTGTTGGATATACCCAAAGCCCAACTTTTCCCCTATTCGTTTAATATAGTTTGTATCTACGTCGCCTGTGTGTTTGAAAACACCAAATCGGTGTGCGCGCAGATGCGTGACTGGAAAACTGGCAAATAATTGTTTGACCAGGAGAGTGGAAGAGAAGATTGAGAGAGACGAATTGTCGTAAATAAGTCTGTCTTTACTCTCCTCCAGCACGCTGTGAAGCAACTATTAAATCTCTACATTTTCTATCACTGAGCTTTCCATCATCATTTTCACTCTAAACCGGACCACTATTTCTAAGACTCTTTTCTCTCAAAATAAATTTACGACATTCCTGTAACAACTTGTTTCATTTGATGACGCTGACACAACCTCATATTAGTCCCCTCTTACAATACGCCCAAGACAACATCAGTCCTCTTCTGTCTTTGTTTTCTCAGGAACTCCCAAAAACTATACTGAGCTCACTTTTCTTTTTTAATACAATTATTAACTATGATAATTTAATACTTTATTTTAATGTGGTTATGATTTATGTGTACATATGAGCATGACTATGTGTGGATACATCATCATCATTTTTCTCTGTGTTCCTTACGGAGCATACAGCCACTACTGCTGCTGGTCCCCTTGCAGGAAGCTTGCACCAAGTAGTCATGTGCTCCTTGCAGCATTGAATTCTGTAGCCATTTTTAATATATCATGAGGTTGCCAGCCCCATGCACAACCTCATCTTAGTTGCCTTATATGACATGCTCAAGGGTCCAGTAGTCCTAGTCTTCTTTTGTCTCTTCGGCAATCCCCAGAAACTACATGAGGTATATGTGCATTGGCACATAAACATTTTGTATATGATTTTCAGTTATAATTTTACATACAAAGGATTTCATATCCACACATGAATAACAACAAATCTCTACATTCATACCTTATTGTGGAATTATCATGCAGTTGAAAGGCAATATACCCACAGATAATGGCTAACATATTAGAAAGCTAAATTAGCCAACAATATGAATGGTTCTCAATCTGTCTCAAAATATGGTTCAAATGAAACCTTACCTAAACTTGTACCTCAAAGGTCCATTGGAACATTCTGGAGCTGGAAGACCTCCACAAAGTGACATGTAACTAGTGATCTGAAAATCAGATCAAGCTGGTTCAATAGACTGTAAAGATAATGTATTTGTGTGAGCCATAGATCTTTGTTGAATGTGACTTGAACATCTTGTGATGCACATGCTTGTTTTTTTCTTAGAAAGCCATTTTAGCATTGAGAAACATATACTTACTTACTTACTTACTTACGTACTTACTTACTTACTTAGTCGCTCCTCTTCTACCCTGGGGTGTAGAAGTGTACCAGAGAGAGCGCCATATTATATTTTTGGCTGTCTTCCTCCTGACCTCGTTCCAATTTAACCTCGGTACTTCTGAGATTGTCTAATATCCTCCCAGCGGACTCTGAATCGTCCTGGAGGTCTGGATCCCTGGCTCTTAGTTTCCCATACTAGTTGTGGTAGCTGATCTTCTCCCATTCTGGAGATATGGCCAAACCATCGTAGTTGGGACTGTTCTACTTGGGTCTGCAAGGGCTGGGTTTTGAGGCCTTGCTCTATTGTCTGGTTGCAGACCATGTCTCTTCTTGTTTCTTCAACCGCCTTCCTCAGTGTAGTCACTGCCCATGACTCGATCCATAGGTCAACACTGCAACATAGGTGGAGTGGTATACAGCCATCTTCATCTGCTTACCAGTTTCTCTTTTATTGAGGAATCCTCGATTTATGGCCTGAAAAAGTCTCCCAGCTGCTGCTCTTTGGGTAGCCAGCTCTTCTTTGATGCCTCCCTTCCATTATATGACAGCTCCAAGGTATTTAAGCTGGTTGACCTGCTCCAGGACCTGTTCTCCCAGCATAATCTGATGCCTTCTTCCCTCTCGTGATATCACCATGGTTTTTGTTTGGGAGCTGCCGATGACCATCCTTCTCTTCTCCAGCTCTTCCTTCCAGACTTGCAGGTTGAATTGAAGAGAGAAACAGATTATTCTAGTTACAATATATTGATTTATATATGTATGTGTGTCTGTGTGCGTATTTATGTGTGTCTGTGCATATGTGTTGTGTGTGTGTATGTTTTTCTCCTCCCTCCCTATGATATCTGTCGTACGGAAGGTTAACTGCGTTATTTGGCCCGTCTGTCTATGTAGAGTGGATGTCGACAAATACGCGAGAAGGTATAGAAATAGATTTTTCACAGGTGGTAGAATTGAGGGGGAAAAATCTGTCTCTGGGGTGATTTAATAATCTCTTCCAGTCTATCCGTACGACTGTACTTTTAGTGCAAGACAGTTTTTAACTCCCTATCACAAATAGATAAATTACTCTAAACACACACACACACACACACAGCTATGTGACAACAAGACACACAAACGTGAAAAAAACTACGGTTAAATGGGTCTGGGTCTGACCAACACGCAAAGGTAAGTTTCTTTGTAGTTTATTATCATTTAAACTCGACAACATCAAATATCTAAAGAAAGATCAAATAAAATCAGATTTACATACATATGAAATAGCAAAATAAATGCGCCCTCCTATATGGAGAAAAAGAACTCAAAAGTTAATAACCCAAAGGTCGAAGGTTAGCACTATGTTACAGAGTAGACAGTAAAGTAAACAAGTTCCTACTATATGCTACCCAGTAAAGTAAACAAGTTTAAGCAAATCCAATGTTGGTAAATTCCCTGAAACAAAGAAAAATACTCACACACTTTCAAACAGTGGCCACTCACTCACTCTTACCTACGCTTGGTGATATCCCTTGGAAATACAATTGTCCCTGAATTATCAGGTTCACTTCCCAAATTGGCCCCAGTTCATCCTCTAACAAACAAAGACTAGTGAGGTGAACGCCGAATCGGGTGTTTTATTTTTCCCTGGATGAATAAAATGTCACCGCGAATAGTTGGCGTAGGAACGTGCTCTTGGGGTTCACAGTTAAAAAAAGAAAATACTTCCAGTATTGGGAAACATCTGGTTGCAAAAAAATGTTACTCGTACAAATGTTGATGATGATAATCCTATCGGACAACTCTATGTTAGAGCTCCGATTTCTGAACCACGTAAAGTATGAATAAATCCTCTTGAATACGACTGTCAGACATCGGGGACATTAATGTTAATTTTTACACCCTAGAGAGCTGGTAAAATTGGAAAAAATATTGCTGGGTTTGGTAAGTGCAGTTAAATTACTTTTAGTGTCAAAACTGTTTTCATGTATCTTTGGTGAGTACCCGCTTATAATGAAGATCGGTACCGCTCAAATCAATTTGAGGCACAGATAACTAACAAAGTAAAATTTCACAGACCAAAAACCAAGCAAAGAAAAGACCGCTGGACGCTCTTGTGATCAGGTCTGCAAAGAATATAAGAACATTTATATTTTTAAAATGCTACTTTCCTATGAAACTATATACACACACAGACGGGGACAAGACGATCTCTCCTCCACTCCGTCAGTCCTGATTAAACTTAAAAGGCACACGGTGTTTTCCTTTACGCCTACACGGCCAGACTTCTCTAGCGCTGAGTTTAGGTCGGATGGAGTTATGCAGCTCTTCCGCCCCTGCTCGCGCCGGCAGTCAGCGTACAATGTTAATTATTATTTAATTATCCATATGCCCACTTACACAAAGTATCGCCTGTCTTTAATAGCTATTAAATTGTCGGCGTCTGTTAGTCATCGTATGGTATTAAAACAATAGGCACTTATAATAAATACGCACAATGAAATAAAGCGTGAATTCTTTTCTGTCAATATCAGTCGCGCCTAGCATATAAACCAGTCAGCTGAAACCGTCTCTTCTTGTGTGAGAAAGCGTGTGGTGAAAATTAACATTATAACTGAACATCTGGTATGAAATAGCTTCGCGTTATTTTATTTCACTAGTTTTAACAGCGAGAAAAATCTAAGTGAATTATAATGGTAAAAGCTAACACTTTTTTAAAAACCACATTTGCCTATTTCTATTGCCAGAAAATCAGAATGAAAAATCCCCACGAATGCTAATAATACATTTCCACAGAATGGTTCTAGAACTGCGTGCTTAGATTATTCAAAAATTCTGAGCGACAACTAATAGCAGGTTTAAGAAAACACAGTTTTTATATCATTATATTTCTCTAATCTAGAGATGTTGTTAATTTTCGCGTTACTGTGTGTAAAGGAGAATCAGAAACAGAGTTACAAGATAAAGGCTTATGATCGGTCTTCCGTCGGTCGTTTTCAACCGTCATCAAAAGACTTATCACGTGTAACGGGGTTCTCTAAGATTTTCTCTGCACGAAATCCCGCTTCTGAAGATCAAAGAGCCCAGGGGTTTCTAGCTCCCCTGAGTACGAACTTCAAAGGGTCTGTGTTTTTCACGTGCGGTCTGTCAGGTATCGTATGATTGACAGATAAGCTCGCGTGAGAAGACGAGGAAAACAAACCTGATTCGCTACCTGTTATGGCGGGCAGGTCACGAATGTTTGTAAACACTGCGTTAGCTCGTGTTAAACCAAAAGGCGGGACAAGAGTAAGCTTGTGTAAATAAACAGTGGGTATTGATACATGGTTTCTAGCTAGCAAATCAGAGGGCAGCTATAGGTGGCACTAAGCTGTCAGATTACTGTAGACTCTTTTTCCATTACACGTCACAATATCAAAGATACTGAACTGTATTAATTACTCCAAACTGTGACAAGATCATCACGTTTTGTATAAACTAGTATCAGCATCTCTATGAAGCAAAGAAAGATAAACAAGTAGGAAAACTAAACTGCACAGACACTATTAAAAATGAACAAGGATAGAAAAGAATGTTGTTTGCCACATGAAACATTAAGGGCTCAAAATTATGAGTAGGACATACCTTTCCTCCTTGTTGTCTGATTGATTCAATACAACTCATACTCAACATGTGATCAATACCTGGGTCCAAGCCCACCTCACTCAGTATTGTAATACCTGCATCCACAGCTCTATATGAAAATAATTAGAAATACAGTAGAACCTAGAAGCAGCATTAATGTAACATACATACATTCATTTAATAACAAAAAATCGCTCATTGAACAGATATAGGAATTTCAGTAAGGCAAGGATGATGCCTCCGTGTTAAAATGGAAATATGCCTTTTGGTGCCGCTCAGTATAACTTCACCTTGCGAGGCCTATGCTTCTTAGGGAGCTAACAGTTGTTGTTGATGATGATGATGATGGTGGCGGTGACGATGATGATGATGGATGTGGTCATGATGACAATGATGATGGTGGTGATGGTGATGATGATGGTGGTGATGGTGATGATGATGGTGCTGGTGGTGGTGATAATGAATATGCTGGTGGTGGTGGTAATGATGATGATGATGTCGTCAGCTTAAGGATTACAAAAATTAGCTCATTACAAGAACAGGGACCTGGCTCAAGTTTTGATAATTTTATTTCTTTTATGTGCAGATAATGCTAAATTCTGAATATTGTGGAATACATTAAAGGATATTTAGTACTGTCTTTTCTGAATGTCAGAAAACATTGTCATTGGCTTGTGCTTCAGCCTATTTTATCTCTTGACCTCTGAACTACTGGACCGTGATAATAGAAGGAGAAATGTATAACTAACTTTAATAAATGTTTTTATTCAACACTTTACTACATCTAGAAAGACATTTTTTTTCTGTGGGTGTTGCAGACCTGTGCTTCCTGTGAAATTTATCTTGGCTGATAGAGTTTGTTTATGACATGTAAGTAGTAGATCAGGAAGATAGTTTTTGGATGTCTTATACATGAACTATTTTGTTTTGGGTGTGAATATATTTATAGTTCAAGAATAGTTTTCCAGCGTGTCTAAGTGACCATTATTTGGTCATATGAGAAAAGGATAAACCACAACTGGCTAGAGGAATGCGGTGTTTGAAACGTTTGAAACGGTGCAGTTGAAAGTTGCAGAAACAGGTAAGAAGAATGTGCTTAGTCAAGCTTGTATATCTCAGCCTGCGCTGGGCGGTTGAGTGGTTTGGAAGACGTGTCTCGGACAGAAGATTCATCTGTTGTGAGGTTACCAATGTATGATCGGGTTGCGGGTGAAGTTAGATCCTGAGAACAGTGAAAGTTCCTATGAGATACAAGAACTAGTTAGAATATTAGATAAACAATCATGAATACAACAAAGAAATCTGAGCTACTGATAAAGAGCAGAGGAGAAGTAGAACATAGTGTTCTCATGCCACTATGTGTTTAAAAAAAAACACATCTGAAACATTAACAGAGTTGGTAATGATATGAGAAGATAATGATCTTGCTGACCTGTTGCTTAGTTCCCTGATGTCATCACCCTCAAAGGATACATGTACAAAGTTTTTCTTACAGTCAATGCAACATGTAGTCACCAGACGATGCAGGTGATCTGGGAGTAAGCTTACAAAACATGAAAAAGAAATTCTTCAACATAAGAATTAAATAAATAACGAAAGTGTAATAGTAATGATTTCCTTATTATCTATTAAATCAATTAGGAAGTCTTTAACAATAAGAATGAACCCAATAAATGAGTATTTGGCAATCATAATGAAATAATTAACAAAGTTTGTAACAATGTGAATGACATCATCAATAAAGTATTTAACAAAATACGATGCCACTAATACTAATGTAATAGTGAAAATGAAGCCAGTAATATGGTAATTAACAAAAGAATCAAACCAAATGCAATGTCTTTAATTATAAGAATAATGGCAACAGACAATATTTCATTAGCGAGAATAAAACTAGCTTTCTCTTTAACGCTATTAATAATAACCAATAACCCTATTAAATGCAAGTAATTATTCCAAAAATATTCACCATACTTAATGTCTAATTGTTCTTTCCTCCACAGATATATTTGCTAAAAAAAACAAAAAACAAACAAACAATCATTACCTTATGACAATGTCATGCTTGCTAACTAGATCTTGCAGCATACTTGCGTCTTGCACAATATCCAGAAGTGCCACTCTAGAAGATGGATACATAGTTGCCATGCGTTTTAAATCTTCTTCTGCTGCTGAAACTATTGACAAAATTATTTTATAAATAACTAACAAGAACAAGAGACCTGGGTAACATGTTAAATGATTAACTTGTATGTGTGTAAATCATTCACAATCAATGTATGTTAATCACTTACTAAAGAATACGGAAAAAAAAAGAATGTGATCTCTTTAGACAATTACAAAAAGCAGATGGCAGGAGATAGTTGTAAATTAAACTCTGGGATAGAAGAACTACCCAGCAACCCTTGTTCTGGAATCATCAGGGTAAGAGAGGTAGAGGAAGACCAAGGAACACGTGGAGAAGAGAACTGGAGACAGACATGAAGAGGATGAAGGAGACATGGACAGACATTGAACTGATGGCACAGGACAGGAAGACTTGGTATAAGTTTGCTGAAGGCCTTTGCTCCTTGGGGAGCTGAAAGGTGATGATGATGATAAAAGAAAATAAGAATCTGAAGTTTAACAGGTAAGAAAACATTAGCAAGGATGTCATCATCATTACCTTGTAAGGATGTCATCATCATTACCTTGCAAGGGCGTCATCATCATTACCTTGCAATGATATCATCGTCATTACCTTGCAAGGATGTCATCATCATTACCTTGCAAGGGTGTCATCATCATTACCTTGCAAGGATGTCATCATCATTACCTTGCAAGGATGTCATCATCATTACCTTGCAATGATGTCATCAGCATTACCTTTGCAAGGATGTCATCATCATTACCTTGCAACTCCCTGTGGACCATATGTCAACTAATTCATGCCCAGTCTGTTCAAGTTCTTTCCATGTTTTCTTTATCCCTTTTAAGTCTATCTCCAATTCCCTTCTCCACGCCTTTTGAGGTACTCCTCTATTTCTTCTACACTGGTGATTCTAGCGCATGTACTGTCTTGTAATGTTATTTTCTGGTTTCCTCAATGTGGTGTTATTTCCAAAACCAAAAAGTCTTTTTTTTCACCTCTTCTTCCACTTGTATTTGTTTAGTTCTTCCCATCAATTCCACATTGGTGATCTTGTCAAACCACTTTAATCCTTCTATTATGTGCAAACTTGTGGAAGCTGTATTTACTTGGTTGCCATTTTTGTTGCTTTCCAATATTTTAGTGTCATTCAATAGAAATGCCTTACCATTTGAGTTGAAGATTCTTATTTTTGTGTTAGACTTGATTTCTTTTGATTGTCATATATTTCACAGCACACTAAAAGTTCATCCTACCATTAGTATTCTTTTAACGATATCCTTGTCTGTTCCCCAAACTTTGTCTATATTGCTGCCAAGATATATGTATGGTGCCACATCTTGTTGCGAGTATATCCCAATGAAATCTGGTTATCATTAGTTGCATTTATTCTTACAATACTAGTGTAAAAGCCCGTCATAAGACGGGAATTAAATTCAAAAGCAGCAATACCTAACTGCAATTTTACTTATTCAAAAGCACCAATACCTAATGGTAATTTTACTTATTCAAAAGTATTTTTTTTTTAACCACTGTGCATCACCACATTACACGAACTACGTAGCAGCAGCGAGGATCCCAATGCGTGTATACGGGATCACACATTCTATAAATATTTTTATGCACACCGTCATTTGCGCATTCTTCTTTGGTAAGTGTTACTATTTTCAGGAGAGTACATATAAGGGAGACAAAACAATTAATGTCTAACTTTTAACCACAGTTGCATCCCTTAGCGTTACGCACTGACAGAAAAAGCTGGGATTTTATATATAGGATATATCTTTTCTTTGTGTATTTTCAAACCCAATAGCTATGACCTCTCATCATGTATTTAAATTTTGTCTTGCATCTGGTAAACATTAGGGGACATAAAAGCTATGTAGCTGGCAACATCTGATAAACATTAGGGGACATAAAAGCTATGTAGCTGGCAACATCTGGTAAACATTAGGGGACATAAAAGCTATGTAGCTGGCAACATCTGGTAAACATTAGGGGACATAAAAGCTATGTAGCTGGCAACATCTGGTAAACATTAGGGGACATAAAAGCTATGTAGCTGGCAACATCTGGTAAACATTAGGGGACATAAAAGCTATGTAGCTGGCAACATCTGGTAAACATTAGGGGACAAAAAAGCTATGTAGCTGGCAACATCTGGTAAACATTAGGGGACATAAAAGCTATGTAGCTGGCAACATCTAGCTCGTCAAGCTGTTCAATTTAGTACATCATCATCATTCTTTTTCTTTACTCTCCTTACAGAGCATGGTGCCACCATTGCAGCTCGTCCCCTTCTAGGAAGCCTGCACCAAACATTCACATGCTTCCGCATTATTGGTTTCTGTTGCAATTTGTTTTACATGATGAGACTGCCAGCCTCATGCACAATCTCACGTTAGTAGCCTTATACGACTTGTCTGTGGGTGAGGTAGGCGTATTCTTTCTTTGTCTCTTCAGATACCCCCGGAAACTAGACGGGGCATTAAGTACATGCTGGTGTTATAAATTATTTCATACTTTGTGACATACTCTCTGATACATTTAATAATATAACTCACATACATGACATGGGATTCTGTTCCAGACTTACCCACAGTGACTTTAAACTGATTCCGAATTAAGTAATCAACGCATGGTCCTGACACCATTCCTGCTCCTAGTACTAGAACTTCCTTGGACATGGTGGGCGCCTAATTATCACAATTTTTAATGTCGTCTTCAGAGAAGTCTGTATTATGGAAGGTCTTCTGAAATTCCTATTGGCTAAAATAATAATTGTACGAGCTGCACTGAAGAAACCCAGGAATGTAGGCCCTGCAATTTAATTGTCTGGCCTGGAAGAAATAGCAGATTCATAAAATAACTTAACAATTACATGAACCACTTTAACTTAATTAGTGTTACTTATAGTCCATAAAATAGTCCTATTAAAAGGATTCGTTTAGAAAATTTTCAGTGTTTTAAATTTTCAACTGTGAATCTTTTGACTGCACTGCATGAAGTAGACCTGTTGTATTTTTATCTGGCTTCTGATTAAGCAATATTCACAACTCGAAGTCACGTACTGCTGACATAAGCAACAAATGGTTGCACACGTTGTTATTGTCAGCAGCTGTGTAAGTCTTAACATCCTGCAACTCTCATTCTCATGTCAAACAGAACGAGTGTTTGACATTCAAATGCCAAGACATGTAATGTTTAAAGATGTGTTCTGCCACTATGTGAATCTAAAATAAATAAATAAAGAAGCGCGTATCAAACAAACAATTATTACGGGTTATTAAATTATAATGCACGTAAAATTAAGCAACAAAGCAACTGGTACTGAAAACAAACGGAACGCATTGCTAAATTTGTGACAAAGTTTCTTCCCTACATTTTTTTATTCTTCACAAAATATCCGTACTACTGGCTGTTTCCATAATACTTAATCAAACGGTTCACTAAATTTAGATTACGAATATTGCTATCAGTTGGAAACTTGATTTTCCTTCTTGTCACTTCTCTCCCCCCACCTCTTTTATCGCTGAAACCAGGTTGATCCCATCAGTTATGTGACATATTAAAGTTTACTTTAAAATTCAAATGACATGTATTCAAATGACAAGTATTCAAATGATACGTATTCAAATGACAAGTACCAGTTCATACTTCGTCTTCTTCTTTCACCCTTCAACTCCCAAATGGAGTTTGGCCTTCAACAATCGTATACCAAGTTTTCTTGTCCCGTGCCATTAAGCACAAGGTCCTTCCTTGTCATCTTCGCCCTCCTCATACCTGTCTCTAATTATCTTCTCCGTGTGTTCTTTGGTCTTCCTCTACCTCTCTTACCATGAGGATTCCAGAACAAGGACTGCCTTGTAAGCTATCCACAGACTTTCTCAATGCGTGTGTTGAGGGTTGCGTTATGGTATGTAATCATCATGGCTATTTTAGTTTTGGCCACGGTGATTGCACCATTCAGCATCCTCAACTAGAGACACATTAAGATACGTCATATGCATATGATGATGCGAAACGTAGTAACTAAAAAATAGTCTGCGCCGTGCCTTCGGGCTAGGAGGATGTGTTCCTTATAAGCGTGGTATTTACCACTTACATGTGTCTTCCAGAGTGTGGTCGTTGCCACTTATATTTACGGATAAGTATACGTCCGGACCTGTGTGTCTAGAGATTTAAATGCGTTCTTTAAAGAGAGAAATAATATATTCAATAAGTCAATTTGTGTGATGGCAGATTTGACCAATTAACATTTTAAGAATTAAATGGCGTGTCAAGCCAAAATGGAATAAATAATAGATTTAAATATAATGTGCTGTCAAATCTATGATTAAATTCATGCAGACAGAGGAAAGTGTGCTGGATTGCACTAGGCTATGATATTTAACGTCGTGCAAGATACAAACTGTATCAATTACCAATACATGCGAATGTTAGCACGAGAATTTAAGGCTAATGGCAATGAACAGAATAATTTAATTAAGGCAAAATAATTATGCGTGCTGTTGAATCAAATCAAGATTGACTTGAGTCGTTATAATTGTGTAACAGAATGAAGTTCGTGTTGACTATTGTCAAAACTGTGTATGTAATAAATTATAATCAGTCGTCTTCGCTGGAGTTGTGATGGATTACTTGAATTACGTTACACAGATGTTTCAAAGTTTGTTGAAAAACGTTTGACCTTACTGACATTCAAAGATTACTAGAAAAGACGTTACGCATTGACACCCCTAGTGGCACTTGGTTTATTAACAAAGAAACTTGGTCAATTACAAAATCGTTAAGAATAAGAATATAAAGACAACAAAAATGAGAACCAG
Source organism: Oreohelix idahoensis (assembly GCA_024509875.1). NCBI lineage: Eukaryota > Metazoa > Mollusca > Gastropoda > Stylommatophora > Oreohelicidae > Oreohelix > Oreohelix idahoensis. Next base: position 231,190 of record JAMPIV010004653.1, read on the forward strand.
AAAAAGTTGAGAATATTTGTTCTTTAATAAATACCAAGAAGTACCGTACTTCAACATTTATTGCTTCATACTCAGATCACATATGAACACATCATTGATCTCAATATCTAATAGTAAAAGACCCTTAGCATTATGGGGCAAAATAAACCCCATCAGAAGTACAAAAGTTAATAAAACACTATATTACAAAAACTAAAGCTAACATATAAAAAATAAATAATTAAGGATCCGAGCCAGTAGTCTACGCTGGTGAAAGATTCCCCCCAGATACATACGGATTAACCAAATAACCCTCCAGTGAAAATTAAAAACATACCAGCTTAGAAAATATCATATTTTGGAAAACAAAACCATTTTGAACTATAACTGCAAATATGAAAAATACCTAATAGAGATAATATAGTATAAAATAAATACAAACAAAAACATTTTACAATAAATGAAACACGTGCCGATATAACCAACACCTCCATGTATATGGTAGATGGTTGAAAGTGGCGTGCTACAAAGAAAAGTAGCAAACACCTTAAACAAAGAACAACAAAAAATAAACAGTTGTCAACAACGTGTCCTATCCATCGCCAGCGCGTTGTTCTTATCTCCTGTTCCACTGACACCTGTCTGAATTCGTATACATTGTGTCTCTAATTTTAGATAGTAAACTGACCGACGTTTTTATTACGCATCAGTGACAAAATAACCCACGGTGGTGCTGTAGCCGTGTCGTATGTTGTTTGTAGATTGTTTATGTAGAGATTTGTCCATCAGGTGTGTTTTGTTAATGCGTCAGGTGTTTAGTCTTTGTTTAAAAAAAATTCTTCTTTAGTAGTAAATACTGTACTTTGGTAATTATGTCTGCAGTAGGTTCTTTTGGGGAGAAATTTTATTTGGCCAATGGTTCTCAATGATTTTTAATGATACGTCCTTTCTGTTATTTGTTTTAATTAAGTGATCGTACTGTTTTTAGTGGTTCAGAAGGTAGCAGGTTACCACCTGTGGTGATTATGGCTATCTGTGTGGTTGAGGCGATGGCAGAACCTCATTTTACCAGGTTCTTTTCCTTAACAGCTTAATGATAGTCTATTTGTTCAGTATAGATGATTTTCACAAACACAAATTTTCACCAACACAAACCACAACAAAGAAACTTGACACTTGTGACGTACGTCTAAGTATGACAAATGAATTTCCCTGACTCGATGGATGATAACAGAATATTGGCCTCTCATAACTTTAGAACCCCTGATCATCTGTTGTAACTTTTACCGGCATGCAGCGGTACCATCAAAGAACAGGCTGATCTTCAGAATTCAACGTGGAGCGGCCGCGATCTAAAGAATCAGGGACTTGCAGCTCACAGAGTTAGCTTCTCGGGAAATTTTCGCACTCTTATGCGAGCAGCCTGAGACGGAAGAAAATCGGTAGACCGGGGAAAACGTAGGAATCGCAACATTTAACACATCGGCGAGGTACCCCGAATTTTGCTCAAGATCAAGAAAGGTGCGAAAATTTAACACGCCCCATTCAAGTTACATTCGAGAAGTATAAATAGAGAACTCCGATAAACTGCATTTTATCGTTCGCTCTGACAGAATCCTAGTTGCACTAGCATAGTCGGATCCCTGCTGGATTTCATCTACCTTCGTGACTATTGGAGTGTATTCTTTCTGTGCAGACGGTAATTTATACATTAGCTTCGAGTGATCATTGGTCGAGTTATTTCTATTGATTTCAATGGATTGTGGTGTAAATTTAACCTTATTAAATAAACCCATTTTCAAAGTTCTAGTGCAAACTAATGTTACAGCTAAAAGTATTTCCTAATACAATTGACGCGTAAATTTATTTTGCAGACGTTAAAGAGAATTATAACTTTAATACAGTTTAGTTCTGTATAGATAGATGTGCTTTTAATTATTTTTAACTCACGGGAAGTTTTCCTGATTTGTTAAATTGACGACGCTAATAAGTAAATAGGCTAACTGTAATTTATCGCGTCAGATTATAATATGATTTGTAATGCATTTCTTGTTTTGATTATCTTTCATTCAGAACGATCATTCAACCTGCATCCCAGCAATTATTAACTATATACAGAGTTCTGCCAAACTCAATTTGATAACTCCAGTAACATATGAACTTTTTTAAAGCTAAAACTTGTGGCGACCTGTAATGGGCCCCGCTCCTCTGAACGTAACTGAGAAAAAAGCCATTCAAGAAACACTTTAAAAATACTAGTTCATATAGAGTCCTTAAAGGAAACTGGAAGCAGAACATATTTTATTCACTGCCCCTATTTGTGAAGAAAAAGCATCGATACCTGAACACTGTCTGTCACGCATATTCAGTGGAATTTAACCCCCCCCCCCCCCCCCTCTACCCCCCCCCCCCCCAAAGAAGAACTTACCTCAGTGTTTTCTTAACTTGTGACATTACGGAAAAAGGAAGTTATCTCCGCCAGCTGTGCCAATTTTAGGAACCACACCATACCTCACGCTTAGCCAAGTGCCTGTGCCTTTCTTTAGGAACTTTATCTAATAAACAAACAGTACCGTTAAACTTCAACGTCCAGCGATTTCGGGACACTTTGTTAACTTAAACAACCCGCAAAATCTGGGGCTGTACACGGAAGAAATTACTTTTACCTAAGCCAAGGTTTAGTGCTGTTTTTTTGTGATGTATTTCCTATGAAGTGCCAGAATTCACCTTTCGGTAAGTCTGCGTGTGTGTTTGTTGGGATGGCCAGCCCTAGTGTGTTTTTTTGAATGAAAGGAGATTTATCTTTTCTTTACCCTTTTAATTAGTTCGACCTTATACTAAGGTGCATTATATTCCTTGTACGGGATCTCTCCTAGTGGGATTGGGTAACTGTGTTCATTCCCCCCTCCCGTAAAACTTTGTTGATTTAAAGGGAGACAATTGAGAACCCTAGCTTTCCTCTACACCCCCCCCCCTTTTCTGTAACCCCTTGCCTCAGAGTAATAAATTTACCAGTGGGTTAAATTGCCTATCTCTGATCACCCCTCCCCCCCTTTTCTTGTCTTTGGGACCGGGTTTTGTCTGTTAGTAAATATAAACGGGAAACGGTGGATTGGATATTTCTCCTCAAAAGCTCCTCTTCCCTAGTTATATTTGTATTCTGTAACTTTTTGATTTTTGACTGTACAATTATGTGTGAGTCCTTTATGATAATAAAGGTATGAATATTTATTTGTGTTGGTTGTCGGTTGGCCTAAAACTCCAAACATTTCCATCTGTGTAGTTTGTATTCATGTACGTTGAGCGACAGAATCACCAAATCGGTGAGCGCGCCTGAGCGACTGGAACTGACACAATTGTTTGTGCAGAAGAGAGATAGGAGTATTCTGTGAGAAAACAGATATTGTCGTAATAAGAGACTGTCCTTGCTCCTTCCCAGCGCTTGTGAATCTACTACCTCATTCACCTAAATCCTTATTCTCACAGAGCCTTCAATATCACTTTACACTCTAAAGGGACCAATATTCATCAGCACCCTCTCAGATAAAAATTACGACAACACTGAATTTCTTCGACGTCGCAACATAGGTACGTATAATAGTCCACAAAAATACGTATCTTTTATGTATTTATTATCGGAAGATTTCTGTTTCACATCAAGAGGGTTTACAATTTTGGTGACAACAATATAATGCATTATTAGATGTTTTCGTAAGCGTTCTTAAAAATGCAAGTCAGTCTTACCGTTCTTTCTTATTCTCCTCCGCATCAATTAATTTAAGGAAGAATTAATTATGTCTCGATTTCAGAAAAAAATATTTTAAAAAATATTTTAAACACACGCTTTTAAAACACTAAAAAGCCACAACTAATTTTTCTAGGAGTTTATAGCTTGTAGTAAAAAAATGTAACATCAAATTGACAAAAACCGTGGGGCGCTTAAGCGCTTATCATATATTTTATCCATAAGTGTCTAATGAAGTATAAAGCAGAAATTAATTTCATGCAGAATCAGCGCCCCACGCTTTTTGTTGAAAAGTTTGAAACTTTCATTAATTTTAAAGTGCATATGTTTACATAGACATTTACACTGGTTTTAAAATGTAGATATTATACTTAGAATGTACATCATTTGTTTCATCTTTCCCTCCCTGCTCCATATGGAACTTGGGACCAACTAGGCTTCTAGTTCTCTTTAAGAAACTAGCGATAAGCAGTCACCAGCCCTTGCAGTGGTGGTTCATGAAATCATCATTCTATATGATGAGGTTGCCAGCCTCAAATGACTTGGACATCCACTAGCGATTTTCACACATTAATATTAACATGGTAATATACATATTAATTCACATGTTAGTTATGAAAAATATAGAATGCAAAATGGCAACTTACGCCAATCCTGGCTCACAGACTTTTCGCTCAGATAAATGAAGTTAAGGCACTTGATTAGGCCTCTTACACGTGTTCTTGGGGGGTCGTTATTTTAATAAGATAGTTCCCTCTATGACTCCGTGTGTTCTAAGTTTCCTCAGTCCCGGTTTCCTTGTTGAAATGATAGAGATTTCCTGTGCTGTTTTGTAAGTCCGTCAAGATTCTCCAAGAAAAGGTCCGGCCTGATAAATAGAAATCTGAATTCTAACTTCTGGCAAGGTCTGGTTGTAGTCTTGGCAAACGATTTCTCACAGTGAATTAAAACTGCGAAAAGGTCCGGTTATATTGCCTGTCCTACCCCTGCATCGGTTCGTTATGAAGATACTCAGGGATCCAATCATTTCAAACATGCTTGTTGGGTGGGGTAATTTCAAAATATTCCGACATGGAATAATTTTGCGCGTGATGCAAAGGTCATGTCTCCCATATATGGCAATCAAACTTCCGATGCCTTGTGTACAAACTCACAAACATTTCGGGTAACTCTCTCAGCAATGTGTGTAAGATGTAACATCTTATTACTTTACAAGTCGGAAAGGAAACGATTAGGTCATCCTTGTCTGTCCAAAATGTGTCACCCAGACAAGTAATCTCTTATCTGTCGCGCACCCTGGACTTATCAGTGATTAACCAAATACGCTAGGGCCGCACCGATATTAACCAACATGGTTGTCGATTAATTATCTCAGCTGCTCCTTGCAAAGCAGGGAGAAATGGGTAACAAACAGACATGACGGCTTATCCCTGAGAGGAGTGTAAGAAGGAAGATACTAAATATCTGCTTCATAGCAGAGAAAGAAAAAAAAAAGTTCTGACCATGGAAAAGTACGCAATTAGTACAACAATTGAAATGAGTACTGCCGCAGTGAAAGAGAGATCGAGAAGAGGTCGCCCCAAATCCATCTTGTCACACTCAGTACTTATATTCCTACATTTGACGTTACGATTTCTCACGCGCTGTTTTATGTGTTGACAGGCATCACATTTGATCAAATTCTTGCTGACTTATTTTAGAATAGCAAGTACGTATGGAAGCTTCATCTTACTGCCATCACCGGTGTCAATACGTTGTCGCAGACACCCTGGTCCTTCAGGTTGGGTTTTTAGCATAGGGCTGACACCCCTGTCTATATAAAAAACAATGAAGTTACGGAAACAACAACAAATGAACAAACTTTGCTGCGGGATGGACATCCGGAGTCTGAGACTCGTATGACTGTCAGTTTTGAAAGCTGAAAGCAAGCCACTGACATGAGAACGGATGTCCTGGCAGCAAAACATGATACAAGAATAGGATTTTGGAATGTCAGGACAATGAACGAGACGGGTAAACTAAAACAGGTCACGGCAGAAATGAGAAACTATAGGTTACACATTCTAGGGATAAGCGAGAGCAGATGGACAGGGGCAGGAAAAGTTAAGACAGCAACAGGAGAAACAGTACTTTACTTTGGAAGAGAGGATGGACAGCACAATGAAGGCGTAGCCATTATTCTACAGAAAGGAATAGAAAGGTCATTACTGGAATGGAAACCCATAAACAACAGATTGATAAGATTAAGATTGAGAGGGAGATTTACCAATACTACAATAATACAATGCTACGCACCAACGAATGATAGCGATGAAGAGGTCAAGGATGAATTCTATCAACAACTGCAGAAAGAAATGGAAGACACACCAAGATATGATCTTATTATAGTAATGGGAGACCTAAATGCGAAAGTTGGTACACACAATACATATAATGAAAGAATAATGGGGAAATGCGGCAGCGGAACAGCAAACGAAAATGGGAATAAATTAATAAGTTTCTGTAGTATTAACAACCTGGTCATTGGAGGAACACTTTTCCCACATAAAGAAATTCACAAATTAACATGGGAATCACCAAATGGTCGGGACAGAAACCAGATAGACCACATCATGATTAACGGTAGATGGAGACATGCATTACAAGATGTGAAGGTAAGAAGAGGTGCAGATGTGGGAAGTGATCACCATTTAGTAGTAGCAAAAGTGAAAGTGAAACTAAGAAGGGCTATACCAAATGTAACTACACAGAAAAGGTTTGACATCAGCAAACTGAAGGACTCCCTTACCAAAAAAAGCTTTTGCGGCTGACATAAAGAAACGATATCAATTTGCCAAAAGTCAGGAAAAGACATTGACTGATGATATAGACCAGCAATTCAACACCATTTCAACAATATATAAGGAAAGCAGCAAATCATGCTTGGGATTCCAGGAAAGGAAGAAGCAAGACTGGATAACACCAGAAACATTAAACACCATAACGATGAGAAAGGAAAAGAAAGAAAACAGAAGCGAAGTCCTCCAGGTTAAGGCAGCTATATAGCGAACAGTACAGTCAGCTGGACAAGGAAGTCAAACGCCAATCCCAAGCCAACAAAAGGAATTTCCTAGACGATCTTGCAAGACAGGCAGAAGAGGCAGCACTGAGAAATGAACAAAGCACAGTATACAAAACAACTAAATTCATCAGCGGAAAACGAGGTGCAAACAATATTACATTAGTAAGAGATAAGCAAGGAAATCTCATCACGACAGCAGAGGGACAGGAAACAAGATGGGCAGAGCATTTCAGAGAAACTCTGAACAAGGAACCACCAGAGACACAATTGAATGTTCCTGAAGCTGAAAACGATCTAGATGTTAATACAGACATTCCACGAAAAGAAGAAATCATCACAGCAATCAAAGGGTTAAAGAATGGAAAAGCTCCTGGCCATGATAACTTAAATGCAGAGCTATTTAAGACAGACCCTGAGCTAGCAGCAGAACTATTAGAACCACTATTTGCACAAGTCTGGAAAACAGGGACAACACAAGCAGAGTGGAACAAAGGAATAATTGTCAAATTGCCCAAGACGGGAGATCTTGCAGACTGCAATAATTGGAGAGGAATCACTCTTCTCTCAGTTCCCAGCAAAATACTAGGCAGGATAATTATACAGAGAATTTCAAAAGCAGTAGATCACAAACTGAGGAAAGAACAAGCAGGATTTAGAAAGAACAGAAGATGTGTAGATCATATTTTTACTCTCAGGAACATTATAGAGCAGTGCTCAGAATGGCAAAGACAGCTGTATATTAATTTTGTTGATTTTGAAAAGGCTTTTGACAGTATACATAGGGACAGTTTATGGAAAATACTGAGGGCTTATGGAACTCCAAGCTGCATAGTGTCAATCATAAAAAGCCTCTATGCCAACTTTACGTGTAGTGTTGGGCAGAGCAACCTAACCTTTGAGGTGAAGACAGGGATGCCCCTTATCAACCACTCTATTTTTAACAGTCATAGACTGGGTGATGCGCCAGACAACAGAGGGCAGTCCAAGAGGAATAAGATGGACTACATTTTCTACAATGGAAGATCTGGAATATGCAGATGACATTGCACTGCTAACACATTCACATCAACACATCCAGGAAAAAACGGATAGACTTAATAAGTATAGCCAGCAGGTGGGCTTGAACATCAATTTAAAGAAGTCAGAGGTCATGACGCTCAATGTGAGCAACCCTGAGCCCATATCAGTAAGGAATCAGCAACTGGTACAGACAGACACCTTCACATACCTAGGATGCATAGTAACACCAGACGGCGGGGCAGGCAAAGACATCAACAACAGAATGAACAAAGCAAAAACAGCCTTTTTTAGCCTAAACAACATCTGGAAGTCCTCTCAATACAGCACAAGCACAAAATTAAGATTATATCACAGATGTGTGCTTTCTGTGCTTCTTTATGGCGCGGAGAGCTGGAGAGTTACAGAGAAGCAAATGTCGAAATTGTCCTCTTTTCACACAACATGCCTAAGAAAAATTCACCGAATCTTTTGGCCGAATACCATCACCAACCAAGATCTGCTTACTCGGAGCAAGCAAGAGGACATGCACACCATCATAGCTGGCAGACGCTGGAGCTGGGTTGGCCATGTCCTCAGAAGAGACCCCGATGCCATCACAAGAACAGCTATGCTATGGACCCCTGAAGGAAAACGAAAGAGAGGCCGACCAAAACAACTTGGTGGAGGACTGTGGAGGCTGAGATGCAAAGAATGAACCAGAGTTGATGATATGATGGCCACCGACCGAGCAAAATGGAATCAATTTGTTGTTGCCCTACAAGACGCCACTAGGCGTGATGGTCACTGACTGCTTTGACGGTCGGCGGATAAGGATCAAAGAAGAAGAAGAATGGAAGCTTCAAAATTTATTGTAGTTGCTAGCATCATACAAAATTTAGGGACCTTTCCTATATCTTTTGAGAACCACTGCTGATGCTAACTTTTTCAGTCACTTAGGGCGACCTAACTTTTAATCACTTTGACACATAGCGGATCCTAATGATCTGCTTGTTCTGCAGCAACCTCACTACATACTTTTATATAAAATGAAAACCTAATTGATGCAAATAATTGTCGTTCTATATCGTCTACTAAATCATCTAAAGTCTTCTCTTAAACATGTATAAAATCGAATGTGCTTTCGCGCGGTTACAGTGCGTGGGAGTGAAATAACCTGAATGAATTTGTTAAGACTGGAAGTGGTATCACCTGTCTGATTTATTCCTGTAAACACCGTGGCAGATCATGCAGCTTCGTAACTATGGCCTTAAAAATGAACTTAAATCAAAATGAAAAGTCGCAGACTTGACTATCGTCACCAGCGTTGCCACTCAAGTTCTAGAGATAAACCCAGATGTTCTTCTTTAAAAAAAACCCAGAAATACCCAGATTATTTTATGCCTCAAATATACGGGATAGACGATGCTTACATAATCTTTTATGTACATCTTTAGCACAAATAATCTGCGTGCTACCAATGTTTATGTATTTCTTCATTTTTTTATTTTATTACCAAAAATTCACAATTAAATAAAAATGATTTTAATGACACCCCAATATATGAACTCTTGAAAATGAGATATTTTAAAAGTAATATACTTACATTAGTTACATTAACAAAATGTTCCTCAAATTAAATATAAAATGTTAGTTGTAACTTGTTACTGATGAAAAATGTCACTTGTCAGAGACTCGGCATCCATGTCGACAACTTCTCCTTCGTCACGATCATATGCATGAATTGACAACGTGGAATCTTGATTGTAAAGTTCCAAAATCGTTGCATATCTCTGCCGACAACGTCCTTCACGCACATCTTCAACCACGTTTTTACTAGGATTAAACTTATGACAAACTCCATCTTTGGCAACTGCTTGCTTGGCTAGTATTCGATTGGAAACTGTTTCACACAAAAGCTTGTTGGTTTGTTTAGTTTTAACTAAGTTAACCTTCGAAAACACTCTTTCGACGCATGCTGAGGAGTGAGGTAGTGCCATAAGCGTGCACATGAGGTCAGCCAAAACATCAAATTTCTTCTGGTTATTAGCATCTGTTACTTGTTGCAGTCCCAGCCAGAATGCGGGCGGATCCTCATCCACTAGATGTCCATGATCTTTTCGGTACGATGCCAGTTCTCGCCATTGATCAGACAGACGATCAAGGCTCTCTTCTGAAACTACTGTTGGGAACTGCGCTGCTAATGGAATGACAGAAGGTTTGTTGATATCGAGAGCTTGCTTTGCATCCAACAGCTGCATTTGCGCCAGAACACTGTTTTGTTCAAGTGGGAACTTGCGTCGTATTTGAGTACAAAGTTCAATCAGGAATGCCAATGCATCCTTGCGAAACTGGACTTCTTTATCTCGTAACGGTTGTCGGATTAACTGCGCTTCATATTGTCCACCCAGTCCAATGTAATTCAGTTTCTTGTACACCTGTACATCCGAAGGATCAATGTCGGCAAGAGTGCGATGCTCATGCTGCAATACTTCCTGCCTAATAAACATACTGAGAAGAAAACGATACTCTCTTGTTACACTCGTGTACACTTTGTGAAGACGGAAGTTCTCGGACTGGAATTCCATGTTCATGACGTTAACTTTACCCAGTATGTAGCCGACAAACAGAAGCATGTGCTTCGTGCCAACAGTGTTCTTCGTCTGCAGGATTTGCCCCGCACCGTCGACGTTGTCCACTGAAGCTTCGGATTGGAAATACAAGTGCAGAGCATCCCATTGCTCAAGGATCCTCTCAATGACTGCTTCACGGAACAGCCAGCGTCGTGTTCACACAGCTTCAACACTTTATGTTTCTGGACCTGAACTACATCTTGTACTAACTGGAACTGGAGATTTCTTTTACTACTACGCGAAAAATAGAAGCAGAGATTCTTTGTGAAAATTTCAAGCCAAGATGGTTGGTGGTTGCTGGCAGCATTTGCACAAAGTGCAAATGAATGACAAACACAGCCGAGAACAAAGACATTTGGAATCTCTTTCTTCAGATGTGCCTGTAAACCACTTGCAGTCCCCATCATAGTGGCACAGTTGTCTGCAGCAAAACCAATGACGTTACTAAGCGGGATTTCATGCGTGCTCAACAATTTTTTAACAGCTGTAAGCACGCCAAGACCAGTCCCATCCTCCACCTCAATGAGGTCTAACAGTGAATCAACTACTTTTCTTGTCTTTGTGTCACAGAATCGCACAACGACTGCCAACATCTGGTTCGTAGAAATATCAGTACTCTCATCAACAAGTATAGAAAATTTCTGATTTCTGCAAATGTTTATAACTTCAAGCCGCTCAAAATGAGCAATGCTGCACTGCATCACATAGGCAGCCTTGGTGCGCTTCAGTGACATTTTTTGAGCAATTGTGCTGTCTGAAAATATCTGCTTGCAACATTCAATCAAATGATCAGCTTGCGAAAACGGAGTATTATGTTCTGCCATGAAAGCCGACAACACTATCCCCGCTTTAGCAATTTTGTCTTGGAGATAGGGCTCTTTTGGTTTGATGAAAAACTTGTTAATGTTCAGAGTTTTGCTTTTGGCTTCGAAGTTTTTCATGTGCTTCTGTGTGCTTTTATGTGTCAATAAAGCTGTTTTGTTGGCATTAGTTAATGTACAGGAACAGACCGTACAAATCGCAGCGTAGCGATTACCAGAGTCCGGCTTTATCCAATCCTTCAGTTCGCTGTCTGTTAGCCATTCCGCACAAAAAGCCTGCTGATACCATGGCTTTACTTTTTTACGCGGTGGCGTGTGTATCGTCATGCTACCACAACTACCTAGCGTACCTTCATCGTCGCTCATTTTATAATCTTATAATAAAAATAAATAAAAAATAAAAAAAACAATATGCTGTTTATCTGCTTAAGTCTAAAATGTAAAAAGAATACTTTATAACACATCGCAAAAATGACTGAGTATTGCAGATGACAGCCATTAACAGAATAACAGGAAATAGATAGCTGATGTAAACGAGTAAAAAAACAACGTCATTGATGTGGTTAAAAACTAGAATTAAATTTAAGTGGAATAAAAAATATATAGCACATAATGTTTTACATTTAATTATAATATACATATAATGTATAATGCTCAGTGCACAGAATATACATACATTGTAAATGCCAATTGTCAAATATACCCAGATTAATGCAGATTTTGAAAAAAATTACCCAGATACCCAGACGGAAGCCCAAAAACCCAGATCTAGTAAGAAATACCCAGCTGTGGCATCACTGATCGTCACAGTAGCGTTCAGTAGCGCGTGTGGGCCACCGTTGGTATCAGTGCAGGGGCCAGCAGCGTTTCCGCCTTGAGTCAACAAATCTAGGCAGGAACTCCTGCGTGTGTCGATCTCATGTTTCGTTCGCGGATCAGTTGATGCCAAGTATCGTCCCTTACTATTTCCAGGGGTGTTGTTACAATTAAATTTGATAACTGTTGTGTGGTATGTGAGTCTTATATGGAGCTAGATTGGGCTCTATTTATTATCTCTTTTTACGAAATTACACCGTAGGAGGATGTGACGTCATAACGATAAGGTACAACAAGCAGACGTCAGTTTAGGAGCAGAAGTGAGTGTATCGTCTGCTAGGTACTTGGACGAATGTGTTGATGGCGTGAGGACGCATGTGTGAGGCTCCTGATGTTTCGTAGTGTATCCCTGGTTATATTCCATCACTATTACACCAATATGCTTCTGTGAGGTGTACATAGTATTTCTGTTTTACAGGGAGTATGATTTCTAAGTTTCGTGTGTGAATCATATAAAAATAATTAGAATAACGGGACAGCGTCTGAGACATGGACGGACTGCCTAATCTATATTGAATACGGCAGCTTAATGCTAAAGCACAAGTGCATGAACATTGTATTGAACCATGGAGCCAATATTGAAGTGTATAAATAAATATTTTGTCCTCGTCATACAGTGTGGCTCAGTAATTATTGTGATGTCAATTCGTTCGCTGTTACTGCTACCCCTACGATTTTAACTTGGCCCAGGACAACTATCCTGCAACTAATATGTTACTACTCGTAACAGGTGTCATATCTGGGGACAGAGACAGCCATGGCAGGACACCAATGTTATTGGTCTGCGGGAACACTGTGGTGGCCCTAGCTGTATGTGGTCGTGCCTTATCATGCTAGTACACCTGGAGCTCAGGATGATGCTGGAAGAGTAGCGCTGTATGATCCCGAGGCACATCCTTATATGTGGCGGCATTAAACTCATGATCAAATATGTGGAAACGGGTATGGTGATTGTAACTGAATGCACCGTACATCCCGTCACTACCTCATCCCCAGATGTCTGTCCGCAAAATGCAGCAGTTGGTGTGCCTCTCACCGCATTGTTACCACACCCTTATTAGCCCGTCAGCATTCGATAGACAGAAATGACTTTCGCCTGAAAAGACGACGGAATTCCACTGACATCTGAGCCATCATTGGTGCCTCTATGTTTTTGCCAGTGTCATTGTGTCAAGCCCGGCCCAACCTGGCGCTGAGACTTGCCTTCGACGTCACACAACGCGTTCGGAGATAAATCCACGGGTCTAAACCACTTTTCGTGACGTTGCATCAGCTGTCAAGAAGCGATTCTGCAGAAGCCGTTGTCGTATATTGGCATCTTGTAGAGGTGTCGTGACTCTGTCTTGGCATGGATGGGGACGATATGCAGTGGTTCCTGTGATGTTTGAACGTTGTAGCAGCAGGGCGGTGGTGGGCTGGTTGCAACTGAAGTGTCTGACTGAGTACCGGTGGATGTTCTGTCTGTTAGCATTCCTATAGCTCGTTATGTCTTTGCAGTGCTCAGTCTAAGTATGGTCTCCCGTGTGTTTGTGCGCGTGTAATGAAAGGTCAACCGTTGATCAGTCTTTATTCTCATCATTTCATGTCATCAATTTCATGTTTTCCGCCAAGCTGTTTTACACATCCCATAAACCATTAATATGCAATTATAGCTATCAATTATAGACATAACTATGTCTTCATATATTTAAAGAAATCCATCTTAATATTACAATTAAGTTCTGGGGTGCGAGATATAGGTGATTATTCTTCTACACAGGGGCGTCCATAAAGTATCTGGTACCAGGAGCGCATCCTACATTTTGCACCCCCTTCCCACAAAGAAACACACTTTCAAGTATATTTTAACAGTAAAAACTTGCTGTCACATGGCGCGGACCGTCTCCCTCGCACCTCCCTTAGTACGTAGATGATCTACACATGTGTTGTTTTCTTCATAAAGCTTTCCAGTATTGTCCTTCCTCTCTCTTTTTTTACTTATCTTTCCCTCTTGTTCTGTTGTCATGTTTTCGGATACTACTTCACATGTAAGTTGACGATTGTCTTATGTTTCTAAACATAATTATTTTCAATAGCAATTCGAATGACCCAAAAGTAAAAGAGTTACATATATCTGTAGTGTGAATACGAAATACATAATTTCAAACATTAATAATAAACTAAAAGTGTGGGGGGTTTTTTTGTGTTGTTTTTTTTTCTTCCCTTCTGTGTAATGTTGAACTGTACAATAAATTGCTTTTTCCCTCAATAAAAATAGTTCAGTTGTCTATAAAATAGTTGTTCTTGTGCCTAACACAAAAATGGCTTTAAATTATTTCCTACAACACAGAGTAATATAGTAGCAGATTAATGTCATACTAAGGAAATTGTAAAAACTGGCCGCAAATTGTCCTGTATGAAAACTTGTCCCTTCAAACATATGGCAGCGCGCCTCAACATGGGTACTTCCGCTTTGAAATCCACCTTCACTTAAACCAACAAGATACAGTTAAGAGTGTATGAACTATAATCACACGTTATTATGGTCCCAAATGTGATGGGGCCGTAAAGACACCCCGGCTTTCCCTTTCATGTTCATGGCATATTTATCGCCTGTATATTTTCGATGTGCGCGCAGCACGCTGGGATGTGAAAAGTGATAGAAGGTATATTAGTTTAGGCCACAATAAAGCATAAACTATAATGGTGTTATATTTGATAGTCGTGTGTTATAATTGATAGTTGTGGGCCATATTTGTGTTTTCATGCCTAATAGAGCAATAAAGGCGAGTGTTATTTGCGTGGCTCAATTACTACGCGCCGCGCAGTAAGTTGAGTGATTCGCTCGAGGGCTTATATAAAGAGATAGCGAGCGGCAAACAGGCCAAAATCTTTTTTTTTTTTTCGCCATCAGCTTCGTCACTACCGACAAGACACCAACGTCCTTCTCAGGACGCCACTATTCGAGAAAAGTTCGCATTATCGTCAAAATGACCCGAAAAAAACCGCACGCCAAGAAGAGAAAGATCTACACCAGCCCACCAGCGCTGAACCAAAGCAAAAACAGCCAGCCGGGAAAAACAGCCAACCTACCTGCAAGCGCGATGACTGAGAGTCTGAGTGGCCCGACTCCTTGCGAGGCAGAGGAGAGAGCAGATGCAAACTTCCCTGGCCTAGATGAAGTAAACAGGCACAACGCATCCACCGTCCTTTTCAAGGCGAGCGAGGAAGAAGATGATGAAGAAGACCCAGAACATGAAGAAATATTGAGAGCGATACAACAGTTGGAGCCGATGATGGAAAGAATACAGAAAAGGGCAGAAGCAAACGTCTATGGCCAAGATTATAAAGACCCAGAATATAAAGACATGTTGAGAGCGCATCAACAGATAAAGCAGATGCATGAAAGAAGAGAGAAAAGAAGACAGGAGCTTGAAACCAGGGGGCCACCACCGCACATACCCGAATCGTCAGCAGAAACCCTATCTACCACAGAGATGCTGCACAAAACACAGTTGACACCATCACACGATGCCGAGATGACAGCCGACCCACCTACAAGCACTATGAAAGAATTGATAGAGACAGCTCAGCAACACAGACAGGTACAAGAGGAAGATATCGCAGAGACCAATATAAAAGCACTTCGAAGAATTGACGACGGAGACGAGGTCCTTAGACTCGCTCTTCAAGCAGCGATAGTAGAAGTAGACCCAGGAGTGCTGAACATCGAAAACACTGAGAAGCAAGCTACCATTCCTGGTCCTACGGAAACAACAGCAGACAACTCAAGGGCCCAGAAGCAAGATATAACACCTTATAACAAAGAACGGGAGCAAGATTCGAGCCAAGACTGTGGAGGGAAACAAAGACCAAACACCAAAGGGACAAATAACGCAGAAACGATACGGGAGAGGATCGTAAAGATCACCCAGACGTCAGGAAGTGAGGCCTCACTCAGGGCCCTACCCGACAACAAAGTGATCAACATCCTCGAGGTGATAACTGGAAGAAGAGGTATTGCTAAAGTAGGGAGTCACGAAAAGGGAGTCGTGCTTTCGCTCAACAACACCACAACAACCACTTCACTGATGACCGAACTGGAATCTAGTCCAAAAGAAGTCCAGTTGCCCCACCAAATAAAAGTGGTGGTGGAGAAATACATAACAACAAAGAAGTTGGTCATCAGAGGGGTGGATACCAGTTGTTCCGAAGCCGAGGTCCACAGACGCCTTCAGGATGAAAACGCAAATCTAAAAATCAAGCAGGTCGAGAGACTAAAAACCTGGGCCAAGAAAGATACCAATCTGATGATAGTTACGGTAGAAGGATCGACAAGACCCGAGAGACTGACGCTCGAAACCACAACCAAAAAGACATAAGCCTATATCCCTCCGGTGATGCAGTGCTCCAACTGCCAGCAGTTCTCGCACACAAAAAAGACGTGCAGGAGGGATGCAGTCTGTCGATATTGTGCGGGTGGCCACCCATACCGCGATTGTCCCAAGGCGAAGGAGGACAACAACTACAAAACAATAAACTCAAACCGCACCTGTGCAAACTGCCTCGGAAACCATGGGGCTAGATACCGAGGCTGCCCGATGTTCCAGGAAACCAAGAGCATCCTGAAGGAAGCGGTTTCCAAAAACATCCCCTTCAAGGAGGCAAAACACAGAGTGGCTGCGGATGTTACAGAAAAACAACGCACGATAGACAGACGACAGTTGCACAAGCTGACCGCTGAAGTCAGAGAAATGAAAATGAAGCTGCGAATCGAAAAAAACAGCAAGCAGGCCGCCGAAGAACCAACCGACAGTGGAGAAGATGCGATAAACATGCAGAACATAAAACACGTGATGGAAGAAATGAAAAGAATCCAGCAACAAGTAGAAACAGATGTCAAGAAACTGAAAGAGCTGACAGAAGAAAACACAAAAATACTCAAAAGAATAGAAGCAGAAAGAATAGCCATTGAGGAAATATCATCAAACAGCACGCGAGAAACTAAAACGAACAACCAAGCAGTAAAAGAAATCATCCAAGAAACGCTAGAACAGCTACTACCAACGATAATTGAAAAAGCACTGTCACAGATACAGGAGAGCAAGAAGACAAAAGCAACAGAAACTATGAGCGTAGAAACACACAAAACAAAACGAGCCAGATAGTTGAGGCAAGACATAAAAAACACCATGAGCGCGGCACGGCACCACAAACGGACAAAGAGGAACCCAGACAGCCAGCTAGTGGTCCTTTTCAGGACCGATCACCTCCAGGACTACGAACGAGATACCAGTGAAGACGATAACACCCTATATACCCCAATTATAACCAAACTTTCAGGTTGAACAGGGTATTACAGCAGCATAGTAGACGAAATCAACAACAACAACAACAAACAGGCCAATTTGAAGATTCAGACGAGACGAGAGAGAAACGAAGTTAGGCTAGCCCTGTGTCGGTAGAAGAGGAACAGAGACATGACACGTGAGTTTGATTTAAAAGCAGATTAGCTTATTTCCTAGTGAAATTACCATTATTTCCCTGTAGCTTTAGAATTATATTGAGCGTGGCTGTTTTAATGTTTAGTGAAATAAATAGATAGATGTAATTCTAAAGGAGATGTGTTTCCAGGACCTGATAATTTAGTCTTGAAATATAAATGAGTGAAAATAATATGCGTGGATTGATTTTAATAGTGTAAGTCCAAATCACAGATGTGAGAAGTTTCGTAGCAATTATTTCATCCATCAGACCGGGCAAATTTAGTAGGAGAGTATTTCATACATGGAACTGGACAGAGAAGCGATCGATTACTTGAATTTAGATAATATTAACTGTTATCAAGATGGCAGCCACGTGTTCATGAAAGGCGGCGCGTCATCATGCTGTGAATAAAGAAGACGCTTAGTTATCACGAGTTATCAAGCCTACAATGTTACGCTATTGACACGTGGGTGAAAATAGGTTAAATGTAATTTTCTTCAGTAATAGAAGTAATAGTTTTGTGTGAATACTCCTTTAAGGTGATGACTTTAGTTCTAGTTGTTAAGGCAAGAATAATTATATTTTATTCTTTAATATAAAAGTAATTGAGTATATTTTACGATTATTGATATTTCTACTGTATATCTTTAGTGGGTTACTTTGAGTGAGGTGAGGATATGTATTTAGATTTCTGGAGAGAGCGAGGCCACTCCTTTGTTGAGACATGTGTTTCTCTGGTTGCTCCCGGCGGAGCATGGAAACACCAATGCAGCTGGTGTCCATTACAGGCCCACAATAAGCATTTTGATGCTATTGCTGTGGTTGTTTTGGTGACGGTAACGATGTGTTTCATGTGATGAGTTCCCAATGTCATCAGGGGTCATATACGACACGCTTGTTACCAGGCGCACCAGTCGTCACTTATGACATGTTCAGAATGCAGTAATGAATACTGAGATGGATCAGTTGCGAGGTAGTGGTTTATGCCCATTAAGGAGAGTATTGGTTGTACATATCGTTTAATTCTAGTTGATACATATTTTATTATGATTTAATTATGGTTATGTGTAGAATGGTTTGTGAGAGCACGTGGGCTCACTTGGAGATATATATATTTCTCTTCTCCGCTCCTGAGGGAGCATGGGGCCACCAGTGTGGTTTGCCTCCGTATGAAGCATTCAGATGCTCGTGCTGTAGTAGTTTCGGTAGCAACCTATGTTACACGGTGAGATTGCCAGCCTCATGCACAACACCATACTAGTCGCATTGGACAACACGCATGAGTGTGTGCGTGTGTGATAGTTGAGGTTGTCAGGTGGCGTGGAAGGACTGTTTGGCAGATGAGAGTATCATTATTTAACTATGATTTCAACTAGCCGTTGCTTTGTTTGCTTCTTCAGATTAGCAATCGAGCACAGGCTGGGTGTTTGTTTGGTGTTTGGTTTGTTGGTTTATTTGTTTAATGTTTGCTTCAGTGGGCTCTTAGTCACTGAATGGGTTGTAAAAATAAATACAGCCCCTGCCTTAAGAATCAGAGTTTTATTGTTGAATCGGGTCGGTTGCGAGTGTGCAAGAGAGTGATCAAATATCACAACAGCAGCATCATCTCGCCCACCCTATCACACAAATGTTTTTGTTAAGTTCTTTTCGCATGGGAGTTAAGTGTTTGAGATTCTCACATGTGGGTCTAGTATTTTATAGACGCACATTTGAGTGCATCTAAAATTATTATATGATTAAGTGTTTGTGCTCGACCGTACACTATTATTGAACGGTATGACGCGAATTGTTGCGGTGATTTGTTACCAGAGAGCTATGATGCTGGAGCAGATCCGGAAAGTCCTTTGGTATGGACAGACGTCTTAGATGAATATTGTTATGTGTCTTGGTCCCAAGTCGTGGGAAGACACACTGAAATATATTATGGTATCTCCCTAAGTGGAGCATATATATTAGCCTGAACTGGCTCTTTCAGGTATCGTGTTAGATAGATACCCAATTTATCCTTTGCAAATCTTTGGCAGAGCTTCTGCACGTCTAGCTATGGCGTATCGCTAGTGCGTCCAAATTCCTGCTAAGAATCATATCGGATCATAACGCATTATTTTATGGAAGACCTCTAAAATATCACACAAGTCTTGTAATGGAAACTAAGATTCTATGGACGTATTGCCGCAGAGCTTCCGTCGCCCTTGAGATGGTGACGGTTAGTGAGATCGGTCAAGCTCAATATTGATAACTTGTATTGACGAACATTTTCCTACCATGACCAGTATTGGAGAAGGATGTCTTTAAACTATGAATGTATTAACTACGTATTCGTTTCTGCCATGAAACCATTTGATGATACTGTACCTGCCTATGAAGTCTATGTTCTCATGCAATAAATCGTCTCGTCCTTGATGTCCAACAATGGGTCCAGTGTACGTTGCTTACCAGTTGGTCAATCTTACGACCCATTCGTTGCCGTTGTGTTCACCTTGTCACCATTAACTAAGTCAAAGAAACGGCCCACCAATATTCGCGTAATCAAACAACATGTCGGCCACTAATAGTAAGCCCGACAGGTCAATAAACGTACCGTACCTAGAGCGACAGCACACGCACACATCAAAAACAATACGGTAACAGCTGTCATAGTCGGGAGTGGAGTTTAGAGTGAGCTCTCAACTCCGTTTAAATGCTCCTACGGAATGCCTTTCAAGTAGCATCTTACAGCAGAAGCCCAGGCCCTGGCCTTTGTGTAGAGGGGTCGTTTTTTACTAACAGGAAATGGAGGCGCGAGGGCGAGTCTCTGGCACCCTAAATTCAGAACGCTGATAGATGAGGCTCATTGGCCTTGGGGTGCAAATCATCTAGGAAAAAGGAAACTGATTTCAAACAACCGGCTGCCTTATAAGTAGGTTAGGGACAGCCATAGGCTAAGGAAAGCAAACTCAAATAAAATGCGTGTTGAAGTAGGATGTCCCTGGCCGAATAGAGCCGATACTGCAGCCCATCTGTAAACCATGGCATAACGTACTAGCTAGAACAAAAACGTTAAACATGCTCTATTGAAATGCAGAAGTAGTCGTGAACACGAAAGAAATGCAGAAAATGTCTATGTGACTTGCATCTAACAAAACTATATAAACCAAAACTTTGGATACCAAATAAGAAGGTACAATCAATAAGGATAGACAAGAATGGTCACAAAGGGGGCATACAGACACATCTCGCTAGCAGCCAAAGAAATACAAACCCAGACAAGAGAACAGAGACAGCGGGAGCAGACATTGTGATTGGTCAGGGAAGTATTAGAATCTTCTAGAAGCAGTCGAAGTACCTGAAAATAATTGTATTATAGTTGGCGACAACAGTCCCTCCGAAGGGTAGGGGTCATACAGACAAATGCCAGAGAAAAGGAAGCGGAAGACTGGGAAATAGATAACTTACAGTGAAACAACCAGATAGAATACATTCTAACCTTTTACTCAAAGCGATGGAAAACAATTACTTCAAAATTTGAATTTTTCACCTAAGACCTAGCATACACTACACAGAACAGTAGAAGAACAAATGGCAGAAGTGATTGTCGACCAGTAAAACCGACAGTTAACCTAAACTACACATCACTGCACAGTAGTGAGAACAAATCAGACAAAATGTAAAAAGTTTGGATTAGTCTTGGTATATAACTATACAAACCTAGGCAAAGCCAATACAATGGAGCTTATAAAATATTCCCCTTCTTGAACCATAAACATACTTCTATTTTGTGAAAGTAGCACCTGCTATATTACAACATTATGGTATATGCTGATAAAGTTGTCTTTTTTAAAATCACACGATCAACAATGAATAGACGACAAAGTCATTTATATTTTGGCATGCGCCCGAATATAACCGACAGTGTGTTTGTGTCTAGATTGAATTAGTGTAAAGGGTGAAGGATCACGTTACACGCACATTGAGGCATATTGGGAATATGGTGTATGCCTATATTTTCTTGGCCATCGGAACACTAGGGGTGATGTGGTCAGCATCACACCGGCCACCTTAACATTCCCAGAGTTGTTCTGGGACCCAGTCCATGAGGCTGGGTCGACCCCAGAACACTGTAAACATGTCCATGAAGACCTAATAACTGTAATTTTTTCTTGTTGAGGTGATCACTGGCCCAAGACAGTTTACATGTTGTTAGATGTGTGGTGCGAGCGTATGATGAGTTGAGTGTGGGTGCGAATGAAGACGCGAATGTGTTTAGGCTCGTATAGATGTAGATCCTGCAACCCATACTCTCACATGCAGTAATCAAGGATGCTTTGACACTGCAGGCATGTTTCAAGACATTTATTGACGGGAACACACATAATATCAACAGGAAAAGTCAGTGTAACAAGGTCATGCTGACCTGACATCGATAGGTATACATTTGGCATTCAAAAAGGTAAACATCAGAATAGACGTGCATGGTCAATAGCAAAGTTCTTCAATAATGACAGTTCGTAGCGTCGCCCTTGGCGTCTCTTACTAAACGCGTCAGATGCCTTAGTTACCTTGACACACAGGTGCAACTTGGCACTCCCCGCCAATTGCACATATCAGGCTGTAGTATAATAGCCGAAAGCACAGGCCTCGTTCTGACGTCGGCCGTGTACTTCTGTTAAATAGGTTATCATAAACCCTGCAGTAATACTTATTGTAGATAGAAGTTCCGCCAATCTGCGGCTCCCACAATATATCTTCGTCACTGGATTTCTGGACAATATAAGACTAACAGTCTTGGATGGCTACCTCGAGCACAAATATATAAGTTCTGAAATGGCGGATCAATGAACTGCTGTTCACCCAAGGTAATCCTTTACATGTTTTCTGGTGCACACCGAAAAAGCACCTAAACTCGCCCATAAAATAAACCCACCCCTGCTCAAAATTAAAAATAAAAAGTAAATTTATATAAAAATTTATAATAATATTAAAAAAATAAAATACAATAATTTAAATTAATGTTTATATTTATAAATAAAAGATAAAAAATAAAAAAAAAAAAAAAAAAAAATAAAATTAAAAAATAATAAATAAACCTCAAAAAATAAAAAAAAAAAATAAAATAATTTCAAAAAAAAAAAAAAATAAATCAAAATAAAAAAATATTACAAAAAAATAAAATCCTTTTTTAAATATAATTTAATTTTAAAAAATAACATAATAATATTTTTTTTATATTAATTAATAAAACGAAAAAAAAATAATTTTGAATTGGAGGGGCAAACAAAAAAAAATACCAAAACTTAGAAATTAAACAATAAAAATAAAAAAACAAAAAAGATATTTTCTTACTAAAAAAATAATATTTAAAAAATTTTTTATTAAAAAAATTTTTTTTAATAAAAAAAATTTATAATCAACAAAAATATAAATTAACTTAATAAAAAAAATATAATATATAAAAAAAAAAAATAAAATCACACAAAAAATAAAAAAAATATTAATCCTAATATAAAATAAAAAAATATTAATTAAAATTTAAAATTTTAATTATTATTTAAAAATAAATAATAAAATATAAAAAAAAAATTAAATTAATTTAAAAAATAAAATCAACAAAAATAAAAAAAAATAATATAAAAAAACCAAAATTTCTAAAACCTAAAAAATCTATATAATAAAAAAACCTATAATTAAATAATAAAAAATTAATTTAAAAATAAACCAACAACTTATAAACAATATTAAAAAAATTTAACATATAAAAAAAAAAAGAAAACAAAAAGAAAATTATAAAAAAAACTATATAATAAAAAATTTAATTTTTTAAAATATAAAAAAAAATAATACAAAATTTAAAACATAATAAATAATAATAACCCCTAAAGAAAACCCCTAAAACAAAACCTAAAAGTAATAATCCAATTAAAAAACAAAAATTAAAAAAAAAGTTATTAAAATAAACCAAAAAAATTAAATAAAAAAAAAAAAACAAATACCACTACCAAAAATAAAAAATAAAAATTATTACCACCAAAAACAAACCACTCCCTCCCCCCCTAAAATAAATAAACAAAAGGGGTCTTCCAAAACAAAAAAATAAAACACAGAAAAATAATCAAAAAAAAAAAAAAATTTTATTAAAAAAAAAAATTCACCTCTAAATATAATAAAAAAACAAATATTCTAACATATTCCAACAAAATAATAACTTTAAACTTTTCAAAAGGGTTTATAAACAACAATCAAAACACAAAATCCACACTACCCTTAAAATAAAAATAAATAAAATCCTCATAACACAAAATTACATTTCAAAAAAAAAATTAATTTAATTTTAAAATAAATCCCCCAAATATAAAATCAATTTAAAATAATAAAAAAAAAAAAACTAAAAAAAAAAAAAATAATTAAAAATAAATATATAAAAAAAAAAAAAAAATTTAAACCATAAAAAATAAACAAAAAACATTACAACAACCCTAAATTAAATATTTTTAATACACCCCCCAACCATAAAAAACTTTTTAATAAAACAAATAATATAAAAAAAACAACATTGATAAAAACAAAAAATAACTAATAAAAAAAAATAAAAATAACAAATTAAAAAAATAAAAAAACTTAAAAAAAAAAAAAAAAAAAAAACATTCCATATTAAAAAAAAAAACATTTCCAATAATTAAAAATAAAACAACAACCCCCCCAAAAAAAAAAAAAAAAAAAAAATTAAAAAAAATAAAAAACGGGTCATTTAATCAAAAAAATCAACCCTAAAACTAACTTAAAACCAATACTCAATCAAATTTATTAAAAAATAAAAATAAATTCAAAAAAAAAAACAAAAAAAAACAAAAAAAAAAAATTAATATTAAAAAAACATAAATCCAAAAAATTAAAAAAAAATATAAAAAAAAAATCATTTTCTATAAAATTATAAACTAATCCCCCCAAAAAGGGGGGGTTTTTACTAAATAAAAAAAAAAATAAACAATTAATCATTCCAATAAAAAAAAAAAAAATTAAAAAAAAAAGTAAAAAAAAACAAAAAAAAAAATATAATAAAAAATCAATAATTGGATTAAATAATTATTATTCCAACCTTATTAAACAATTATAAATCTTTAAACCACACATAATTTTCTTGTTTAAAAAAAATAATTTTAATAAAAAAAATTTAAAACAAACATTTAATCCCCACACTTCTCAAAATTAAAATTGGGGGGGGGGGGGGGGGGGGGGGGGTGGGGGGGGGGCTATATTAAAAATATAATTACAAAAAATTTTTTATCAACCCAAAAAAAACTTTTATTAACCAAAAAAACATAAACCACATTATCCCATAAAATAATTATAAACCAAAAAATAAAAATAATTATCAAATACCAAAAAATAAAAAATAATTAAATAAAAATCTCAATCCCTTTAATAAAAAACTTCAATAAAAAACATGAAACATACTATCCACCCACCCAAACACTTTAAATAAAAAATAAAAACTTAAATTACTAATTTTCATCCCCCTTTAACACCATATTCCCTAAAAATCATACCCCAACAAAACCCTTTATCCCAATTCTCTTAAATAATTATAATATAATAAAATTTAACCAATACCCTCCAAAAAAAATCCTTTTAACTTAAATACTTTTTATAAAATGGGGGTTTTTTTATATCCAAAAAATAAAAATAATATCAACAAAATTACCACAACCCCCATTCCCCAAACCTATACATTAAAATCATAACAAAAAAACACCATTAAAAAATTTATTTAACCACCACAAATAAAAATCCTTAAAATTAAAAAACACCAAAATAAAATTAAACATAAAAAAATTTCAAAAAATAAATTTACAAAAAAAAAAAATAAAAAAAAAAATTAAACAATACAAATAAAAATTTTAACAATAAAAAGGGGTTATTAAAATTAACTTCCAAAATGTATAATATAAAAAAATAAATTTAAAAAATAAAAATAATTAAATTTTAAAAAAAAAAAAAAAAATAAATTCACAAAACTTCTAATTAAATTTAAAAATTAAAAATAAATAAAAAAAAAATAATATAAAAAAAAACTTTCTTTTTCAAAAACTAAACACCAACCTTTTACACAACACCTTCAACACTTAACCAATTACCAAAAAACATTTCTAACTAATAAAATTCAAAATAAATTCATAAAAACAATCCCTAAATAAAATATATAAAAAAAAAAAAAAAACATTAAAAATAAAAAAAAAAAAAATTTTTTAAAATTTTAAAAAAATATTAATTTAAACTATAAAAAATTATAAAAACCCAACTAACCCTATTAATAAATTTATACATATCCAATATAAAAATAATTACAACAAAAATTTATAAATAAAAAATAAAAAAAAAATTTTCAATTTTAAAATTAAATTATTTTTTTTATAAATATAAAAAAAAACAAAAATCTAAAAAAATTTATTTTTTTTTAATTATCAAAATTATTAATTTACATACAAAAATAACCACATTTCAATCCCAAATTTAACCCTCATAAATTTATATAATATAAAACAACAATAAACAATCAAATTTTTAACTACAATTTATTATTTTTTTAAAAAAAATAAAAAAACTAAAAATCCACAATTAAAAACCCCTAAAAATTTTTTTACAAAAAATATAAAAAAAACCACCCTCACCAAAAATATAAAAACAATACTCAAAAAAACATGTTTAAATAACTTTCCCCCCTTTACAAAAAAAAAAATATAAATTAAACTAAAAATTTTAACTCAAATAACAAAAAAAAACTCACAACTATATTTACTAATTATAAAAAATCTTAAAATTTAACATTTAAATAAATTAAAAATTCTTAAAAATAAAAAATAATAATTAAATAAATTATAAAAAAAAAATTTAAAAAAATTTTTAAAAACCATAATATTAATAATATTTATAAAATTTTTTTTTACTATTCAAAAAAAAACAATCTATATCCCTTAAAACAACCACTATAAAAAAAAATTTAAAATCCACCCGTACAACAAATAAAAAAAACCAAATCTATTCACTAAAAAAAAAAAAAAATATTTAATTTAAAAAAAATAAAATCATAACATCCCCAAAAAAAAAAAAAATCAAAAAATAAAAAAATTCAAAATAAAAAAAATAAAATAAAAATGAAATAAAAATTCAAAAAAAAAAAAAAAAATCTAAAATAAAAAAAAAAACATCCCAATACATCAACAAATAAAAAATAAAAAAAAAAAATTTAATAAACCAAAAAAAATAAAAATAAAAAAACTTTTATCTAAAAAAAACAAAAATAAAATGTGTTACTTCCTAAAACAAAAAACAAAAAAAAACCCAAATTTCAAACTTACATTAATACAAAAAAAAAACCAAAATAACAAAATATTAATTTCCAACAACAAGACCTATTAAATTACTGGGTAATTGGAAAATTAATAAACCATTCCAAAAAAAAATCCATGAAAAACAAAAAAACCAAAATTAATACATCCCCATAAAACACTAAAAACAATAACAAAACCAAAATTCCTACAATCCTAAATCCAAAAAAACCTTTAATCTAAATCAAAAATTTAAATTTAAATCCCCAACCTATAAAAAACTCCCCTAACCAAAAACATAAATACACAAATTAAAAAAAAACCAAAATAATCCCTACTCATAATAATTAAACCCACACTAACTTTTAAAAAAAACATAACATATAAAAATAAACCCAAAAATACTATACAAAAAAAACCCACAATTCTAATAACTAAAATAAAACATAACCCATATAAAAATAAAAACATATTCACTAATCCATCCATATAAAAAACCTAATAATTCTCTTAAACAACTAATAAAAATCAAAACAAAAAACTTAAAATACTACATAAAAATTAAAACCCCCAAATAAAAAAAATTAAAACTCTTCAAAAAAACAACTATCCCCCCAATCCCCCCCTACAACATCACAAACACAAAATACACCCCCCCACAAAAAAAACCCTCCCATCCAATAAATTTTATTCTACAAAAAATAAATCCTCAATTCAATAAAAAAATAAAAAAAACAAAAACTCAAATCTCCTCCAAAAACAACAACCAAAATAATAAAAACATAAATTCCTGTCCTCCACCACCAACCCTAAAAAACATAATTCAAATGTCTAAATTAATAACTGTTCAACAATTCCTAAAAAAAAAAATAAAACTCTAAAAAAAAAAATATTCAAAAAAAAAAACTACAAAAATAACCATCATAACAAAAAATAATAAAAACAATTCATCCATACAACCCAATAACGTAAAAATCCAAAAATAAACATAAACTCTACCAATAAACTCAACACTATTAATCTATCTCCAAAAATATACCCTCTTAAAATTCGTCATAAAATAAAAACCAAACCTAAAAATGAAATTAATCACTAAACAAATAAAAATCCCCCCTAAAACCCTAAAAAATAAAAAACTTCTAATCATAAAAACCCAACACAATATCCAAAAAAACTGGTAACATCTTAAAATTAATCCCATTACCCCAAACCATAATTTCCTACATTGAAATTAATCCCCTAAATTTCTCAAACATTATAAACTTCTCCCTAATAAAAAAAAAATAAAAAAAATTAAAATAAAAAAAAAATAAAAAAAAATAAATAAAATATTAAACCCCTTAACTCATCACAAAATATAAATAAAAAAATAAACCCATAAACCAAAAACAACAAAAATTAGAAACAACCAAATAAATAAAAACTAAAAAAAAAAAACCAAAAATCAACATTACATCTAAAAAACAAAAATTTAAAAACCTCAAATATAAACCCTAAAAAAAAAAAAAAAAATCTAAAAAAAAAAAACCAACATTAACAAAAAAATAAACAACAATTAAACAACACATAACCAACAACTAAAAAAAAAACACCAAAAAAAAATAAACAAAAAATAACTAATATCAAACACACACCAACCCTAAATAAAAAAAACACCATAAAAAAAAAAAAAAAAAAAAAATAAAAAAAAATAAAAATAATAAAAAAAACCCCTTTTCAAATACAATAAAAAAAAAAACTTAAAACCATCCCAAAATAAAAACCCAAAAAAAAAAAAAAAAAAAAAAACCAATTATTAAAAATAATAAAACAAAAACAATAAAAAAAAAATATATAAAAAAAACAATAAAAAACTAAATTAATCCAAAAAAATCCCAAAACCACAAATAAGCTAATAACTTCATAAAACAAATAAACTCAAACAATCTTTTCCCCACCACACTTATAATATATACCTCGCTTGCAAAACGGTCACAAGGCAAATTAAAAACCCACGAGTAACATGGTTTCAAATAAACTCTAATAATAACAAATTAGGCCCGTCAACAAAAAAAAATTTCTCTAATATCTAATTAAAATCAAAAAAGGTGAAACACTAAACCTAGGCTTAAAATACGCTATAAAAAAATAAACACACTTCCCCCCAAAAAAAAAAATCAACTAAATAAAATTTGTAAAATACCTTAATTCCAATCAAAATAAATCGAATCACAAAAAAGCATCAAGTCCTTATCTAACACTGGTAACCATGGAAAAGAACTGACACATACAATTCTGTTATCCTACTACAGTGATGATGTTGATAGCAGAATCAACTCCCATAAGACAAGATATATGGTTTAGAGAATCTCCCCGAAAAACAATGGACTCTTGGTCCCTTCAGAAAAACAGGACCTCCCGGCTTCCCGGAAGTATATCTCACTCCCGCTTAAAAACCTTCCCATAGGCCCACGCCGAACTGTCAACCTCTGACCCTAAAGGTCAAACACAATGAATGAATAAACAAGGGAAGACAACCCCTAATCAACCTGACATCGCAGGTAAAGACACAATTATACTTATGATACAAACATAAGCAAATAACTTGACAGATGACTCCGTCGAAAATGACAGCAACATTACGACCACCCCCCTGTAAAAAAAAAAATGCAATTTTTTTTTTTTAATATGTTCATGAGCAAGATAGCACCAGTATCACTTCTGTGCTCATGCAAACAATGAACCTAATATCAGGTACAATAGAAGAGGGTACAAATCATCTCCCAACATAGGAGAAAATATTTCCTTTAAGCCAAACAAACTAAGGGATACCATTCAAGAAACCTAAGTTGCTGGCAATACCAATCATATATCAAACATTACTAAATAATATAATCATAGCAATATACAAATGTCAATGCTATTTTAGCAACATATCACTGATGGATGGACAAAATGAAATTTGTTAAATTATCTAAACATCATCCAAATACATTTGTATTACAACATATTATGATATTAAGGACAGACCTAAGTCTGAAAATATATCAGGAAAAACTAGGACACAAGATTTAACTGGAATCATGTGGGCATCTAGACAATATGTCCGCCATCACATTATCCGAACCACGGATAGCTCGCACCGTGAAATGGAAAGGCTGAAGAGCAATAGCATAACGAGTAGATCTCGAGCTCTTCAAATCCTTACTTTGCATAGCCGTAAGAGCTTTTTGGTCGGTTTCCATAAAGAAATGCGCGCCCAGAAGGAACCTTTGTAGCTTAAGAATGGACCAAACCATAGCTAACAATTCACGGTCCAAAACCGAGTAATTCCTTTCTGCCGCATTCAGCTTCCTAGAAATATACATTACAGGATGCAGAGTTCCTGAATATTCCTGCATTAGTGCCGCTCCAATGCCAGTGGAAGAGGCATCACTACGAAGGACAAAAGTCTTATCAATCGTCGGTAGTCTTAAGATAGGATGAGATGAGAACAAATTCTTAACCTGATCCAATGAAGATTGGCATTCTTGGGACCAACGCACCATATTAGGAGAACCTTTTTTTCAATAACGTTGAAAGTGGTGCCATAATGGAGGACAGATTCTCAATGAATCTTCCATAGAATTGTATCAATCCCAAGAGACTACGCACTTGCTTTTTTGTCTTCGGAACCGAGATATTTAATATCTTTGAAATGTTTTGGTCCTCTGTCTTCAACAGACCATGACCAACTCGATGACCTAGGAAGGAAATTTCACTAAACCCAACAAAAGCTTTAGAGGGTTTAGCAGTCAAACTATGCTCACGTAGAGTAGATAGCAATTCCTTTAGACCCACATAGTGTTCTTCCCAAGTATCGCTGAAAAGACAGATGTCGTCTAAATATGCAATGACATCTGCACGATCTGATAGAATTCGTCGCATCATGCGCACGAAAGTCGCTGGGGCGTTCATAAGCCCGAAAGGCATAAAATTCCATTGAAACAGACCCCTAGGTGTCGAAAAAGCAGTGAGAGGTTTGGCGTGTTCCGTCAATGGGACTTGCCAATAACCTTTCGACAAGTCTAGTTTAGTAAAGAATTTAGCTTTAGAAAGTCTAATAAGTAGATCATCTAATAACGGCATAGGTTCAGCATCGAACTTCGTAACTTGATTTAATTTGCGATAATCAACGCAAAGACGTATGTTATTGTCTTTCTTTCGAACAATAACTATCGACGAAGAATAAGCTGAAGTGGATGGTTCAATTATTTGTAGTTGAATCATTTCATCCAATTCTTTCTCGACTTGTGCTTGAAAATGAATAGGTATTGGGTATGGTCTTACTCTGATCGGATTACGATCAGTAAGTATGATGTCATGTTCTATGACATCTGTGTGTCCAGGAATGTCGGTAAGGACATCCTGATATGATTGTAACGTAGAGGATACTTGACGTTGTTCCTCAAAAGACAAGTTAGAAGAGACTGTAACGTCTCTCCACGATTCCGTTGAAATAAGTGGAATCGTAGGAAGAGGTAAGTTCACGTCAGAAAAAATAGTTTCCTCATCCTGTATAACGGACAGGGATGAGATGTGACCATGTTGAACTGGAGAGTCGTCCGTCGCCTGGAAAATAGGCTGTAAATAGTCTGGACGTTCAATAAACTCTGTTAACATATTTATATGGAAGGTTTTTATGCCTTCCATCCACATCGACAATATAGTCGACATCAGAAATTTTCGAGACTATAGTGTATGGACCCTTCCAAGAAATGAGAAGTCTATTCTCTCTTGAGGGCAGTAAGACATATGCTTTGTCTCCAGGACAAAGTTGACGTAGGCGTCTTTTCTTATTAGCAAATCGCCTAGCTTTTTCTTTCGCAAATTCGGAAGATGAAGTTGCTAACCTGCACGATTCGATAATCTTTTCTCTAAGAGCTATAACATATTCATATGACGATTGTGTATCATCGTCAATATTATCGGAAGTTATCAAATCGTGTAACAAGGACATTGGCCCGCGCGGTTGCGCGCCAAAGACAAGTTCGAAAGGAGAAAACCCTGTATGCTCGTTGGGAACCTCTCTATAGGCAAAGAGGACTGCAGGTAAAACCCTGTCCCAATCTTCAGGATGATCCTCCGTTATCTTGCCAAGTAAGTTCTTTAGTGTCCTGTTAAGACGTTCTACCAATCCATTGGACATTGGATGATAAATACTACTGAGAGACCTTTTAATGTCTAGCGTAGCCATTACCTGAGACATAACGTCCGAAATTAACTGAGTGCCGTGATCCGACAGTATTTCTCCGGGGAATCCCAGACGAGAAAATACGAGCCAAAGAGCATCAGCGATATCGACAGTTGATATGCTCTTCAGAGGAATAGCCTCTGGCCAACGCGTGCACATGTCCACGCAAGTGAGGATAAATTGGTGTCCTCTGGCTGACTTAATTTTGAACGGACCAATGATGTCTATAGCCATTTTCTGAAACGGCCGAATCGGAATATCTGCAGCCTGAATAGGAGCAGCATGTCTCGGACCCCTAGACTTGACCTCTTGACAAATTTTGCAAGATCGGCAATAAATTCGGATGTCTTTATTCACGAATGGCCAAAAGAATGACGCAAGGACTCTAGTTTTAGTTCTGGAAAAACCCATGTGTCCCGCACACTGAGAATCGTGTGCATGCCGAAGAATTAAGGCTCTCATACACTTAGGCACAAGAATTTGCGAGTGCATAGACTTGTCCGAGTGTTGTACCATTCGTACCAATATACCATTCTTCATAGTGATATACGATTTGTGATTCGTATTTTGATTGGGATCCCCTTTCTTTGCAAGAAGGAAGTATTTCTTCAAAGAAGGATCCTCTTCTTGACGTTTAACAAACGAGTCATGGGAAATCACCAAGTGCTCGTCTTGGCTATCAACTTCATTACTATTATCAGATGAAGTTGGGGGATTAAGAGCTTGAGCTCTTGTCACCACTGCATTGACCGTTTGAATGTTTTTTTCTTCCCAACTAGAAATTTGTTGCGGGGTGCATTCCTTAACCCCATGAATACGACCGATTATAAGATCCGCAATAGGATTAGGAAGAAGACATGCATGGACATCTCCTGTGAAGAAAGGAGTGTCAATCCTAATAATAGCAGTAGGATAGCTTTCCATAGTACCACCAAATGTAACACATTTGATTGTTTTTCCCGTGGCACAGCAAGGATCTATCAGAGACTCCTTAACCCCGACGGTAGTACATCCCGAATCGAAAAGTACTGAGACTAGCCTATCATTTATTAGACCTTTATGTAAGATGAGAGATCCTCTCCCATCATGCGCAACTGTAGCAGGTAGAGCAGGAAGAGGGTGACCACAACTTAGCGTAGATACAGTTGATGAGTCGAACAATGTTAAGCATTGGGGGCATTCAGTTGCTCTCCCAAAATCGAAAGCACAACCAGTGATAGCCCTAGAGTTACCACTATCATTTACTGTATTACAGGCTCCATCAAACTCTTGTTGCGCAGAGTTTGCCTGTTGGTAAGGTCTTTTTTTGTTAAACCTAGGTCTACCTCGATTATCATTTCCCCTGTAGTTATTTGACTATCATTTCCCCTGTAATTATTTCGATTATCATTTCCCCTGTAATTGTGATCATATTGTCTATTGTACTCATCATTCCGGTTTGAATCCCGGTTTCTAAATTCACCATCGTCATAATCTTGACGTCGAGAATGATTACCTCGAAAATTTGAATAGTTATTATTTGGATAGCCTTTACGAAAGTGTCTCAAATTATTACCACTAAAATTACGAGAACTACCATCTTGTCTCCACTGCATAGACGAAGAACCATCATGTGTTGGATTACTCCGCTTCTGAGTGTAATTTTGATTACTTCCCCTATTCCAATTTTGTTGAGCACCCTGAAATTTTTTTCTGAAATTAGGGCCATATGGTGTTGCCGAAGCAGCTGGCAACCCTTCTTTCACTTTAGAATTGCTAACTGTAGCATGGGGATGTGCTGTGGCATACTGACAACAGTATTCCTCCATTTCTTTTAAGTTTTTAGGCTTACGCTCATGAAGGAATGCAAGAAAAGAATCATTAACAGATGACAAAACCTTATCTCGCAATAATAAGTCCATTAGACCTTCATATGTTTTCTCAATCTGAGACAACTCAACCCATCGTGTAAATGTACGACGTATCTTTGTAACAAAATCAGAGAAATCTACTCTATTTTCTGGCAACATTGTCCTAAAACGAAGACGATAGTCTTCTTGTTTTAATTGGTATTTCTTTAGTAATGCTGCCCTGACAACATCATAATTAGTCCTCTCATGTTCGTCTATTGTCATAAGAGTAGTCACTGTGTCACCTGTAAAAAATGGCATCAGTTGTTCAACATATTTTTCCTTTTTTTTATGTTATGCGTATCGCACAAAAATTGGAATCTATCTAGATAATCTGCTACGTCATCCTTTAAAGGATTGAAATGAGGCAATTTAATCCTACTAACAAACTCCTTTGTCGTACTCGAAGTTGTTTGCTGAGCACCCGTACTCGCCAATTTCAATTTCTCTAACTCCAAAATTGCGAGTTTTTCATCAAGTTCCATCTTCTGTTTTCTTTCCTCATGTTCCATTTTTCTAATTTCAGCCTCAGCAGCAGCTTGAAGTTTTTTTTTCCTCTGCAGCAGCTTGAAGTTTTTTTCCTCTGCAGCAGCTTGAAGTTTTTTTTCCTCTGCAGCAGCTTGAAGTTTTTTGTCTTCCATTTCCATCTGGAATTTTCTTTCATCAGCTGCAGCTTGAGCTTTCCTCTCCTCAGCAGCAGCTTGAGCTTTTCTCTCCTCAGCCTCTCTTTGATACCTTCTTTCTTCAAGTTCTAATCTTCTATTCTCAGCTTCTAGCTTCTTTAGTTCAGCTTCTGCTTTCAATTTAATTTCCTCTTTTTGTTTCTTTTCTTCTGACTTTAATGCAATGGCGAATTGAGCAGATGAATATTCTTCCAATTCTTTACCAGACTTACCAAGGGTCAACCCTTGCTGGATGAAGAAATCCAATGTAGACATTCTGTCTAATGAGATCAGAAACCTGAAAAAAAAAATTAAATAAATTACCTTATCCCACTTCAATGGGAGACAAGTCTGAAATGCTAGACTTGTATACTCACTTCACTTTATTTTACTGTCTCAATCTTTGTAGATAACAAGTCTTTTATCAAAGAACTTGTATAAATATCTTATATAATATTATTTAACAAACTCTATATGAAGAGTCTACCTTATCAATAATATCAAAACATGACCAAGTATGTGTATGTAGACTGTGCATGACAGTAATGTAGTACAACCAAAAAAAAAAATACAAAGACAAAAATACAAAACAATACAAATGGCAACACTGTTTTAACCAAAAATGTGTAGAGAAATACACAAGAAAGGAGAGACCTACAGAATACAAACAAAACAAATCGACAATCAAAACTGAAAAACAGACAAAATATTACAAAAACAACGTTAAGTACAATTACATCACAGCTAACATCAATAGCGACCAATTGTCACTAGCAAATTTCCAAATTAAGAAAATTTGCACCTACAGACCGCTTACAGTAAGCCTCGATCAAGTGGCATATTT
Organism: Oreohelix idahoensis; assembly: GCA_024509875.1. Taxonomy (NCBI): domain Eukaryota; kingdom Metazoa; phylum Mollusca; class Gastropoda; order Stylommatophora; family Oreohelicidae; genus Oreohelix; species Oreohelix idahoensis. Next base: position 266,676 of record JAMPIV010004653.1, read on the forward strand.
ACCGTAAGACCCACCAACCGAAAAACCCGCAGAAAAATACACAAAACAGTAGAAGTGACATAAACATATAGCAATCAATTTCAATGTGTTGCAGAACAAGTTCAGTCACAGCTGAAACTAAAATAAATTTCTTGCTCCTTGCGAACACAGAAACGAAATGTCAAACGCGCACTGAACGTCAAATCCACTGTAACATAAAGTGGTATTCACGAACCAAAGTTACTATGACCTTCTCAAATTAGGGCTTGCACATTGAATGTTTACAATTTCACGTACTGTTTACAGACACTTGACCTCCAACAATGTAGCTTGAATACTCTGACCTAGAAAAGTCTGTTGTTGAATGAAACGTGTAACAACCCGCAGTACTGTTTACAATAGGAACCCGCCTTCTATGCAGTTATGGTCCACGTAGCAAATGCCTAGTAGTTCACTTCAGTACTTGTCTTGTTATGCTTTATGTAGCATTATAATATAAATGCTCGTACTGTTTATTTGTGTCAACCGTTGATGACCTATATCTGTCCTGTTGTAGCCAAAACTTGCAAGTGTAGAATTAGCGCTGTTACGGCTGTCCCGTGTGTAGCTTAGACCCACAGATCAGAAGTGTAATGTGTACTTGTCCTTCTTGTAACTTTCTCGACAAAACTGGAGACATCATACATGTAACAGCCAACCAGGAATGTAAATTTCTGGATCCATAAATGTCAACAATAATGTCAAATGCTCGCTCTGTTCTTTTTAAACCCACAGATCTGGTCCATCAGAAATGTAAGTTTCTAGGCCACATTGGCGACAAGAAATGTATCATAAGAGCCCACGTAACTGGTCCACCAGAAATGTAACTGTCTTTTTTTTCTTGTTGAGGTGATCACTGGCCCAAGACAGTTTACATGTTGTTAGATGTGTGGTGCGAGCGTATGATGAGTTGAGTGTGGGTGCGAATGAAGACGCGAATGTGTTTAGGCTCGTATAGATGTAGATCCTGCAACCCATACTCTCACATGCAGTAATCAAGGATGCTTTGACACTGCAGGCATGTTTCAAGACATTTATTGACGGGAACACACATAATATCAACAGGAACAGTCAGTGTAACAAGGTCATGCTGACCTGACATCGATAGGTATACATTTGGCATTCAAAAAGGTAAACATCAGAATAGACGTGCATGGTCAATAGCAAAGTTCTTCAATAATGACAGTTCGTAGCGTCGCCCTTGGCGTCTCTGACTAAACGCGTCAGATGCCTTAGTTACCTTGACACACAGGTGCAACTTGGCACTCCCGCCAATTGCACATATCAGGCTGTAGTATAATAGCCGGAAGCACAGGCCTCGTCCTAACGTCGGCCGTGTACTTCTGTTAAATAGGTTATCATCAACCCTGCAGTAATACTTATTGTAGATAGAAGTTCCGCCAATCTGCGGCTCCCACAATATATCTTCGTCACTGGATTTCTGGACAATATAAGACTAACAGTCTTGGATGGCTACCTCGAGCACAAATATATAAGTTCTGAAATGGCGGATCCGTGAACTGCTGTTCACCCTAGGTAATCCTTTACATGTTCTGCCACCGAAAAGCGTAATAATGCATAAAGGTCGGTATTACCTGGTAAATGAATCCTCAGAACTACACAAGGAATTCTGTCGTCATCCCGACGCACAGAGATTCACTGGGGAAAACTGCCATAGCAGTTACTTCGAAGATTCTCCCCGAAAAACAATGGACTCTTGGTCCCTTCAGAAAAACAGGACCTCTCGGCTTCCCGGAAGTATATCTCACTCCCGCTTAAAAAAACCTTCCCATAGGCCCACGCCGAACTGTCAACCTCTGACCCTAAAGGTCAAACACAATGAATGAATAAACAAGGGAAGACAACCCCTAATCAACCTGACATCGCAGGTAAAGACACAATTATACTTATGATACAAACATAAGCAAATAACTTGACAGATGACTCCGTCGAAAATGACAGCAACAGACACCTCAAACGTGGTGTGTAAGAATGTCTGCGTTGTGACAATACTGCAGTTTGGTGTGAGTGCTTGCTAATCTGTTTTGTGTCCATCGTTCACAATCCTGGGATTTCCCCTGTAGGAAACGTGATACCCCCATTGTGACAATGAGATACATGCTCGGATTGCTGTCGATTAGATGCAGATATGCGATGGCCCAGGCAAAAGCATATATGCGGGTAACCTCCGCTAAAAGACACCCCCTACATGAGAATGTAGCTGACATCAAAGGAGCAAGAATCAAGAGGGGAATGTCCTGGATGGCACAGGCAGAGGCTATGATTGGTCAGGTGACCAGGGTTGAAAATGCACCCAAAGGGGAAAAGTGGAGTAAGTCAGGGGAGAACTGGATAAACTACCAGCAGGTCATCATTAGCCTTGGCAGAGAGTGCAGATCTTGGTGCAATGGAAAAGCAGAGTTGGAGATTAATCAACTGATAAGTGATCATGCTAGGGATGATGACGCCATTGTGTACACTGATGGGTCTGTAGTGCGTGGTGAAAAATCAGGATGGGGCTTCTCTGCGAGAATAAATGGCAGGGTTGTCGCTGAACAGAGTGGAGCCTACATGACAACAACCTCCAGCATGAGAATGGAGGTAGAGGCAGTTACTGAGGTGGCTGTCTGAAACTCCATCAACCAGGGCAGTTATATTGTCAGACTCTCAAGCCATGCTTCGGAAAGTTCAGAACGGATGGCTGTGGCAGGAATGGAAAACATCAATAGAATCCTCAAATCTTGAAGAACTTGTGTGGATCTACTATCCTGGTCATGAAGGGGTACGTGACAATAAGAGAGCTGACAGACTGGCCTCGAGAGCACCCGTAGTGGGGACACAGGACATGGATAAGGGAGAGATACTAAGGGCTATTAATGATCACCTGCTGAATAATGACACTGCAATGGATGAATCAACAAGGCTGCGGCTGTTGGAGTTTGGCATCAAACGTGGGACTAGCAGAAATGGACGTGAGAGAGGATGCATCCGTCGTATGTACAACCAGCGTGCTACAGGTACAATTAGCATTCATACTCTTCGGCATTTACTGAGGGAGACTGATCACTTACGGGTTTGCCCGGAGTGCAGTGAGGTCGATTCTGATTAACAACAACAATAAGTCACTTGAGCCCCAGACATAATTCTTTGGCTTTGACTTGGTTGACTGCATGCAAAACGATCTAACTGTGGACCCAATGATAGGCAGGTGAAGCTGAGAAGTGGCTCTGTTCAGGACATGACAACTTCTTGGGAGAGCCCAGAACCAGAGTACAGTATTTTAGCTCTGCATAGTTGGAGAGCCCCTTGGATGGCGGAGAATGCACAGTATGCCATGCATTTCTTACTCTTAGCTTGGGACCAAATGTGACGATCCTTTAAATGCAAGCAAATTTGGAGACACTAGAGCTAATGACTTCAACTCATCATGTTTCAGAATGGCAGAAAAGCCACAGGAAAAGCCTAGATCCACAGTGTAGATAATATCAAGGAGTCTTCAACTTGGTATTGGCTGCTAAAGAGCGAGAAGCTCAGCAGCCCTTGTTAAACAACAACAACAACAACCTCTTTACCAGAGGACTTTCTTCTGTCTTGGAGATGAATTATTTTCTTTAATTGGCTTGTCCATGTTATTGATGTATTTTTTGGCTTAAAGTTTCTACAGGATGGGGTAGCAGGCCCCCATGCCCAACCCTCCTTAGTCACTCTCTGACTGAATGCATGGTAGGTTGAAGTGTAACTATTCTCTGATGACTTTCAGTCCTCAGTAACACATAGGTAAAAAATACAGTTCAACACAACATCTGCCTTGTCCACAGATGCTGAAGGATTATATGCGCAATACAGGATATTTAGATCTCAAAGATCAAAGACCAAAATCTACCTTAAGCACAGACAAAACTGATGGCTTCACTATTTCCTCATGAAAATCAATATTCTGGTTTCTGTTCAATGAATACATTAAGCAGAGAATAAAAATGTGAATTCAGAAGCATCACAAGGCAAACAATCTAGAACATTTTACAACTTCGCTGACGAGATATACATGCAGTTTGCTGATAAATTAATGGGAACATGAGTTGCCAGGCAGTATGTGTCATTTTGCTCCTCGGAAAGCTGCTTGAAAAAATGCTGGTATACATCACTCTGAAAGACCAGCCAAAGTGAAGAGAAATAACAAACACAGTCTGTTAGAAGTTGTGAAGAAGTTAACTTCACTGGGGCTAATCCAGACAAAGCAAAACATGGAAATTCATTTGAAATCATTAGACTAGTTTCCTTTTACATGGAATGCCATGTATTATGCACATTTGCCCGAATGCCACCTAACAGAAGGAATGATTATTACTTGAAGAAAGAATACTGAAGACAGAATAAATTACTGACTGAGTTTGAAGTTTGCCTTCTTAAACAGTTAAATTTGTCAAATGCTATTTCACACTAGGAATCTGAAGTTCTGGATTGAAATGATTGCTTATCCTAGCTATCATGGCACGTGATGATAATGACAAATATGAACTTTGTTTGATTTAATATCAATTTCCATCTTTGCTCTTGGAAATAAACATTGCTTTAAGTCAATAAGCTGTTAACTGATCTCAAAGTGCTTTGTTAACAACAACAAAAATCACACTCTGGCCCAGGAGACGCAGGGAGACGGTAAAGATGGCCAGCACCATGGGATAAGAAGGCTTAACGTAAAGTTGATAATGACCATTCTTATTCCACTGTGTTTTTTCCATCAACATTTTTAGTCTTTTCTTGATTGCAGTAAAGTCCTAAATTGACAGTTGATTTTCTAACATCATTTAAATGTAATCAAATCATATTTCACATTCTCATTATTGAGTCACTCGTAACTTTTCAAATAACAATATGTATTCATTACTGGCATGAATGAATATGTGTCCTGATTCAACTACAAGGGAACCAGGAATCACAATCAATTTAAATTACAAGTTATGTACAGAATGTATTTAATATGAATATTGTAGTGACATATATTATTACAAATATTCTATGTGTGTCAGTTGTGTAGTAGTAAAATGAGGTAATACTGGTTTTGTTTTGTTCAAGCTCTGTTGGTATTTGTCATCATGACTTCAATAGTTTGTCTTTTGGGACTAGTATTGGAGATGTTCTCAGTTCCTGATATTAAGACAATTAAATTCCCCTCTGAATGTTATTTTTATAAAGTCATTTCAAGATGAGGGGACATAATGTTGAGCTCAGCTGGCCAAGTTAGCTTATCTGGCGTGATGGCGGCAGGAAAGGACTCCTCTGCTCGAATTCTCCTCTGGGCTCTGGAGACACCTCACTGATAGCTAAATGGACCAAGGAGTATGCTGTCCGACACTGGATTCAGCAAAGCTCTGACCAGGTGCTGCTCAGTACCATCAAGACCACTGTCCCTGAAATCAAGAAGGATGTACCTTCTACTTCATAACTAACTTAAACTCTCTTGTTACACTGATCACAACACAGCACAAACATTGAGTTCAGAGCATTAGGCCAACTGTCAGCTTCATTTGAAATACTTTATTCCAGTATTACCCTTCTTAATGGTTACTACGCCTCTGCAATTCCAGCATTATTTCTTTCTATTCAATCATCCAGGTGTCAGTGTACTGTTTGGCCATTCCATGCCGTTTTACTTCTCTCCGACACCCTCTGTTCAGGCTGGAGCATTACAGGCTTTACCTCACGTTTGCCACTGACTACACATATATATACAGGCATAAATCAACAATTCACATTCAATTTTCATTAAAAGATATTGAATGGTTCAAGCTTACCACAATTCATACGAATAAACACAGATACGTTGATTAGCAATGAATTCTGGCACAAACTGGCACAAATTCCCATCTGCTTATCTTCCAGGCTTTTATTTAGCACAATATAAGCTGGCTTCAACGCACTGATGCTTTATCAAGCTTATTTAAACAAGTGGTTTCGAACTAACGCTCCCAAGTGTGTATATCAGCGAGTCTGACCAATGAGCCCCGTTTCGACAAGTGTTTGAAAAAAATGTTACCCTTCCCCGTCTCCCCTGACAACGAAAGATAGTATTTATAGTCCGACCAATCGTGGTTAGGTTTTCATTTGTTGCGCTCCAATCAATTTGGAGTTTACATGGTAGGCTATTTCTGTAACGTAAATTTTTTTCAAACACGTTATAAAAAAATTCTTATGAGCAGAAATGATTTTAGGCTGTCAGGCACCCCCAATATTTTATTCTGGGTATAATTTATTAATTCCTGGACTATTTGCGTAACGTTTTACATATTATTTGTCAGCAAGCCCTAAGGAACCCAAATATACAAATTTAAAGGAGCTACGTGGCTGCGTTCAAAATATGCAATTTCTTCTACCTCCTGTTTCGAAGATGTGATGTCTGGGTACTGTTATGTTTTCAACCGTAAACCCATCTAATGTTGTCTTTCCTAATAAGAGATTTCAGGATTTATAAACCTAACTCTGGGAAAGGGTAGTGTATTTTATCACTGTCCGTCTGAAAAAAAAAATTAGTGCATGTAGACTTACACGCGTGATGGCAGCATTTGTGTATCGCGCGACGCGTGTTGCATGCGTTCCTGATTTTCAGCCCTCCCCTCTCTCTTTATCCTTTTGTCCATCTGTTCGTTCGTTTTGGTAACGCAGTGTAGAAAAAGACATGAATGGAATTTAAAATTTAGGTCAACTTGCATATTTCAAGGTTTTTCTTAGAAATACAGCACACGTTTCATTGAAGAAAGCGGGTATAATACAGTAAGCTTTTACTATCAACGTGAAAGCGTTACAATTTGCAGACGAAGCAGAAAACAAGGGGGATTTCGAGTACAGTCATTGTGACAGCACTGTTCTTTACCATTCTTCTTCCTTTATTTATTATATGTATTTATTAGGCTTTATATTTACTTGATAATTTATATATGTGGATTAGAATATTCCACGACACCTCCCCTCTTAAAACAGACATTATATGTCAGTCCTTTATTCTATATTCACATAGAGAAATTTATTATTATTTCTGGGGTTTACGGTGATTCTCATCACACGGATGGCGGCTTAAAAAATCCGCTCCCAAATTGGTTTTTACAGATATATACTCAATGCTAAAATTATATGGAGCCAGAAGCAAAGACCATCGGAGTAACCTAGAGTTCTCATGCTTTGCCTGTGCTAGAAACGATAAAGGTTTGTGATCTGTTTGCAACTTAAATGCCTTCCCATATAGATAAATATTGAATTTCTTTATTGCCCATATTACTGCAAGACATTCTTTTTCGCTAGTTGAGTAGTTGATTTCAGCTTTATTCAACTTTCTGCTAGCATATGCCACTGGGCTTAATTCCCCATCCAATGCATCTGATTTCTGTAGTAAAGTTGCACCTAACCCAATATTACTTGCATCCGTCCTTACTATGAATTCTTGACTTAAGTCAGGTAATTTCAAAATGGGTTTACTTGTGAGCTTTTCCTTCAATTCTTGGTAAGTCATTTCACATTGTGGTGTCCATGTAATGCGATCTGGATGTCCTTTACGTGTCAATTCCGTTAAAGGTGCACATATGGAATTAAAGTTTTTGATATACTTCTGGTAGAAACCACATAATGAGACAAAGGATCTCACGTCCTTCTTGGTTTGTGGTCTCGGGGCTTTCTGTAGTTTTTCTAAATTCTTTGGGTCAGGGGTCATATTTCCCTGATAAACTGTGTGTCCCAAAAATTCCAATTCTTTACATCCAACGCAACATTTGGTTGGTCGGGCTGTTAAATTTGCCTCCCTAAGTCGATCAAACAGCATGTTCAGAGAGTCAATGTGTTCCTCAAATGTTTCTGTTGCTATAAGGATATCATCCATAAAATTGGTTATACAGGGATTATTCAGAGGATCCAATAATTTTCTCATCATTCTAGAGAAGACACTAGGCGCATTCTTCAATCCAAATGGCAATCTATTAAACTCATAGTGTCCTTCTGAGGTACTAAAAGCTAGGTATGGTCTAACCTCAGGCTTTACTGGAATCTGATAGTATCCTTTACTCAGATCCACTTTTGAGAAATATTTAGCTTTATTTAGTCTGGCAAACAGCTGATTTGTATCCGGCAATGGATCCACCTGTCCTTCTGTAATAGCATTCAGTCTCCTGTAATCTATACAGAGTCTATGTTCTCCAGAAGGCTTCCTTAAGAGTACCACACCGGAACTATACGAAGACTCACTGTGCGAAATAATTCCTTCCTTCAACAGATAGTCTATCTCTTCCTTCAAAGCTTTCTCCTTAGCAAACGGAATCGAATATGGTTTCATACAGACAGGTGTGGGGTCTATCAGTTTCATATCATATTCCAATAGGTTTGTATGCCCTGGTCGGTCTGTTAACACCTCTGCATGATTATTTAGAACCTGTTGCACTCTCTCTTTCTGAGTTTTCGTTAAATGTGTACTGATTTTCACCTGTGCTGCTGTCTCACAGGGGTGTAATGGATATTCAAATGATGAAAGTGGTTCCTTTTTCATCTCCATGGCGATGGACAAGGTCAACAAGTGTGTCTCTTCCTGATGTTCTCTTTCCAAATATTTCTTCAGGAGATTCACATGATAGATTTTTTCTTTCCCCTTCTTATCTATCTTATAATTTGTTCTAGACACCTTCTCTAGAACTGTATATGGACCCTGCCATCCAATTTGTAACTTATTCTGACTCCCGGGCAAAAGAAGCAGTACCTTCTCTCCCACAGCCAAATTTCTGTCTTTCGCCTTCCTGTTATAATAGGCAGCATGTTTCTTCCTGGCTTGTTTCAAATTTTCATTGGCAAGTTTCCAGCCAGTTTTCAACCGAGTGGTCAGCTCATTCACATATTGGTATGAAGATGTAATGTTTTCCTCTGCCTTTTCATCAGTCCACGTTCTTAACAAAGCTTCAAGTGGACCTTTTATTGGCCTTCCAAACAATAATGTTGCCGGGGCCATACCGGTTGAACTATGGGGTACCTCCCGATAAGCAAAGAGGGCGGCGTGCAGGTACTGGTCCCATGTATCTGGTTTTTCGTGTGCCAACTTTCTCAGGATCGACATCAATGTGCCGTTAAATCTTTCCACTTGGCCGTTCCCTTGGGGATGATACACACTACAATGGAAGTGTTTGGCCTGGAAGATCCTGAAAACTTCTTCAGTTAGTTTCCCCTTGAACTGAGAGCCATTATCAGTCAAGATTTGATTGGGAAAGCCTAACCTTGTGAAAATTGTGAGCAATGCCTCTGCCACATGTTTTGAATCAATCGATGACAGGGCTACTGCCTCTCCCCACATAGAACAAGTGTCCACCAGAGTCAGAATGTAGCTGTTCCTTCTCTTGGTTCGGGTGAGAGGTCCCACAAGATCCACGGCAACTCTCTCAAAGGGTGTTCCCACTATGGGCATTTCCCCCAGAGTTGCTGGTGCAGTCCAATGTTTAGGTGCTACTCGTTGGCACTCTGGACAGGATTTTACATATCGTTTGATATCTTCAGTTATTCCTGGCCAGAAATAGTGACAAGCTATTCGCTGTCCTGTTGCGCTGATTCCCATATGACCACTGAAGGGAATCGCATGCCCTAGTTCCAACACTTTAGTCCTATATGAAATGGGAAGGACCAGCTGTCCGTGACCATTGGATTCAGATCCAGCCTTCCTATATATCAGTTTGTTCTTCATATAAAACTCTCCCTTGCCTGGAGGTGTATGAGATTTGGGCAACTTCTTGAAACATGGCTTGAGTGTTTTGTCCTCAGCCTGTGCCTTCCTCATCTCATCTGGGTGAGTATTTATGGGATTATCCTCCTCCTTCTTTGACTGTGATCTGGTCTGCACTGTTGCCAATATCACAGGTCTCTTGGGATTCCCCAAGAAGACATATCTACACCCCAATATTAGAGGGTAGATTGGCTCATTTATCACTGCTGCTTTTATGATTCCTTCCACATATCGCGTTTTCACTTTTATTCGGGCGACGGGAAGTGTCATGGTAGCTACATCCTTGGTTGCAGTTTGAATCTCCACTGTTTCTGTGGTGTATTGATCGGCCTGCACCAGGTGAGAACTCACAACGGAATCGTAATCTAAACCGGTATCATATAAACATCTTATAGTGACACCATTACAGATGACATCTTCACACACTGGGGGGTGGTATGGTTCCTGTAATTCTTCAGGTTTGCCCTTCTTTTCCTTTTTCCCCGATGTCATAGCAGCAAAATGAGGAGGTTTCCTTCTACAATGGTCAGTGTCATGATTGTTCATCTTACAATTTTTACACCACCTTTTTCCTTGGTTGAAAGATTTTCTTTCATCATATTTCCTTTCATCGAATTGTGGGAATTTATTTTTATTTTCATACCGTGGCCTATCAAATTGGTGCTTACCTTTATTTTGATCCTTAGGATCAAATTTATTAAAGTTCTGGTGCCCTAAAGTTGTCCACCTGTTTCTTTTTATTACCTGTTACCTCTGCTTGAGCTGCTTGATACCTTTCAGCAACATTTAGCAACTCATCCAGCCTCTCTGCACCTTGTTCCATGAGAAACTTTCTCAGGTCTGGAGCCATGGACTCTCTTAATTGCTCTATAAGGACCATTTCCTTAAGATCTTGGGTTTTCCCCAGAGAAGTCCATTTCTCCAAGTATGTCTCTATTCGTGCAGAGAACTGGTGATAGGTTTCACCTGACAGTAGTTTAGCATTCCTAAATTTTTTTCTATAGAATTCTGCATTCTTTTCATACCTTAACAAAAGAGCCTGCTTTAGCATGTCATAATTTTCCTGATCACCTCTGCTCATTTTTGCAAAAACTTCATAAGCTGCCCCACGAAGTCCCTGAGATAACTTTAAGCTCCACCTTTCTCTCTCTAACCCATACGTGGTAGCTAATAGCTCATACCTATTTAGGTAGCTCTCAATATCATCGTCTTTCTCAACAAAATGATCTAAATGAAAATTCATAGCTGAGGTTGAGGCTCCCTGAGTAACCGTAGCATCAGAGGCAAAGGGACTGGCACCATTTTCAGGAGCATGGCCTTGAAACTCAAACTCCCTTAGTCGTAACTCATGTTCCCTTTGTAATCTTTTATCTTCTGCTTCCCTTTCTGCAGCTAATTTTCTTTCTTCTCTTTCTGCAGCTAATTTCTTCTCTTCTCTTTCTGCAGCTAATTTCTTCTCTTCCCTTTCTGCAGCCTGTCTTCTTTCCTCGGCTTCTCTTTCTGCAGCTAATCTTTTGTCTTCTCTTTCTGCTTCCAATTTCTTAGCCTCTTTGTCAGCCTCAATCTGCAACCTCTTAATTTCCTTGTCAGCCTCTAACTTTCTTTCGGCTTCAAACCTTCTTTCTTCACGTTCAATAAATTTGTCACATTCCGTCGTGACATAGGCAACCATAACTTGCCCATCTAATCCTAACTCTTTTGCAGTCTGAACCGCAGCAGATCGAAATTTGGCCAGGTCCGCCATTGTCTATTATGTAAATTTATACAATGTCTAACCAACAATTCAATCTCTAATGGACAACACAGGCACCGTGAGCTCAACCTTATTTAATTCCACCCAAGGATACCTTTTAATTCTTATATTCCCTGAAGTGAATTACCCCCCAATATTTTTAATAGGGAAAGATTCAAAATCCCAAGAGCGAGACCCCAATATATGTGGTGAAGTGGGATGTTATAAATACTTATAGGGAACTTAGTGTACTGACTGAGATCAGCTGTGAAGGTATCTATTTCTATTAAGAGTAGTGTATTATAGATAACCTTACTTGCTACCACATATCTATATATCTCAGTCAGAATTATTCTGGAATAGTGTGATGCTACGTTATGTGTCTAGGGTATGAGTATGGTGAAGTGTAAGTCACAACAACAGACAGATAAACAATTTAATTTAATCCACTACTCTTAACAACACTGTGACACTCACATACATATAACACTCTATGAGAATATCTTAAAGAAGTCACTCGTAACTTTTCAAATAACAATATGTATTCATTACTGGCATGAATGAATATGTGTCCTGATTCAACTACAAGGGAACCAGGAATCACAATCAATTTAAATTACAAGTTATGTACAGAATGTATTTAATATGAATATTGTAGTGACATATATTATTACAAATATTCTATGTGTGTCAGTTGTGTAGTAGTAAAATGAGGTAATACTGGTTTTGTTTTGTTCAAGCTCTGTTGGTATTTGTCATCATGACTTCAATAGTTTGTCTTTTGGGACTAGTATTGGAGATGTTCTCAGTTCCTGATATTAAGACAATTAAATTCCCCTCTGAATGTTATTTTTATAAAGTCATTTCAAGATGAGGGGACATAATGTTGAGCTCAGCTGGCCAAGTTAGCTTATCTGGCGTGATGGCGGCAGGAAAGGACTCCTCTGCTCGAATTCTCCTCTGGGCTCTGGAGACACCTCACTGATAGCTAAATGGACCAAGGAGTATGCTGTCCGACACTGGATTCAGCAAAGCTCTGACCAGGTGCTGCTCAGTACCATCAAGACCACTGTCCCTGAAATCAAGAAGGATGTACCTTCTACTTCATAACTAACTTAAACTCTCTTGTTACACTGATCACAAAACAGCACAAACATTGAGTTCAGAGCATTAGGCCAACTGTCAGCTTCATTTGAAATACTTTATTCCAGTATTACCCTTCTTAATGGTTACTACGCCTCTGCAATTCCAGCATTATTTCTTTCTATTCAATCATCCAGGTGTCAGTGTACTGTTTGGCCATTCCATGCCGTTTTACTTCTCTCCGACACCCTCTGTTCAGGCTGGAGCATTACAGGCTTTACCTCACGTTTGCCACTGACTACACATATATATACAGGCATAAATCAACAATTCACATTCAATTTTCATTAAAAGATATTGAATGGTTCAAGCTTACCACAATTCATATGAATAAACACAGATACGTTGATTAGCAATGAATTCTGGCACAAACTGGCACAAATTCCCATCTGCTTATCTTCCAGGCTTTTATTTAGCACAATATAAGCTGGCTTCAACGCACTGATGCTTTATCAAGCTTATTTAAACAAGTGGTTTCGAACTAACGCTCCCAAGTGTGTATATCAGCGAGTCTGACCAATGAGCCCCGTTTCGACAAGTGTTTGAAAAAAATGTTACCCTTCCCCGTCTCCCCTGACAACGAAAGATAGTATTTATAGTCCGACCAATCGTGGTTAGGTTTTCATTTGTTGCGCTCCAATCAATTTGGAGTTTACATGGTAGGCTATTTCTGTAACGTAAATTTTTTTCAAACACGTTATAAAAAAATTCTTATGAGCAGAAATGATTTTAGGCTGTCAGGCACCCCCAATATTTTATTCTGGGTATAATTTATTAATTCCTGGACTATTTGCGTAACGTTTTACATATTATTTGTCAGCAAGCCCTAAGGAACCCAAAAATACAAATTTAAAGGAGCTACGTGGCTGCGTTCAAAATATGCAATTTCTTCTACCTCCTGTTTCGAAGATGTGATGTCTGGGTACTGTTATGTTTTCAACCGTAAACCCATCTAATGTTGTCTTTCCTAATAAGAGATTTCAGGATTTATAAACCTAACTCTGGGAAAGGGTAGTGTATTTTATCACTGTCCGTCTGAAAAAAAATTAGTGCATGTAGACTTACACGCGTGATGGCAGCATTTGTGTATCGCGCGACGCGTGTTGCATGCGTTCCTGATTTTCAGCCCTCCCCTCTCTCTTTATCCTTTTGTCCATCTGTTCGTTCGTTTTGGTAACGCAGTGTAGAAAAAGACATGAATGGAATTTAAAATTTAGGTCAACTTGCATATTTCAAGGTTTTTCTTAGAAATACAGCACACGTTTCATTGAAGAAAGCGGGTATAATACAGTAAGCTTTTACTATCAACGTGAAAGCGTTACAATTTGCAGACGAAGCAGAAAACAAGGGGGATTTCGAGTACAGTCATTGTGACAGCACTGTTCTTTACCATTCTTCTTCCTTTATTTATTATATGTATTTATTAGGCTTTATATTTACTTGATAATTTATATATGTGGATTAGAATATTCCACGACAATTATTATTGTTTTTATACAATGAAGCTAAGGTTTCAATTTCTACCCTTATTATCTTATAGCTACAGCTCACAACAATATGCCAAATTCACTCATGCATGCAAATAATCAGAAATGAACACATGAGATGACTTAAAATCTGATATGATTTTTATGCAACCCCACACGTTTTCCACCACCACATTTTAAAAAAACCTGCACAAAAATTAGCAGTAATATTAAGTAAATTACAATAGAAAAAAGGCACAAAAAACTAAAGTAAATTATAATTTATTTTAACTGCTGAAAATGCAAGATAACCCAATGTGGTTTCCATGGAAATATATACAGAATAGAACCACTGCTTTCGCAGGCAAGTTATGGGAGGTAACTAATAGGAGGCTGTGTGTGCGGCTGGCAACCTCATCCTGAGAACATATTGCCACAGAAACTACCAGTACAAGAGCTCATGAAGGGTGGTGGCCCCATTCTCTTTAAGAAGCCTAAAGTGAGAATGGATGAATGAGCTATAAGAATGAGTAATTTTTTAAACAATTAACTAAAACTAAATAGTAATTTTCTAAAAAATTAAGAAAATATAACATTAAAATTAAATAAATTACAAATTATTCTCTCTATTAAAGAAAAAGAAAAAAAAAAAGAAATGAGTATTACAAAAATTCATTGTTAACACATTTGTAATGAGAGTATCAGAAAGGCTTATAACATTCATTTCATACATTATACAATAAAACTACATGCACTGACGTTTTTTCAAAACAGTGTTCTGCTGAAAATGCACCAAGGATACAAATATTTTCATTATTATTTCAACTGCATGCATAATTATAAGAAATTTCTGAAATAAATTCATCATCTCATCTCAACCCATAACCCGTCATGGGTCGTAGGGGTGCCATGGTGGAAGCATCAGCAGACATGGTCCTCCACTGCTCTCTATTCTCAGCAATGCGTACAAGTGTGGAAAAAACCGTACAAGTGTGGAAAAAACCGTGTCCTGCCCATTCTTTGATGTTATCAGCCCAGGATTTTCTTTGCCTTCCTCTTCTCCGTTTACCTTCGACTGTTCCCTGGAGGATCGTTTTCGAAAGGGAGTCATGACGAGTTACATGCCTAAACCAGGCAAGCTTTCGACGTTTCACTATTGACAAAAGTGGTTCTTGGTGGCCTGCATAGGTGTTTATCTTCTCTCTAACATAGACATTTGTTTTGTGCTCTTTATAGCAAATGCGCAAAATTCTTCTATAACATTTATGCTCGAAAGCCTGAATCCTTCGATCCGTATCTGCAGTGAGTGTCCAGCCCTCACACCCATACAAGAGAATAGATAATACAAGTGATTTGTATAATTTGATCTTCACAGGAAAACTGATGTTACTTTTCCAGATCACATTCAACCTTGTCATTATAACAAGTCAAAACACTCATCATCATCATCAGCTGCCATCTCCATATCAGATGTTGGCTGTAGTGGATCTCCAACGTCTTCTGTCTCTTGTCTTGACAGTGTACTCTGATAGGCTCTTTCTTGTCCATCTCTTGATGTTATCTTCCCACTTACAATGATGTTTTTCTCTTGCAAGTTTGCCTTTCATTCTGCCTTCTATTATGGTCTTCAGTAAAGACTTTTTAAATGGCCAAATATTTTAGCTGTCTAATTTTGATCTCCTTCATCAACTCTTTTCATTCCTAGGTTTTCTAGGACCTCTTTATTTGTTTTCTTTTCTTTTCCAAGAAGCTTGCCCAATTCTTCTATATATCCATATCTCAAAAGCATCAATTCTGTCTTCTAATTCCTTGTTCACTGTCTATGTTTCTACACAAAACACTGCTACATTTTTTTTTATCAGAAAAAGGATGACAACTCCTGTGACAACTGGATCCGAAATATGTACTTTGCTTTCAAATATAATTCAAGACAATTTACTGATATACAATGTCATCTACTTCTTTTTATTGATCCAGTGGCGCTTGGTCTCTTGCCCTTCAGCTCAATGCCATGTAGTGATATCTGCATGTTTTTGCACGTTGTTTTGTTTCTCCTTACAAGGAGGAAGGAGCATTTTCCTAACACCATCGAGTGCTGGGCACTCAAAGAGATGGTGATCAACAGTTTCGTAGGGGTAGTTACACAGCTGGCACTCTGGAGGGTGTAGTGGTTGGATTCTGTTGAAGTAACTATTGAGTGGTATATGTTGTGTTCTGAGCCGAAAAATTGTGCTGTGATCCCTCCTTGTAAGATGACCAATGTTGTCATTAGGATCAGGACTGGCCATATGTCTGTATACCTCTCTCCTGGTGTTTCCCATGGCCCATCTGTTCAGCCAAGTTTCTTTGTTTGTTGTTCGTATGAGTGATTTGGCTGTTTGGAGAGTTGTTGCTGTGAGTGGTTGTTCTTGTCTTGTTCCTTTCTTTGCTAATCTGTCTGCTCTGTCATTACCTGGTGTATTTGAGTGACCAGGGATCCACTGCATAACTATTATGATGCCATAGGAAGTGATAAGCTGATCAGCATCCAGGATTAATTTGGCTAATTCAGTTCTACAATGTCCACTGCCTTCCAAAGCTTGAAGGGCAGACACTGAGTCAGTAAAATGACGATGTTTTCAGCCTTTGAAGAAACGGCATCAAATAATTTATTTTGAGTTTATTTGTTTAAAAGCAATCAATTATACAATGATAAGCAGTAAAACTACCGTTAATCTTTGATTTAATGGACATTCATTTAACAGATTTAAGATTTCAAGGACAAAATCTGCTGTCATGCATAAGCTTAACCCCATTACGAATGTCTTTAGTTATGTACTGTGAGAAGTTCTCCATATGGTAGTAACCACAGAATGTAAACTAGGTACCTGCAGGTTGAACTTATTCATCTGTTGTTCAGAGTATCCAACCAATAACACAAAGTACCAGGAAACTACAGCATACCATACCTGTCAAATCTATATGGTTTTCTGTATTTTGTACCATTTTTTTGGTAATTTTCATCTGTGTTCAGTGTCATACAAACATAAATAATGTAATGTATAATGATACAATATTGTATGGTTTTTATTCCAAAAACATCTGACTTAAAAATATGCATTTAATTCTTACTATCCATGTCTTTCACCCTAATTTTTTATCCCTGGAGTCTTATC
The DNA here is from genome assembly GCA_024509875.1 of Oreohelix idahoensis. Classification (NCBI taxonomy): domain Eukaryota; kingdom Metazoa; phylum Mollusca; class Gastropoda; order Stylommatophora; family Oreohelicidae; genus Oreohelix; species Oreohelix idahoensis. The sequence goes on from JAMPIV010004653.1 coordinate 283,932, forward strand.
AAACTCAGTTAAACAAGATTTCATCAAGATCAGGTAACCTGAAACAACCAATAAAATCATTCTCATAATCAGTGCTTTTCCCACAAGTTTACTTTCATTGGCTGTTTGAATCCTGTATGTGTAGACACACTCTCAACCTGCACTTTTAAATTTTTGTTCAACTTGTGATTTATCACAAATCTGACACTCACTCTTGAAAATATGTATAAGTAAAATTTATAAACTGTACCAAAAACTTTGTAAATTTAGTGAAATATTTAAAATACATTTTTGAATATCTGTGAAATGTGGTCTATTTTCAATAGGTAATCCCGATGAAGCTTTCTGCATTAATTAGAAAGAAATGTATATTTAACAAAAACATTATAATAACTACTCTTCACTGGACATCTGAGTGTCTGCATTCTTCAGAAAAGAAGTTGTATACTGTTAAAATTTTACTAAAAATGTGTACTTAGTTCTTAATCATCATCATCATACCTTCAGCTCCCCAAAGAGCATATGCAAGTCCTCCTGTCACATGCCATCAGTTCAAGGTCTTTTCATGTCATTCTCATCATTTGCATTTCTGTCTCCAGTTCTCTTCTCCGTGTGTTTTTCAGTCTACCTCTATCTTTCCTTACTCTGGGGATTCCAGAATAAAGACTGGCATGTAATGCTATCAAAAGTTAAGCTTAATGTGTTAAGCTTAATATCCATTGCCAGTGTTTTCTTCTCACATAAAGGTATACAGTTCTTACTGATCCATGCTAAATTCACTTTTTGTGTATAATTATCTATGCTTTGATAGCATAGGGACCTGAGACATTATTATAACAATACAGGATGGCGGTCAGTTGTGAACACACTGTTGCAGGTCATCGACACTTTGAACGTTTGTGACTTTAAATGTGAAAATGTCACAATTCTATCGTAAATGATGATTGACTTATCAGCATTCAAAGTGTATATACATAATTTTGAAACACCCTGTATATTTAGTTAATTAATTAGTCATTTTAAAACTATGTAACTTGTATAATTTATTAATACATTTTTCGTTAAGTTTCTTTGGATCTTTCATAAGATTTTTAACTGATCTGGTGTGCATGCTTTCATCTCAAGAGGTTAACAGGTATGGCATCCTCATACATCAGTTACACAATAGACTGCATGAGTATTATTGCTGAGTGTTTACAATGTGAATAATCCACCAGACAGAAGTATAATTATATCATTTCATTCTGAGTGTTCTTTCTTCATAACCAATTGTAAACAGGAGGCCTTAAAAACTGCAGCAGAGATCCTAATGACAGAAAAACCCCAGAGAGACAAGTAGCTCTCTTCACAGATGTGCTGTCAGTAACTGCAATGCTGAAGAGTCAGAATAATGCTGACCTCGATAACCTAAGAGTAACACTCCACAAACTATGTCAGCAATTCACAAGAGTTGTGATACAGTGGATCCCATCTCACTGCAACATCCCTGGAAATTAAGAGGCTGACAGATTGGCAAAGGAAGGTGGAAAGCTAACTCAAATTAACACAAGCATAAGTTATGAAGACGCCAAGAGTTTTATCAAGAGCAGATACAGGAGCAAGTGGGAAGCAAAGCATCCAGGCCATCAAATGAATTATGCATATTACCAGCTCAGCAGAACTGAACAAGTGGTAATCTTCAGATGTTGCACAGGCCACAAGAGATTGGGAGACCATCTATTCAACAAGCTAAAGATAGGAACTACTGATGAGTGTAATTGTGACACCGTTGAATTGTGATACTGTTGAATACCTACTTCCAAGGTGCCCAACATATGAGGAACAGAGAAAGCATGCATGGCCATCACCAGTACTATTCATGGGAAAAACACTATGGAGATATCATTAACCTCAAGCTGACCACTGCTTTTGTTGAATATATTCAAGCTGACATCTGAATGTGAACAAAGAAGAAGAAACAGAGTTGATCTCAAAAATAGCTTTGCTGTGACAGAACATCTGTCATAAGACCTGATATTTCATTTCCAACAGATTCTGCATGGACCTTGATTGCATAATAACTTAGGCATTACAAATCTTATGTAGCAAAAGCATGTGTCACGTTTCTGCACACAGAGTAGAATATTTGCATAAAAAGTTACTCTCTGTAGTGAGCAAAGCACATTAATAATGTCTCACTACAGTAATAAAAGCAAGAACAGTGTTCACACATTTTTTTTAATGCCAAGATGGCAACACAATTACATATCACAAACAAATTTAGACTTTTCGAGAACCAATGCAAAAGGGATGCTGCTCTCTGGTTTTAAGACAAGCAAAACGGCAAAACCAGTTACAAAAGTTAAAAAGGTGGTTGATATTTTTAAATAGTTGCCTGAGATGGATTTTCTACATTAAATGGCAGGACAAGATCAGAAATGAAGATATTTAGAGATTAATAAAAACTTGTAGAACTTAAGTAAATGGCAATGTGAAGTACAGCATGTTCAGAGGAAATCCTTACAACTACGAATTAGAATAAATATTTCATGAACAAGCTGAAGTTTGCTTTACTGAATAGAACATATCTCAAACTTTATTTTTGCATATAGTTATTCAAGCTTCACTTTGTCAGGTTATCAAATCTAAACTCAAGCACTCTCCAGGTTTGCTCCATTATGCTTGTATCAACTACTGTACATTTTTGTGGAACACAATGTCCATTATATTTTCCTATTTTTAAAAAAAATATAGAGGGGTTATGTCAGGAAAGATCACTAACCAAGATCTGCTTACTCGTAGCAAGCAAGAGGACATGCACACCATCATAGCTGGCAGACGCTGGAACTGGGTTGGTCATGTCCTCAGAAGAGACCCCGATGCCATCACAAGAACAGCTATGCTTTGGACCCCTGAAGGAAAACGAAAGAGAGGCCGACCAAAAACAACCTGGCGGAGGACTGTGGAGGCTGAGATGCAAAGAATGAACCAGAGTTGGGGCACTGTACGAAGGATGGCCACCGACCGAGCAAAATGGGAATCAATTTGTTGTTGCCCTACAAGACGCCACTAGGCATGATGGCCACTGACTGCTTTGATGGTCGGCGGCTAAGGATCAAAGAAGAAGAAGAAGAAGATGTCAGGAAAGCAGCTATGCTATGGGACTGGATGTCCCCTTCTGATCCAGCAACATCGAACGGTAATCTTGAACCTCTCTCCTCAAAGTGATAGAATACCATCTTACAGGAAAATCGCCTGCTCAAAGTCAGGCTGCTTGGGAACAAGACTGATCTCACAAAAATTGCAGGTAATTTGTTTTGCTGATGGTTTTAAAAAAAAATGGTCTTACCACATGGTCATGCATGAGTTCACAGATCACAGTTATTTTTTAGGATGACATGTTCTACATTTAACATAAGATGAGGCTTTTCAGAGCCTCTGGAACAAAAAAGAATTAGCTGTAATAAATGTCTGCGCTGCTTTGTTATATGCACTGAGTTTTATGCTACCAATTGGAAGCTGTACTTCAAAATTGTAAGAGTTTCATGTGAAAGTAGAGAAATGAAAAATGGTATTGTAGGCAGATTTTAAAATACACCAGAAACACTGAACATTTTGGAATTAGACTTCATCAGTCAAGTCATCAATAGGAAACAAAGATTTAAAAAAAATACAGAAAAACCATGAGAAACTGACAAAGGAGGCAACAAACACACAGATAAAATTAATAATTAATTATCAAACAAAATTACAAAACAAGAAAAAAATGCCACGCAAAGAAACTAACTGCAGTAAAACACACACAAAATATCAAATAAAACTAAATAAAAGCATTGCCTGATGTAAAAGTTGTATCTAACAATGAACCAATGTCACTCAGCAAATGCTGAGCATAGACAGATTTAACGTGGTCACCCTGCATATCTATAACCGCAGTATTAAAAACAAAAGGCAAAAAGTGTAATAAGAATGACTAACAAAATATAAAGATGTACATAAAGAAGCATATAAAGATTAAAAAAGCTAGGAATCACAGCTAATAGCTTGCATATTGTGTCAAGAAGCATTGTCATTTTTTGTAGTAAATCACAACAAACAACAAGTTTAGATAACATAACACCATTACAGCCCACAACATGTGCACACAACTAAAATACCAAAGCTATTCCCTCCCTTCAAAACAGACTGTGTATTGGATCCATTAAACAACCATATAACTTCATTGACCCATGTAGTTTTTCCGAGGGTCTCTGAAGAGACAAAGAAAGAACTGGATTGTTGCACCCTCATGTATGTCACACAAGGTGACTAATATGAGGTTGTGCATGAGGCTGGCAACCTCATCCTGTCAAACTAACTGCCACAGAAACCAGCGCAGCAAGAATCTGTGAATGTTTGGTGTAAGCTTCCTGCAAGGGGACCAGCTACAGTGGTGGCTCCATGCCCTGTAACAGGAGCACAGGAAAAGTATGATGATGATGAAAATATCATATTTATCTGACTTTGATCTCATTCATTCTTTCTCTTTTCATTCTTAGCTTTCTCTGGGGCTTCTTTATAGGCTTTCTTCTTTTGTCCATAACACGTGTCACATGGCCAATAGTTAAAGTCGTGAGACGTGTCACATGGCCAATAGTCAAAGTTCATGAGACGTCTCACATGGCCAAGTCAAAGTTACACATAATAATAATAATAATAAATTCTTTAAGCGCCAAACACGGCGCATAAGGCAGAAACCAGTGCTCTCCAGGTTGTTCGTTGTGACACCACTCCTCTTAACTCTTGCACATTATTTAGGCCCAACGTTCTTCCTTCTCTTATTATTGTTCTTCTAAGTGTTTGCACAAAACAAATGTCTATGTTAGAGAGAAGATAAACACCTATGCAGGCCACCAAGAACCACTTTTGTCAATAGTGAAACGTCGAAAGCTTGCCTGGTTTGGGCATGTAACTCGTCATGACTCCCTTTCGAAAACGATCCTCCAGGGAACAGTCGAAGGTAAACGGAGAAGAGGAAGGCAGAGAAAATCCTGGGCTGATAACATCAAAGAATGGGCAGGACACGGTTTTTCCACACTTGTACGCATTGCTGAGGATAGAGAGCAGTGGAGGACCCTGTCTGCTGATGCTTCCACCATGGCACCCCTACGACCCATGACGGGTTACGGGCTGAGATGATGATGAAGTGTTTCTTTTGGTCTTCCTTTTTTCCTCTTACCCTCAGGAACCCAAGTGAGTGCATGATAGGTATAAACCAAATGACACGGTGATATGATAAATTATTTCACTACAGTAATCAAGTGTAGAAGTAGTCAGCTACTAATCCATACGCAGATACATTTAATGCCTTATTTACCAATACATGCTACATATAACCAACACACACAGGCACACACTGCCATACACACTATACCGATTAAAAAAAAACCATAAAAGCTAGAACACTTTATTACACCCAAGTACGTAAACGTTCATAATTTTTAAAGAGAGATCAAGCATAAAGGTTATATATAGAAGATTTTACAAGAACGGTCATTTTAAAAAATGACGTGTATACATGTCATGATTGAGTAGCCGGTGCTGAAAACCGGGAAAAAAGAAACCAAACAAGTTTCAATTATAAACCAGTATTGAAAGGCTTCTACCACTTATTCTTCTAGACATATGAACTTCATGAACAGAAAAATGCATTAACCAATATGAACAGTGATTTGAATTATTCTTTTTTGAAAACAAATTTATGTATTACAATAAGGATACATTTTTTAGAGCAAATACAACTGAAACAGTCTAGGGAAAAAAAACACAACTTAAACGCTTAAACGGTCAAATAAAAAAGCAACTGGGCAAAATATAAGGGGAAAAAACACAAAAAAAGGGTCAAAAGATAAGATATTTGGACAAAAAGTGCACTTCTCAGGTCAGCCACTATCCATCAATAATATTAAAGTTTCATAATTAATTACATAAGAAAGGCACTGGAGATGGATATGACACACACTGAGGAAACGTGCTGATAGCATTATCAGGCAGTGCTTGCTCTGGAAAATCCCAGAATAAGAAAGGTAGAGGCAGACCAAAGAACACATGGAGAAGAGAACTGGAGACAGACATGAAAGGAATGAAGACAACACAGAAAGACCTTGAGCTGATGGCACAAGACAGGAAGACTTGGCAGATGTTTGTTGAAGGCCTCGGCTCTTGGGAGTGCTGAAGGGGATGAAGATGAAGAATTAACTGCGTATGGGCAGGCGATTTGATCATTTAAAACCAACTCCTACACAAGTCACCACTGCAAGAACAGTTAATACTTTTGTGAAGGCTTTTTGCAAGGACACCAGCTACAGTGGTGGGTGGTTTCATACCCCCTGGGAACGAAATGGGAAATGATGGTGAATTAAATGCATAACACTTGAGGTCAAATGTATTGACGGGAATATTCTTAAGGAAACAAATACAAATTATTTTTCTTTTGTTCTATGATGGCTGAGAAAAAAATTATTAAATAACAATAATTGTGTTAAGATAAAAGATATACTAGAATCAATAACACTTTAGTTAAGTAGTATGGTTAAAGCGAGAACCTTCAAAATGTAGCGTACCGCAGGAAGTGGGTGTCTGGTGGATAGGACTACTGTATGTCATATTTATATCTGAGCACTCTGTTGTATCACTGCACGGAATGGTAATGATCTAGAGAAGATTGGGTGGGGTATTTACGAAGAAATTTGATACAATACAGATTTTATTTTTCTATTTGTTTTTACTTGCCACGCGGCGCCATATCATATAAGTGTGCTATAAGTAATTTTTATCTGCTCCATACAATACAACTGTAAACTTAGTCTTCCACGACAAGGACATGATAGATCCATATATTAAATATCATCATGTCTATTTTAATCACAAGCTGATATCAACTTCCCCCTCAATATAAGCGGTGCAACAAAAATCCCCGTCATCGAATCGGTAACCACGCATGTAGCCATGTCGTTTATCAGTCTTGTCATATCCCTACCATGTCTCCATCATGTACCCTCCCGTAACCATTAACTCAAAAGTTGTGGGAGCCGTGATCTTCGAACTTGTGCAACAAAATGGGCTGGAAGCGAAGCTTAGCCTCTGTTTTGCATGAACAGCGTGAATGGTGTCCCATATTTCTGCAAACGAAGTGAGACCCAGCTAATATCAGTCCACGGCAGTAATTATTCTAGAATCCCACGGCAAAAGAAATAAAGGGAGACACTAAAACACATGAAGAAGAGAACTGGAGACAGATGTAAGAAGGATAAAGACATAAAAAGAACCTGAACAGGTAAAAGATTGAAGGACTTGGAATGAATAAATCAAATCCATAGGGAGCTAAAAGGCAAAGATAGGAAGAGAGGCAGAAAAAAATTGCATGAAATAACGAAGAAAAGTTTAGTTTATACTGATTTTTTCCCCCCTCAATGTTCTCCATTTGTTTTTGTGTGTGTCGTTCTTTGAGCAGATTAAGGGCTTTTGAAACTATTCATTCTTTATTTGTTTGTAACCATCTCCAAAACTGAAATAATACCATTTTGTCTGTTATCTCCAATGTCTTAAATAAGAAATAACAATGTATAAAACAACAGCATTTGTCTGTGAAAAATAACAGTGAAAACATGAATTCAGTATTAATATAAAACCAGGACAATTACTTGCAAATAGGTGGGAATTGCTACTAAAATATACTTAAAAAAAAAAAAGCACCCCTCAAATACCTTTGTTGTAACAAAAATACAGAGTACACTGGAAACTATAGACAACAATACTACTGTAACCTACTGGAAACTATAGAAAACAATACTACTGTAATCTAAAATAAAAAAAAATGAAAAGCTGCAAAATACAAAAACATGTCCTAAAAATAAAATGTTGTGAGTTACTTCCCTTAAAAAAAAAAAAAAAGTCACACATGTAAATCTTTCAATCTGTTTTGACAGTAAAAGAAACAATTCAATAAAAACTGGGTTTACCACCAGATGTGTATATATATTTATGCATATACAATGACTTCAGGGAAATACAAAATTATATTCAGATTGTACTAAAACTTGTTCCCAAAATGGAAGCCAAAATAAGCAAAAGAAACGTACACAGTACAGTATATATCTTAAGTAAATCTGACTAATAGGAAAAAAAGGACTAAGCAAAATTTAAAAATTCCTAGTTTCAATTTCTACACCAAATTTAAATGATTAAAGAAAAATCTGCTTACAATTCAAAGAATGCATTGCATCATCATAATACTTTTTAAAATATACATAAATTTGAGCAAAATACAAATAAGTACAGATAATCAGGTGCAAATAACTGCTTACACCAGGGGTCGGCAACCGGTCAATCACTATCTATTGGCAGATCCCATTTGATGATTTGGTAGGTCTCTAGGTGGTTGAAGGGGGGGAAAAGTTTTCAAGCTAGAGAAATTTTGGACTAACTCCTTCCCGCCAGTATTTAAAATCGCAGAATCCCTGGATTTGCAGGTATTGTTTCTGCGTTCCAGTGAAAACTAATGAGCTGGCTTACAAAAATTCACTTTAATCAAACTGCATTAGAAAGAAACATGTTTTTATTGAAATGAAATGAATTTCCTGTAAAATATGATAGTTTGATTTCTTCAACGGTCCGTGGAATTACAGAAGTTGATGATCATCCAGCGAGCTAAGAATTACATGTCTTCTTCTTCTTCTTCCGTCCTTAGCCAACGACCGGCAAAGCAGTCAGTGGCCATTACGCCTAGTGGCGTCTTAAGGGCAACAGCGAATGGATTTTCTTTGCCGTTGTTCCCATCACGCCTAATGGCGTCTTTAGGGCAACGACAAATCAATCCGTTTGTCGTTGTTTCCGTAATCAAAGTGACTGGCAAACGGGTGATCAGCCCGTTGGGAGAGAATTACATGTAGGCTGTACTTATTCCTAATTCCAAATACTCTGAAACTTTAAAACAAACATGATTTTATCTTTAGAGAGCTCTGTGTTTCTAAAGTTGACCCCCACAGTTTCTGAGTTGCCAAACGCTGGTTTATACCGCTTCAAGATGTTTACAATAAAGAATCTGCTCCAGTTAAACCGATTTAATTTCAAGGAAACCAACTCTAGTTTCCTGACCAATGAGACCAACAACCAGCAGCACTTCAAGTATGAAGAATTTTCATGTTTAATAAACACACAATCCAGCATTCTAAACACTGTGGTTTGAGTCTTCTTCTCTCCTACCCGCTTCTGGAGTATAAGGCACTGCCACTAACAATATGCTTCGTAATAATAATGGACGGCCGAACAAACAACGTATGCCCTGACATTTAACTAATACCAAACACAAAATTAAATGTGTGTGTATGCGTCTGTGTGAATTGTAAAAGCAAAGACATAAAGTTAACATAATAAAAACACAATAACAATCTATATTTCTGTAAAACACCTGATACAGCAGTATTCAGGACAATGATATATGAAATAAAACAAGAACAACAAAATAACATATCTCTAACAGTGAACACCTCACTGTGCTGATTCTGACAAATGCCATATGTGGTGCGATGCCAGAAAATATTGGCAGGCAGCAAAGCACAAGAAATGTGACAAATAATGAATTTAGAATATTGGTTTTGAAATACTAAAGTGTTCAAAAACTTTACATTCTTTGCTTATAAAATATAACAGTTCAGAAAAATTCATATTTGATTTGTAAATGCATTATAATTGCATCTGAAAGTGGTAAAATATAAAGAAGAGTATTTATTTTATACGTTTTTGATTTTTTTCCCCCAGAGCTTAACATCACAGATAGACCTGTTAGAAACAGTCACCCTATCATGAATTAGTCTGGTTTTAATAATCTATGCAACAGTGTTAAGATATTCCAAACAACTTACATATGGTCTAAAATTGTAACAACTGACTTACCAGGCATACTGGTATGTTTCATCTTATTTAAGCATTAGATTTTGTATTTAACATTTTGATTTACCACTGTTATGCAGTTTTCTGCAATGGTCACTGCACTCCCATTAAAGATCAGAATCAAAATATTTAGAAGAAAGAAAAAAACTCCAAAAAAAATGCAGCTTCTAATTTAATTGCATTTGATATGTTTTTAATCAGAGATCTATATTTAGTCATGACTACAAATCTCTGGTCTCACCTTCAAGTGAAAATTGTATAAATATACAAAAGTGTAAATATAGTATTTTCAAAGAGATAATCATTTTGATGTACATAACATATAAATTTGCAAAAAATAAAACCTCTTCCCAATCAGCCCCCTCAACCTCACAAAAAAAATGCAAAATTTATTAAGATAATTACCACCCGCAGATCAGATTTTTATAAACCCATTGATTCCTCCAAGTTATTTGATTTTACTTTTGGTCTGCTGCATAACTTGAGCCAATGGCAGCAACAGAATCACAGCTCCAATCATGTAGCAAACATGGGCTCCAAAACACCAGTACACTGTATGAGAAATTTAGTACATAGGTATAATATGAGACAATAATGTGCATGGTACACTGTATAAGTAGTAATATGCATGTAGAATAAGCGGCAATATGCCCAGTGAAGTTCTGATGAGACAAATAAAGAATAGAACTAAGGCTCCTTCAGACAGACCATGCAAGGTGACTAATATGATGTTGTGCATGAGGTTGCCAACCTCATCACATAAAACAAATAGCTACCAAAACCAACGCCGCAAGAGCATGTGCATGCCTGGCACAGGTTTCTTATCAGGGAACCAGTTGCAGCGGTGGCTTCATGCTCTTTAAGAAGCGAAAAAGAAAATAATGATGATATGGAATCATATGCATGTATATGTGTGTATGCATATAAACAACAAAATTTATACACAGCTCATGTTTTTATAATGTGTAAAAAAAAAAACCATTCATTGTACTACTGCAAATTACATAATCAAATGTTAACTCAGAATGATAAGTCCAATAACTAGTGATGATTTACTGAATAGCCAAAAAAGGCACAGACTTTTTCATGACTATGCTACTCTTGAGCAGGGTCATAGAGTATATGGAAAAAAAAAATTTCAAACTCTGACTTCAGAAACTTAGTCCAACCCTAACTGGATCTAAAAATACCTTACTACATGACTTAACTCGTGATTCCAACTTCACAATTCAGCCCCCGGCAGATGTTAATTCAAATACTTTGCTGTAAAGCTGCCAGATTTCATTAAGTGTGGCCAGATTTTTACAGGGTTAATATGCTGTTCTGTAAGAATGGATAAACAGACAGATGTATTTTATTTAGATATGAGCTAGCAGTGCAGTTAGGGATTTAAGACTTTAGAAGACTTTCTTGTTGGCTCCCACAATTACAACGATCAGTTATTAATGCTTTAAATAAGTCTGGTTTTCTCTCTTGCATTTCGTGTAATCAGGTTTTAAAGCAAACAGGTGATTGGCCGGTTGTGCCTTTGCATGATGGAGGGGCTGCCTCCTTACGGCCTCCATCCTCCTTTTTCAACCGGGCTTGGGACCGGCCTAGTAGAACAGTTCCAACTAAGATGGTTTGGAAATGTCTGCAGAATGGGAGAAGATCGGCTACCATGACAAGCATGGGAAACTAATAGCCAGGGATCCAGACCTCTAGGACAACCCAGAGTCCGCTGGGAGAACAACATTAGACAGTCTCTGAAGGACCGAAGACTACAATGGAATCAGGCCAGGAGGAAGACAGCTGATAGGACAGTATGGCGCTCTCTCTCTTCCAAACCTCTATACCTCACAGTAGAAGAGGAACAACTAAGTAAGTAAGTGAGTTATTAATGCTAAGCAAATATCACATGCTAAAGCAACAATCACATAGTTTGTCCGTACCTGTTGAAGCAATGATAGGACCAACAGCTCTGGACAATGCTCCCAGAGACCTAAATATCCCAATAACTGTTCCCTTCTCATCATCTCCCCCATAAGTAGATATGAGGGTAGTCAAACATGGAACCACAGTAGCAGAAGCTGGTAAACAATAAAGACATACAAGTAACCTTGTTGTGTTAGATGCTGGAACTTTGTGACAAATCATCAAATAAATTAACACAGAAGAAGCGTACAATAAAGCTAAAGAGTTTTCTAATGATCACAGTACTGTGTTACTGTATTACTTTCAATACCATCTATCATTATCATCATTTTCTTGTGTGCTCCTTACAGAGCAGGAGCCACCACTGAAGCTGGTCCTGCAGGAAGCCCGCACAAAGCAGTTACACGCTCTTGCCGTGGTGGTTTGTGTGGCAATTTGGTTTACATTATAAGGTTGCCAACCCCAAGCAAAACCACATATTAGCTGCCTTGTACAACATGCCGGAGGGTGCAGAAGTTCTTATCGTTCTTTGTCCTTGTTAATTATATGAGGCTTATCTATCTATCTACGGCCTCAGTATAGTTTAAATTTTTGTTCCATTAAAACAGTAACCGTATTTTACAGCCAAACAGAACATTCTCTAGGTCTCTATAATCTTCTTCTCTTCTTCAAGTACCATGCCTGGTGGCATAGGTGATCATGTCTCTCCACAACTTCTTATCTCCAGTACTGTCAATTCTGCAGTTGACATCTTTCCATGCAATGACGTCAAACTGTCCAGCATCTTCTCTCTTTGTCATCCTCTTTTTTCTACAATCTTTCCTGTTGTCATGGTAAATTCCAGTCTTCTTCTTCTCATAACATGCCTAAAGAAAGTGGGTTGATTTCTTCTAACATGAGGAATCAGCCTTCTTCATGCACTGGCCTCTTTCTGGACACCCTCATTACTCTTTTTAGCTGTCCATGGTATTTTTAACATTCTTCTATAAAACCACATCTCTGTGGCCTCTAGTGATTTTATGACTTGTTTACTAATTATCTCTATAATCTAGAACAGTGCTTCTCAAACTTTTTTATTCACGGAACATTTATTCATTTGAAATGAACTGATGGAACAATGATCCTTAAAATTGGGTTTAAGGTAGTATTTTACAAGTTTATATTATATTTTACAATTAATTAAAATTAAGTTTAAGCTGTGTAAATAAAGAAAGTAATTAATACAGCTAAAATAATAATAATTAGAACCATCAGTAGTTTTTTTTTTTTTTTTTTTTTTTTTTTTTTTTTTTTTTTATCAGCAGCGCTTGGGCTTTCAGCCCTTCGGCCCAATGACATGTCATTGCGAGGCTGGGGAACCTGAGGACTTTCCTTCCAACCCGGTCAGGAGCTTCGCTCCTTCCCATCCACAGAGGGTTTATCACAGGAGCCGTTCAGGCTATTCAGTCAAATTTCCGGCCGGAAACATTTCTTCAAACGCCGACGCCCGGGTTTGAACCATGAACACCTGGTCGCCAGTACAACGCCGAAGCCATTACACCAGCGCGGCTCCCATCAGTAGTTTAATCATGTTTATTATTTTTTTTTTACTAATGCGCAAGTAATTGTACATTTTACATCAATGAGAAGAATGCTTTTGTTTTTTACCATCACATATTTGCTTAATATTTGGTACAATGTTTGAAAGTTGAATTCTTATGTCTGGAGCAGCGTCAAGTTTGTTCCTATATCTTGTCTTTGTAGCTGCATAATAAGAAAATCCTGTTTCACATATGTATGTAGTGGCAAATAGAAGAAGCACTCGAATGGCCTGTTTTGCTATGTGGGGGCATTCTTGCGAAACAGTGCTCCAAAAATCATTTACGGAAAGTTCATTAAATCTTTGTTTTATTCTTGAGTCTGAAGCTGAATCAATCAAACTCTCATAATCGTTGTCTCGTAGCACGCTTTGCTTTCATCGGGTGCGCTAGGTCTTAGACGCCTTTAGGGAAGTACCCAGTTTATATTTATTTAGATTCTTATGTGTCCTACTTAGCTCTCACTTTCGTTCCTTTCCCTGAAGAAGGCCTTGTGGCCGCAATGTTGGCTATTTTCTTTGTCTTGTGTCCTCATATAACGAATGATGTTTTTTCAATATCCATCCACCGTACTCCACGTCTTACTGCTGTTCCCCTCATCTTCCTCGACTTTCAATATAATCATGGGCAGATAAGCATGTTGGTTTGGCCGCAATTGCAAATGGATTTCGTATCCATTTAAAATATGTTTTAAAATAAGTTGTTAGCAACCGGTTCTATATTTTTTTCTTCACGGAACACCTTTCAATAGTTCGCAGAACACTAGTGTTCAGTGGAACACAGTTTGAGAAACACTGATCTAGAGAGATAAATTATCACATAATCAATCTACAAGAAAATAAAGAATGCCAACAGAAGAATGCACATACATTAGCCCCACTTACCAAAGGAAAACAGGGTCAGAGCTGTATACATGAGCAGTGTATTTGTTGCAAAAGCCATGAGAACAAATGATGGAATAAGCAGCAATATGCCCTGGAAGGAGAAAAAAAACCCAGCTACAAATGCTTTCTTGTGAAATAAAAGGTCAGTAGATTAAATGAGCACAAGCATGGCAAAACATTATCACTTTGTCCAATAGTTTTTATTTAACTGGTTCTATCTGCTCCTAGTGGAGATTATATTAAGCTCTTCAATGGCTTTAGTTAAATGTCAGTTATTTTGCATTTCCTATTTTACTCTGTTGGATTTCAGTTTAGTTTGAGAGTTCACCACTATGTTTTGAATGCTTCTCCTCTTCACTTGTGAGATATAAACGGATGCTTGTCTGACAATAATGGTTTTGTTCTCTATCAGCTTTTTTGCTTTGCTATAATTCTACAATGAAGATTTTTAATGACTATGTAATCTTAATTCACTGGCGATGGATAGAACACACATTGAGGAAACCAGCTGATAGCTTACAAGGCAGTGCTAGTTCTGGTATCCCCAGGATAAAACAGATAAAGGGAGACTGAAAAACGTGGAGAAGTAAGTTGCAGATGTACATGAAAGAGATAAAGCAGACATAAAAAAACTTTGAGTAGAGGACTTGGAATGAATCTGTTGAAAGTTTATGCTCCTAGAGGAGCTGTAGGCAGGGTTGTGTAGTCGGCCTACAAATTTTCCGATTCCGACAATTTTAGAAGTCCGACTCCGACTACAGCTTTTTTTAACTAGTGATATGGCATAAAATTATGCACTTATATGGAGTTATATGTATAAGTATGGTAAGTGTATGAATAAATGAATATGTGGCTTTTGAAGACTACATTTTAAACTATTCATTCATTCATACAGTAGTACAAAATAACAAATCACCCACACCTGCACACAAATGACTGCTTTATCAAACATGATGAGGCAAAATAGTTTCATTTTAACAATGACAGAAAAATTGACAGTGTATATAGTTTATTTTCATTTCTTGTGTGCTTTTTCTACATGTGCCAAACAATTTCCAATAGTGATAAAAACTTTATTTATGATCAGAAGCAACTGAAATTTTCCTACATTATGTAAAAATGAATGTACTTTAATATGAAAGTTGTCTTAGGAGTTCTGCTTTAAAATGTTGTTTCAAATTTTTTAAGCGTTCTGGCAAGCAACCATTGCAGCTTTATGACCTACGGGGGAAAAAAAAGACCCATGATAAAAATGAAATTAATGATGTGTCTGTTCATATACAAAAGCATTTCTTTATTTGGCATGCAGTGCTCATCAATTATTTAGTTTAATGTGTGAAATGCCAAACCTCAAACAATACACACAATTACAAAGGAAACTGAAGAATTTAAGACAAGCTTTTGCCTGATCAAAACAAATTGATGTGGCAATCTGTTTTAGTTTGGCCCAGTCTGAACTTTGAACTAAATACATTAAAATAAAATGACTGATAGCAAATTAGCGAATCAGCATACCGTAAAATCTCGCGTATAATACGCACAATTTTTACTCATTTTTGCCCGCTAAAACTCGGGTGCGTATTTTACGCGAGAACTAAAAAATACGTAATTTTCGATATCGAAAGTATCCTACATTGGAAAGTCTGTCAAGTTTTTGTCACAATTTGACAGTGAAAATGGGGCAAAATTGAATGTGCCATGTGTTTTCTTATGTGTCAGACATTGTTGCAAAACGCATTTCGCACTCTTGGTCTTCAATCTGTTTTGATATTAAGCGTGGTTGTGAAGTTTGTCATTTGATTATTTTGAGCCCTAAAAATGAATTCGAGAAAATGTTGTACTGCAGCAGAAAAGCTCTTAGTGGTAAAATATGCAGAATCTAACGGCAATCGGGCAGCAAGTCGACATTTTTCCATTAGCGAGTGCAACATTCGATTATGGCGAAAAAACAAAGAGGCACTGCAAGTGTTGCATAGTAAGAAAAAGGCGAATCGTGGGTCACAACCAGATCTTCCAGACCTAGAAAAAACATTATTGGAGTGGGTAGTGGATAGAAGGCAACACGGCCTCGGTGTTTCATGCATTCAAATCCGACTTAAAGCTCTGGAACTTAAAAAATCTCGTACAGGCACAACAGCATTTAAAGCGTCATATGGATGGGCAGTTCGTTTTATGAAGCGACATGGTCTTTCAGTTCGTCGAAGAACTACTATCGCGCAGCATCTTCCATCTTCTTTCAGTTTTTTAACAAATGTTTCATTAAAAAAAATCTTGAAAAATTATGGTGCGTATTATACACGAATTTCCATTTTACCCGAAAATTTTGGGCTAAATCAAGCATGCGTATTATACACGAGTGCGTATTATACGCGAGATTTTACGGTAGTCCTTTCCTTCTCGACCTACACTGCCCTTTTTTTAAGTATATTAAAATAGCCAATAATTTTATAGATATACCTTTAGACTTTATGAAACGATAAACGATAAACTAAAAACATAACATGGAATCTTACATGAGAAGCAACTTTGGCCTCTTTACCAGATGAGATTCGACGAGTGTAACCTCCTGCAAAAAAAAAGTTAAGTATGGTTAAATTTTATGAGTAAACTAGAACGGATTTCACATATGAGATTCACAGTAAAATTTACATGTACATTTGACAAACATTAATTTAAACATAATAAAAAAAGCAGCAACAAACTTACCTTGTACTAATGCCATAATAGTTCCAATGTAGAAAAACATCTTTCCTTGCTGCATACTGAAAAATAAAATGAACAGATTCAGTAAAAATAATCACACAAAATGCTCACGAAGAAAAGATTGAAAAGAAGAAATGGAATAAGTTGGAAAATAAAAATAATGAGAAGTATTAAGAAGAAGAGAAGCAAATCTGGTTGGAAAGACATGAATGAATGAGGAAAAAGACATGAAAGAAATAGCACACAGAAAAAAAAAACATGATAAAAGAAGAACTGCAAAACTAAAAAGAAGGAAGAATAAAAGTTGAGAGGAAGATGGATAAAAAATGGAGAAGAAAAGAAGATGCAATTATATTTCAGCAGCAATTTGGCATTCATCCATCTACAGAATCTTCTTATGACACTCTTTGGCAACAGAATGTAGAATCCATAATACTGAAGTATGTCTATCAGCTTCATATCAGGAAAATAACAAAACAACAGAATGTTTCAGCAGGATGTATCATTATCAGGACACAGTGCACATGGAAACAGTGGATATTAATAACAAAACAAATAGCAATAAATTAATCAGTACCGGTACTTACTTACTTAGTCGTTCCCCTTCTACCATGAGGTGTAGAGTTTGGAAGAGAGAGCGCCAGACTATCCTATCGGCTGTCTTCCTCCTGGCCTGGTTCCATTCTAGTCCTCGGTCCTTCAAAGATTGTCCAATGTTCTCCTCCCAGCAGACTCTGGGTCGTCCTGAGGGTCTGGATACCTGGCTCTTTGTTTCCCATGCTTGTCATGGTAGCCGATCTTCTCCCATTCTGCAGACATGGCCAAACCATCTTAGTTGGGACTGTTCTACTTGAGTCTGCAGGAGGTGGGATTTTAGGCCTTGACGTATCGTCTGGTTGCGGACCATGTCTCTTCTTGTTACTTCAACCACCTTCCTCAGATACAGCATTTCTGAGGTATGGATCTGGCTTTTGTGGGTTGTAGTCATTGCCCATGACTCGCATCCATATGTCAAGACTGGGACATAGGTGGAGCGGTATACAGCCATCTTCGTTTTCTTACCAACCTCTCTCTTGCTGAGGAATCCTCGATTTATGGCCTGAAAAAGTCTCCCAGCTGCTGCTTTTTGAGTGGCCAACTCTTCTTTGATGCCTCCCTTTCGGTCTATAATAGTATTTAAAGTGGTTGACTGCTACAGGACCTGTTCTCCCAGCTTAATCTGATGTCTTCTTTCTTCTCGTGATATCACCATGGATTTTGTTTTAGAGCTGCATATGACCATCCCTCTCTTCTCCAGCTCTTCCTTCCAGACTTGCAGGTTGGATTGGAAATGTGCCTCTGATTTAGTAATCAGGTCAACATCATCAGCAAATGCCAGCTCTGAAATACAGACCTGTCTCATCTTCCAGTACCCCACTGAATACTTTCTTGTTCTCTCCTTACATGCCTTGATGACATCGTCCATGAGGAGTATGAAAATATAAGGTGACAGGATATCACCTTGTCTTACACCAGTGGTGGTCCTGAACTCTTCTGACTTATGGTTTGCTGTCCTCACATAATTTCTGCAAGACTTGTAGAAGCTCTGTATAGCATGATTCAGAGGTGCTGGAATGTTCTTCCTTGCCAAACAGTCCCAAAGTTTGCTATAGGGGACCCTGTCAAATGCCTTTTCCAGATCTTTCAAACAAAGATGGATCTCACTCTTATACTCAAGGGCCTTTTCACTCAGCTGTCTGAGTGTGAAGATTAGGTCTTGAGTACTTCGGTTTGCTTGGAATCCGCACTGGACCTCATCCAATTGTGGCTCAGCTAGGCGTCGGAGTCTCTGCTCTAGGATTCTAGAGTAGATTTTACTCGGGACACTGAGAAGTGATATGCCTCTATGGTTTCAACATTGTCGATTGTCACCCTTTTTGAAAATTGGTGTTATGATGGCAATCTCCCAATCCTTTGGTATGGTCTTGTTGCACCATGCTGCCTGTAGGACCCTTAAGAGTAATAGGTTGCACGATGCTCCCATGTACTTAACCATTTCTGGTGTTATACCATCATGCCCTGCTGCTTTGCCCATCTTGATTTTCTCCCATGCTGCCTTCAGTTCTTCCATCTTTATGTCATCTTCACCATCATTGGTTTTCTCTTCTGTGCTAGTGGTTATCATTTCTGATGCTTCACCATGCTCACCATCCAGGAGTTCTGAGAAATGTTCTTTCCATCTTTCCATTACTTCCTTCAGGGCAGTAAGCAATTTGCCTTGCTTGTCCTTTATAAATTTGAGAGGGCATTGTTTTTCCTTCCTCATGTTCTTTAGGGTCTTATAGAACAATTTCTGGTTTTCTTGCGCATCTTTTTCTAGCTTTTCTCCAAATTCTTCCCAGGACTTCTGTTTTGCTGCTAGCACCTTGTTCTTTGCTTCTGTTCTGAGTATCACATATTCTCTATATTTCTCTATTTGTCCTGCTGTGTTTTTAGCTCCTAAGTATTGTTTCCATGCCATTTTCTTCTCTCTTATTTTCTCTTTGACTTCCTCTGTCCACCAAGGTATCCTCTTTCTCTTGTTCCCAAGTCGGACTTCCCCACATGCTTCTGCAGCAGCTGTCTTTATGATGTTCTTGAATTTAAGCCAGAGCTGTTTCCAAGTCATCAGGTTGCTCTTCTGTGCTGCTCACTGTGACGAAAGTACTGAGATTCTGTCTTTCAAATGGTCCATGTCTTTTTCTCCTTGCATTTTGTTCACTATATTTTAGGAGGGATTACAGGTAATCCTTCTCCATGTTTCTTCTCCTTCTATTCTTTACGTTTTTTTTCAAGATGAGATCAGGATGGAGTTGATCTATGTGTTTAGAATGGGGGTGTAGGGAATTAGACAGTATTTTTCTAGAAGAAAGATTATAGATGCTAGATCAGGATTGGCACCAGATTGTCTTTTTTTAAAGATAGGCATGCAGCTAGACACATTTTTCGGGATTTTTTATATATATATTTTGGCCATTTTTGTTTCATTGCCACTAGAGGGCTAGGCTTAATCCCGTTTCTTTGTCTAAAACTCATGTACGTTGCATCAGCATGATCTAAGGTTCTGATTGGCTGAGAGCTAACTGCAGTTGAAATGCAGAGCGCCCATTGGCTTTAGAACCACGCCGCGCATATGACATCACGAAGTCGGCGCGTGGGGGTCTTGATTATAAAAGGCCTATATTACATAGCCTCTTTCTCTTTTAATGAAAAATTGCTAAGCCGGTTGCCAGAGTCAAGTCGATTGCCTTCAGTAGGACATTCGAGATTTGGTAAGCATGAATTTTTGCGTGAGGACTTTATTTAATTTTTCTAGTCCTAGCCGATTATTTAAGTTTCTTGGGAAGTTTTAGTTTAACGTTAATTCTCATCAGCAGAGCCATCAAATACGATCTTAGTGATAGATTTGAAATTTTATAGGTCCATTTAATTCCTTGTTGAAGGAATAGCGGCATGGTTTAAAAGTTGAGATATCACCGCTTTGTATTATTGCAAAGTCGGTCGGGAGAGAAACTCGCATCTGCGAATCATATGTATTTACAGAATAGTCGGGAGCGTGTGTAATGTGTATTTTTATTTGTGATTTTAGTGAGAGTATTGATGCTCGCTATTTATATAGTTACGCATATATCTGTGGACGGAAGTGATAGAGGTATTAATTGGAGCACGTGTGTGCTATCAGTAATGAATATGTATGCAGGAGCGCGTGGTTGAAAAACTGCGGCACCACGTGGCTGAACTACGGGGTTTTCAATTTGATAATCGGGGGTTATGTATAACTTTTGACGGCATGTAGATGCTAGCGTAAACAGGGTTATATGTTATTGATTGTGCTTTGTTATTCTGTGTATTCAGAAGATGGAGATGAAATTTATTTATGTTAAGGGAATAATATTTTATTTCAATTTTGAGGTGATTAATCATACTGACGGGAATTTTAGGAATTCCTAGAGAGGGCTAGTTTTATTTTGTATTAATCATTACGGCATTAGTATCAGCGTAAGAAGTAGGCCACAGTACGTCTGCCCAGACGGGCCAGTGAAAATATTGTTGTTGCTCGGAGTTAGTCAGGCAGAACAAGCGATCTGGGTTAGCCAATGGTTACTTTGTAGGCTCAGGTAGAGAAGGGAACAGGAGAGTAGCGGACGGTGTTGGCATGATTTTTGTATGGAGGTGCATAACGTGTTGAAGAGTCAGGGAGGTGGTGTTATTAGAAATAGATTTATTACGTTTTGTTTAGCTGTTGTTTTGTTTCGTCTGAACAGCAGGTACCGGCTTTTTGTGGGGAAGAGCAGAATTTTTGATACCTCAAAATTTCTCCCACGGCACAGTGGTGGCGTTCGCAGACACCCAAAGTCTCGCATGAATTGCCAGAGGTGGAAGGAGAGGAAGAAAATACGTTTTCCCAGCCAGGGGAAGACATTTTCCAGCGAATAGGATTTTTTGTGGATAAATCCTGAGCTCTGACGCTCATTCGGTTACACATGCAGATTTGGCATGCTGCCCGCGTTGTGGTAATTTTATGTTCGCTTCTTCACGGCCATAATAAAGCCGACGGCCCAGTTATAGGTACTCGGGCAGGTAATTTCAGAGTGGTAGAAGTCAGCTACAGTTCCAGTCCAGAATCCAGTGGGGTTCTGTTAAACCTCAGTCATCAATTCCAGAGTTAGTGGAGAGAGAGAGGGTAAACATTCTCTCTACTGAAGTCAGCACAGATAGGCAGAACTGTTAGTTTTGGTGAATCATAGCAGAGGACAGCTGCTGAAGTTTAGAGGGGCAGTTAGTTGTGTTCAGGAGATTCCAGGATAGGCTGTGTAGAACCGAAGTCTGTGCAGAGATTGTGTAGTCACTTCGCAGTCGTTCCAGCTATCAGTGGACTTAGAGTTAGAGTTAGAATTTAGAACAGCTAGTTTGGAGTGTAGGCGACATCAAGTGCAGTGTAGTTCATTTCAGTTAACCTTACCTTCTTTCTCCATACAGGTTGCAATTGTGGGAGAAGGGTTGGGGTTGATGCATTTTTTAACTGTGCTTGATTTTGTTTTTCAGGTGTGCATCCTCGCACTTTATGTATATGAGTTGTTTATAGGTGTATAATAAACTTGTATAAATTGTAGCTGGCATCAGTCATTTCCTTTAAGTACAGTAGCTATATGTTGTCTGTATCTTAGTGTTTGTGAATCTTGATTGAACCTTATCCCCATAGGGTAGTTAGAGGTGGTTCGAGGCCATAGCAATTTAAACGTCCGAAGTGGCGAGGAAAGAATCAACCTCGGTTCTCAACCTCGGAGCCAATGGTCTCAACTTTTCACAGTTTGCACTATATTTCTATCTGAATCTATCATTTCAGTCTTTCTTCTTACTATTGTCTTGTCACTATATGTAGACAGTCTCTAGTCCTAAATCCATTTCATGACAAAGTGGGTGGCGTCGTCCTTGGGATCATCTTTGTTGGGATCAATTCTAGATTCTTAAATTGTCTCTGAAGAAAGTTCTGGAAATAGATTTCTTAAAAATCCCCTAGACGTGAGCTATATTAAGACTGATCCAGCTATAAAGTTTTTTTCCACAGGTTGTAGTCAGTTTAGATGTTAGTGGTAGTAAGGTTGGTTATGACTTCGAAGTAATTGATGGCTAATCGAATTTTTTTTTGACAGGAAATTAAATTCGGGTTTTGGGTAGCTGGATAACTTGAATTTTTTTCAGGTAGTTATTAGTCAGACTTGGTGCTAGTCTGAGTGCGGGTTTTTGCGACAGCATATTCCTAGTAGGTAACAGTAAATTTTTCTTGTTCCTTTTTTGTCATTTCCCCTCGTTGTGAGTACTGCTGATTAGTCCGGTAAGATGGCTGAATTGGTCAAGCTACTTACTGCATGGAAGGACGCAGCTAAAAGCATGGGAATGGATGAGGCCGAGACTAGGGCTTACATTATGAGGGAACAGGACCGGCAGACGGAGAGAGAGAAAAGGGAAGCGGAGAAAGAGGAGAGGCAGGCTGAGATGGAACTTCGGAAATTGGAAGCACAGGAGAGGGAGAAGGCAGCAGAGAGACAGCATGAACTTGCCATGCGTTCTCTGGAACTGCAGTACCGATCTTCGGAAGGCAGTTCGGCTAACGGAGATTCTCCCGGAGCAGGGGCGACAGACACCTCAGGAAACGGAGGGCCCCGAATGGCAGCCATGAATTTTCCAATGGACTCTTTTCCTAACGGGAATGAGAAAATTGAGGTATTTTTAGAAAAATTTGAACGGATGGCAAAGGCATACGGGCTGGATGATAGTCTTTGGTGCCTCAAATTATCTCAATCACTAAGAGGAAATGCGTACGATGTCTATAGCAAGATGCTAGTGGATGACCAGAATAACTTTGAGGCACTGCGGAACGCCCTGTTACAGCGATTCCAATGGACTCCCAGGAAGTGCCAAACAATGTTTCGGGAAAGTCGTCTGGAGAAAGGAGAAAGTTTTCCCCAGTTCGCAGAGAGGCTGAGGAATTACCTCACTCGCTGGAGAGAGTTGTCGGGTTTGGCTAAATCTTTTGAAGGATTGGAAGAATTAGTTCTGTGCGAACAGATAAAGGCCAACATGTCTCCAGACTTAAGGAAGTACCTGGCGGAGCAGGGCGCTCAGCAACTGGACCAGATAATTCTATTTGCAGAAAGGTTCCAGACGGCACAGGCCGAAGTACTGGGCCAGAAAAGAAAACACCCTGACCTGCCAGCCCCGGACAAAGGAGCATCTTCATCGCATTCGCCTTCCTCTTCAGCTCACCAGCAGCAAGGGCCGTCTCGCAAGGAGCCCCCTCCCAGTCATAATCTGCGCTCCCAGCCGCATAACAGAACACAGGGGCCGACTTCTCATGAACCCGTCAGGAACCGGGGAGATAATGAGAGATATTGTAGGTTCTGTCGGACTACCTCTCATTGGACAACACGGTGCCCAAACAAACAACCCGCTCATCAGGTGGCTTGTTTAAGGCCTGTGAGGGTGAAACAAGGGAAGAAGTGGAAACCCTTCCAGTCAGAGAAGTTGTTTTCCAACAGCGGGCCAGCAGAAGTGAACGGGACTGAGACAACATGCTTATTTGACAGCGGGCTTACATACCCCAGCATAGTCGCCCGACATCTGGTGAAGCCCTGGCAGATGACCAGAGAAAAAGTGAATATTGGTGGAGTTTTAAGGAAAGGGACTTCACAGTGCTTTCCGGTAGCCAATATTGAGGTGAAATGTAGGTTCGTGTCTGGCACCATCAAGGCAGCTGTAACGGCTCAGCCGGCCTACGACTTTATTCTTGGCAACCCATATTTAGTTTTGGGGAACCCGACCACACCGATCCTTGCTGATGCAAGGGGGCCTACTGCAGGCCAGATAAGTGAAAAAGGAGAACCCCTAATTCACAGAGCCCCGAGGGAGCTCAAACATAGCTGTGGTGCCAAGGAGAGGTGCAACGCCTCTGACGACAGTGATATGTTATTTGCAGAGGCAAATTCGCCCGCCAGCCCTGTTCAGCCAACCGGCCAAACAGTGGTGACGACGCCTCTGATTCAGGAAGTACACTCTTTGTTGTCGGGAATTAGGCCCCCGATGGTATTAGCTCCTTCAAGTGAGGGACATACTGACAAGAGCGGTATTACATATGTCAACGACCAGCGCCATCTTCATAGGGCACAAGATAGCGGTCTGAGCGAGCATATAGTTCCAACCAGCCCTGGAGCCCCATCCGACCAGCACTTTACTCAAACGGAGGAGGACAGTGATCTGAGTATCCGTTTGCCTATAAACGGAGATGGGCCCCACAACTCTCGTATCTCGTTTACAGGAAACGACTCTTGTAACGAGCAGCCTGAAAAATTGGCTATCTTTTCCAATTCGTTTCACGGAACATTGGAACCAGTCACCGAGAGCTTTATCTCAGATTCTCCGCGATCTAACGGGATCTTAAACCGTCAAGTGTCACTGCAGGACACATTCCAACTGACGCCAGTAACTCTCACAGGGGAGGGCAAGGTTGAAGGTAGAACCAGGGTGTTAGACGGAGAGCTCCCGTGGTCTACAGTTTCATCTCACCAACTTTTCAGGCCAGAAAAGAGTGAGAAAAGCGACCTTACGCATTTGCAAGGAGCTACTTTGGAGAGCTCTGTCCCGCTTCATGTTGGTAGGGGAAGAGCGAGTCCAGAACCACTGCCAGGGGCAGATCTTACCTACCTTTCTTCAAAGGTAGAAGCTATTGAGGTTGATCGTGATCCAATAGACACCCAGCAAGAAATCGGAGGCTCTACACCAGAGGAACCCGAGACGTTGCATCGTTCTCGCACGGTACCAGCAGTCACAACCCTGCTGACGCGCAGCGAGGAAGTCGTCATCGCCAGGTCGCCACAGCGCCCGCCGTCACATCAGCTGACCAGGACAGCCTTTTGACGGTCATAGCAAGGGAAAGTTCAGACCCGCCATTAGACGGCACAGGTCTGAAGAGAGATCAACTCTCCCAACGGAGCATAGGAGCTCATTCTAGGAGAGGAAGAAGGAGGAAACGCAAAAGAGGAAGGTTGAAGAACACTGAATAGGAGGGGTAAGGACAGACAGCCTTGTAGACAGCGTTAAGGGCCAGTGTGAAACACAGAGATTTCAGTAATGAGATCGATGCTCAATCTTCGAAGGTGGGAGTGATGTGACGAAAGTACTGAGATTCTGTCTTTCAAATGGCCCATGTCTTTTTCTCCTTGCATTTTGTTCACTATATTTTAGGAGGGATTACAGGTAATCCTTCTCCATGTTTCTTCTCCTTCTATTCTTTACGTTTTTTTTCAAGATGAGATCAGGATGGAGTTGATCTATGTGTTTAGAATGGGGGTGTAGGGAATTAGACAGTATTTTTCTAGAAGAAAGATTATAGATGCTAGATCAGGATTGGCACCAGATTGTCTTTTTTTAAAGATAGGCATGCAGCTAGACACATTTTTCGGGATTTTTTATATATATATTTTGGCCATTTTTGTTTCATTGCCACTAGAGGGCTAGGCTTAATCCCGTTTCTTTGTCTAAAACTCATGTACGTTGCATCAGCATGATCTAAGGTTCTGATTGGCTGAGAGCTAACTGCAGTTGAAATGCAGAGCGCCCATTGGCTTTAGAACCACGCCGCGCATATGACATCACGAAGTCGGCGCGTGGGGGTCTTGATTATAAAAGGCCTATATTACATAGCCTCTTTCTCTTTTAATGAAAAATTGCTAAGCCGGTTGCCAGAGTCAAGTCGATTGCCTTCAGTAGGACATTCGAGATTTGGTAAGCATGAATTTTTGCGTGAGGACTTTATTTAATTTTTCTAGTCCTAGCCGATCATTTAAGTTTCTTGGGAAGTTTTAGTTTAACGTTAATTCTCATTGGCAGAGCCATCAAATACGATCTTAGTGATAGACTTGAAATTTTATAGGTCCATTTAATTCCTTGTTGAAGGAATAGCGGCATGGTTTAAAAGTTGAGATATCACCGCTTTGTATTATTGCAAAGTCGGTCGGGAGAGAAACTCGCATCTGCGAATCATATGTATTTACAGAATAGTCGGGAGCGTGTGTAATGTGTATTTTTATTTGTGATTTTAGTGAGAGTATTGATGCTCGCTATTTATATAGTTACGCATATATCTGTGGACGGAAGTGATAGAGGTATTAATTGGAGCACGTGTGTGCTATCAGTAATGAATATGTATGCAGGAGCGCGTGGTTGAAAAACTGCGGCACCACGTGGCTGAACTACGGGGTTTTCAATTTGATAATCGGGGGTTATGTATAACTTTTGACGGCATGTAGATGCTAGCATAAACAGGGTTATATGTTATTGATTGTGCTTTGTTATTCTGTGTATTCAGAAGATGGAGATGAAATTTATTTATGTTAAGGGAATAATATTTTATTTCAATTTTGAGGTGATTAATCATACTGACGGGAATTTTAGGAATTCCTAGAGAGGGCTAGTTTTATTTTGTATTAATCATTACGGCATTAGTATCAGCGTAAGAAGTAGGCCACAGTACGTCTGCCCAGACGGGCCAGTGAAAATATTGTTGTTGCTCGGAGTTAGTCAGGCAGAACAAGTGATCTGGGTTAGCCAATGGTTACTTTGTAGGCTCAGGTAGAGAAGGGAACAGGAGAGTAGCGGACGGTGTTGGCATGATTTTTGTATGGAGGTGCATAACGTGTTGAAGAGTCAGGGAGGTGGTGTTATTAGAAATAGATTTATTACGTTTTGTTTAGCTGTTGTTTTGTTTCGTCTGAACAGCAGGTACCGGCTTTTTGTGGGGAAGAGCAGAATTTTTGATACCTCAAAATTTCTCCCACGGCACAGTGGTGGCGTTCGCAGACACCCAAAGTCTCGCATGAATTGCCAGTGGTGGAAGGAGAGGAAGAAAATACGTTTTCCCAGCCAGGGGAAGACATTTTCCAGCGAATAGGATTTTTTGTGGATAAATCCTGAGCTCTGACGCTCATTCGGTTACACACGCAGATTTGGCATGCTGCCCGCGTTGTGGTAATTTTATGTTCGCTTCTTCACGGCCATAATAAAGCCGACGGCCCAGTTATAGGTACTCGGGCAGGTAATTTCAGAGTGGTAGAAGTCAGCTACAGTTCCAGTCCAGAATCCAGTGGGGTTCTGTTAAACCTCAGTCATCAATTCCAGAGTTAGTGGAGAGAGAGAGGGTAAACATTCTCTCTACTGAAGTCAGCACAGATAGGCAGAACTGTTAGTTTTGGTGAATCATAGCAGAGGACAGCTGCTGAAGTTTAGAGGGGCAGTTAGTTGTGTTCAGGAGATTCCAGGATAGGCTGTGTAGAACCGAAGTCTGTGCAGAGATTGTGTAGTCACTTCGCAGTCGTTCCAGCTATCAGTGGACTTAGAGTTAGAGTTAGAATTTAGAACAGCTAGTTTGGAGTGTAGGCGACATCAAGTGCAGTGTAGTTCATTTCAGTTAACCTTACCTTCTTTCTCCATACAGGTTGCAATTGTGGGAGAAGGGTTGGGGTTGATGCATTTTTTAACTGTGCTTGATTTTGTTTTTCAGGTGTGCATCCTCGCACTTTATGTATATGAGTTGTTTATAGGTGTATAATAAACTTGTATAAATTGTAGCTGGCATCAGTCATTTCCTTTAAGTACAGTAGCTATATGTTGTCTGTATCTTAGTGTTTGTGAATCTTGATTGAACCTTATCCCCATAGGGTAGTTAGAGGTGGTTCGAGGCCATAGCAATTTAAACGTCCGAAATGGCGAGGAAAGAATCAACCTCGGTTCTCAACCTCGGAGCCAATGGTCTCAACTTTTCACAGTTTGCACTATATTTCTATCTGAATCTATCATTTCAGTCTTTCTTCTTACTATTGTCTTGTCACTATATGTAGACAGTCTCTAGTCCTAAATCCATTTCGTGACACTCACTGCTGCAGCAATAAGCCCCTAGTATCTGGTCTTAATTTCTGGCTCTCTCAGCTTGTAGGTCTTAATGTTCATTTCTCCCGTTCGTTTACTTAGTTTCTTGCATGATGTTGGGCAGTTCCTAGGCTGAGCAACTCTTTCAGTTGTTCTTTTGATTGTAAGCAGGTAGTGATCACTTCCAATCTCTGGCCCCCTCCAGACTCTAGCATCCCGGACATATTTGAATGAGCACCTCCTAACAATGGCATAGTCGATCACTGACTTCTCATTCTTTGTTGGTTCACATCTAGTGTATGCATATATGCGCTTATGGGGGAACTTTGTGTTTGTAATGATCAGATTCTGCTCACTGCAGAATCTAAGGAGTCGCTTTCCATTGTCATTGAGAGTATCTTCTTCATATCTTCCGATAACTCCACCCCATCTAGCATGGTCATTTCCAACTCTGGGATTGAAATCTCTGAGCATGATAATTCCATCTAGGCAGTCATCCACTGTCCTTTGAAGCAGCTCCAAGAATTCCTCCTTGACCTCTGCTCTCTCATCCTCATTTGGCTCATACACTATAACCAGGTTGACTATGGTTTCTCTTTCTTTTAGTTTTACAACCATAATGCGCTCCGAGACAAAGTTCCATCCCTTGATACTATCTTTTTGGTTTTTGGCCACAATGCAACCCACACCCCCTTTAGCTCTTTCAGATGTGGGTACACCACTGTAGAGCAGTGTGTTGCCATCAAGATCCATGACTCCTTGTCCTTTTTTCTTTGTTTCCGTTATAGCCAGGATTTCTAGTTTTGCTTTCCTCATCTCTTCCACCAGCTCCTCTTCTTTCCCATTTATACTTCTTGTGTTCCTCACGGTAGAAGGGGAACGACTAAGTAAGTAAGTAAGTAAGTAAGTAAGTGTTCCAAGTTCCATAAGTCATAGTCCGTACCAGTTCGTCGCCTTTAGAATCAGTCCGGTTTTACTCTCTTGAAGTTCTCGTAATCAAAAGTTTAAAGCAAACAGGTGATTGGCCTGTTGTGCCTTTGCATGGTGGAGGGGACTGCCTCCTTACGGCCTCCGTGCAGGCCGTCCTCCTCCTTTTTAGCCAAGCTTGGGACCCGTCTAGGCGGAGTTCAATACCATCATCCTTATCATTATTATCTTATTACCTTGGTGCCACCATCAATATCAACACTATCACTATAATCATTATCCTCTTAGTTATTGCCGTCCTCACCTGCTAAGTCACATTTATGCTGAAGAAATTCTTATTAGCAGCCTTTTTATAATTATAAATTTATTTGCAGGTCATCATTGTTAATCTTCTTCTTCTTCTTCTTTCACCTTTCAGCTCCCAAAGAAGCATAGGTCTTTAACAAACTTATGCCAAGTCTTCCTGTCCTGTGCCATCTGCTCAAGGTCTTTCCATGTCTTCTTCATCCCCTACATGTCTGATTCCAGTTCTCTTTTCCATGTGTTCCTTGGTCTTCCTCTACCTCTCTTACACAGGGGATTCCAGAATATGGATTGTAATGCTATCAACAGGTTTTCTCAGTGTGTGACCTATCCATCTCCAGTGTCTACTTCTCATTTCTTGTTCCACTAGCACTTTTCTAGTTCTTGTCATTAGCTCCACATTAGTGATCTTGTCATACCACTTCAATCCTACTATTCTACAAAATCGTCCACTTATGAAAGTCTGTAGATTTTTGGTCGTTGTTTTTGTTGTTCTCCATGTTTCAGAGCCATATAATAGGAATGATTGTTATTATTACTTTTTGAACATTACCTGGAATAATCAAAACGATTGTGCATCAGGAATGGTAAAGTGAACTCAAGACCTGAGTAAATGAACAAGTAGATGAAGTAGATGAAGCCAATGCTCTGAACACTCTGGGATTCTGAAAAATGAAGATCAGTAGAACAGTGTCACTTACATTTATAGAACTGCTGAGGTTGGATAGTAAATGGCTGGAGATGCAACCCATTAAAATACTCCTTATAACTCATCATTACTTAAGATCTAACTTAAATTTTTTTTAAACATCAAATGTTTTAAAATAATATCGCTTCTTTTTCATCATCATTTCCCTTATGGGGGCACGGAGCCAAAAATGTAGCTATTCCCTAGCAGGAAGCCTGCATAAAAGCAATCATGTGCTCAGGCAGTCATGGTTTCTGTAGCAATTTATTTTACCCATGCACAATCTCATATTAGTTGCCTCTTATTACATGCCAAAGGGTGCAGTGGTTTTATCCTTTCTTTGTTTTCTATGAGACCCTGAGATCTACACATGACAACTCTTTCACTATGATAAAAATATCTAGGTCTTACATCCACTATGATCAAAAATATCTAGTCTTACATCCACTACATGCATGGAGGCATATCTGGAGTCATTTTTATATGACCACCAGCTATGCACAATGCTACAATATACATATGTGGAAGTGAACCTCTGTGAGGCTAATTACACACTCTTTGACTCTTTAAATCATCCACACACTTCCAGGGATTCCCCCTGTGGTGAAACATGTTGAGACCTCAGCAATGTACACTAAGCTTGGAGAAGTCACTTGAGCCCCAGACGTAATTCTTTGGCTATGACCTGGTTGACAGCATGCAGAAGGATCTCACTTTGGACCTAGTGATAGGCAGGGGGGAGCTGAGAAGTGGCTCTGTGCAGGACATGACAATTCCTTGGGACAGCTCAGAACCAGATCACAGTATTTTAACTCTGCATAGCTGGAGAGCCCCCTTGGATGGCAGGGACTGCACAGTATGTCATGTGCTTATTACCCCTGCTTGGGAGCAGATGTGATGATTCTTTAAATGCAAGCCAAGCTGGAGAAACTGGAGCTCATGACTTCAACTCAGCACATTTCAGAATGGCAGATAAGCAACAAGAAAAGCCTAGATCTAGTGTAGATTACTGTAGATTAATACGAAGGAGTCTTCAACTTGGCATTGGCTGAAAAAAGAACGAGAAGCTCAGCAGCCCTAGTTAAACAACAACTTACTTACTTACTTAGTCGTTCCCCTTCTACCGTGAGGTGTAGAGGTTTGGAAGAGAGAGCGCCAGACTATTCTATCGGCTGTCTTCCTCCTGGCCTGGTTCCATTCTAGTCCTCGGTCCTTCAAAGATTGTCTAATGTTGTCCTCCCAGCGGACTCTGGGTCGTCCTCGGGGTCTGGATCCTTGGCTCTTTGTTTCCCATGCTTGTCGTGGTAGCCGATCTTCTCCCATTCTGCAGACATGGCCAAACCATCTTAGTTGGGACTGTTCTACTTGGGTCTGTAGGGGGTGGCATTTTAGGCCTTGACGTATCGTCTGGTTGCGTACCATGTCTCTTCTTGTTACTTATTGTTGTTAAACAACAACAATATCCATTATTATAAACATATCTAGTCTTACATCACAGGAAAAAAAATGTTAGCTGTTCTCCACATGGAATAAAACACTGGCTGTTCTTCACATTGATTAAACAAACTAGATGTACTTCACACAGATAGGAACAATAGTTGTTTTGTGCATGGATAAATACAGCAGCTGTCCTCACATAAATAAAAATATAAGTTATTCTTAACATGGATGCAATAATAAGATGCTCTTCTTGGAACTTCCAAAGGTTTTGAAAAATTCAGACTAAGAACAGTTAAAATGAATTTACTGCATGTTTTGGCCAATACTGGAAACACAAAGACATTTTAATAATTGGCTTTTTAAAGTGAAATCTGAGCAAACAACGCTCTTTAATATATTTGGATCAAAATAGAACAGTTATGTTTTTATATACTTCCTTAAGGGGAGTCAGTATTCTGTTTAAGTATTTATATATGAAAATTTTGAACTTTTGCTTTCTTCTCTTCTTCTTCAAGTACCATGCCTAGTGCTGTAGGAGATCATGTTTCTCCATAACTTCCTGTCTCCAGTACAATTTATCAATTCTGTTGTTGACCTCTTTCTATGCCACGATGTCAAACTGCCCAGTATTTGCTCTCTCTGTCTTCCTCTACCTCTTTTTCCTTCAATCTTACCTGTTGTTACGATATATTCCAGCTTTCCTCTTCTCGCAACATGACAAAACAAAGTGGATTGCTTCTTTCTAACTTGTGAAATAAGTTTCCTTTGCGCATTGGCCTCATTCAGGACATCCTCATTACTCTTTTTGGCTGTCAATGGTATTTTTAACATTCTTCCGTAAAACCACATCTCTGTGGCCTCTAGTGCTTTCCCTGCTTGTTTACTAGCTGTCCATGACTCACTCCCATATGTCAGGATTGAATTTCTGCTTTACAGGGTGATTACCACCAAAAATCTTTTGTCCTTTTTTTTTTCAGAATCTTATAGATATTTTTTCATACCTTATCTTTCTCTTTCTTCTCCTCATATTTATACCCCCTTAAAATTTCTCTTACTGGAAAGTATCCCCACTGAAGGTTGGCTGCAAAAAACCTCCAAAATTTTCTTTCTCTAGACATAATGGTACAACCTGAAAAATAAAAATTCTGTCTCCCAGAATCTTCCACAGTATAGAACTATACTTGTCCTGACACACATTGAGGAAACCTGTTGATAGCATTACAAGGCAGTCCTTGTTCTGGAACCCCAAGGGTAAGAGAGGCAGACCAAGAAACACGTGGAGAAGAGAACTGGAGACAGAAGTGAAAATGATGAGGAAAACATGGGAAGAGCTGATGGCCCATGTGAGGAGGACGTGGCATGTGTTTGTTGAAGGCCTATGCTCCTTTTAAAGCTAAAGGATGTTGATATTTTACACTGTTCTGGAATCCCCAAAGAGAAACTGAAAGAGACATATGAGACAAAAAACAAAACACACACATACATATGGAGACGAGAACTGGAGACAGACATGAAAAGGATCAAGAAATCATGAAAGGACCATGAGTCGATGGCACAGCACAGGAAGGCTTGGACTGAATTTCTTCAAGGCCTATGCCTTATAGGGAGCTGAAGGGCTATGAATGAAAATGAAATACTATATATTCCTAGAACAAATATTTTCCAACTGTTTACTTAGGCACGAGTACTAATTTGGTTTGGTTTGAAGGACCATCTTCTTTGCACACAGACAACTCCAACAGTGCTCCAATCTCTTCCTTTAGACCACACAAGGAGGATCTCAGTACAGTGCACAAACTTCATAGAACTGGCGAGGATCCCAATGTGTGTATACAGGAATCGCACATTCTATAAATATTTCTGTAGTTGGTAGGTTTCCCAATTTTTACATTTTTGCCAGGACAGCGGTCGTGTGGTTCACTCTTTATGATTTCCAAACTGCCAAAGGATTTTTAATGTGCGCAACGTGCACGGGACCTCCTATTTTTTCGCCCTTATTCGAGAAGGCTAGGTATTCGATCTCACTACCCAGGAGATTAGGGGTTAGTGCGACTTCATTAGGAACCACTGGTTCTGAAAAAAATGTCCACCAATCCGGTACCTTTAGAATTAGAGGTGGACGCTATACCTCTTAGCCACTCTGACCCCCTAATTCCAACTGTACACTTAGGCTCAAGTACTAATTTAAAACCGCTGAAAAAAACTTACCTGACAGTGTCAACTTCTCAACAGATGAAAACTTGAACAATGACACCGGATTGATGTACTCCACAGCATGCAAAAACACTTTCTTTGACTTGAGCTGTCAAAACCAGTTAAATGAAAATATAACCAAATATGAATTTAAATGGTTTCAGTGTGAATTATCATCATCATTTTCCTTTGCACTCCTTTGGAGCCACTACTGCAGCTGGTCCCCTTGCAGAAAGCCTGCACCAAGCAGTCACATGCTCCTGCAGTAGTGGTTTCTGTGGCAATTTATTTTACATGATGAGATTGCCAGCCTCATGCACTCAGTGTGAATACATGAAGAAAATGTAACCATTTAATATAAAGCCCTTTGCAGTTCCACGAGGAGACAAAGAAAGAACAGAACTGATGCTCCCTCAGGCATGTCATCAGAAGCGAGTTATGTGAGCCTGTGCAGGAGGCTGACAACCTCATTATGTAAAACAAGCTGCTACAAAAATCACCACTACAAAAGTACAAGAAAGCTTTGATACAGGTTTCTTGCAAGGGGGCCCAGCTGCGGTAGTGGCCCCAAACTTCATTAGGAGCAAAACGAAAAGAAGTTAATGTTAAACTTCATATAAGAAATCATGAGCCAGGCTATGTCACATTATCACTGACAATGAAATAGTTTATGAATCTGGCAATCCTTTACTTTAAAGTATTTATAAAAATAACCTACAGGCGGGGAAAGACAGGATTCTTTTAAATCCACCATAACTTTTTAACATTTCATGAACTGCATCAAAATTCTCCCCCCATCCCAGGGAAAGTTTAAGCTTACTGAGGAAACTATGTATATGAAAGGCCAATATTCCTGAAGTAACACAGCACAGGAGAGAAAATACACTTTTGATTTCTGAACACTTAAGTGTTTGTTACTTATTCAGAGATGTTTGGAACAAACTCAGCAACATTACAAGTGAAACCTGGTTATATTTACAGTAAATGAGACATGCAGGCTTCTATTGATTCTGTTAAAATTATGTTACTTGGGCAAGTCTCTATATTTGCGATAACTTTTTCTATTTCAATGGAATGTTACCCTAAAAAAAAAATTCCTGCCTACCTATGGCACAGTGGTTATTAATCTAATATCGGTTCAAATTAAACAAAACGTTCCATCACTGGTAAATTCCTTAAGGATGAAATGAAAATAACATTATCAAAATATGACATTTTAAAAGTGGAAAGAAAATATACTGGCACAACCTACCCTTTTTTTCTCTGGCAAAGTTTCGTCCAGAAAAAAATAGACAAATATAATATCAGCCACAGACAACACTAGGGCAAACAATGCAGGTATGGTGTAGAATACATCCTTGTTTCCATCTTTGGCCAAATGAGAAAATACAGCTCCAATTGTAGGCCCAAATACAAAGCCTATAGAGAATGCTATTCCAATCAAGGCCTGCATATTGACAAAAAAATTATACTTCTTATTATATTAAGTAATTTAAGAAACATATAAAAATAACTAACAAAACATTTCAAACATTCCCAGAAACGGAAGAACTGTAATTTTACCTTTATGGAAGTAACATTGACAAAGATGGGGAAAAAAATATGGATGGCAATAATAATAAATTCTTTAAGCACCAAACACGGCGCATAAGGCAGAAACCAGTGCTCTCCAGGTTGTACGTTGTGACGCCACTCCTCTTAGCTCTTGCACATTGTTTAATCCCAACGTTCTTCCTTCTCTTATTATTGTTCTTCTGAGTGTTTCTTTTGGTCTTCCTTTTTTCCTCTTACCCTCAGGAACCCAAGTGAGTGCCTGCAATGGTATTCTGTTGTTTTGCATTCGTAGGACATGACCGATATATGACCATCGTCTTTTCCTTATATAGTTGGAGACATATTTCTGCCTAGAGTCTTCTCTTATTTGTCGATTAGTCTTGAATTCTTTCCAACTGATGTTCATGAGTTTTCTAAGACATTTGTTCTCGAATGTATTCAGCTTGTTCTCCAATGATTTTGTTATTTTCCAACTTTCACAGCCGTATGTTAACACTGAGATAACATTTGAATTAAACAGATGAAGCTTGGTATGTATATTCAATGATCGTAATTTCCAAATGTTAGATAATCTATTGAAGGCACTAGCTGCCAAAGCAATTCTAGTATGAATTTCTCTTGTTGTGTCACCATCCTGAGTCATTTTACTGCCTAAATAATTGAAACTTTCAACTTTCTGTAGTTTTTCCCCGTTCAGGATGATATTAAAGGTCTCGTTAGAAAAGTTCATAACTTTAGTTTTAGAGGCATTTATTTGGAGACCTATTTTAACCGAAAGATGACACAAATTATTTACTGCTTCTTGGGATTGTCTGGGTGTTGAACTTAAGAATGCTAAATCATCTGCGAAATCCAGGTTCCCCAGGAATTCAAACCTGGTTCTGTTTCGATAACAATCGCTTGTTTTACGATAGTGACTTGTTAATTCTCTGATCAACCCTCCTATCCAACCGACCGATTCGAGGGTTTCGAGGTCGGTTATAGGAAAATATCTACACCACTAGATACTCTGATGTATCTTTTATTCTATAATTTAACACATCATGGTACTATCCATCGAAATATACACATTCCTGATGTTGTTCTTTCGGCGTCTAAGGTGAGAAAAAAAAAATGCCTGGATTTTTAAATCCAGATTTGTCTTGAGCTCTCTCCAACAAATATGAACTCAGTCACTCTTTCCAAAGAAAAGAAAATGAGGCTACTCAACATAAATGTAAAATCTGTCCTATTCTATGGTTTAAAAGGAAAAAAGTGGCATATCAAAAATATCATATCCAAACTACAGACATTCACTACTGGATGTCTGAGACATAAGAAAGATAAAGACATGGAAAACACTTGGAGTACCCACAAAATATAATATTCCACTATGCTCTATGTCATCTCAGTAATAAAGTTCAAGGTTATGAGACTTGCTAGCTGCCCAAAAATGTGTAAAGAATTTTTGGCCTTGGTGAAACAAGCCTAACTGCATCACACGGTAAATAAATGACATGACATTGCCAACAGTCCTTTGCTCTTTCTTATATAAGCTGCCACAGACTAACTACATTTTAAGACTGTACATAAACTATTTTCCATTAAGAACATGTTTAATCAGTAACAGTATAGAGCAGAGCAATTACCATGCCTTTTCCACGTTTCTTGGCTGAAGAGACATCAGTAACAATGGCTGTGCAAAGACTGACATTCCCTTTGCTTATTCCACCAACGATACGTGCTATCACAAACACAAGGAAGTTTGTGGACACAGCCCAAAGGACATAAGAAAATGCTATTCCAAACTGAAATAAAGTATATGTTTAAGAAGCTAAGCCTCAGTTCATAAGAAGCTACCAATATAATATTGGGCATGAAACTGGCAACCTCAGCATGTAAAATACATTGCTACAGAAACCAGTGCTGCAAAAGCACATGAATGCTTTGGTGCACGCTTTCTGCAAGGGGACCAACTGCAGGTGATGGTTCCATGCTCCAAGGGAAGTAAAAAAGGAAAACGACGATGATGATATCTGTTTCTGTCAGCTTTGCCCGCCCTTGTCTCATCAGAGATCTCTGGCAACTGCTGGAAGCCTACTTATAATCAATCATTTGATAAAAACAACAAATACATGGCAGTGAAACAGATATAAACAACTAGTGAAAATTAAACATATGAATGTACCAAACAGATGATCATCAACGGCCGTCTTCCATAAACATCAGATGCTGCACCAACAATTGGGGATGTCAAAAACTGCAGCAATGAAAACAGTGACCCAATCAGACCTGAAACAATTATGGTTGTTTGGAATAACGTACAAAGAGTTTTACAATGAGAAACATTTTTACAAGTTCTGAAAAACTCTAATCACTGAATCTGATTTAAATGTAATAACACAGATCTTGGACAAAATCTTTCATTAAGATATTATAAACAGTATCTTTCAAAACAAAACTTCTATAGTAACGGCAATCATTATTAATTTTGTACCTTTTTTTGCTCCTTAAGGGGAGCTGTGGCGCTACAGCTTATGTCACAATAGAAAAATATTAAAATTGTGATTAATCTATTTTATGATAATCTCCTGAACCTAAATATGTCAAAACGAGTTGTTACATTCTAATACAACTGCAGATGTATTTTGACTTTGAAAATTGTATTTTTCTAAGAAACTGTGCTTTTCCAATAAAGAAAACCACGAATATCTCAGAACTATATTTTATGTTACAAATTTGTTTATTTATTTATCTATCAATATAATATGTGGCACAGATACTTTCCACTGCATGACACAACTTTTATCAGATCACACTACTGATATCTTATCAAAATGTTAATTAACTACAAATAATATTGTAAAACTGTGTAACATTTGTTACTAATTTTAGATACTAACTTTAAAGTTTTATACCTCAAGATCCAGTTAAGTTACAAAGAAATCTAATTTGATTTTTTAAAATCTAATCTTGGGGGCGGGGGGGGGGGCGGGTAATTTTTTTAAATACAACAATGAGCTTCCAATTCAAATTTGGTGCTGATTACTAAAAAAAAAGTAAAAAAAAAAAAAAAAAAAAGAAACTGAGTAAATTTAGATATAGCATTAAAATTAAATATGGCCGCCATGTTAACTGACATCCTGCAATTATTTATGAAAATATAATATAAATATTATAATCATAATTTCATTGTAGATCTTGTTTTGAGCAATTAGTTTTTTTTCCCCATATTTACTTTAGCCTTCTCATGTACGTCATGTTCTCTTCCCCAAGCGTTTTTGGGTTTCCCTCTATTTCTTCAAACCTTGTGATTCCAGAATGAGGATTACCTTGTAAGGCTAACAGATTATTTTCTCACTGTGTGTGCTACAAACCTCAAATATCTTTTACTCCCTTTCTGCACCACTGGTTTTATAAAATAACTGAATTGACAAGAAAATCCTTGCTTAATGTATCCTTATTTTGATACTACTGTCCATTCCTCTTACTTTGCCTTTGTTGCTGCCGTGATAAGAGTCTCCACATTTTATGATTTTAGGTTGTGTAAACTGTCTTTCATAAGAACTTAATTTCCTGCCTTCATTCGTTTTCATGGTAAAGTTAATGATTTATGGGAAACTCTAGAGTGTCACATCAATTTCCAGAGTGATTATCTCTTTAGACAGCCTTAAGCTTTTCCATAATCTACTAATCCAACATAAAGTCTTTCTCCTTTTAAGTTCTTTAAGAAGCATGGGGCACCACTGCAGCCCCCCACACCCCCAAAGGAAGTTGTGCCAAAGCACTTCCTGTGCTCTTTGAATCATGACTTCTGCAGCAACTTGTCGAAATAAAGTTATCAGAATTCTATGCTCTGTTCCACTATTATGTGCAATGTAGTGATTCGGCTTTGTTCTACGAAGAAAACCATGCAAATTTATCCCACTACTGTCTAATTGCCTTATTTAGCCTATCAAGTACCATTCTGTTTAGTATTTTATCTGGCATGGATGAAACCATTACTTATGTGTGACTCCAGCACTCCTGTAAATCACCCTTTTTAGTAACCTGACCAGATATCCTTCTTTCCATCTGCTGGTACTTCCTTGCTCTCATAGACTTTACAAATTACAATTGTAATAGCAATTTTTATATCTTTGTATAAGATCTCTGTCCCAAGCTAAAAATCCTACTTGCTGAACAGATTATATCCATCCTGAATGGCTGCTCTAAATGACTTGATCAATTACCTGAAGTCTTTTTAACCAACCTCAAGCCTGTCTTATGACCAACCCTCCATAAATGACTTATATTATATGCCAGATAGATCTTAGCTGTTCTCTTCTTTGCTCCATTTTCATGCCCCCATGTACAACATATGTGGAAATATTTAAAAACATTAAAACTGACCTCCAAATAAAACAGAATTCCATCTAGGTGTGTCGGGGGCTCCAACAAAACTGCGGAAACTTGACACACTATTTTTCAATGCAGAATACAAGCCGGACTGAATTAGATAGAAACAAATGTTACAATTTTGTCTAATTATATGTGCAGTCACTTAAGTAAATAGTAAATAAATATTAGACAAACATAAAGGTATGTTTTCAGGCACTCGTAAGAAATAAAGAAGTAGACCACTAGACAACAGAAAAACAACAGATGTGAGTGGCTTACCCAGGACCTTCCGTGCGATAACCCCGCCTACGTAAGAAATAAAGAAGTAGAAAAGTAAGAAATAAAGAAGTAGAACAGTTAATTAAGTACAGATTTTCAT
The DNA here is from genome assembly GCA_024509875.1 of Oreohelix idahoensis. Lineage (NCBI taxonomy): Eukaryota > Metazoa > Mollusca > Gastropoda > Stylommatophora > Oreohelicidae > Oreohelix > Oreohelix idahoensis. The sequence continues at coordinate 324,180 of JAMPIV010004653.1, forward strand.
AAATGGATGCTTGTGTAGAACAGAAAGACTGAAGTGGTATGACAAGATCACTAATGTGGAACTGATGAAAAGAACCAGACATGTGGCAGTGGAATGAGAGATAACAATAACATGCTGGGGATGGATAGGACACACATTGAGGAAACCTGCTGATAGCAGTACAAAGCAGTCCTTGTTCTGGAATCCCCTGGGTAGAGAGATAGAGGAAGACCAAAGAACACATGGAGAAGAGAAATTGAGATCGACATGAAGGGGATGAAAAAGACATGAAAAGACCTTGAGCTGATGGCACAGGACAGGAAGACTTTGCATAAGTTTGTTGAAGGCCTATGCTCCTTAGGGAGTTGAAAGGTCATAAAAAAGAAGAAGTTAATGAAGTGAGTATGTCTTTATGTTTCAATCAGTGTAATGATGCTTCTGAATCATCATCATCATCATCATCTCAGCCCGTAACCCGTCATGGGTCGTAGGGGTGCCATGGTGGAAGCATCAGCAGACAGGGTCCTCCACTGCTCTCTATCCTCAGCAATGCGTACAAGTGTGGAAAAACCGTGTCCTGCCCATTCTTTGATGTTATCAGCCCAGGACTTTCTCTGCCTTCCTCTTCTCCGTTTACCTTCGACTGTTCCCTGAAGGATCGTTTTCGAAAGGGAGTCATGACGAGTTACATGCCCAAACCAGGCAAGCTTTCGACGTTTCACTATTGACAAAAGTGGTTCTTGGTGGCCTGCATAGGTGTTTATCTTCTCTCTAACATAGACATTTGTTTTGTGCTCTTTATAGCAAATGCGCAAAATTCTTCTATAACATTTATGCTCGAAAGCCTGAATCCTTCGCTCCGTATCTGCAGTGAGTGTCCAGCCCTCACACCCATATAAGAGAATAGATAATACAAGTGATTTGTATAATTTGATCTTCACAGGAAAACTGATGTTACTTTTCCACATCACATTCAACCTGAATGAGATGCATAACTTCATAATTCACCCGTATACAGTATTAATGAGTATGAATCAATTTAATCAAAACTGGGTATGCTTGATTGAATGAACTGTACTTTAATTAGAACAACTTTTTTTAAAGACACGATTTTATTAGGCTGGTGCATTGAAACTACACAACTGACCCTCACGTCTTATTCACCCCCCCCCCCCCTCCCCCTCTCATCATGTCTGTGACTGAGGTTTATTCCTCCCTACCCATCATTAGTTCAGAGTCAGCCATTAACAGAAAAGTTTCTTCTTTATCTCAACATACTGTTTCACTATAACCACAGAAATGGTTTAGATAATAACCAAATAAAGGCACTCAACCAAACGAGTTCAATACAAATCTTTAGCAGGTACAATGGATTATGCAATCTCACATCTTGACAATATAAAATCTAACAATACCATGCCAGACATGACTACTGGGATATGAAGGCTGTTGACATGCTCACATGTTGGCTGTATCTTATATTATGGGGTGAAAGTTTCAGGAAAAAAGTATGGCCATCCACAAGTAAACACAGAATTAGTACGATTGAAACACCACATACCTCGTCATTTTGGCTGTAATGGTCCAACAAAGAAGGTAACAATGGTAGAATGACTGTGAATGCTAAAAGGTCAAGGATAAGGGACACAAATATAGTGTAGAAAACTTTGTTCATATGTTGTTCTTCATTTGTGTTGTCTGATGGCAAAACTTCTTTTTTCTCACCATTGTTCTGGTCAACAGTTTTGCCACTTCTTGTCTTCATGTTTCTGTGGATGAAAAAAAAAGACAACACTTTTATAATGCATTTATTCTCAATATCTTTGGCAAATCTGTGTGGTTCATGTAACCACTTTCTAGAACCTTTCATCAAGTATTGCTGTTTATTCTATGTCCAGTTATGAATTTTATACAGATGGGCTGGGTTATCTGTAAAGTGCACGGCTGTTTTGGCAGATGCCGCTGAATTCTGGTTCTTATGTTTGATGTTACTTTCATAATTCAGTCTGCCAGTAAGAAAGGGAGCTGGAGGCTTCTTTGTCATACTCTCACTTCAAGAGTGATTCTCTGTTAAAACTGTCAAAGATCTATGTTTTTATTATGGTACATAAGGCCATTCAGAGTGTTTCAACAAGTAAGTTAACACGAACTCTCATTTTATATGTAGAGCTACTCTGACCTATCTGAACAGATAGATCAGTACAATGAGCTGACTATGTCTTCACACTGTTATGAGACCACATCTGCTATGATAAATGAATGGACAAGTTCAGTTTCAAAATAGCACAACTTGTAGCAATGTGGTCAAACTTTGAAATGCATAGAGTAATCAGATTCCTGCAAGTAAAGAGAACGTTGAGACTGATCACCCACTCATGGAGGTGTATGGATTGAATGTTTATCACGAAAACAGGTTTGAGTTTGATGTAATGCTTCCAGAAGCAGCAAGACAGACACTCAAGATGAGCACTGAACCATGAACCATATGTTTTCTAAGGATCAAAATGTGTGGTACACTTGAGGCATGAAACGAACTATAGATATTTTCAGTATCTAGTAATAATAACCCCTTCAGTCATAACTGACTATGGGAATGCGCCCCTGAGGTGACAGCCCTAGCTGCTTATTTTCCTGGTGTTCCTTTCGACGTTTTCTCCTCTCCTCTGCTTGATGTATGAACTTCTTTTCGCCCAATCTGAGGTGGCGCCATAGAGAACATCGCCACTTGTTGCGACCGGTAGCTTCACCTCCCAGGTTGCTGGATTTATGTCCAGTGCCGTCACTCTCTCTTGCACACATTTTTGAACCTCAGCTGTGGTCGCCCAACTGTTCTTTTGCCATCTGCCAGTTGTCCGTGGAAGATATCTTTAAGGATGCAACCATCTTCCATGAGACAGACATGGCCAACCCAGTGTAGTCTCTTGTATTCAGCATTTTTTACTCGTGTTTTTTATTAAATAGTAATTAATATGCATGTCTGCCTTTTGTGCTATGGTCCCATGCTTCTCTCCATTCTTCTTCAGCTACCATCTTTGCTATTAGACTTGATTTCAAATCTCACTAACCCTGCTTCAATTTTGTGTGCTATCTCTTACCTACTTGGCTTCCCTGTCTGCGAGCTCATTTCCCACTATTCCAACATGTGCTGGTATCCATGCTAATGTGACTGTGCATCCTGCAGTGAGTAGGTATTTTCTTATCTGTAGTATTTCCTCTACAATGTCTGGCTTCCTACTCTCATTACTATTCTGACTGCTTGTATTGATGTGAGTGACTTTGACACTTATGATATGGAACCATCCATCATCTCCTCCACTAAAGACATTTGGAACAACTTCTGGATAAATGATCATGAGAACAGCCTTCTATGCCAGACAACTTACTGATGTTGCACATAAGCTCAATATCTGACTGTATACCCCACATAGCAGTGGAACTATTTATATAAGCACTTGCGATACCACAAAGTGTGTCCCCACTGGGTAGAGCAGCCACTCAAAGACGGTCAAAAATCCACTTGGACCGGACTTTATCTAATGCACATAATGAGTTACCATGATGATGAGAACAGTTTTGCATCACACTGTTACAATGCTTGTTGAAGGGACAAAAGTGGGGTGTGTGAAGCAATCACACAAAATGTCAGTACATCACAATATACCAGAATTAAAGTAAGCATGAATGATATTTTTTATTTTAATTTTAGGTGTTTGCTACTTTTAAGCATTGTCCACCCCTTCAACCATTATCCATATGCATGGAGTGTCAGTTACATTGTGATGCTTCCTTTTTGTGTTATATATTTCCTGATTATATGCTTACTTTTTATGCTGTTGTATTATTTTTCAGGGATGTTCACTTTAATACTGTTGTTGTTATTTTGTAGAAATTAGAAATCTATGCGTTGATTTTTTTCCCTGATTTAATCCTATTGTCTGTTAAATTGTGGCTTTAGTTTGTGATAAATTGCTTTAGTAAATTTTTGTAGTACTTGTGGGGATTAGGTGCCAATTAGATTGTCTACATTTAGTTCTAAACTGAAATGTTTGCAGTAACTTTTTATGTTTTGTCTGTGTTGATAATAGTTCTTGCATTTCAGCAGGACGGGATTGACTGTGTTAAGTTCTTTACATTCTTCACAGGTGGGTTCCTCTTTTCTAAAATATCTGGTTCCTAATTTGAGCCGGAGTAGTTATTTACTCACTGGTATTTTGAGAATTATGTATTCAGCATTTTTACTCTTTTTTTTTTTTTAAATAGTAATTTATATGCGTGTCTACCTTTTGTGCTATGGTCCCATGCTTCTCTCCATTCTTCTTCAGCTACTGTCATTCTTACTAGACTTGATTTCAGATCTCCCTAACCCTGCTTCAGTTTTGTATGCTATTTCTTCCCCACTTGATTTCTTGTCCGTGAGATCATTTCCCACTATTCCAACATGTGCTGGTAGCTATGCTAATGTGACTGCGCATTCTGCAGCAAGTAGGTATTTTCTTATCTGTAGTATTTCCTCTACAATGTCTGGCTTCCTACTCTCATTTCTGTTCTGATTGCTTGTATTGATGAGAGTGACACTTATGATATAGAACCTTCCATCATCTCCACTGAAGGTATTTGGAACAACAACTGCTGGATGACTGATCATGAGAACAGCCCTCTATGGCCAGAATGGTGTATTTCATGCTGATTTTCTTAACTGAAGTAAGGGAATTCTTATTGATATTGTTACACACACCAAAGCCATCCTTTTGTATGGCTCTGAAACATGAAATACAACAAAAACAACACCCTAAAGGTTGCAAACATTCATAAATGGATGCTTCGACAAAATAGGACTGAAATGGAATGACAAGATCACCACTGTGGAAACCACAGAATGAACCTGAAAAATACTAGTTGAACAAAAGGTAAAGGATCCCGTTACATGCCCATTGAGGCATATTGTGAATATGGCGTTAGGCCCATATTTTCTTGACCATCGGCACACTAGGGGTGATGTGGTCAGCATCACGTCGGCCGCCTTAACCTTCCCAGAAGTTGCTCTGGTACTCAATTGGGGCTGGGTTGACCCAGGAGCCATTTGCGGCCTTAAAAAATCCCACATCATCTGGGGATCGAACCATAGACCATCTGAGCTAGGAAGCCAGTGCACTACCCACTATGCTACCACGGCTTCCTAGTTGAACAAGAGGTGAGGAAAAAAATGCTGCCGCTGGATAAGGTACACTTTAAGAAAACCAGCTGATAGAATTATAAGACAGTCTATGTTCTGGAATTCACCTGGTAAGAGAAACAGAGGGAAACCAAAAAACGCATGGAGAAGGAAATTAGAAACATATATGGAAAAATCTTGAATGGATGGCACAGGACAGGAAGACTTGGCAAGAATCCAATGAAAACCTATGCCACACAGTGGGGTGAAGGGTAATGAATGACTGAAATTATTAAATATTGGGCCTGCTGCTACAGGCCATGCAACAAAAGCTGCCTGATCTGTCATGTCAGGTTAATCCAAGGCCACAAACTGCCAACTGCATCCATCAGTTGTTACACATGGGAAATGCTGAATCACCCTCCTTACAGTGCTAGCCTGGCATCAGGTGATTTCCCTCTCTTTGGAACCTTGAAGAAGCACTTTGACTGTAGGCAATTTGCAACTCATGGTGAAGTGCAGCAAAGCTGTAGCATCCTGGCTCCATGAGCTTTGCACTTAATTATTCTGTGCTGGGTTATATTGCTTGATGTAACAGTGGAATAGATGCTTATGTAAGACTGTACATTATCTTGATACTAGTTATCAAGCTAACATTTTTAGTTCTCACAACAAATACAATGTATAAAAATTATCTACCCAACACCAAAGGTAACAATCAATTTGGGATCTTGTTGGTGTCAACCACCAAATGTTGTCTGCTGGATAAGGTATATGTCAAATCAGTGCCGTTTTCTAGCTTAACTCTTAGTATATGGCTAACCACTTCTTGCATGCGTTTCTGCCCAAAACTACGGCAAGCCACTTGAAGTGGGTCGTAGTGGTAAAGTCTCTATAACTAAAATTAAAGCAAAATTTAATGACATTTCTTCCAATCCAAAATCTATAATATCCTGGTAACTTTTGTGTTTACATTTGCTAGAATTTTTTTTTTAAATCTGGGATGCGGTTTTCATTTTTAATACAATAAGCAACAGCTACTTTTTGTAACAAAAAAAACAAACTTTTTGTGACTGAAATGGCTTCGTGTTTAAATCATGGTAATCTTAAGTTTATCGGCTGAACATGCATCGCAGCTTAATTAACCGTGGATCGGAAATGACAGTAATTAGTTGCTGAGCATCAATACTTCTAATTCATAAGTTAATGAACATCAACACTTCTGAATAATGTTAGCCAGAATCACTAGGCCTATATTATAAGTTGTTCCTGATCAAAGTTGTGATCTTGATCTGTCTTCTGTTTTTGTTATAGGCCCTTTACTTGGCCTAGCAATAAATCAACACATTAAGATAATGAGGGGACGTCTCCCCTAGCTAGACCTAGCAGAAGAAGGGAAGTGGTAAAAGGAAAATGTAAAGGGCCTATAAAAGAAACAGAAGGCAGATCAAGATCACAACTTAGATCAGGAACAACTTATAATATAGGCCTAGTGATTCTGGCTAACATTATTGAAGAGGAGGTTGGAAGGAAAGAACTTAATCAGTGTTCAATTCAGAATTCATTTGCTTGTGACAACAAAATTAAATCTGTCATACAGTAGTTACTTTCCTATGTTAGCCTATATAAAAACGAATGCATTCCAAAATGAAACTGGTTTTATGAGTTTCGTTTTTATTTTATGCTTTAAATATTACGGTAAGTCCAAACAATTGTTAGAATATTGTTATTATTCTGTAGGCTTATAAGGTCTATACATTTTTAAAAAAAAAAACATTGAACTGTTTAACTATGTTTATGTAACACAAATTTCACTTCTGCAAATTTTGATAAATAAAACTTGGTTAGCCTATATGATTATAAATAAATTATTTAAGGCAAAATTTAGTCCTTAAAATGAGCACGTAAAACCGTGGTTTTTAAGAGTTAAAACGTGTCCGCTTCTTTCGGCCTCTGAATAGATAGATATTCAAGCTACACTACTGGAGAGTAGAATGTAATATGGTCAATTTTTTTCTGGTAACGTTATTAATAAAACGTAAATATACAGTTTGTGAACCTTGGCTGGAGACATATAAAGAATTTACTATCACTATACAATTTGCCTGACCTCACTTACTACTAATTGATTGAAACTTCCTTGTGTGCAGTGCAAATCATAGATTTAACCTTTTTCCGGTTGCAAAGCAGGTCAAAGGGCATGTTTACGTTTTACACAATGTACTCGGAATCGGTACTTTCGTTGCGAAACAATACAAATGGAAATGTTTTCTCCAGAATAGAGAAATATTAAACTATATGCAAATGTCTGAACAAAGATGTATATGTTTTTACAAAAGTTAAATGCTTAAAATTATCAGTCTTTTAGACACGCAGCTAAATAAAATGTTTAAAATCAATATTTGTCTTAGCTTCTGTCAAAATCTTAATTTCTGTATTGAGTTATCAGCATGTAGCCTACCTATTTCAGCTGTGCCCTGAATCTGGTCTACATCTGTTCTATTTTTCGTAAAAAATTTGGTCATTGTGTTTTTCATATTATAGATTAACTTACAACTCAAAGTAAGAGTAAGATTTTCAATATCATGACTTAAACTGTTAACATGCTTTGCTGAAAAAGTTCAATCATTTATGCGAGTAACGTAATTCCCTGCATCTTCCCACTGTTGCTACCTATAAAGCAGTGCACTGACGAGTGATACGCGTCCTTATAAAGCACAGCTACGTGGAGTGGTTATGCATTATTATTATCAAGTAGATGGCTTGCAATTTTTTTCTGATTACAGTATTTTGTTCCGTATTGTAATTCCGTGACATCCTTGTGATATTTAGTTCGCACCATGGAAATTATATCAGTCTCTGTGACTGGCACGCATACTCTAATGCAATAGTGCCAGTTGGTACTTTATATGTTGATTTTAATGTTTTGTTTATACCTTAGATGTATTTTTTAAAATAGTGTTTATCATTGATTTTATATCTAAACAAAGCTTTAAAATATACATGTCATATTCTAACCGTAATAAAATTAGGGTTGTATGTCGCTTAATCAAAAGTGACATTTAATTTTTTAAATATATAAAGTACATGTTTAAAAAGTCTGCCTGTTTCGCTACATCAATGACAATAACACAGCAAAATGGAGAATTATTCAGCAGACGGTTGTTGATATACTTCTTTACGATATTGTTCTTTTGTTAGATTCGCCATTCTGCCAGTGTGCCACATTTTCGCATCAGTTGGATTTATAAACTGCGAAATAATTTTGAAGGTAAGACTCGGATAAACCAAATTATTATTACCTGATAGCAGAACAAATTCTGACAGTTGCCACTGCTGCTATTACCTAACATTACGTCTGCTCAGCAGTGAGTACTAAAACATCCGGCTGAGTCGTAAGTCGATGATATAGTTTTACACTCACTTCTTCGAGTGTCATACCAGCAAGCGTAGGTGATCATGTCTCTCCACAACTTCATATTTCCAGTGTTGTTTATCAATTCCGTTCCGTTGTTTACATCTTCATGATGCATTGTCCACTATACCCTAGCTTTGTCCATTATCTAGGCTACCTATTTGGTTGAAATTAAGAAAAAATGGGCGTGTTCTTTGAATGTTATCAGAATAAATCACCCACGTCGTTAGGGTTAGGATTAAGGTTAGGTGTACGATTCCTAACCTATAACACTTATTAATGCGTCTATTAAAATTGTTTAGGTCTGTATCCAACACACACGCCACTCTTCTTCATTTCAGACCTAAAAATTAATAAAACAATAAATCCGTTATCTCCAATTTCGGCAGACCACATAGAATTTCGTGTTGCCAGTGGCAACCAGAAAGTTCACACCCTGTAATTGACCATCAATTTTTCAGCAGTTTTGACTTGTCACCAAGTAATTAACTTGTATCTTTTCATAATATGCCAAGTAAATGTTAAATTGCTTCTGTGTATAACAAACCTTCCTGTGCACCTTGCCCTCTCTAGGTACATCCTTAGCTGCCCACCATATAACTAACATTCTTATGTAAAACAACATCTTTAAGTTGTAATTGGTAGTCAATGTACTGCTTCCATATGACAGGATCAGCATTGTTTAATACTAAGGAACACACGTTTTTGCTTTCATTGGCAAATTCTCCTGCATAGTATGCTTTTTATTTTTAGAATAGTGTTTTTTCTTGGGCTGTTGTGTTCTTTATTTCTGAACTTCTGTCTGATGTTGTTAGTTTGCCCAGGTATTTTTAACTTGTCACATATACTATAATGTATCAGGGTTTCTTATAGATGGTCACAAAGTCTGTCTTATTAAGGAAATAGAGGAACAGGAGGCTTGTGATTCTAAAAGACGCAGTGAAATGACCACACTAGTAAAAACAATATTTCTGCTGTATTGCTATTCAGGCTTAGGCAGTGTAAATGAAATTATTGCTGTATGTTTTACCCACCATCAACATCTTTTCTTTACCTCTTGTTTCACTGATATTTGCTAAGTTCTTTCCTCTCATTTCCAGGTTGGTGTATCTTGTATCATTTTAGTTTTTCTGCACAAGAACTCATTTATGAACATTAGTAATGTCTGGATTAGTACTTATTGTGCACTATTTTTAGAGCCATGCAGTAGTACTGACTTGAAGTAGGCAATTGATATATCTGTATGGAACTTGATTTCTTTAGTTGACATGTATTTTTCAGTACTGTATTCGGTGTGGTTTCTGTGTAGTGTCTCAGATGCACTGAGGAAGGTGGTTGAAGTAACAAGAAGAGACATGGTCCGCAACCAGATGATACGTCAAGGCCTAAAATCCCACCCGCTGCAGACCCAAATAGAACAGTCCCAACTAAGATGGTTTGGCCATGTCTGCAGAATGGGAGAAGATCGGCTACCACGACAGGCAAGGGAAACAAAGAGCCAGGGATCCAGACCTCCAGGACGACCCAGAGTCCGCTGGGAGGACAACATTAGACAATCTTTGAAGGACCGAGGACTAGAATGGAACCAGGCCAGGAAGAAGACAGCTGATAGAATAGTCTGGCGCTCTCTCTTCCAAACCTCTACACCTCACGGTAGAAGGGGAACGACTAAGTAAGTAAGTAAGTCTCAGATGCAACAACAGTAGACTAGAACCATTGCTCCCTCAGGCATATTGTAAGAGGTGACACATTTGAGGACTGGCAACCTTATGATGTAAAACAAATTAACATGGAAACTACCACTGCAAGAACACAGGTGTGCTTTGGTGTAGGCTTCCTGCAACAGACCCCAGCTGCACTGATAACTGCACACTCATAAAGGTCTCCGGTATGGAAGACAAGTGGCTATAATCTCTGCTCCAGTGCTGTCTTTTTATCCTGCATCAGATTTTGACTGTAGTAGCAAAGTAAGATTGTATCAAAATGCAGGTCATCTAGCTGTTAGAATTCACTGAATTGTGTTTCTAGTAGTGATGATGTGGTTTTATTACCCAATCTCTGACCAGTACTAAGAGAGTGGTGACAAGGGGGTTAATTAGATTAACTATTGCAATTTCACATGACACATGAAATATGTTTTATTCCTCAGTTATGAATAAGACTAGTTAAAATCCAGATCACTGCCAGTGAAATTTAGACTTTTATTGCACTTGTCAATGAGTTTAGTCCTGAGCCATATATTTTTCACACCCAGTTCATTCTAGTTAATCTGAGTTTGGTGTTCAGTTGTCCAGCATGTTGTGAGTGTCCTTCATTATTGTTGTAAGTCTTGTATGTTCCAGTCAAATTCCTATCTAGAATTATTAGGTTATTCCTTAGATACATATATAAGGCAAAATCTGCCTGAATTTGTGTTTCCTAATGACACTGTTGATTTGTACCTGTTTGATTCTGTGCCCTAATTCTTCATTGGAGATTTTTTTCTGGCCATCTGATCTCTGTTATCTGGCATAAACAGGCATTGATTAAAGTTACAGTTTATTATTCAAGTTGTATGTAGTTTATCTATTAGTTTTTTGTTTTTTTTATGTGTTTACAGCTTTGTGTGAATATATGTATTTTCATTTTTTGGTTCCTTCCATTTAGAGACATTTAATTGTTACAATTTTAAAAGCAAAAGATCAGCTATAGGGTTTACAAGAATTGTGGAGTTAATATTATACCCCAGAACATGTTTTTGTAGTTGTGATTGGTTTTAATAGTAGAATAAGCAGAAAAGAATGCATTTTTTTGGTTGTTAAAGTCTGCAGTCATTGCAAACATCAACTGATTTAATAAAATTACTACTGCGTTGGAAAAATGCTGCTTAAGTTTTAAAATGTAAGGGTATATATTATTGTGGCTTTAGATACTGAAATATGATGACATATCTTGATCTATAGAAACCAGCCTATTTAGATTTTATAGTAGAAGCAAAATTTGAAAGCATAAAGGAAGGATGAAGACAGGGTATTGGTGTTTGAAAATATAGATAAACAGACTACCGTACATTAATTATGAAGAGCGAACCAAATGAGTTATCACACAAAGAGAAAAGATCAGACTTCTCTCATGTGAAGAAAGAGGACCCAGAATGAGCTGGCCTTTAAATGTCTTGCACCTTGTTCACATTATGTACACAGCTGCTGTTTTTGATCATATTCAACATGTTATCGACTTATTTACAGCTGCGGATTTAAAAAATCCTTGGCTTAGTAGTCAGTGGAACACGAGTCATTGTTGCTATGCAAATGAGTATTGTAGTCCAGATAGTTTACTGGATTATGAATTGCATACACACTAGGTTTTACAGAGAATGTTACATTCTAAGGGATTTATAACTTAAGCGATCTTAAGCATAATTCACTGTTAAAAGCAAGCAACAAAAAAGTAATCTTTTGCTGTAGTTTGAAAAAAAAAAACACAAAGTAAAGCTTAATTTTTAAAATTATAATGTGTTATGACATTCAATAATGACATGTTAATTTCAGTTGGTAAAAACTTATTTAATGAGGTTATCCAACATAAATAATCTGTATATTATTATAGCGGGTAATTTATTGCAATTTAGTTAATGAACCTTTTATAATCACTGGGAAAAACTTGCCTTAGCCCAAAGGTATATGAATTTCTTTTAAAATTAGTTGTGGCTGTAAGAAACTACCATACTATTAATAAGCTAGAGAACAATATTAGCAAAACATCCAAATTTAATATAGTATTTTTATGTAAGACATGTCATACAAGGTGACTAATATGAGGTGCATGCTGGCAACCTTTTCATGTAAAACAAATTACTAAAGAGACCACCACTGCAAGAACATGTGAAGGCTTCCTGTAACAGGAAAAAGTCTGCAGTGGTAGCTCCATGCTTAATAAGAAGTTAAATGTAAAATGATGATTGGGGCAGTAAGGATAAGCAAAAGATGTCACTGTAAAATTTACTGAATAGTAGCAAAGAAGGGTTGAGAAGAAATTGGAATGAGATCCTTGATATGATTCAATGAGAATGATTGAATAATGTAAATGTGAGTATGCATTTATGTTACTTTTACAGTGTTTCTTTTCCTTTAAGTACTATGCCAGCTAGCTTAGGTCATATGTCTCTCCACAACCTCCTATTGTGAACTCATGTAACACAAAATGATCACTTAAAATAGAAACTAAAGTTACATTTCATGAAACGATTGGTGATTCCTGTTGCTTTAATTAAATTCAGTTTATTTTTACTGGCAATAAAGTGTTAACATAATTCAGTTTGTTAAATAAGTCGGTGAGACTAATCACATCAACTTAACTTTACTTTTTTCCTTCCACTATTGCTGTGAAGCTTAGTGTGGAGCTGAAGTCTGCGTTCTCGAGCCAAGTGTGTTGCTGTGGCTGCTGTGAGCCTGTGTTGTTGTAGGATGTCTGTGGATGGGTGTGAAAAAAAATCGAAAAAAGGTAATTCGTCTTACGAGGACACAAGACAAAGAAAATAGCCAACGTTACGACCACAAGGCCTTCGTCAGGGAAAGGAAAGAAAGTGAAGGCTAGATAGGACACATAAGAACCTAAATAAATATTTAAAAATATAATAGGATGTCTGTGATGTTGTTTATCCATCTGCCTCTTGGTCTTCCCCATGCCCTGAACCCAGATCTTGTAGTGTTGAAGGCGGGCAGTGGTAATTTATCGGGCTCATTCTCATGAGAGGCCCAAACCACTTAATTTTCTGTCTCCCTATATAAGCAGGCTTCCTTTTATTAAGGAACATTAGTAAAGGTTATGTTTCTTGATAGGCTTGTGATTGAACACGTTCCGCATTGCCTTCTTAATGTCCACAACCCCACCCCCCATTTTAAAAAGAATGCCCAGGGGTGGCAGTACCCAGGTTGAGAACCACTGCGTTAGAGGATGTGATGGCTAATATTTACAGCTATTCGGACAAATCTTCAGCACAGTAATCCACTTACATTCATTGAATGATAGACTACAATATATGATCTTATGCAACACACACTTCTGTCTTCGCAACGCAAGCTGCTCGTCGGTGTGTGATGCGGGATCACTGTTGCAAGCAGTTTAGTCATGGGAACCACTATTGCTGACCATGGTGTCTCAAGGAACCACTGTTGCAGATTGGTGTGTCATGAGGGACCACTACTGCTGACGAGGTGTCACAAGGGACCACTTGGTGTATCACATAACTTTGATTAATCCTTGTAACAAAATACAGTGCAAATAATATAACACTCACCCGTGTTTTACCGGGGCCCGAAAGGGGAGCAAAGAATAGTAACACTGTTCCCTGCCAAGCATGTCGTAGAAATACGACTAAGGAGGGTTGGGCATGGGGCCGGTTACCCCATCCCGTAAAAAATTTAAACCACAACAAACTTCAACAAACATGGACATCAATTAAAGAAAATAAAACACAGCCATCCAAGACAGGGGAAGGTCCTCTCGCAGGTAGGCGTATGATGCAACACAGAGAAAGCCGAAAGGAGTCTGTGTTGCTGACTAACCTTCTTTCTTCTAGGAGAACTTCCAGATTTGGCACCTGGAATGTTCGGACATTAAACGAACAAGGGAAAGTGGCACAAGTAGCAGCAGAGATGAGGGAATATAAAATCGAGGTTCTGGGACTGTGTGAAACAAAGTGGAAGGGGGAAGACAGGAAGAAACTTATCACAGGTGAATTGGTGCTGTCCTCAGGACATGAAGACGAAAGTTCACACCACAGTGAAGGGGTAGCTCTTATGTTATCTAAAGAAGCACAGAAAGCACTCATTGAATGGGAAGCTGTTGGATCCAGAATAATAACAGCTTCTTTTAAAACAGCTAAAAATAAAATAAATGTAAATGTCATCCAATGTTATGCACCAACTAATGACAAAGAAGAGTAGCTGAAAGAAGCATTTTATACTAGACTACAGGAAATTATGGAAAAAGTAAAAAGAAGAGACATCACAATTTTGATGGGTGACATGAATGCAAAGATAGGTACAGTCAACACCGGCTTTGAAGAAGTCATGGGAAAACAGGGGCTAGGAATAATGAATGAAAATGGGGAACTATTCTCAAACTTCTGTGCTTCAAATCAACCGGCTATAGGAGGAAGCATGTTTCCACATAAGAGAATACACAAGGCAACATGGATATCACCAGACCATAGAACAGAAAATCAGATCGATCATATATGCATAAACAAGAAGTTTAGATCATCATTGCAGGATGTAAAGGTATATAGAGGAGCAGATGTGGCATCAGATCACCACCTTCTGATAGCCAAAGTAAAAATGAAACTCAAGAGATATGCAACAATGCAAAATTATAGACAACAATTTAATGTAGGACATTAAGAAATCAAGAAACAAGAGACAAATTTACGGTCACAATATCCAACAAATTCCAAGTGCTCCAACAGCTGGAAGATGCAGAGAATAGAGAAGACTATTGGCAGCAAATCAAAACGGTATGGAATGAGACATGTGAAGAAATACTGGGGAAAAGGGAACGACAACAAAAAGCATGGATAACAACAGAAACCATCAATAAGATAAAAGACAGGAAAACAAGAAAGCAGATTTAAACACAAGCAAAACCAGAAGTTCCAAAGCCAAGGCTCAAGAAGTGTACACAGAAGCAAACAAAGAAGTAAAAAGAAGTATCAAAAGAGACAAGAGGAAGTATATTGAGGAGTTGGCAAGAGAGGCAGAAGATGCTGCAGCCAAAGGGAATATGAGAGAACTGTATAACAGCACAAAGAAGCTAACGGGGAAATACAATGAAACAAGTTGCTTCATAAAAGACAAGAATGGAAATCTGCTCAGCAATATACAAGAGCAAATGAAGAGGTGGACAGAATATTTTGAGGACCTTCTCAATAGACCAGCTCCACAAAACCCCTCGGACATCCAGCCAGCAGAAGAAGAGCTACAAATTAACTGTGAAAGACCAATGAAGGAAGAAATAAAGAAAGCCATAAAGCTTCTTCTTCTTCTTCTTTGATCCTTAGCCGCCGTCCGTCAAAGCAGTCAGTGGCCATTACGCCTGGTGGCGTCTTGTAGGGCAACAACAAATTGATTCCACTTTGCTCGGTCGGCAGCCATCCTTCGTACAGTGCCCCAACTCTGGTTCATTCTTTGCATCTCAGCCTCCACAGTCCTCCGCCAAGTTGTTTTTGGTCGGCCTCTCTTTCGTTTTCCTTCAGGGGTCCATAGCATAGCTGTTCTTGTGATGGCATCGGGGTCTCTTCTGAGGACATGGCCAACCCAGCTCCAGCTTCTGCCAGCTATGATGGTGTGCATGTCCTCTCGCTTGCTCCGAGTAAGCAGATCTTGGTTGGTGATGATATTCGGCCAAAAGATTCGGAGAATTTTTCTTAGGCATGTTGTGTGAAAAGAGGACAACCTCGACATTTCCTTCTCTGCAACTCTCCAGCTCTCCGCGCCATAGAGAAGCACAGAAAGCACACAGATCTGATATAATCCCAATTTTGTGCCTGTGCTGTACCGAGAGGACCCCCAGATGTTGCCCAGACCAAAAAAGGCCGTTCTTGCCCCGCTCATTCCGCCGCTGATATCTCCGCCTGCTCCGCCGTCTGGTGTCACCACGCATCCCAGGCATGTGAAGGCATCTGTCTGCCCCAGTTGCCGACCCCTTACTGACATGGGCCCAGGGTTGCTCACATTGAGCATCATGACCTCTGTCTTCTTTAGGTTGATGTTCAAGCCCACCTGCTGGCTATACCCACTAAGTCTATCCGTTTTTTCCTGGATGTGTTGATGTGAATGTGCTAGCAGTGCAATATCATCTCCACATTCCAGATCTTCCAATGTAGAAAATGCAGTCCATCCCATTCCTCTTGGATCGCCCTCTGCTGCCTGGCGCATCACCCAGTCCATGACCGCTAAAAATAGAGTGGTTGACAAGGGGCATCCCTGTCGTACTCCTGTCTTCACTTCAAAGGTTAGGTTGCTCTGCCCAATGCTGCACGTAAAGTTGGCATAAAGGCTTTTTATGACATAAAGCTTCTAAGAGATGGAAAAGCGTCTGGACCTGATGGCATTCCAGCAGAGGCCATCAAAGCAGATATCGACACGGCTGCAGAGATGTTATATAAATTACTTGGTAAAGTCTGGGAAAAGGAAGAGATACCAGCAGAATGGAAGGAAGGATATCTGGTTAAGTTGCGTAAGAAGGGAAATTTACAAGAGTGTACAAATTATAGGCCAATCACCTGTTTGCTTTAAATCATGATTACGCGAACTACAAGAGAGAAAACCGGACTGATTCTAAAGGCGACGAACTGGAACGGACTACGGACTACGACTTATGGAACTTGGAACACAAGAAGTATAAATGGGAAGGAAGAGGAGCTGGTGGAAGAGATGAAGAAAGCAAAACTAGAAATCCTGGCTATAACGGAAACGAAGAAAAAAGGACAAGGAGTCATGGATCTCGATGGCAACATGTTGCTCTACAGTGGTGTACCCGTATCTGAAAGGGCTAAAGGGGGCGTGGGTTGCATTGTGGCCCTAAATCAAAAAGATAGTATCAAGGGATGGAACTTTGTCTCGGAGCGCATTATGGTTGTAAAACTAAAAGAAGGAGAAACCATAGTCAACCTGGTCATAGTGTATGGGCCAAATGAGGATGAGAGAGCAGAGGTCAAGGAGGAATTCTTCGAGCTGCTTCAAAGGACAGTGGATGACTGCCTAGATGAAGTTATTATGCTCGGAGATTTTAATGCCAGAGTTGGAAATGACCATGCTAGATGGGGTGGAGTTATCGGAAGATATGGAGAAGATACTCTCAATGACAATGGAAAGCGACTCCTTAGATTCTGCAGTGAGCAGAATCTGATCATTACAAACACAAAGTTCCCCCATAAGCGCATACATGCATACACTAGATGTGAACCAACCAAGAATGAGAAGTCAGTGATCGACTATGCCATTGTTCGGAGAAGCTCATTCAGATATGTCCGAGATGCAAGAGTCTGGAGGGGGCCAGAGATTGGAAGTGATCACTACCTGCTAACAATCAAACGAACAACTGAAAGAGTTGCTCAGCCTAGGAACTGCCCAACATCACGCAAGAAACCAAGTAAACGAGCAGGAGAAATGAGCATTAGGACCTACAAGCTGAGAGAGCCAGAAATTAAGACCAGATATCAGGGGCTTATTGCTACAGCAGTGAGCAACACAGAAGAACGACCTGATGACTTGGAAACCCTCTGGAATAAATTCAAGGATATCATAAAGACAGCTGCTGCAGAAGCATGCGGTGAAGTCCGACTTGGGAACCAGAGAAAGAGGACACCTTGGTGGACAGAGGAAGTCAAAGAGAAAATAAGAGAGAAGAAAATGGCATGGAAACAATACTTAGGAGCTAAAAACACAACAGGACAAATGGAAAAATATAGAGAATATGTGACACTCAGAACAGAAGCAAAGAACAAAGTGCTAGCAGCAAAACAGAAGTCCTGGGAAGAATTTGGAGAAAAGCTAGAAAAAGATGCACAAGAAAACCAGAAATTGTTCTATAAGACCCTAAAGAACATGAGGAAAGAAAAACAATGCCCTCTCAAATTTATAAAGGACAAGCAAGGCAAATTGCTTACTGCCCCAAAGGAAGTAATGGAAAGATGGAAAGAATATTTCTCAGAACTCCTGGATGGTGAGCATGATGAAGCATCAGAAATGATAACCACTGACACAGAAGAGGAAACCAATGATGGTGAAGATGACATAAAGATGGAAGAACTGAGGGCAGCACTAGAGAAAATCAAGATGGGCAAAGCAGCAGGGCATGATGGTATAACACCAGAAATGGTTAAGTACATGGGAGCATCAGGCGACCTATTACTCTTAAAGGTCCTACAGGCAGCATGGTGCAACAAGACCATACCAAAGGATTGGGAGATTGCCATCATAACACCAATTTTCAAAAAGGGTGACAATCGACAATGTGGAAACCATAGAGGCATATCCCTTCTCAGTGTCCCTGGTAAAATCTACTCTAGAATCCTAGAGCAGAGACTCCGACGCCTAGCTGAGCCACAATTGGATGAGGTCCAGTGCGGATTCCGAGCAAACCGAAGTACTCAAGACCTAATCTTCACACTCAGACAGCTGAGTGAAAAGGCCCTTGAGTATAAGAGTGAGATCCATCTTTGTTTCATAGATCTGGAAAAGGCGTTTGACAGGGTCCCCTGGAGCAAACTTTGGGACTGTTTGGCAAGGAAGAATATTCCAGCACCTCTGATTCATGCTATACAGAGCTTCTACAAGTCTTGCAGAAATTATGTGAGGACAGCAAACCATAAGTCAGAAGAGTTCAGGACCCCACCACTGGTGTAAGACAAGGTGATATCCTATCACCTTACCTCTTCATACTCCTTATGGACGATGTCATCAAGGCATGTAAGGAGAGAACAAGAAAGTATTCAGTGGGGTACTGGAAGATGAGACAGGTCTATATTTCGGAGCTGGCATTTGCTGATGATGTTGCCCTGATTGCTAAATCAGAGGCACATCTCCAATCCAACCTGCAAGTCTGGAAGGAAGAGCTGGAGAAGAGAGGGATGGTCATAAGCAGCTCTAAAACAAAATCCATGGTGATATCACGAGAAGAAAGAAAACATCAGATTAAGTTGGGAGAACAGGTCCTGGAGCAGGTCGACCACTTTAAATATCTCGGAGCTATTATAGACCGAAAGGGAGGCATCAAAGAAGAGTTGGCCACTCGAAAAGCAGCGGCTGGGAGACTTTTTCAGGCCATAAATCGTGGATTCCTCAGCAAGAAAGAGGTTGGTAAGAAAAGTGTTACTTTCAGTGCCAGGAAAAGTATTAAACAGGATTATCCTTGAAAGATTAAAAGAGTCCATAGACAAGAAACTGAGAGATGAACAAGCAGGTTTTCGACAAAACAGATCCTGTACAGACCAGATAGCCACTTTGAGAATAATAGTTGAACAAAGTCTGGAATGGAATTCACCACTATACATTGGATTTGTGGACTACGAAAAGGCATTTGACAGTTTAGACAGAGAATCACTTTGGCTATTGATGAGGCATTATGGAGTTCCCCTGAAGATCATTAATTTAATAAAGAAAACATATGAAGACATGACACGCAAAGTTCTTCATGAAGGACAGCTTACAGAACCGTTTGGGATAAGAACAGGAGTGCGACAGGGATGCCTCTTGTCTCCATTTCTTTTCTTACTAGCAATAGACTGGGTTACGAGAACATCGACAACACACAACAGAAATGGAATCCAGTGGACTCTGACTAAGCAGTTGGATGATCTGGATTTTGCTGATGGCTTAGCTATTCTGTCCCATAACCGTAATCAGATGCAGGACAAATTGAAAACACTCGATGAGAGGTCACAGCAATTGGGTCTGAAAATACACAGGGAAAAGACAAAGATAATGAGAATAAATGCAGGTAATGATAACACGGTTGAACTTGAAGAAGCACCAATACAAGATGTAGAATCGTACACATATCTTGGCAGCAATGTAGACAAAGTTGGAGGAACAGACTGTGATATCAAAATAAGAATACAAAATAGCAAGAGGATCTTTCATTGCATTGGGAAATATATGGAGATCAAGAGAAATCGGATCCAACACGAAAATAAGAATCTTCAACTCAAATGTGAAGTCAGTCCTATTGTATGGCTCTGAGACATGGAGAACAACAAAGACAACTACCAAAAAGCTACAGACTTTCATAAATGGGTGCTTGCATAGAATAGAGGGATTAAAATGGTATGACAAGGTTACCAACGTGGAACTGATGACAAGAACTAGACAAGTGCTAGTGGAACAAGAGATGAGAAGAAGATGATGGCGATGGATAGGACACACACTGAGGAGATCTGTTGATAGCATTACAAGGCAGTCCTTGTTCTGGAATCCCCAGGGCAAGAGAAGCAGAGGTTAGAGGCCTGTGCTCCTTTGGGAGTGGAGGGTTATGAATGAATGAATATAACACTTAGCACTGTGTCATGGCTGGTTTGGTAAAGCTTTGGGAACCTTTGGCGTAGTCTTATACTTGCGTCACGGTGACATAAAAAAAAGTATGTCTTTTTAATGTGTAGTCCGTTGCCAGCTGAAAAATCAAACATTCGAAACTATGATAATTAGCTAAACAGACAAAAATCTCCTGTGTTGGACACATAATAACAGACGATGGCAGATGTCAAACATTCGTCAAGAAGAGAGTAGGAATAATCAAAACTACATTCAGCAACGTCACCACATATGCTAAGATCCAAATAAATAAAAACGGAGTCATTACTGTATGGTGCAGAGCATGGACAAGAAGCAAGCATCTGGAAGAAATAATTGAGGTCCTAGAAATGTGAATATACAGATGAATCATAGAGAAACTGAATAAAGAGATTTTTTTTTTTTTTTCATATCCAGCGGCACTTGGGCTTCAGCCCTTCGGCCCAATGACATGAAGCAAATTTCATGGCATTGCGAAGCTGGGGAGCCTATGGACTTTCCTTCCCACCCGGTCAGGAGCCAGATGTCCGTGCCATCTCTGCCCCTTCCCATCCACAGAGGGTTTGTGCTCAGGAGCCGCTCAGGTTATTCCAGTCCCTGCTCGAAGACATTTCTTCAAATGTTCTCGCCAGGGCGCGAACCTGGATCACCCGATCGTCAGCGCAGTATGGTAACCATTACGCCAGCGCGGCTCCCAACGAAAGAGATCAAAATGAAACAAATAAAATACTTTGAACATATAAGATCTAACACACTTCTCAAAGCCACAATGGACGGAAACGTTTCAGGCAAACGGGCAAAAAAGGATGACAGCGCTAGTGGAAATAAATGCACAGGAATAGCCTATATATTAGAGTGTACCATCCAGACAAGAGACAGAACACTTTAGATGCCATTACAACGAACCTTCGATGGCGAGTGATCTGATCTGATTTTGCAAATCATGCGTAATGTTGTTTTTTTTTTTTTTTGGTCACTTTACGTGGAACACGTTGAGGCAGTGGCGTACTAAGGGGATGCGAGCGGGGCGGTCGGCCCGGGGTGACAACCAGGAGGGGCGCCATCTGACACTTTTATGATAGTACTTACTGTTAAAAATATTCTTGCCCTTGTGTTTCTTTGCGCGGGAGGGGTTTGCCAAAAGTAGGATCCGCCCCGGGTGTCAAATACTTTGATTACGCCTCTGGGTTGAGGTGTTTGCCATTTAGTGGCTAGTCACTCTTTCAGGCTAGACCGAAATCCGTCGGTTATATCAGAACGCAATTGCCACTTATAAGACTACTAGTACTTATCAGCGAGGCCAATAAAGGACGCTGTGTAAACTTTGAGTTGGTAATGTTGAAAAGAACATTGCTTTGTTAATAGCTTGGTATGTTATCTGGGAACATTACATATTGCTATGTTACTTTTCACGGTATAAGCAGAATTTACGTATTGATTTTGTCTCACTTTTTACACAGCTGGCTGTGGATGGTATTTGTTTTTGTGCTCGAGAGTGTGTTTATTTCTTCTTTTTTTTTTTTTTTTGTATGGGGAAGGAAAATCAATATTTGGGGATAATTTAAAGTTACATAAGATGTAAAGTGTATGTGTGTAGTCAGTGTGAACTGTGGTTAAGATAGAACTGGACTTTGTAGTAGTGAAATAACTGATCATAATTGGAAAGTATATGGACAGATAGCAGTGTAGGCTGTATTATTAAATTTTTGTACCACGAAAGAGAGAATGATTCGATAATGAATAACGGTGTCCGAACTGGAACGCTGGCATCAGAGTTTGAACATCGGCTAGTTTTTCTTTGCAATATCCAGGGAATAGGAGCGTTTTTCATTAAACTACTTTTGCGATATCTTCACAAGCTGCAGTATCAGGCGCATTTTACTTCTTTATTGCCTTAGAAAACATTTACCATCATTGGCGGGTCGAGTGATCTGCCAGTGGTTCTCGGCAGTAAAAAAAAAAAAAAAAACTTAAATTTTTTTTTAATTGTTTATTTATTTATTTGTTGGTAACTAACTACACAATGTGCTAAATTGGCGCTATTTCGCAGTACAGCACACAGGGTATGGTACTTATGAAAGTACTAGTGGTGCCTAGTTGGCAGGGAGGATAGTGTGGTTCGCTTCCGTAGCTAGGCGGTGGTGCCGTTCGGAAGGTCATGGGTTCGATTCTCCGGCAATCCACTCACCTCGGTTGTTTTTCTGTTGTCTAGTTTTCTACTTCTTTATTTCTCAGGAGTGCCTGAAACATACCTTTATGTGTGTAATATTTATTTATTTACTTATGAAACCACAGCTAAATATTGTTTCAGTCATTTATTCTAGCTTTTAAATGCTCCATGAGATCAGCTCGTCTTAATATGTCCTGATGTTCTGTCTTGGAAAGCTTCTGCTGGTGATTGTAAAATTTGCATTCTAAACAGATTGTTCTGGTGACCTGGCAATAGAGGTCCACTAATTAAAATATCGTCAGACTCACAATAATAATTCTCCAGGGATCTGGACTAGTCATTAGTCTAAAATGGCAATTAGAGCATAACTTGTGTATATCAGTCTGCATGCAGAGGATTCGCTTACATTAGCAGTTTATCTCAGTACAGAAATTAACGAGCCTAGAGTAATAACTTTATCGTTGCATTGCTAAGCTAAGCCTATGGGGGGGGGGGGGGGGGGAGGGCGAGGGGGGGGGGGGGGGGGGGTTAATTTACATTATTATTGAAAAATTCCGTGTGTGTGGGTAGTTGCGTGCAAGAATGAGAGTGTGAGATAGAAATGAATATTTTCACCTGTGTTGCAACAACGAGATAGTCTTTTTTAAATTATCTTGTTATCATCAACGGATGTTTTAACTACAAGGAAAGCAATGGTTTAACTGCAAGGAAAGCAATGGTTTAACTGCAAGGAAAGCATGTGTATACTTTCAGGCCAATCAGTCAATACCCTTAGGCTCCCCAAGAAGCATAGGCCTTCAACAAACACACGCCAAGCCCTCCTGATGTGTACCCTTTATTGCAGCCCAAACTCTGCGAGAATGTTTACATGTGGTGGTAGCGTGTGGTATTACTTACTGAAAAACATTGCATACTGGGAACTTGCATCTAGAGAACGTGCATTGGTCCATTAAAATCCACGCAAGTTAAAGAGCTGAAGTGGTAATGAAGTATGCTGGCTTCACAAAGAACTAAAATATAACACGGGACGCTTCGGGGGGGGGGGGGGGGGGGGGGAGAGAACCATTCGCACCGTCAGTCACAACATCAAAACTACTTGCATAATGGGTATGAAAGTGATCAGCATCAATACTGAATATTAGGCTAAGATCGCAACCGGGCCTGGCAAGTCGTCACTGTGCTAAATAAGCATCAGAATGTTAATAGTATAGGAAATCTCGTCGACGTGGTTTGCGAGGTAAACGAATATAGATAATGCGTCTTTCTTTGCGTCTTACTGGGACAAAGGACAACGAGAATGGCCACCAAGCATGCATCAGGGACAAACAAACAAAATTGTAGAGGAAAAAAGCGACAACTAAGTTAAATACATTAAAAATAATTTAAAATGACACGATCCGTAAATAGAATTTGCTATTGATGCTCCCGCGAAAATCTGAATGAACAAAATGCACACAAGAAAAAATCGTGAATACACTTAAAAACTAGAAACGAAGTTTTAAAAAAGGAGTAGCTAGTAGGGACAGAGGTTAGCGGCGGAGGAATAAAATGGTAGTAAGAATCGATAAATAAAAAACATATAGAGATACATAGAATGTGGCTCAGACAAAGGTGTGTTGGGTATTAAGAACGTCGGGCTTAGCCATCCTATCAGGTAGATTAGACGCTGTTCAAGATAAAATCGACTTTAATCATCAGGGGAAGAGGGGCTGATATAATTGATCTCATTGTCAAGGGCACCCTGCTTGTCTGGTCTCTTGAAGTGGATGAATACAGATGTAGAGGCCATCCTAGAGATGACGTTACGACTTTGGCAAAATAGATCACTAAGACGTTTACCAGTTTCACCAGTGTAGGTTTTACTACAACGTTTGGTTATGAATGATGGCATATATAACGTTGAGTTACTCACATGTCATAGTAACACCAGACGGCGGGGCAGACAAAGACATCAACATCAGAATGAATAAGGCAAGAACAGCCTTTTTTAGCCTAAACAACACCTGGAAGTCCTCTCAATACAGCACAAGCACAAAATTAAGATTATATCAGAGCTGTGTGCTTTCTGTGCTTCTCTATGGTGCGGAATGCTGGAGAGTTACAGAGAAGGAAATGTCGAAATTGTCCTCTTTTCACACAACATGCCTAAGAAAAATTCACCGAATCTTTTGGCCGAATACCATCACCAACCAAAATCTGCTTACTCGAAGCAAGCAAGAGGACATGCACACCATCATAGCTGGCAGACGCTAGAGCTGGGTTGGCCATGTCCTCAAAAGAGACCCCGATGCCATCACAAGAACAGCTGTGCTTTGGACCCCTGAAGGAAAACGAAAGAGAGGCCGACCAAAAACAACCTGGCGGAGGACTGGAGGCTGAGATGCAAAGAATGAACCAGAGTGTGGTGAAGTGGGATGTTATAAATATTTATAGGGGACTTAGTGTACTGACTGAGATCAGCTGTGAAGGTATCTATATCTATTAAGAGTAGTGTATTATAGATAACCTTACTTGCTACCACATATCTATATATCTCAGTCAGAATTATTCTGGAATAGTGTGATGACTACGTTATGTGTCTAGGGTATGTGTATGATGAAGTGTAAGTCACAACAACAGACAGATAAACAATTTAATTTAATCCACTACTCTTGACAACACTGTGACACTCACATACATATAACACTCTATGAGAATATCTTAAGGAGTCACTGATAACTTTTCAAATAACAATATGTATTCATTTCTGTTATGAATGAATATGTGTCCTGATTCAATTACAAAGGAACCAGGAATCACAATCAATTTTAATTACAAGTATATGTACAGACTTTATCAATATGAATAATGTAGTGACATATATTATTAAAAATATCCTATGTGTGTCAGTTGTGTAGTGGTAATATGAGGTAATACTGGTTTTGTTTTGTTCAAGCTCTGTTGGTATTTGTCATCATGACTTCAATAGTTTGTCTTAGGGACTAGTATTGGAGATGTTCTCAGTTCCTGATATTAAGACAATTAAATTCCCCTCTGAATGTTATTTTTACAAAGTTATTTCAAGATGAGAGGGGATATAATGTTGAGCTCAGCTGGCCAAATCAGCTTATCTTGCGTGATGGCGGCAGGAAAGGACTCCTCTGCTCGAATTCTCCTCTGGGCTCTGGAGACACCTCACTGATAGCTAAATGAACCAAGGAGTATGCTGTCCGACTCTGGATTCAGCAAAGCTCTGACCAGGTGCTGCTCAGTACCATCAAGACCACGGTCCCACAATTTCATGGAAATAAACACAGATACGTTGATTAGCAATGAATTCTGGCACAATTACTGGCACAAATTCCCATCTGCTTATGTTCCAGGCTTTTATTTAACACAAATATGAGCTGGCTTCAACGCACTGTTGCTTTATCAAGATTATTTGCACTAGTGGTCTCGAACTAACGCTCCTAAGTGAGTATATCAGCGAGTCTAGCCAATGAGGCCACGTTTCGACAAGTGTTTGAAAAAATGTTACCTTTTCACGTCTCCCCTAACAACGAAAGATAGTATTTATAGCCCGACCAATCGTGGTTAGTCTTTCATTTGTTGCGCTCCAATCAATTTGGAGTTTACATGGTAGGCTAATTCTGTAACGTAAGATTTTTTTCAAACACGTTATAAAAAAATTTTATGAGCAGAAATGATTCCATGCTGTCAGGCATCCCCACTATTTTATTTTGGGTATAATTTATTAATTCCTGGACTATTTGCGTAACGTTTTACATATTCTTTGTCAGCAAGCCCTAAGGAACCCAAATATCCAAATTTAAAAGAGCTACGTGGCTGCGTTCAAAATATGTATTTTCTACCTCCTGTTTCGAAGATGTGCTGTCTGGGTACTGTTATGTTTTCAACCGTAAACCCATCTATTGTTATCTTTCCTAATAAGCGTTTTTTATGATTTATAAACCTAACTCTGGGATGGGTAATGTATTTTATCACTGTCCGTCTGAAAAAAAGTTAGTGCATGTAGTCTTACACGCGTGATGGCAGCATTTGTGTATCGCGCGACGCGGGTTGGGGGTGGCATTAATAGCGAGACGCGTGTTTAATTTTGCATGCGTTCGGCTTTATTCGCCCCTCTCTCTTCTCGCTATCCTTTAGTCCATCTGTTCGTTCGTTTTGGTAACGCAGTATAATTAATGTTAGGATTAATTTAGGTCATTACGCAGTCTGCCTCTCAATGTTTTTCCAAGAAATACAGCACACATTTCATTGAAGAAAGCGGGTATAATACAGTAAGCTTTTACTATCAACGTGAAAGCGTTACAATTTGCAGACGAAGCAGAAAACAAGGGGGATTTCGAGTACCTTCTTTGTGACAGCACTGTTATTTACCATTGCTCTTTTCTTTATTAATTTTATTTGTTAGGCTTCATATTTACCTAATAATTTATATATGTGGATTAGAATATTCCACGACACCTCCCCTCTTAAAACAGACATTATATGTCAGTCCTTTATTCTATATACACATAGAGAAATTTATTATTATTTCTGGGGTTTACGGTGATTCTCATCACACGGATGGCGGCTTAAAAAATCCGCTCCCAAATTTGTTTTTCCAGATATATACTCAATGCTAAAATTATATGGAGCCAAAAGTAAAGACCATCGGAGTAACCTGGAGTTCTCATGCCTAGCCTGTGCTAGAAACGATAACGGTTTGTGGTCTGTTTGCAACTTAAATGCCTTCCCATATAGATAAATATTGAATTTCTTTATCGCCCATATTACTGCAAGACATTCTTTTTCGCTAGTTGAGTAGTTGATTTCAGCTTTATTCAACTTTCTGCTAGCATATGCCACTGGGCTTAATTCCCCATCCAATGCATCTGATTTCTGTAGTAGAGTTGCACCTAACCCAATATTACTTGCATCCGTCCTTACTATGAATTCTTGACTTAAGTCAGGTAATTTCAAAATGGGTTTACTTGTGAGCTTTTCCTTCAATTCTTGGTAAGTCATTTCACATTGTGGTGTCCATGTAATGCGATCTGGATGTCCTTTACGTGTCAATTCAGTTAACGGTGCACATATGGAATTAAAGTTTTTGATATACTTCTGGTAGAAACCACATAATGAGACAAAGGATCTCACATCCTTCTTGGTTTGTGGTCTCGGGGCTTTCTGTAGTTTCTCTAAATTCTTTGGGTCAGGGGTCATGTTTCCCTGATAAACTGTGTGTCCCAAAATTCCAATTCTTTACATCCAACGCAACATTTGGTTGGTCGGGCTGTTAAATTTGCCTCCCTAAGTCGATCAAACAGCATGTTCAGAGAGTCAATGTGTTCCTCAAATGTTTCTGTTGCTATAAGGATATCATCCATAAAATTTGTTATACAGGGATTATTCAGAGGATCCAATAATTTTTCTCATCATTCTAGAGAAGACACTAGGCGCATTCTTCAATCCAAATGGCAATCTATTAAACTCATAGTGTCCCTCTGAGGTACTAAAAGCTAGGTATGGTCTAACCTCAGGCTTTACTGGAATCTGATAATATCCTTTACTCAGATCCACTTTAGAGAAATATTTAGCTTTATTTAGTCTGGCAAACAGCTGATTTGTATCCGGCAATGGATCCACCTGTCCTTCTGTAATAGCATTCAGTCTCCTGTAATCTATACAGAGTCTATGTTCTCCAGAGGGCTTCCTTAAGAGTACAACACCGGAAACTATACGAAGACTCACTGTGCGAAATAATTCCTTCCTTCAATAGATAGTCTATCTCTTCCTTCAAAGCTTTCTCCTTAGCAAACGGAATCGAATATGGTTTCATACAGACAGGTGTGGAGTCTATTAGTTTCATATCATATTCCAATAGGTTTGTATGCCCTGGTCGGTCTGTTAACACCTCTGCATGATTATTTAGAACCTGTTGCACTCTCTCTTTCTGAGTTTTCGTTAAATGTGTACTGATTTTCACCTGTGCTGCTGTCTCACAGGGGTGTAATGGATATTCAAATGATGAAAGTGGTTCCTTTTTCATCTCCATGGCGATGGACAAGGTCAACAAGTGTGTCTCTTCCTGATGTTCTCTTTCCAAATATTTCTTCAGGAGATTCACATGATAGATTTTTTCTTTCCCCTTCTTATCTATCTTATAATTTGTTCTAGACACCTTCTCTAGAACTGTATATGGACCCTGCCATCCAATCTGTAACTTATTCTGACTTCCGGGCAAAAGAAGCAGTACCTTCTCTCCCACAGCCAAATTTCTGTCCTTCGCCTTCCTGTTATAATAGGCAGCATGTTTCTTCCTGGCTTGTTTCAAATTTTCATTGGCAAGTTTCCAGCCAGTTTTTAACCGAGTGGTCAGCTCATTCACATATTGGTATGAAGAGGTAATGTTTTCCTCTGCCTTTTCATCAGTCCACGTTCTTAACATAGCTACATGTGGACCTTTAATGGTGTGGACCTATTTGTCCATGCACCGGTATGGTCTCTTCCACTCGAAGCTTTATAGTGATGATTTTTCCTCCCAGAATTATCATTCACAAAACGACCGCTACCAATTCTTTTGGGGCTTTCTCCCCACTTAAAATTCTTGATGAGAGATTTCCTCTCTACATCTTCTTCCTCCAGTTGGTTTAAGTCCGATTGAGGGATTGTCGGCTTATCCTGGGGTAAGACCTCTTTTTGCACTCTCCGCATAGTGGCCATTGTAAAACAGTTAAGTGAAGCTTGTCCGTGAAAAGGGGCTTCCCATTTCATTTGGTCCACTTTTTCAAATCTATTTTTCTTTTTATTATCAGGCCTAATTTTGCCCCGTGGCGTGTCCAGGTCCTGATCCATGTTCCCGCTTGTGGGTGTTCCCTCATGTGCTATGCTACACCTTTCTACAAAATTCTCAATGTCCCATCTTGCTTTGGGCCAATAATAATTGTGAGCCACCTTTTGAATGATGGTACCTATTTTCTCATGGTCCCCATCTGGTTTCACATGTAGGCTCCTTATTAAGTCTGCCCTATATCTTTTAGGAAGTACCAGCTGTCCTTGACCTTTGGATCTAGCTCCAGTCTTCCTATACATCAACTTGTTTTTCATGTAAAAATCTCCCTTGCCTGGAGTTGTATGACAAGTTGACAATTTTCTGAAACAAGGCTTGAGTGTTTTATCCCCAGCCTGTGCCTTCCTCATCTCTTCTGGAGTGGTATCTAACATAATATCCTCCTCCTGTCTTTGTCTGTGATCTGGTCTGCACTGTTGCCAATATCACAGGTCTCTTGGGATTCCCCAAGAAGACATATCTACACCCCAATATTAGAGGGTAGATTGGCTCATTTATCACTGCTGCTTTTATGATTCCTTCCACATATCGCGTTTTCACTTTTATTCGGGCGACGGGAAGTGTCATGGTAGCTACATCCTTGGTTGCAGTTTGAATCTCCACTGTTTCCGTGGTGTATTGATCGGCCTGCACCAGGTGAGAACTCACAACGGAATCGTAATCCAAACCGGTATCATATAAACATCTTATAGTGACACCATTACAGATGACATCTTCACACACTGGGGGGTGGTATGGTTCCTGTAATTCTTCAGGTTTGCCCTTCTTTTCCTTTTCCCCGATGTCATAGCAGCAAAATGAGGAGGTTTCCTTCTACAATGGTCAGTGTCATGATTGTTCATCTTACAATTTTTACACCACCTTTTTCCTTGGTTGAAAGATTTTCTTTCATCATATTTCCTTTCATCGAATTGTGGGAATTTATTTTTATTGTCATACCGTGGCCTATCAAACTGGTGCTTACCTTTATTTTGATCCTTAGGATCAAATTTATTAAAGTTCTGTGGTGCCCTAAAGTTATCCACTTGTTTCTTTTTATTACCTGTTACCTCTGCTTGAGCTGCTTGATACCTTTCAGCAACATTTAGCAACTCATCCAGCCTCTCTGCACCTTGTTCCATGAGAAACTTTCTCAGGTCTGGAGCCATGGACTCTCTTAGTTGCTCTATAAGGACCATTTCCTTAAGATCTTGGGTTTTCCCCAGAGAAGTCCATTTCTCCAAGTATGTCTCTATTCGTGCAGAGAACTGGTGATATGTTTCACCTGACAGTAGTTTAGCATTCCTAAATTTTTTCCTATAAAATTCTGCATTCTTTTCATACCTTAACAAAAGAGCCTGCTTTAGCATGTCATAATTTTCCTGATCACCTCTGCTCATTTTTGCAAAAACTTCATAAGCTGCCCCACGAAGTCCCTGAGATAACTTTAAGCTCCACCTTTCTCTCTCTAACCCATACGTGGTAGCTAATAGTTCATACCTATTTAGGTAGCTCTCTATATCATCGTCTTTCTCAACAAAATGATCTAAATGAAAATTCATAGCTGAGGTTGAGGCTCCTTGAGTAACCGTAGCATCAGAGGCAAAGGGACTGGCACCATTTTCAGGAGCATGGCCTTGAAACTCAAACTCCCTTAGTCGTAACTCATGTTCCCTTTGTAATCTCTTATCTTCTGCTTCCCTTTCTGCAGCTAATTTCCTCTCTTCCCTTTCTGCAGCCTGTCTTCTTTCCTCGGCTTCCAATGCTTTAGCCTCTTTGTCAGCCTCAATCTGTAACCTCTTAGTCTCAGCCTCAGCTTGCAACCTCTTAGTCTCAGCCTCTAACTTTCTTTCGGCCTCTTTTTCTAATCTTCTTTCTTCGCGTTCAATAAATTTTTCACATTCCGTAGTAACATAGGCAACCATAACTTGCCCATCTAATCCTAACTCTTTTGCAGTCTGTACAGCAGCAGATCGAAACTTGGCCAGGTCCGCCATTGTCTATCAGGTAAGTTTCTACAATGTCTAACCAACAATTTAATCTCTAAATATATCTAATGGACAACACAGGCACCGTGAGCTCAACCTTATTTAATTCCACCCAAGGATACCTTTTAATTCTTATATTCCCTGAAGTGAATTACCCCCAATATTTTTAATAGGGAAAGATTCAAAATCCCAAGAGCGAGACCCCAATATATGTGGTGAAGTGGGATGTTATAAATATTTATAGGGGACTTAGTGTACTGACTGAGATCAGCTGTGAAGGTATCTATATCTATTAAGAGTAGTGTATTATAGATAACCTTACTTGCTACCACATATCTATATATCTCAGTCAGAATTATTCTGGAATAGTGTGATGACTACGTTATGTGTCTAGGGTATGTGTATGATGAAGTGTAAGTCACAACAACAGACAGATAAACAATTTAATTTAATCCACTACTCTTGACAACACTGTGACACTCACATACATATAACACTCTATGAGAATATCTTAAGGAGTCACTGATAACTTTTCAAATAACAATATGTATTCATTTCTGTTATGAATGAATATGTGTCCTGATTCAATTACAAAGGAACCAGGAATCACAATCAATTTTAATTACAAGTATATGTACAGACTTTATCAATATGAATAATGTAGTGACATATATTATTAAAAATATCCTATGTGTGTCAGTTGTGTAGTGGTAATATGAGGTAATACTGGTTTTGTTTTGTTCAAGCTCTGTTGGTATTTGTCATCATGACTTCAATAGTTTGTCTTAGGGACTAGTATTGGAGATGTTCTCAGTTCCTGATATTAAGACAATTAAATTCCCCTCTGAATGTTATTTTTACAAAGTTATTTCAAGATGAGGGGATATAATGTTGAGCTCAGCTGGCCAAATCAGCTTATCTTGCGTGATGGCGGCAGGAAAGGACTCCTCTGCTCGAATTCTCCTCTGGGCTCTGGAGACACCTCACTGATAGCTAAATGAACCAAGGAGTATGCTGTCCGACTCTGGATTCAGCAAAGCTCTGACCAGGTGCTGCTCAGTACCATCAAGACCACGGTCCCACAATTTCATGGAAATAAACACAGATACGTTGATTAGCAATGAATTCTGGCACAATTACTGGCACAAATTCCCATCTGCTTATGTTCCAGGCTTTTATTTAACACAAATATGAGCTGGCTTCAACGCACTGTTGCTTTATCAAGATTATTTGCACTAGTGGTCTC
The DNA here is from genome assembly GCA_024509875.1 of Oreohelix idahoensis. Classification (NCBI taxonomy): domain Eukaryota; kingdom Metazoa; phylum Mollusca; class Gastropoda; order Stylommatophora; family Oreohelicidae; genus Oreohelix; species Oreohelix idahoensis. Next base: position 356,994 of record JAMPIV010004653.1, read on the forward strand.
GAACTAACGCTCCTAAGTGAGTATATCAGCGAGTCTAGCCAATGAGGCCACGTTTCGACAAGTGTTTGAAAAAAAAATGTTACCTTTTCACGTCTCCCCTAACAACGAAAGATAGTATTTATAGCCCGACCAATCGTGGTTAGTCTTTCATTTGTTGCGCTCCAATCAATTTGGAGTTTACATGGTAGGCTAATTCTGTAACGTAAGATTTTTTTTCAAACACGTTATAAAAAAATTTTATGAGCAGAAATGATTCCATGCTGTCAGGCATCCCCACTATTTTATTTTGGGTATAATTTATTAATTCCTGGACTATTTGCGTAACGTTTTACATATTCTTTGTCAGCAAGCCCTAAGGAACCCAAATATCCAAATTTAAAAGAGCTACGTGGCTGCGTTCAAAATATGTATTTTCTACCTCCTGTTTTGAAGATGTGCTGTCTGGGTACTGTTATGTTTTCAACCGTAAACCCATCTATTGTTATCTTTCCTAATAAGCGTTTTTTATGATTTATAAACCTAACTCTGGGATGGGTAATGTATTTTATCACTGTCCGTCTGAAAAAAAGTTAGTGCATGTAGTCTTACACGCGTGATGGCAGCATTTGTGTATCGCGCGACGCGGGTTGGGGGTGGCATTAATAGCGAGACGCGTGTTTAATTTTGCATGCGTTCGGCTTTATTCGCCCCTCTCTCTTCTCGCTATCCTTTAGTCCATCTGTTCGTTCGTTTTGGTAACGCAGTATAATTAATGTTAGGATTAATTTAGGTCATTACGCAGTCTGCCTCTCAATGTTTTTCCAAGAAATACAGCACACATTTCATTGAAGAAAGCGGGTATAATACAGTAAGCTTTTACTATCAACGTGAAAGCGTTACAATTTGCAGACGAAGCAGAAAACAAGGGGGATTTCGAGTACCTTCTTTGTGACAGCACTGTTATTTACCATTGCTCTTTTCTTTATTAATTTTATTTGTTAGGCTTCATATTTACCTAATAATTTATATATGTGGATTAGAATATTCCACGACACAGAGTTGGGGCATCGTACGAAGGATGGCCGCCGACCGAGCAAAGTGGAATCAATTTGTTGTTGCCCTACAAGACGCCACCAGGCGTGATGGCCACTGGCTGCTTTGACGGTCGGCGGCTAAGGATCAAAGAAGAAGAAAGACTCACATGTAAAGCCATTTGTGATGGTAAACGTGGCTTTAGAGAATGACACATGTCGTGTTTTGGATGATATATGTACACATTTTGCACCGCGCTAAGTTGCATCATTTAGTGCCAGAATGGCTAGGATAGTCCACGTTCAAGACGGTTATGAACCAGAAGGTCCCTTAAGTTCTTGTCATGTTGTCATTTTCTTGTCACATCTATAAGCCACCAAGAGTACATTCTTCCTGGATCATATTTGAGGAGAGGCAGATGGGTAGAGAAAAATCTTCCTAACGGCAGCACTATAGGAGTGATAGATCAATATTAACTTATTCCGAAATGATTTTGTGACTGGGGTCGAGTGCCTCATGCCTGGAGAGGTTGAGGATACGCTGTAGGGCTGAAATAAGAACATGATTAGAATATTGCCAGGTACGGAGGAAATCCAACATCTCGTGTGCTTAGTTGAGAAAGTAATCGAATTAAACTACGCACACACACACACACAAATTACCCTCCTCCTCCCAATAATACTAACAGGAACACGGTCGTAGTTTTATTTATTTGCGTTAGTAGCCTCCTCCAGTCATAACTAATTATGGGGACGATGCACCCTTTAAGGGTTTGAGCCCTAAGCTGCCTTTTTCCTGGTGTTCTTTTCGACGTGTTTGTTTCTCTTCTGCTTGTAAGAGCTTCTTTTCGGTCAATCTGGGCGCATCTTCAGTTGGTGCTGTCGGCAGCTTGATCCTCCCATTGTGCTGGATTTATGTCACTGCTGTCATGTCTCTCTTGCACACATATTTGAACCTCAGCTGCGGTTGCCGGACTGTTCTTTTCCCATCTGCCAGTTGACCGTAGAAAATATCTTTGGGGATGCAACCATCTTCCATGCTGCGAACATGGCTAAACCAGAGTAATCTGTGCTGTCCAAGCAGTCTATACATGGTTTGAAGGTCAGTGCGTGACAGGACATCGATATTTGTCACTTTACCCTTCCTTTAAATACCAAAGATGCAGACACCTTAGATGAAAAGTATTGAGCCTTTTTTTCTTGTTTATCATAGGTTGTCCATGTAGAAGCGTGCTGGTGACGCAGGCATCATATACCACAGTTTTGGTCGTAATTGTTAGTTTGGGGTTTCCCCAGACACACGTTGTGAGTCGGGCAAAGATGATTGCATTATAAAACAGCATAACATAAGTTTGATGATCTGGATTTTGCAGATGACTTGGCTCTTCTGTCCCATAACCGTAATCAGATGCAGGAGAAAATGAAAGTTCTCGATGAGAGGTCACAACAAGTGGGCCTGAAAATACACAGGGAAAAGACAAAGATTATGAGAAGAAATGATAACAAGGTTGAACTTGAAGAAACACCACTAAAGGATGTAGAATCATACACATATCTTGGCAGTAATATAGACATTGAGGGACAGACAATGATATCAAAATAAGAATACAAAAAGCAAGAGGGGCTTTAATTGCACTGGGAAACATGGAGAACAAGAGAAATCAAGTCCAACACGCAAATAAGAATCTTCAACTCAAATGTCAAGTCAGTCCTATTGTATGGCTCTGAGACATGGAGAACAACAAAAACAACAACCAAAAAACTACAGACTTGTACAAACGGTTGCTTGCATAGAATAGAAGGACTGAAATGGTATGACAAAGTCACAAATGTGGAATTTATGACAAGAACCAGACAAATGCCAGTGGAACAAGAGTTGAGAAGAAGACGCTGGCGATGGATAGGACACACATTGAGGAAACCTGTTGATAGCATTACAAGGCAGTTCTTGTTCTGGAATCCACAGGGAAAGAGAGGCAGAGGTAGACCAAAAAACAGATGGAGAAGGGAACTGGAAACAGAGGTGAAAATGATGAGGAAAATATGGAAAGAACATGAGCGGATGGCACAGGACAAGAAGACTTGTCATGTGTTTGTTGAAGACCTATGCTCCTCGGGGAGCTAAAGGATATTGATAATTGATTGATAACATAAGAATGAAACGGGCAAAGATGATTGCATTATAAAACGACAAGACCTCCACGAACTTCACTGATGCGACCTCATTAAACGCACATCTGAGTGTGCACCAACTAGCACTCAGAGGAACATTGCGGACCCATACCGTGCAGTTACTTGCTATCAGGGCCTCGGACACACCTTTATAGTTCCTATTCCTGCGCCTTGGCACCGGACTCTGCGTACCCAAGGATGCCTGCCCTGCACCCTGTCGCTGATGCACTTTCTTCTCAGGTGGTGATAAAACGGTCACCTGATCAACAGCTCCGGGACTACGGTGTTGCTGAGACACTGCTCCAGCCTCTCCCGTACCGTCATGTGTTCCTCGTACATTGCTGACGATCAAGTCAGCAACAGGATTGTCGAGGACAAACATGTTCACTCTACCTGATAGGAACGGGGTGTCCACATTAATACACGCCTGGGGGTAAGACTCAACTTTGCCCCCAAATGTGGTGCACTTCATAGTTTTGCCTGTGAAGCAGGATTCGTCGATACTGGAACGGCGAACCCCAACTGTAGTGCATCCTGTGTCCTGATAACTCTTTTTTGCTCATCAGTTGATAAATATAAGCTCACTAGAACATCACCAGAGTTAAATGCTGTGTTGTTGTGTAACTCGTGGTTTGAGTATGGAATGTCAACTCGACCTACGCAGTGGTGTGTAAGCATGAAGTGAGAGTGTAATACGCGAATGATAAGAAGAGTTCGTGGTGTTGACAATTGGTCTTTTCCTTTCACTCATGTATGGCTGGAAGTCATCGACACCAACGACTGTGTACCTTTGCTACAGTTTAATTGGACGTACACACTCGACAGCACGATACAGTGACAAATCACAGGTTGGCATAATACATCATGGTACAGTGGATAAATGGTCTTGCAATGATACATGGGCACTCATGTAGAATAATAGCATAATGGACTGTCAGTAGACAAGCACTCAGTATTGCCCATATATATATATATCATCTGAGTTTACTGACTGAGCACGTCAGTTTATAAACAATATTCAAGATGGCTTCTAGACCTAACCTCGTCTAGCGAAGATTCCTTTAAGTAAAGTCAGCACATATTTTCATATATAATATTGAACCGCTAGTAATGGGTTCTCATGTGTAGCAGTGATCTCTGGACTCATCAAGCGATAATACGGGGCATCCCTTTCTCTTCCTGATAGTCCTTAAATATGTGTATACAAGATGGCTTCTCTCGTGAGCTGTAACTCACGTTTGGATACAACTAGGAATCTGTGTCAAAGTTAATCATACATTAAATGTTCTCATTACTTTGTAGATTCTATCATGATACAATTGACTTCACTTTACAATATCGTGCTGCTATGAATGAATGTCATCTTCATATAGTTAAATCTTCCCTTATTGAAAACGATGGCTTCGTAAGAGTTCATAAGAAGTGCTTTTGTTTTACCTTGGTATCAGAAATAACTGATTCTGCCATCCCTTGGCAATCAAAATAAACACTGGGGTAAAGCATACACGATAGGTCTAAAACTACTATCACTTTCCCCTACACATATATCGATCACTTTTTCCGGCGACAAGCCGATTCAAAAAACCACAGCCCATCATCAGGGCGAAGCCAAATCACACCTCTCTAGCGACACATCCGCCGAACAGCCCTTTGACCTTTCTAACGACAAAAGACCATATAGTTCGACTTAGACATGCAAAGATATTCAGATATAAGACAGACTCGTCCTACCCAGACAAACAATACACATAAATTCAGGCCATAGATACACTGAAGCAAGAACAACCTATTTCTACCCAAACAAAGAATAAATCGCAGTAAAACTGGATTCATCCGCGGAGTTCGATCGAAAGTGACGACACTCCTTTCAAGGGAAGTAACTCAATAATGACTTTCCTTAAGCACTAAAAAGTATCTATTTTGTTTACAAAATATTTGCGAACATAACAAGCATACAAATGTATTATATTGTAAGATATCAAAGACTGCACGTAACAGTCTTACCACACCTCCCGGGAAAAAAAAAATGGAACATTTTTTTTTTGAAATACATCTAGGAGCAACGTACAATAGGCTCACAACGCATGAATAATGCGCAGATGAAAATATCAGGAATAAATATAACGCCTAATATGAGGCTAAGTCGACTTATGGAGCGACTGGTGAGAATGTATCTCATAAACTGAGAGAAATTATTTCTCTACAAGTAATTTTTCCAGGAAGGTGTCATCAAAGTATAATACAATTCTGGCAATTACACAATGCCTAAAAAATTTCATACCATAATTTCGTATTAGATATCTTAAATTTATGATTTATGAAGAAAAATCATCAAAGCACAGCGGTGAATAAACATCAATGAACCGCTATGTAGTGATACAATCATTATATTATTAAATTACAAATGTGTATCTATCTTGATATAGAAAGGAACTATTATAAACTAGACATATCAAGAAGTCTAAGACCTAATAGTTATGTGGAATCATGTGGGCATCTTGACAGAATGTCTGCCATCACATTATCTGATCCACGAATAGCTCGCACAGAGAAATGAAAAGGTTGAAGAGCAATTGCATATCGAGTAGACCTCGAGCTCTTCAAATTCTTACTCTGTATAGCAGTAAGAGCTTTTTGGTCGGTTTCTACTATGAAATGTGCGCCTAGAAGGAATCTCTGTAGTTTGAGGATCGACCAAACCATAGCTAATAGCTCACGGTCTAAAACCGAATAATTCCTTTCTGCCGCATTAAGTTTTCTGGAAATATACATTACAGGATGCAGAGTTCCAGAGTACTCTTGCATTAGTGCCGCTCCAATCCCAGTGGATGAAGCGTCACTACGAAGAACGAATGTCTTATCTTTAGTAGGTAGCACTAAAATAGGTGGTGTTGAAAACAATGTTTTAATCTTATCCAAAGAGCATTGGCATTCCTGAGACCAGTGGACCACATTAGGCGAACCTTTCTTTAGAAGTGTTGAAAGAGGTGCCATGATAGAGGATAGATTCTGAATGAATCTGCCATAAAATTGAATAAGACCTAACAGACTTCTCACCTGTTTTTTAGTCTTAGGGATTGAGATGTTAAGTATCTTACTAGTATTATGGTCCTCTGTCTTTAGGAAACCATGACCAACTCGGTGGCCTAGGAAAGAAATTTCGCTAAAACCAATATAGGCTTTAGAGGGTTTCGCTGTCAGGTTGTGCTCGCGCAAAGTAGACAGCAATTCATCTAACCCTGAATAGTGATCTTCCCAAGTATCGCTGAAAAGACAGATGTCGTCTAGATATGCAATGACATCTGACCGATAAGATAGGATTCGGCGCATCATGCGTACGAATGTAGCTGGTGCGTTCATAAGACCGAAAGGCATAAAATTCCATTGGAACAAACCTCTAGGTGTTGAAAAAGCCGTGAGAGGTTTGGCGCGTTCAGATAAAGGAACTTGCCAATATCCTTTAGACAAATCAAGTTTAGTGAAAAAATGAGATTTGGAGAGTCGAGTAAGTAGCTCTTCCAGTAAAGGCATAGGTTCGGCATCGAACTTCGTTACTTGATTCAATTTTCGATAGTCAACGCAAAGACGTATGTTATTGTCTTTTTTACGAACAATAACCATCGGCGAAGAATATGCAGAGGTGGATGGTTCGATTATTTTCAAATCTATCATCTCATCCAACTCTTTCTCGACCTGTGCTTGAAAATGTATAGGTATAGGATAAGGTCTAACCCTAATAGGAGTATGGTCAGTTAGAACAATGTCATGTTCAATGACATGAGTTTGTCCAGGGATGTCAGTGAGTACATCCTGAAATGTTTGCAACATAGTTGAAACTTGTCGCTGTTCTCCTAGAGACAAATCAGGAGAGACAGTAACGTTCTTCCATGATTCACTAGAATGAAGTGGGATCATTGGAAGAGGAAGATTTACATCTGAAAAACTTGTTTCCTCATCCTGTATCACGGACAGTGATGAGTAATGACCATGTTGTACTGGAGAATTGTCCGTTGCTTGGAAAATGGGTTGCAAATAATCCGGACGTTCATGGAATTCAGTAAGCATATTGATGTGGAAGGTTTTATGCTTCCCATCAATATCGACAATATAGTCGACATCGGAAATTTTCGATATTATATCGTACGGACCTTTCCAAGAAATAAGTAATCTGTTTTCCCTACAAGGTAGTAATACAAATGCTTTGTCACCAGGACAAAGTTGTCGTAAGCATCTCTTCTTATTGGCAAATTGCCTTGCCTTCTGTTTCGCAAATTCAGAAGAAGAAGTTGCTAATTTGCATGCTTCGATAATCTTTTGTCTCAACGCGATGACATATTCGTAGGATGACTTTGTGTCATCGTCAATATTGTCAGATGTTATGAGATCGTGAAGCAACGACATAGGGCCACGCGGACGCGCGCCAAAGACGAGTTCAAAGGGAGAAAATCCTGTATGTTCATTGGGTACCTCTCTGTAAGCGAAGAGGGCCGCAGGTAAAACTCTGTCCCAGTCTTGAGGATGATCCTCAGTTATCTTCCCTAGTAAGTTTTTAAGTGTTCTATTAAGGCGTTCGACCATACCATTAGACATTGGATGGTAGATACTACTTAAAGATCTATCTATCTGCAGAGTAGACATTACTTGAGACATGGTATCTGATATTAGTTGGGTGCCATGGTCTGACAATATCTCTCCGGGGAACCCCAGACGAGAAAATATAAGCCAAAGAGCATCTGCAATATCAGCAGTAGTAATGCTCTTCAGAGGAATAGCCTCTGGCCAACGTGTGCACATATCAACACACGTCAAGATAAACTGATGTCCTCTGGCAGACTTGATCTTAAATGGACCAATAATGTCTATGGCCATTTTTTGAAACGGCCGAATAGGAATGTCCGCCGCCTGAATGGGTGCAGCATGCCGTGGACCTTTGGATTTAACTTCCTGACATACTTTACAAGATCGACAATAAATCCGTATGTCCTTGTTTACCAATGGCCAAAAGAAAGCCGCAAGGACTCTTGACTTAGTACGGGAAAAACCCATGTGTCCAGCACACTGAGAGTCGTGAGCGTGCTGCAAAATTTTAACTCTCAAATTCTTGGGAACCAGGATTTGAGAATGACTTGACGTAATGGAGTCTTGAACCATACGTACAAGTACGCCATTCTTCTTTGTAATCCACGATTTACGACTTGTGTCTTTATTCGGATCACCTTTAGTTGCAAGAATGAAGAATTTCTTCAGAGTGGGATCATCTTCTTGCTGTTTTATAAACGAGTCACGAGAAATTACCAAGGGATTATCTTGGTTATGCACTTCATTATCTTCAGTAGATGAAGTTTGAGGCATATTAAGAGCCTGAGCTCTAGTGACTACAGCGTTAGCAATCTGCATGTTTTGCCTTTCCCACGTGGAAATTTGTTGCGGAGTGCATTCTTTGACTCCATGAATGCGACCGATGATGAGGTCAGCGATCGGATTCGGAAGAAGACATGCGTGTACATCTCCTGTAAAGAAAGGAGTAGCAATCCTAATGATAGCAGTAGAGTATTTCTCTAATGTGCCGCCAAATGTTACACATTTGACTACTTGTCCAGTGGCACGGGAAGGATCTACGAGTGACTGCCTAACACCAATTGTGGTGCATCCAGAATCAAACAGCACAGAGACTGGATTGTTATTCACTAAACCCTTATGTAAGACAAGAGAACCTCTTCCATCATGCGCGACTGATGCAGGAAGAGCAGGAAGAGGATGGCCACAGCTTAAAGTAGACACTGTGGTTGGCTCAAATAATGTTTTGCATTGGGGGCACTGAGATGCTCTCCCAAAATCAAAAGCGGCACATGCCATATTACTAGCATCATTATTATCTTTACTCTGTTTATAGGCTTCATGGGACTCTTGTTGTGCAGAGTTTGCCTGAAAATGTGGTTTATGTCTTTTGTTTTGAGATCTACCTCGGTTATTATCACCTCTGTAGTTATTGTTACCTCTATTGTAACCCCTATTTGGGTTTGAGTCATAGTTCCCTTGGTTACCATTATCATATTCATTATAATGAGTATCTCTGTAATTATGATCTTGTTGACTCCAAGACGGATAACCCTGATAGTTTCTATAATTACTTCCTCTACGGAAATTCCTATAATTATGACCACCCCTGTGTCGAGAGCTATCAGCTCGTCTCCAGTTCTTTGAAGAAGAACCCTGAAATGATTGGTTACCTTGGTTTTGATAACTATTATGGTTACCTTTTTTATCAAATCTGTTTTGAGGTCCCTGAAATCTGTGTGAATAATTGGGATTGTATGGTGTTGCTGAAGCAACTGGCATACTCTCCTTAATCTTAGTGTTGCCAAAAGTCACGTCGGGGTGTGCAGTGACATATTGGGAACAATATTCTTCCATTTCCTTTAGAGATTTGGGTTTACGCTCATGTATAAATTCAAGGAATGGTTTGTTAACACATGACATAATCTTATCTCTGAGCAACAAATCCATAAGTCCTTCATACGTTTTTTCTGTTTTGGAAAGCTCAATCCAACGATCAACTGTGAGACGTGCCTTTGCAGTGAATTCTGAGAATTCTACACCTGTCTCAGGCACCATCGTCTTAAACAAAAGGCGATAGCCTTCCTCACTTAGCTGGTATTTTTTTATCAAAGCCGCCCTAATGACATCATAATTATCCTTATCTGCTTCTCCTACAAGGCATAATCTAGTCAAAGATTCACCTTTCAAGTTTTCTGCTAATTGATTAGCGTATTGTGATTTATCCACATTATGTGTACGACAAGAACGTTCAAATCTATCCAGCCAGAATGTAATATCGTCACTGGACTGATTGAACGGTGGAACCTTAACCTTGTAAGTAGAAGGTTTACCATTACCACTAGATGCCTGATTAACATTACTCATACTTGTCAATCTCAATTTCTCTAACTCAAATTCATGTTCTCTTATTGCTTTTTTCTCTTCAGCATCTAATCTTTTTTGTTCAGCCTCCCTGTCTAATCTTTTTTGTTCAGCTTCCCTGTATAATCTTTTTTGTTCAGCAGCAGCTTCTCTTTCTTATTATTTTGTTCAGCTTCACTGTCTAATCTTTTTTGTTCAGCAGCAGCTTCTCTTTCTAATTTTTTTTTGTTCAGCTTCAAATCTCCTTTCCTCCACCTGCATCTGCAATTTCTTTTGTTCAGCAGCAGCATCAGCTTTTCTCTCTTCTGCAGCAGCAGCAGCTTTTCTCTCTTCTGCAGCAGCAGCAGCTTCTCTTTCAAATCTTTTCTCTTCAGCCAGAGCTTTTCTCTCTTCTGCAGCAGCTTTTTTCTCTTCAGCAGCAGCTTTTCTCTCTTCTGCAGCTAATGCTTTGTCATATTGAGCAACAGCCCATTGTTCTAATCGTTGACCAGTCTTATCAAGAGACTTCCCTTGTGTAATGAAGTATTCTAATGTAGACATGATGTCTAACAATAATACTAATCACCTGAACCAATAATAATACCACAAGTTCTTAATCACTTGATTAATCAGTACACTATCCCAATATCTGTGGGTCACAAGCCTTAATAAGGTCCTGTATAACAGTAATAATAATCAAGTACTGGTTTATACCATAATCCAAGTGCAGTGCACAAGCATGTCTTATGAAATATACCTATATAAAACATATGTCAACCAACAGAATACATAAAGTACAAATAAGACTGACAATACGAAAACGTTTGCAGAAATCAATAACTCAAATAGGGAAATCAATGAAAATAATCACTGAATCTGCAAGGAATAACAACACAAATGACGTCACAGTATATGAATATAAATTGTGAATAGAACTGAAAGATAGAAAAGGGTAGACCAACAAATTACAAACAAATCAAAACAAAACTAAAGAACAAAGAAATATTACAAAAATAACAATAATTACAGTCTTCACAGCTAACACAAATAGCAACTAGTTGTTGCAAGCAAATTTCCAATTAAGAAAATTGCACCTAAAGAAAACGCCCACAACGGACCCTCTATGACGTGGGATATTCTGTTGTGAGGACACCGCCCAACCTAAACACAACCCGCTGACATATAAACTAATATACTATACAAACAAATAACATGTAAACATAAATATATAAATTATGTGTATGATAGTATGTGTTGCAAAATAGGCTCAGTTTTACAGTAATGGCAAAGTTATTCTTATGAAAATAAATAAACTGCCACTTTATTGAATTACAAATTCTGGCCTTAAATATTAAAGTTCAACACAATAGCAGAACATAAGAAGATCCATCGATGAAAGTAGGGCTTCTTAGTTCAATAATACTGTCTTCCTGTTAATATTGACAAGAATTGATCCAACTGTTCTGTGAAACTCTGTAATGTCTAATGTAAAAATGTCAACAACGCTGACCTACATACTGCATTCACTTGACAGGTCACGTGACGAAGTGTTGACAAAGAGCAAACCAATACTGCAAGTGTGTCGTATCAGCCATAGGAAACGGTCTGGTATCGGTAGTCTGTTGACTTGTCAACTTCTGCGAGGTCAAACCCAGAAAGCTGGTCCACCAGTTGATAACTCTCTTTTGCTCATCAGTTGATAAATATAAGCTCACTAGAACATCACCAGAGTTAAATGCTGTGTTGTTGTGTAACTCGTGGTTTGAGTATGGAATGTCAACTCGACCTACGCAGTGGTGTGTAAGCATGAAGTGAGAGTGTAATACGCGAATGATAAGAAGAGTTCATGGTGTTGGCAATTGGTCTTTTCCTTTCACTCATGTATGGCTGGAAGTCATCGACACCAACGACTGTGTACCTTTGCTACAGTTTAATTGGACGTACACACTCGACAGCACGATACAGTGACAAATCACAGGTTGGCATAATACATCATGGTACAGTGGATAAATGGTCTTGCAATGATACATGGGCACTCATGTAGAATAATAGCATAATGGACTGTCAGTAGACAAGCACTCAGTATTGCCCATATATATATATCATCTGAGTTTACTGACTGAGCACGTCAGTTTATAAACAATATTCAAGATGGCTTCTAGACCTAACCTCGTCTAGCGAAGATTCCTTTAAGTAAAGTCAGCACATATTTTCATATATAATATTGAACCGCTAGTAATGGGTTCTCATGTGTAGCAGTGATCTCTGGACTCATCAAGCGATAATACGGGGCATCCCTTTCTCTTCCTGATAGTCCTTAAATATGTGTATACAAGATGGCTTCTCTCGTGAGCTGTAACTCACGTTTGGATACAACTAGGAATCTGTATCAAAGTTAATCATACATTAAATGTTCTCATTACTTTGTAGATTCTATCATGATACAATTGACTTCACTTTACAATATCGTGCTGCTATGAATGAATGTCATCTTCATATAGTTAAATCTTCCCTTATTGAAAACGATGGCTTCGTAAGAGTTCATAAGAAGTGCTTTTGTTTTACCTTGGTATCAGAAATAACTGATTCTGCCATCCCTTGGCAATCAAAATAAACACTGGGGTAAAGCATACACGATAGGTCTAAAACTACTATCACTTTCCCCTACACATATATCGATCACTTTTTCCGGCGACAAGCCGATTCAAAAAACCACAGCCCCATCATCAGGGCGAAGCCAAAACACACCTCTCTAGCGACACATCCGCCGAACAGCCCTTTGACCTTTCAAAAGACAAAAGACCATATAGTTCGACTTAGACATGCAAAGATATTCAGATATAAGACAGACTCGTCCTACCCAGACAAACAATACACATAAATTCAGGCCATAGATACACTGAAGCAAGAACAACCTATTTCTACCCAACAAAGAATAAATCGCAGTAAAACTGGATTCATCCGCGGAGTTCGATCGAAAGTGACGACACTCCTTTCAAGGGAAGTAACTCAATAATGACCTTTCCTTAAGCACTAAAAAGTATCTATTTTGTTTACAAAATATTTGCGAACATAACAAGCATACAAATGTATTATATTGTAAGATATCAAAGACTGCACGTAACATGTCCCTCATCACCGAGACTGGTTTCTTCTCCACCACACCTCTATGGAGCACTAAATTCCCAGTTTCATGGACCGCAGACAGGCACGGTAGTGCATGTCCGCACCGTAACACTACCCTCTCGTCTGAATGAAACAGAGGTCGGCACCCCACACAGAATCAGTCTAATCCAATCTTTTCCCACTTGGAAACCAGAAAGGATTAAACTCGCCACCCTTCCACCCTTGATACACTAATATATTAATAGTGATCGGTGCAACAACCACAACACGCAACAATGAAGTGCTGAAAGCTTGAGTACAACCACGCTCAATCTGGATCAGTGAACTGAAAATAATATCAAATACAAATAGTCAATATTAACTAGTCTATTATATAAATGTAAACAATACACACAACGAACAATTAGGTATAAAATGGACAGATGGAAAGTCCCTAGAAGACCTTGATTTTGCAGATGATTTAGCATTCTTAAGTCCAACACCCAGACAGGCCCAAGAAGCAGTAGATAATCTGTGTCATCTCTCGGTTAAAATAGGTCTCCAAATAAATGCCTCTAAAACTAAAGTTATGAACTTTTCTAACGAGACCTTCGATATCATCCTGAATGGGGAAAAACTACAGAAAGTTGAAAGTTTCAATTATTTGGGCAGTAAAATGACTCAGGATGGTGACACAACAAGAGAAATTCATACTAGAATTGCTTTGGCAACTAGCGCCTTCAATAGATTATCTAACATTTGGAAATTACGATCACTGAATATAGATACCAAGCTTCGTCTGTTTAATTCGAATGTTATCTCAGTGTTAACATACAGCTGTGAAAGTTGGAAAATAACAAAATCATTGGAGAACAAGCTGAATACATTTGAGAACAAATGTCTTAGAAAACTCATGAACATCAGTTGGAAAGAATTCAAGACTAATTGACAAATAAGAGAAGACTCTAAGCAGAAATATGTCTCCGACTATATAAGGAAAAGACGGTGGTCATATATCGGTCATGTCCTACGAATGCAAAACAACAGAATACCACTACAGGCGCTCACTTGGGTTCCTGAGGGTAAGAGGAAAAAAGGAAGACCAAAAGAAACACTTAGAAGAACAATAATAAGAGAAGGAAGAACGTTGGGCCTAAATAATGTGCAAGAGTTAAGAGGAGTGGTGTCACAATGAACAACCTGGAGAGCACTGGTTTCTGCCTTATGCGCCGTGTTTGGTGCTTAAAGAATTTATTATTATTATTATTATTAATACACAATAGTAGAAAAGAGAAAATCGAAAAAGAAATTGAGAACAAAAATCAAAAAATATAATACATTGCAATACACAAAAAATACAAAAAGTATAAACTAAATAGCTGATCCAGCACTGGACACACGGATGAAGATCCACCAAGCTCCTCCGGCATAGATGACAAATGAAGATGACTACAGGACAGTCACAAGTACAGTCTCAAATATAACAGTCTTGTACCCACGTACAAGGTGATATCGTTTTGAAGACGCAGATATGTGCCCGCTAACACAACAGAGTCCTTCGGCACAATGTCGTCAAAGGCGTCAGAAAATCGTTCATAACAGTCATCCAAACCGCTATTCAGTCGTGAGCTTCTTTCCATTCAGTCGCGACTCACAGATACATCGGACAGTCACCTGCTCGACATTTGAGTACTACAGTACGATGAGGAAACCATCTGAGAGCACTGTGTGCTGTAACTCGAACAGATCAATACAGCGATGGATGCTGTAACTCGAAAAAATCAGTAGCAGCGATGGGTGCTGTAACTCGAACAGATCAATAACAATGATGGGTGCTGTAACTCGAACAGATCACTCACAGCTATGGGTGTTGTAACGCTAACAGATCAATAACAGCGAGGGGTGCTGTAACTCGAACAGATCACTCACAGCGATGGGTGTTGTAACTCGAACAGATCAATAACAGCGATGGGTGCTGTAACTCGAACAGATCACTCACAGTGATGGATGTTGTAACTCAAACATATCAATAGGTGCTGCAGTACAAATAAATTCTTCACAGCAGTAGGTGCTGTAGCAGTGTCGTACGGAAGGTTAATTGTTTTATTTTTTCTCCCGTCTAAGTAGAGTGGATATCGACAGATACATGAGAAGGTATAGAAATAGATTTTCCACAGGTGGTAGAATTGAGGAAAAGATCTGACTCTGGAGTGATTTGGTTATCTCCTCCAGCCTACCCGTATGACTGTACTTTTTTTGCAAGACAGCTTTTACCTCCCCTATCTAGAATAGATAAGTTTCTCTACACACAACAGCTATGTGACAACAAGACACACAAACGTGAAAAACTAAGGATAAATGGGTATGGGTCTGACCAACACACAAAGGTAAGTTTATTTGTAGTTTATTATCATTAAACTCGACAACATCAAAATATGTAAAGTAAAGATCAAAAAGTCATTTACATGCATATGAAATAAAGCAGAAAAAGTGCACCCTCCCCCGAATGGAGAAACAGACCCAAAAATTAATAACCCAAAGGTTGAAGGTTAGCACTATGATACAGAACGAACAGTATTGGTACTCTATGAGACCTAGTACAGTAAACAAAATTTCAGATATATGGATAGTTGTCCCGCAAACAAGAAAAATACTTGCACACTCTTTCAAGCAGTGGCCACTCTAACATTTTTACCTAATTGCCTGGTATGGTAGGTCTGTAATATCCCTTGGTAATAGAATTAGTCCATGAATATATTATCTAATTCACTTAATATTCTGTCACCCCAGTTGTCGCAGATCCAAATTGGCCCCAGTCCATTCCCAGAAATTAGCTATTGAGGTGAACGCCTAATATGGTTCTTCTCCTGGATATAAGTTACTACAAATACTGTAGTTAAACTGTGAGAGTTCTTGAGGTTCACTCTTCAATGGGAAAATATGCTTCCAGTATTGGGAAACATCTGGTTGCTAAAATATATGTTCATATGATGATGATGGTTCTTCTATCGGCCAACTCTGGGTTAAAAGCGCCGATTCTGCACAGTGTAGGTGTTCAGATAGGTATACTCCCCTTGAATTACGACTGTCAGGAGTCAGGATAAAAATAATGTTCACTTCTGTGGCTGGTAAAAATATAAATCTGGGTTTGGTAAGTCCAGTGTTAAAAATGTATTGTCATCCAATACTCTCTGGCGAGTGCCCGTTTACAAATGAAATTGGTGACGCACAAGCCAAGAAAAGGAGAAAAATAACAAATCAGAAAAAGAAAAGACAGCTGGCTGCCCTTGTGATCAGGTCTGCGAAGAATAAAGAAACATTTATTTAAAAAATGCTACTACTATATCTATACACGGGATAAGACGATCTCTTCTACACTCCGTCAGTCCTGATTAAATTTAAAAGGCACACGGTGTTTCCTTACGCCTACACGTTAACAAGGCCGCTGGCAGCTGAGTTCACACGGCTGAGTTATGTTACTCGTCCACCCCTGCTCGCGCCGGCGTCAGTGTACAATGTTAATTATTATTTAATCTCTCCATACGCGCTACCTAAACAATGATCGCCTGTCATTGTGGCTATTAAATTGTTGGCGTCTGGTAGTTTTGTCGTATGTTATTAAAAGTAATAGACTCTATAATGACAAATATGCACAAATGAAATATAACGTGTTTTCTATACTCCCCTTATCGGTCAGATAATAAGCTGTCAGATTACTGTAGACTCTTTTTCCATTACACGTCACAAGCAGGAACAAACCAATGGGTGCTGCAGTTCAAACAAATTCTTTACAGCAATAGGTGCTGAAGCTGGAACAAACCAATGGCTACTGTCGCTGGTTGACAACAACAATGGATGCTGTTGTTCGTTGGCAATAACAATGGCTGCTAACGTTGGTTGGCAATAACAATGGCTGCTAACGCTGATTGGCAATAACAATGGCTACTGTTGTTGGTTGGCAATGACAATGGCTGCTAACGCTGGTTGGCAATAACAAGGGCTGCTGTTGTTGGTTAGCAATAACAATGGCTACTGTTTGAACACTAGTCGTGAACACCGTGGCCCGCCTACGCCAGCTCTCCTAACAACCACTTACACAAAATTCTACACCACCAAAGCAACGAAGCCATCCAAGAACCTCTACCGACAGCCTGTAACAGTAATACTAACAACCTGACACAACAACCTAACACCAGCCCTAACACAAAAGAACGCCCCCACGGCCAGACCTACAACTTTTTAAGTACTATAGTCCTCTGCTCCACCTGGAGCGCACGCCTTCTATCTTCAACCTGCAAACTGTACCTTCCAACATATCAAAATAACCAACTCAATATCTCCTACCTTGCTGTGTTGAACCTACAAGTAACAGATAACTGGTAAATACACCCTGTAAACCGACTGTTTGCCTGTCAAAGGCAGCTACACTGCACAGCCAAAATACATAAAATTGGAAAATAAACACCGAGCTACGGGGAAACCGGTGACCTATTTACCGGCTGCTGCTGACCTGACCTAGATCGGACGCCACAGCTCACAATAGCGTTCGACACACTGTTTTATTTTTAACTACGTGGAGAGAACACATTGAAACTCGCCTAGTTTCAAATCGCCTTTATAAAATTAACCTCAATGAAATATACATTGGACAAAATTGCTTCTGGGCTCACAATACAACGACCGGAGAGTGCCCCCAGATTCGTTCGTTCGTTCGTTTGTCTACTATGTTGCTGTTATACCCTGTTCAACCTGAAAATTGGTTATAATTGGGGTATATTGTGCGTTTAGTTTCTTCGGTGCTAGCCGGTTGTTAGTCCTAAAAAGGACCACTAGCTGGCTGTCTGGATACCTCTTCGTTGCTTGTCTGTTCATGGTGTCGTGGCGTGTTCATGGTGTTTTTCATATCCTGCCTCACTATCTGGCTTGTGTGGTTTTGCGTGTTTTTACGCTCCTAGTTTCTGTTTCTTGTGTTTTCCTTTTCTCCTGTATCTGAAATAGCGCTTTTTCTATAATTGATGGGACTAGCTTTTCTAGCGTTTCCTCGATTACTTCCTCTCTGTTTGGTCATTCGTTTTAGTTTCTCGCGAGTTGTTAGATGTAATTTCCTCTACGGCTCTTCGTTTCAGGATTTCTGCGTTTTCCTCTTTCAGCTCTGTCAGCTTCATGACATCTGCTTCTACCTGCTGCTGAATTCTTTTCATGTCTTCCATCATATTTCTAACGCTCTGTAGGTCTATCACGTCTTCACCACTGTCGGTTGATTCTTCGGGAGTCTGCTTGCTTCTGTTTTCGACCTGTAGTTTTAGTTTTATTTCTTTGACTTCAGCGGTCAGCTGATGCAGCTGTCTTCTATCTGTTGTGTGCTGTCTGTTCGCGACATCCGCTGCCACTCTATGTTTTGCCTCTCTGAAGGGGATGTTTTTGGATACCGCTTCCTTCAGTATGTTCTTAGTTTCCTGGAACATCGGGCAGCCTCGGTACCTTGCCCCATGGTTTCCGAGGCAATTTGCACAGGTACGGTTTGCATTTATGGCCTTGTAATTTTGATCCTCCCTCGCCTTGGGGTTTTGATCCTCCCTCGCCTTGGGACAGTCGCGATATGGGTGGCTACCCGCACAATACCGGCAAACTGCATCTCTTCTGCACGTTTTCTTTGTGTGTGAAAACTGCTGGCAGTTGGAGCACTGCATGACCGGAGGGATATAGGCTTCTGTCCTTTTTGCTGTAGTTTGGAACGTCAGTCTCTCTGGTCTTGTCGATCCTTCAACCGTTACTACAATCAGATTTGTGTCTTTCTTGTCCCAGGTTTTTAGCCTTTCAACCTGTGTGATTTGGAGCTCTGTGTTTTCGGTTTGAAGGTGTCTGTGAACCTCGCTTGTTGCCCTTCTGATATCAATCCCTCTTATGACCAACTTCTTTGTTGTCTTGGATGTTTCCACCACTACTTTTGTCTGGTGGGGCAGCATGAATTCTTTTGGTCCGGCCTCCAGTTCTGTCATCAGCGAAGTTGTTTTATCTGTGCTGTTGAGCGAAAGCACAACTCCCTTTTCGTGCCTCCCTACTTAGCGATGCCTCTCCTTCCAGTTATTACCTCGAGGATACTGATCACTTTGTCATCTGGTAGGGCCCTGAGTGAGGCCTCACCTCCAGACATCTGCGTGATCTTAACTATCCTCTCCAGTTTCGTATGTGTTCTTTGTCTTGTTAGTCTTTGTTCTTTCTTCCTTTCTCCGGTCTTTGTTAGGACAACCATCAAGTTCCTGTTCGCTGTTGGAAGGAGCCTTTTCTTTTGTCTGAGCTGTTGAGTAGTTCTCAGCTGTTGTTTCGTCCGGACTAGGTCTGGTCGTTTGCGCCTCGGGGTTTTCGTTGGTTTGTATCTTGGTTTGCGCCATCTGAGGGTTGTTTTGTTGAATTTGGCACTCTTCTGCAACTTGGTGATTCTCCGTCGTCGAGTTACGGACAGCGTCTTCGATGTCTAAGCCTGTCATGGCGAGCGTGGATGTTGTTGTTGTTTCGTATGGTGGTTGTGAATTCGCTCGTAGTTTATCTCTTGCCTCCTTCTGGCATTTTAGCCTTCCCATCATAATTCTTGCAATTTCGTTCATGGCTTCCTCTCCTCTTGGGCCAAGAGCTGCATCAAATTTTGCACTGCTGTCAATTGTTGCCACCGCCGTGGTGTCAGGAGCTGCGTTGCTCGGCTTTTCATGAGGTTCGGCCTCGACGCTAGTATCTGGGGCAGCTTTGCTCTCCGGTAATCTGTTCTTTGATGACTCTTCTTTGTTGTCAAGTACTGGCAGGCTTTTATAAACATTCTTCTTTTTGGCTGGCATTTTGTCTTCTGCGTACGCCCTGAAAAGGATGTTGGTTTTAATATATTGCTATCTGCCTCCGATCGGGTTCCTTGTGAAAAATGTGAAGGATCGTAAATGAATTGGGTTGTGGGCCCCCAGATATCACACACAAGCCTTTATATACTAGCTAGGGTGGAGGGAGAAATAAGGTGCTAGTTACCTTCCCCTTCACCACTAAGGCTATACCACTGTTGTCCTAAATAACGTATAGTAAGAACTACACATAGGCTCGTATTGCCAGAGGCATGACACAACAACAGTGGGTGACATATGACTAACGCTCATGAAACAGCTTATATCCCGTTTATCAATTTTTACAATAATGGTAAATGATTTAGGTGAGGAATTTAATGATACAACAAATAAATTGTCACAGTTTGCAGATGATGTTGCTATATGGAGGACTGGGAAACATCTGTCAAAATTATATACGGATCTACAGAAGCAAATAAATAAAGTATGTAAATGGATGACAAAATTGGGTTTTCAGCTGAATACAAATAAAACATTGGGAATGATCTTCAGTAAAGGTATGGTTGTAAAAAATAAAATTATAGACATAAATATCCAAGGGCAAAACATTAATACAGTGCAAACCACTCGATATCTAGGAATGTTATTGGACCAACAGCTGAACTGGAATAAACACATAGATAAACTAGTGGAGTCTTGCAGAGGATTGACTAACTTATTAAGATATTTGAAAGGTAATGGATGGGGTGCAAGCACTAAAACAATGCTCACTTTTTATAAATCTTTTATTAGAGGAAAAATAGATTTTGGAAGTATAATAATATTATTAATATATGACTCTGCTGCACACAGTAACAAGATTAAATTAGACAGAATTCAGCATCAGGCTTTATTTACAATAGCAGGTGCAATCAGATCAACATCAATGGGAGCTATAGAGATGGCTTTAGGAATTCTACCCTTAGAATTACGGAGAAAGGAGTTAAGACTAAATTACATGAACAGAGTATGTTAGATAAGTCTCACCCAGCACGTACAGCTTTTACCAGATGCCAATTAACAACTCAGGCCAATCCAATGAATACCACTAGATACCCTACATGGTGGAAGTGTATGGGGGAAATTGTCCATATGGGTACATTAATTACATCATTTAATAACAGTTGTGAATACAAGCCAGTGATTCCACCCTGGGAGATCAAGAAACCAGACACGGACTACCACCTAGCAGAAATACTTAAGAAAACAAATAATATAGAAAATATTAAAAACACAGCCAATAAATATATACAACAAATATCAAAAGACAGCATTACTGTGTACACTGATGGATCCAAGGGAGAGGATGGCAAATCGGGAATAGGAATTTACGAGGGGCGTTCAGAAAGTAATGCACCACATCGTTTTTCTCAGCTAATAATAAAGATAGAAGCATGAAATTTTGCACACTTCAAATATGGCATGTGCCAATTGTGTGCACCAAATTGCACCGCAACCGGCCAAATAATACGGCTGCCCTAAACCGTTGAAATGGAGCGTGTTAGCAACTTGCGTTATAAGCAGCGAATTGTGATAGAATTTCTCGTTGCAGAGAAGAAAACTGTTGTGAACATTCACAAGCGTCTATGTGATGTGTATGGAAGTTTTGCAGTCGACAGGAGTACAGTCAGTCGCTGGGTTCAAAGAATCAGGAAGTGGAGATGCGGAGCTGCTTGATCGGCCGCGCTGTGGACGTCCTGCCACAGCCACCAACGCAGAAATGTTGAAATGCGCTGAGGGCATTATTCTTACTGATAGGCGAATCACTACTCAACAATTGGCCTTACAGCTGTCAGTCAGCATTGGTAGGCTAGTGCAAATGCAGGTATAAAAACTCTCGGATTTTCTAAGGTTTGCGCAAGATGGGTTCCTCGAAGTCTCACAAATTACCACCGATTGCAAAGGAAAGCAATTTCTTCTGAATTGTTGGAGCGTTTCAATGCTGATGGAGAGAATTTTTGGGCCAAGATCGTTACAGGTGACGAAACCTGGGCACATCATTTTGAACATGAGACAAAAAGACAGTCAATGGAGTGGTATCATCCGCAATCACCACGAAGAAAGAAATTCAAGACAATTCCTTCAGCTGGAAAGGTCATGATCACTGTCTTTTAGGACATTGAAGGTTTGATTCTTGTGGACGTTATTCCAAGAGGAGAGACAATCAATTCGCAAGCTTACATTAAGACATTGAAAAAACTCAATCAACGTTTTCGCAGAGTTCGGCCGCACAAGAATCCAGCAGACCTGCTTCTCCTTCACGACAATGCGCGACCTCACACAAGTCTGGCAACACGGGAAGCAATCACCAAATTGGGTTGGACTGTACTACCCCATCCACCCTATAGTCCCGATTTGGCATCCTCTGATTTTCATCTATTTGGTCCACTTAAAGATGCACTCCGTGGGACAAGGTTTGAAGATGATGAAGGAGTGATTCATGCAGCGAAGAAATGGCTACATGATCAAGACAAAATCTGGTACAGGCTAGGAATACATGCACTTGTTTCGCGCTGGCATCTTCTTCTTCGATCCTTAACCACCGACCGTCAAAGCAGTCAGTGACCATCACGCCTAGTGGCGTCTTGTAGGGCAACAACAAATTGATTCCACTTTGCACGGTCGGTGGCCATCCTTCGTACAGTGCCCCAACTCTGGTTCATTCTTTGCATCTCAGCCTCCACAGTCCTCCGCCAAGTTGTTTTTGGTCGGCCTCTCTCTCGCTTTCCTTCAGGGGTCCAAAGCATAGCTGTTCTTGTGATGGCATCGGGGTCTCTTCTGAGGACATGACCAACCCAGCTCCAGCGTCTGCCAGCTATGATGGTGTGCATGTCCTCTTGCTTGCTACGAGTAAGCAGATCTTGGTTGGTGATGGTATTCGGCCAAAAAATGCGGTGAATTTTTCTTAGGCATGTTGTGTGAAAAGAGGACAATTTTGACATTTCCTTCTCTGTGACTCTCCAGCATTCCGCACCATAGAGAAGCACAGAAAGCACGCAGCTCTGGTATAATCTTAATTTTGTGCTTGTGCTGTATTGGGAGGACTTCCAGATGTTATTTAGGCTAAAGAAGGCTGTTCTTGCCTTTCGCGCTGGCATAAAGCCGTACAAGTCGATGGGGATTATGTTGAATAATACCGATGTTTACATGACATATCCATGTATATTGTATATAAATTTCATGCTTTTTGAATAAACAGCTCCTGAGAAAAACGATGTGGTGCATTACTTTCTGAACGCCCCTCGTATATTCCAATATGGAAAATGGCAAAAGAATATAGCATCACGGAAAATACATCCATTTTCACTGCAGAGATGGTGGCAATACTGAAAGCACTAGAAATATTCTCTAATAACCCTCCCAAAAAAAACTTAGTTTTAACTGACTCTCTTTCAACAATTAAAGCACTTAGAAACTTACGAGAATGTAGTAGACCTGATATAGCAGAGGAGATATTTCTGGCTACTACATATATTCCAGAGGATGTTCAGTCTTAATTGCTTGGATACCTTCACATGTTGGCATAGAAGGAAATGAAAAGGCAGATAAAGAAGCCAAGAAAGGTAGATCTGATAAAAATCAAATAAATGTAGGGACGAGTAAATCAGAGATTAAGAGCTTAATTAAAAATTTAATAACAGATGAATGGAAAGCAGAGTGTGATAAAAATCTGAAAGGAAGACATGCATATAAGATGTTCAAGGCTCCAACAAGAAAATGTCAGATATCTAGGGAATTGAAAATTCCCAGTAATAAGAAACTTATCAGACTACAGCTGGGAAAAGGCTATTTCAGAATAGAAGAACCTTACTGTGCAGGATGTCTTCAAGACAATAATATGGAACATTTCTTGTTAAAATGTAAGAGGTATGAACAAATGAGAATACCAATATTATATTATTTGCAAGCATCTAACTTACCTATAAATATAGAAGAGGTGTAAAGAATAGACAGACCTAGGGAACTGCATAATATAGTCAAACAATATTTAACACGAACAAATGTTAATATATAGTGGCTGGGAATGTGAAGGTCTGATGCTGTTCTTACAATGCATATGACTTTTAACAGATGAAAGTCAATTAAATATATGTTAAAGTCAGTTATATAACTGGAACCACGAGGCCTTTACACCCCTCCACTTTAATATTATTCTTGTTCAGAGTTTCTTCTTGATTTTGTTTGTTATTTTTTTATTTTATTTATTTAACGTATAAGCATAATTGTGATTGTCCCTATTTACAATGATTTGACAAATGTGGTGCCACTTTCTCATATCGGCAGTTGTTCATATTATTTGGAATTGAAAACAATATATATCCTAATTATAACCCATCAGAAGTTGAACGGGATATTTTTCTTCATTAATTTAAAAACAAAAACAAACATAAACACGGCCTGATGAAAATACAACTACATAGTGCCACAACAGGGAATGCATGTACTAATATCAATCTACAGAACGGGTAAACTGGCTACCACAATCCTAAAATGAACATCGCGCCATCACGCGGGAAAAACCTACATAGTAACACTGACTATGAAAATGCACGACAGTAACTTAGCATGTGCCAAACTCAACGCTAAGTAAATAACCACTTCCCTGGAATCCTTAATAGCAGAACTATCTAACGTTAGGAATATGGCTCAAATGGCGGGCACCGCGTCACTCATAGACAGCCGAAGCTGGCATACCAGAAACTACCTCCGCCATGGATGGCAGTCAAATCTCCACTGACTAAAATCGCGCCAGACTTGCGCATTCCGTTACTTCTGCTGATCACATGACTCTAATGATCACATGACTATCAAGACAGTTTCCGACCGTCAAACAACATAAAAATACGGCCTAGAAATACGCCGTGACTGTGATAGAGTTACTGTGACTTTTATTTGCAATAGGTCCCAGCCTTCTTTTCTCTGTAACTATATGAGTTTGATTCAGTCTTCTTCTCTCTGAAAACTATATGTGTTTCCCATGCTTTTCTCTTTGTAATATATCGAGTTTGGTCTTTTTCTGTAGGGTTAATAATTGCGGTTTTAATAGAGACTACAGGGGAGAATATTAGATTTTCACCAGTTCGTTTTTTCACCAGTTCCTTTCGCTAGATAATCGCGATCAGGGAATATCAGTTTCTTTGTTAAAAAGAATCGCGGTCGTCGCGTAACGTGACGCAATTTTTTTGGACACGCGGTCTGTATCTTATGACTCACGCGTTGCTTTCAAATCTATTGGCGGAGGCTCGGTTGTTTAATTTTGTAGGGATTTCATTGGTCGGAGAGGAACGCCAACGATGACGTATCTGGCCTCGTTGTCTGTAATAAATACTAGAGGAAATTAATTGCGGGTCCCTTTTGTCCGAAGAATATTCAGCCGTAAGAATCTACGTCATAGCACTTGTTCTTCAGTGAGAAATTTGATCTATTGGGTAAGCCATAACTATTTAGCGTGGTACTTGTAATTCGCTTCTAATAGAGACTAGCCGGTTAAAGTATAAGCTTTCCTCATGAGGTTTTAATTTAGTTCTTAAACCGAAGGGCCATCAATTACGATCTCAGAGAAAGTATTTAATGTAAGAGGTGCAGAGAAGTCTTTATATGATAATAGCCGTAGCTAGGAGTGTGTAAAGATTTTGAGACATTTAATGTGAGCTCCGTAATATTTAAAAGAAGGTCTAAATTTTTTACAGAAGGTTGGTAGGAAAAACCCGCATCTTTGATTTATGATAAACTTCTGTATATAAACGGGAGCGGGATTTTGTAAATTTTAAGCACGTGGGCACGGTTATTGTATTGAGTTTTAATTCAGGAATGTTACCCAGAGAAGGGTGAAGTTAACATTATGTTGAACACGGGAACACGTGTATTTAACTACAGGGGGATACATTGATAACCTCGATTGTTTATAGTTTAATTGCAGTTTAAATACGCTAGCATAATTTTGGCGTACGTTATTTATTGTGCATTTTTATTGTTGTATAGTCAGAAGACACGAGATGTAATCTATAATTCTGTTATGGGATTTTCCTTTTATTTTCAAGAGATGTAGATTTTATTTTGATAAGGGAAGTGTTTTCTGAGACGGGTTTCAGCCTGCCTAGATTTAATTTTGTATTGATAAATGTACACCTAGGATCAGGGAGAAAAGTTGCCCAAGTATTTTCGGACAGGTATGTCCTCAGTGAAAAATTGTTGTGACACGTGGCTAGTCATGCAGAACAAAAGGATCTGGGTCAGCCGATGTTTACTTTGGAAACGGGAGAGAGAGAGGGGATTGCCTGGGATGTTGACCTTTTGGGGCATAAATATTTTGTATCGTTGTGCATAGCGGGAATAGAGAAGGGGAGCTGTAATTGATTTAAAGGGAGAAGGGAGTTTAGTGTTTGAGATGTGTAACTTTTGACGTGTTATATAGCTGTTGTGTTGTTTGTTCCACAGCGAGTTTTCACGGTCTGTAGGAGGGGCAACCAGCCTCGGTCCTTTACAACAGCAAGT
This sequence comes from Oreohelix idahoensis, assembly GCA_024509875.1. Taxonomy (NCBI): domain Eukaryota; kingdom Metazoa; phylum Mollusca; class Gastropoda; order Stylommatophora; family Oreohelicidae; genus Oreohelix; species Oreohelix idahoensis. Next base: position 383,539 of record JAMPIV010004653.1, read on the forward strand.
TGTCATCTCAGGAGCATTTAGCTCGAGAGATCGAAAAAAGTGTAAGAAATACCATATATTCCCCAGGTAGCGAAGACAATCTTCAGCTGGGAACAGGATTTGTCTTTTAATCCAGAGCTTTTAGCTCATTATACCACTCCGACAACAGCACGTGGCTGGGAGATTGGTCTACAGTTTTATACAGCCATAATCAAGCTGTTTGTCCCTAAACCTTAAGCGGGTTAACGGTGCAAGTAAGAAGTCGGTCAGCAGCCGTGAAGCTTCTACAAGTGATTCAAGTACCTCGAGCTTGAAACTCAAGTCATCAGTGCAGAAATCAAAAGCAGGAGACAGTGATATCATTCCTGGTTCTGAACGTTATCAAGAGAAGAGGCGTAACGGAGACGCCACATCAGCAGACGTCGAGTGTTAGAGAGACTAAGACCAGGCGGAGAGAGAGAGAGAGAGAGAGAGAGAGAAGGAGGAAGAGAATAGACAGGACCAGTAGGGTCTTTTTATTATCCATTAGATGGATATACTCTGAGCCATAGTTGTAATCTAAGTCTACTAGGGTAGCAGTCCAGTGGTGTTAAAGTAGCGGCGTGTATATCGCCTAAAGAGCCGGGAAGCTGTGTGGGTGTAGACAGTAGTTTAGGCAGGGTCAGCAGGACAGTGACAGTAGAAAATAGATTGTAGTAGGGAGTGGTGGCTAAAGTTGATGGCCCCACCCATTAATTGTGGTTAACTCAGTAATCATTCTATTTTTCCCCAGTGTCGTGAAACATTCTAAATCCACATATATAAATTAAAAGGTAAATGTAAAGCCTAACACATAAATTCAATAAAAGGAAAGAGAAATGGTAAAAGTACAGTGCTGTCACAATGGCGTACAATAATCCCCCTTGTTTTCTACTTCGTCTGCAAATTGTAACGTTTCACGTTGATAGTAAAGCCTACTGCATCACTACACGCTTTCTACAATAAAACGTGTACTGCATTTCTAAGAAAACCTTGAGATACGCAAGCTGATTAATGACCTAAATTAATACTAGCATTAATTACACTACGTTAACATAAACGAAAGGACAGATGGACTTAGGATAGAGAGAGGGAGGGCTGAAAGCAGGAACGCATGCAACACTAACACGCGTCTCGCGATATACAATTAATGCCACCCTCCCCGCGCGAAAGGCCAGAAGCACTAACTTTTTTTCAAATAGACCGTGATAAAAAAACACTACAACTACGAGAGTTAGGTTTAAAAACCTGAAAAACGCTTATTAGGAAACATGACATTATACTGTTTTATGTCTGAAAGCCTGACAGTACCCAGACACCACATCGTATCGAAGTGAATGGGAGGTAGAAGAAAATGCATATTTTGAACGCAGCCCCTTAGCCCCATTAAACTTATATATTTGGGTTCCTTAGGACTTGCTGACAAAGAATATGTTAAGTGTTACGCAAATAGTCTAGGAATTAACAAATTATAGCCAAAATAAAATAGTGAGGGTGTCAGACAACACCAAATAATAATCGCACAGTGGCATGTTTTGAAACCACTATTTTACGGGAAATGGGCCACCATGTAAAATCCTATTTGGATAGAAGTAAATGTAAGGCTAAACACGATTAGTCGGACTACAAATACTAATTCTTTGTTGTTAGGGGAAACGGTAGTAAGGGTACTTTTTTTGAAAAGCTGTGTAAACATGGCCCGATTGGTTAGACCCGCCAATATAGTCAATTAGGAGCGTCAGTTCAGTGCCACATTTTAAAATAAACTTACTAAGAAACAGTGCGTTGAGATCCAGATCATATTTTTCTAAATAAAAGTCTGGGACAGAGGCAGATCGGAATTTGTGCCATATTCATCGCCAGTCAACGTATTTGTGTATTATTTCCATGAATTGTGGTAAGCTTGACATATTTGATATCTTTTTAATGAAAATTGAATGTAAATTGATAATTTATGTCTGTATATGTGTGTGGTTCAGTAGCAAACATGAGGCAAGGCCTAGATAGTGCTCCAACCTGAACAGAACGTGTCATAGAAAAGAAAACTGCATGGAATTGCCAAATAGTACACTGACACCTATCTTATTGACTAGAAGGAAATAATGCTGGAATTGCAGAGGCGTAGTAACCATTAGGGAGGAGTATACTGGTGTAAATTGTTTCAGATGAAGCTAGCAGTTGGCCTACCGCTCTGAACTCAGTGTTTGTTATGTATTGTGTTCAGTGTGGAAACAGATTATAAATTAGATCTGAAGTAGGAGGTACAACCTTCTTGTTTCAGGGACTGTGGTCCTAAGTTATTGAAGCAGCACCTGGTCTGAGTTTTGCTGAATCCAGAGGCTGACAGCATACTCCTTGGTCCAGATAGCGACCAGTGAGGTGTCTCCAGAACACAGGAAGCAATCGAGCAGAGGAGTCTTTTCCTGCCGCCATCACGAAAGATAAGCTTCTGTGGCCAGAGTAGCTCAACATTATGTGCCCCCCCCCCTCAAAAATTGACAGTATATTTAACACAGAGGGACAATAAACTGTTTCAAATGACAGGAACTGTGAACTTTTCCCAATACTATTTCCACGATAATCAAACACTTGAAGTCATGATGAAAAACAACAACCAAGCTTGAACAAAACCAGTATTACCTCATATTACTACTTCACAAATTACACACATAGAATAATAATAATAAAATATGTCAATACAAAGTTCATATATATAAACTGTGTACATACTACTTGTAATTACATGTGATTGTGATTCCTGGTTCACTGTGTAGGTGAATCAGGATACCCATTATTGAAAGAATTAATACATATATTTTTAAACTTAAACACTTGACTCATTTAAGATAGTCTTATAGAGTATTATATGTGCGTGAGTGTCACAGTGTTGTAAAGTTTTGTGGAATAAATTAAATTGTTTATCTGTCTGTTGTTCTTGTGACTTACACTTCATCATTTTCATAACCCTAGACATTTAACGTAGTCATCACAATATTCCAGAATAATTCTGACTGAGGAATAAATGTGGTAGCAAGTAAGGTCATCTGTAATACACCACACTTATTAGATATAGATACCTTCACAACTGATCTCAGTCAGTACACTAAGTCCCCTATAAATATTTATAACATCCCACTTTACCGCACCCAGCAGGGTGAAAGAAGGAGTGAAAGTGGTTGTTTTCTAGTATCTACCAATTCAATTGTCTTTCTTGTTTTCAGATCTGTGCAACATTGCATATTACTGATTGTGTTTCTATGTGATTTGATTATGTTGATTATATTTTTTTGTAATAAAACTATATAAATGTCCACTGTATCAGGTTCTCTAATTTATAGCTAACTACACGGTACCTATATGTTGTCTGTATAGTGGTGTCTGTGGTCCTGATTTATACCTTATCTCCTTTATTGGCAGTAAGAGGTGGTGAGTCTATAGCTATTATAGTAGTCACAAGTGGCGAGGGAGGGTCAATCTCGGTTCTCATCTCTCGAGCCAATAGGCTCATCTGTCCACATTCACTATAATTTTCACATCTAAATCTATCTTCTCAGTCTATCTCATACTAGGGTCTTGTCTATACACTGGACACACTCTAACTGAAATCCACTTCGTGACAGTGACACAGAGCAATGTCACAGTGCTGAAAGTGACACAGTGTGACATCTGCTGTCACTTGTGACTGAAGGAAGCCAATCAATCTAAACAGCTGGTCGAAACTTTCATGTTTACTTCTTGGGTCTTGTATTTGGCTGAGTTTGAATGGTTTATCATATCCAAGTATTGTTTATTTTGTCAACCTCTCTCTCTCTCTCTCTCTCTCTCTCTCTCTCTCTCTCTCTCTCTCTATTTTTCTCCTCACAGTTTGACTAGTTTTACTTAATGTTTTAAAAAAAACCCAAAACCCAGCATTTATAATTTATGCGACATTTAGATTCGTCAGACGCACTGACTATTCCATTATAATTATATGCATATAGAGGAAGGCTTATTAAGTATTGGCAGCAGGTTAACAACCGTCATTTTTGTCTTTTACTGCCAGGGTTTAGCTTTAATATGTAGTTTGTGTGGTTGTTGTGACTGACATTTGGGTTGCATCTTGACTTTGACTCACTGTCACTGAGCATCAGCTCTTGGTGACATTGTGTGACGATTTTTGTGGGTGTCCTTTTACATTTTTTTCTTTCTCTCCTACATTATCCATTTATTTCTTCATTTTTCACGCATGAATTCGTGCCGTTGATACTCCCTAAATTACTATACCCTCTCTCACACTGCAATAATGTTATTTCATGGGTAATTGACTATTTTGATAATTAATTGTAATCGCTTAAGTGGTCGCGCCAGCTTTAATGCAGACGGTAAACGTGAAAGTAATGGTTGGCTTTGACGTAACTCATTTCCAGCCCAGACAGCAGGCGAGTGACCACCTGTGTTTCACGGTTGGTCACTGCGCCTCCCGACACCTTAGCGGGAGGGGACAAAGGAAGCCATATTGTCTGTCTGAGGGAGTCGGCTGTTGTCCGCGTACGTCAAGGATTATCTGTCTGGCGGAAGATTTGAGTACGCGTGATAATCACTTTATCATTTTTGTCCAGACATTATCGGCATCTTTATTACCGATAAAACATGTCTGAGGAGACATTATGAGCAAGGTAATCATTAGGGATGAGATCACAGATGTCTTGGCAAGTCTGCTTAATAGCAACAGAAGTAATCATGCCATATTTGAAAGATAGGTCATGGATTTAAATGTTAACGTGATAATTTTTAACACACTAGGAAGAATTAAAATTGACACCCCGACCCACTAGTTCTAAAAGCAGGATTGGTTCAATCGAGAGCAGGAAAATAACAATAGCTCTGATTGGCAAGTTTATCGGAAACCACTTGGGGAAGCTTGGAGGAATAACCTAGCAAATTCTGAGACTAAGACAGACTGCATTACAGCATCAAAAGAGCAACTCCAAGAGCCAGAGAAGAATCGGACAGAATTCCAAATTAAATAGGACATAATTCCAAATTAAATAGGACAGGACCGATGTATTTTAGCATCTTTGAAACTTAAAAGAAAACGTGCAGTATACCTAGGAATCAAAGCACCCGTCATAAGAGGGATTCTAAATTTACCCCAGACCAAGTGTTCGAAGCATCTAATATAAGTTGCTGTGTCCATTCATCTGTGCCAGGAGATTGTAGATCCCAAGTTGGGGTGAGTTGTACATATTTTTTACAATGTGAATTTGACATGTTTTTCTTGCTAAGTGGTTATACAAGTCATACGAGGCTGGCAACCTCAACATATGAAAATAGTATATTCATAAACCACTACAGCAAGCGCTGGTGATTGCTTCATGCTAGTTCGTACAGAAAACCGAAAGCAGAAGTAACCCCAGACTCCGAATGGAGCAGTGAGGAGTGATGATTACATCACATGTGCATATTGTTTGAGTTATATGTAAACCTCAGGCACCAGCCACTCGCGCTGTCCAGACACATTTTTCCTATTAAGTTAACCAGAAGAATAACGGTGATTTCTATTCATATTCCCTGAGTTATGCTGTATATGCTCAGGGAGAATAAAATCTCAGAGAGGCAAAACTGGCGGGCAGACAGTGTGAAAAGGCGTTTGTTTAATCTTCCGACCACAATGTACTTAGCAGAGGCATTTGTTCTTTTATTTTCTCTAAAGTTCGTGGTACGAGACCAGTTGGTAGTAAGAGTTTCTACGCCACTAGTTTGTAATTCAAGAGCTGGGATTCGACACTAACCACCTACATTGGACGAGTTGTGTAGAGAAGTGCCCTCATCACAACAGACTTGACGAAACACCTGCGGCAGTACTCAATCATTTCAAGAGCTAAGTGTTTATTAAAAGGCGAACGCAACGGACTTTTATAATTCCCCTATCAAGTCTCTATGAAGACACTTTTTATCTGAATTCCACCCATCATTCATATTTATTTTAAACTATTAAAGAATAATTTATTATTAAATTTGTTACGAGTTATTTAAAAAATTCATAGTTGATTCAATTATTATAGTTATGAGAGCGTACGTATGTATCAGACTCTTTAATATATATTTACATCTGTTGAGCCAATAAATAATAATAAGGGATTTCGTTGAATTAACTCAGCTGGGGACTTGAACGAGCTAATTATTGCATAACCCATCTTCACGAAAGGCGGCGGGTCAGATACTAAAATTCACATTGCTCCGCCTCATGCAGCATTATTCTTGACATCTAAAATATCTTGTGGATCACCCTTGAGGTAGAAGCATCATTATCCTTCTACCTACAACTCTGCCAAGAGTAATCTTGTGCGAAGGTAGACACCTTTAAAGACCCACATCAGATACTCTAAGTTTTGGCCACTGTTGGGCCACTACTGCAGAGCAAATGGGAGACAGCCCGTGACCTTATGGGTTGCATCAACAGGGATTCAACATAAAAGCGAAATAACGTCAGTGTTATAGGCAGGATAATTATACAGAGAATTTCAAAGGCAGTAGACCACAAACTGAGGAAAGAACAAGCAGGATTTAGAAAGAACAGGAGATGTGTAGATCATATATTCACTCTCAGGAACATTGTAGAGCAGTGCTCAGAATGGCAAAGACAGCTTTACATTAATTTTGTTGATTTTGAAAAGGCTTTCGACAGCATACATAGGGACAGTTTATGGAAAATACTGAGGGCTTATGGAATTCCAAGCTGCATAGTGTCAATCATAAAAAGCCTCTATGCCAACTTTATGTGTGGTGTTGGGCAGAGCAACCTAACCTTTGAGGTGAAGACAGGAGTACGACAGGGATGCCCCTTATCAACCACTCTATTTTTAAGTCATAGACTGGGTGATGCACCAGACAACAGAGGGCAGTCCAAGAGGAATAAGTGTCGTAAATTTATTTTGAGAGAAAGAGTTTTAGAAATAGTAGTCCGGTTTAGAGTGTAGAATGATGGTGAAACTCTCAGTGATAGAAATGTAGAGAGTAAATAGTTGCTTCACAGAGTGCTGGAGGAGAGTAAAGACAGACTTATTTACGACAAATCGTTTCTCTCAATCTACTCTTCAGGCTCTCCTGGTCAAACAATTATTTGCCAGTTTCCAGACACACACCTGTTCTCACACCGATTTGGTGCTTCAAACACACAGACGATGTGGATACAAACTATCTTAAACAAATAGGGGAAATTTTGGGCTTTGGGTATTCCAACACAGTAACGATTAAGTTTATGTTGTTTATTAAAGTTAAAAAACAATCACTACAATAATCATGTGTTTACAGCAAAAAATTATCATAAGTACAGAAAAATGCAAATAACAAGGTAGGGAGGGGGTGAAGAAGATTGGTATCGACTAAGCCCGTCCCGCTTATTAGACAAAGATAAACCCAGTCCAAAGATAGATAGTTATCAGGAACATAGGTACGTTAACCTAACAGTGAAGTTAATTACTCTGAAAGAGGTGTTTCAAAATTAGGTATGGGTGGTAGAAAGAATCATGTTCTTCCCAATTGTTCTTCCCTTTACTAAGCAAATGAAAAGGAGGGGGTTTTTAACAGATTTAACAAATTATCAACTATCCCACTTAAAGGAACAATGCAGGGTATATAGAAAATTATATTACCAGGTAAGCAAGTTAACAAAATGATTACAAAAAAAGATTAAATTTCCTGTCATTCATACATGCGCGTGAGGATCCACACTCATATATTCACACACTTACCGATTACAGCATCAGACAATCCAATAGAATTATATAAACAGCAATTACACTCTTGATACATGAAAAGGTCTGGTACTTCCGTGTCCCGCCCCAGATGTTGCGAGGTTTGCTGATAGCAACTATTCTCACTTATCGCCGGACTTGAAGCCTAAGAGTTATTGTGTTTTATTATATAAAAGGAGTCTATGGGATGGCACTGACACAGTTCGACACAGGGGTGAAAATGAAGTGGTCTCTTTAATCTTCCGCTATGGTAAAATTCCTTCAATGCGTGATGATAGTAACTGACCGGAAAGTTTATTAATCCAGTGAGGAAAAACTTAAGCCGTCACAGTTCAGGAAAATATGTACTCTCTCACAGTAGGGCAGTAAATCAAGTATCGCTACTGGCACGGTTCAACTTCCAGTTTATCTTACAGATTTGTAATTTTAATATGATGATTGTTCTTTAAATAGTCTTGGGTAGGCTTTCTTTCATGTAAGTATGATAGCTAGGTCGCATTGAAACGCCACAAGATTAAATTTAAAAATGTTTCATCAATATGTCTGGAAGGTTTTAAGATGATTTCTTTATTGCTGGGATCGCAAAGGTTACGATCACTCTGTATGAAAGAAAAAAGACATGTAATATACCGAAAAATCAAATAACATTCTAAAGCCCGATGAATTTCCCGTTAAGAATATATATATATATATATATATATATATATATATATATATATATATATATATATATAAATATATATATATATATATATATATATATATATATATATATATATATATATATATATATATATATATATATATTCGCGTATTTAATTACAGTTGACATTCAAAAATCCGGCCATCGATAATCCGGTTCCTTCATATTTCCGGCATGGATTTCGGAGCGCATTTTTAAATTTACCGCGTTGGCGCGCCACTGTTTTCTGGAGCAGTTTATGTTTTGATGCAGCTGTTGGGTCTTGCTTGCACGTGTTAACAGGCATTCCTGCTCATTCCTTCTCATTTTATCATTTATTTGCTGCTGTTTAGCCCCATTATGGATTCAGCAAATAAAAGAAGTGGTTTAAAACGTAAACATCGTGCATTGTCGATCGCAGATAAAGTGTACAGGTAGTCATTTTCTGTTAAATATATACAGAATATATAACCATAAAAAATCCGGCATTTTAAAAAATCCGGCACTCCTCAGGTTCGGAGGTTGCCGGATTTTTGAATGTCTACTGTATGTATTTAATAAACACTGTGCGAGTTCTAATGGTTAAAACACACATCTATAAATATAGGACTTAACTAAATTTATTAATTATAAATTCCTTCGGGACTTTAAAAGTTAATTAAAGCATTTCAGCCTCTATTATCTTTTTTGGAAATAATATAGCAGATATATCATTACATTTACAACTGGAACTATTGAGATGGTTTAATGTAATAGATTTAAATTAACACAAAATCCAGTGAAATAGAATGAATGAACTAGACCACTGATCACTTTACACAATATATATTTTACCGTTTTGCACAGAAATAGAATTCACTGCAAATATATATAAAAATCCAGGGGATAATCTATAACAAGATTTCAAATATATCTAGTGCTTCTGTAAAGGTCTGGCCAAAGAGTGATAAAGTGTATTTCTACGTGGTCTGTATATATCTAACTTAATTGCAAGATGAGTGGGACATGAGAAAATTTACACCTTTTTAGATCTCAGGACACTTTTGGGGATCTGACCGCCAGACTAAAGAGAGAAGCCGCCCCTGGTCTTCGTATCTCCGCTCGCTGCTGCGATCGGTTCTGTGTTTAACACCGAGATGCGAAATACCTGCAGGAACTTGCGTCGCTCGTTTCAGGGACCACTACTGTCTTTGATCGTGGCGCTAGTCTTTCCTGAAATCCCCCAGTCTGTGTCTTTGATCGTGGTCGCTACTATCTGTTTGATTCTGGCGCCGCCCCCTCTGGGCCAAGTTAATGAAAATACTGCATATGATTGCTCAAGAGATGTCCATGGGCGTGATTTAATCTCTCCTTAAATCAATGCGATGACCAGAATGAACGGTAGATAAACTGTCCACATATTAATCAGCAAACGTGTGGAACGGTTGCATAGCTAATGAGTCCAGGTGAAAAGAAAATCCCGTTTGACGAAAGGTTACAATATTCGGGGGCACTGATGTTATCCAAGGGGTCGCTACGAAGGTCGTACTATATCATCCAACACTTCAGGGTCATTCAGGGTCGGCTGAGTTCGTCTGTCACAATAAGATGGACAACATTTTCTACATTGGAAGATCTGGAATATGCAGATGACATTGCACTACTAGCACATTCACATCAACACATCCAGGAAATAACGGATAGACTTAATAAGTTTAGCCAGCAGGTGGGCTTGAATATCAATTTAAAGAAGTCTGAGGTCATGACGCTCAATGTGAGCAACCCTGAGCCCATATCAGTAAGGAATCAGCAATTGGTACAGACAGATACCTTCACATACCTAGGAAGCATAGTAACACCAGACGGCGGGGCAGGCAAAGACATCAACATCAGAATGAATAAGGCAAGAACAGCCTTCTTTAGCCTAAACAACATCTGGAAGTCCTCCCAATACAGCACAAGCACAAAATTAAGATTATATCAGAGCTGTGTGCTTTCTGTGCTTCTCTATGGTGCGGAATGCTGGAGAGTTACAGAGAAGGAAATGTCGAAATTGTCCTCTTTTCACACAACATGCCTAAGAAAAATTCACCGAATCTTTTGGCCAAATACCATCTCTAACCAAGATCTGCTTACTCGTAGCAAGCAAGAGGACATGCACACCATCATAGCTGGCAGACGCTGGAGCTGGGTTGGTCATGTCCTCAGAAGAGACCCCGATGCCATCACAAGAACAGCTATGCTTTGGACCCCTGAAGGAAAACGAAAGAGAGGCCGACCAAAAACAACCTGGCGGAGGACTGTGGAGACTGAGATGCAAAGAATGAACCAGAGTTGGGGCACTGTACGAAGGATGACCACCGACCGAGCAAAGTGGAATCAATTTGTTGTTGCCCTACAAGACGCCACTAGGCGTGATGGCCACTGACTGCTTTGACGGTCGGCGGCTAAGGATCAAAGAAGAAGAAAAGTCAGTGTTATATGTAACGTGAGTTATTGTAAATGTAATGGTTAACGCAGGTGCAATGATCCGTATAGTTCCCAAAGAGAATCGGCTGCTCTCTCAGACATCGTAAGATGCGATTAACAGCAAGTTGCGCATGGGACTGGCAATTTTGTCTTGTAAAACAAATTATTACAGAAGCCACTGCTGCAAGAGCACGAAAATGCTGTGGTGGAGGCATCCTGAAAGGAGTCCAGCTACAGTGTTTGGAGCGCCTTGCTCCATATGGGGCGAAAAGAGAAATGACGATGAAGGATATTTATGTTGTGTATTTATGAATGCACTTTAGCGTGTTCACATATAACTATGTCGATGGTACAGAGAGAGGCAGATGTATGCTACGAATAAGTCCGTGACCCCGGTCCGCCATACGAATAATGTTGGTTCTTTTCACCACCCACACGTTCTCTACACAGGCGTTGACGCATATCAAATAAAACTCATGCTTACTGACAGCCAGTTATTTAAAAAAGTTTCCGCTGCTTGCTTTATTCATGAAAATGTTATGAAGTCTGAAACATGCTTCGTTCATTGTGTAAGTATCCGTTTTGTTAAATACTGTCCTTGTGTTGTTATATCAATGTACGAGACCCAAAGATGCAGCAATAGAGAATGCAGTCAGCGAGCAATAGCTTGACTGCTTGCGTCAGGGTCAGCGAATCAGAGCTGACCAAGACCCTACTCCACCTCCACGTGGTGGTCATGGAAATAGGCTGCATCACTGCAATCTGGCTGAGAGAGTAGGGATCGAAGAGGGAAGGCAAACCCGGTCCCAAAAAATGCCGTGCTGAAGTCGGATGTGTCGGCCGAAAGGCGCAGATATCGTAGCTCCGGTGTAAACAGACACAACGCAACCAACGTCCTTTTCAGGACGAACGAGGAAGAAGAAGAAGATATCAATGTACCATAGCCAGTGCAGAATTTGCATTAGCCATCATCATTATTAAAGGCAGTGTCGACAGACTTTATTGCAGCCTTCTTAACAACGAAACATTTTTCACTTCCGATTGATTGTCATTTGCTTTAAGTTGTTCAGGTCTAGGGTGCGATCAGTAATGTAACCACTATCAAGTGCCCTGCCGCGAGGCGCAGGTCGTATTGTTACTCCACAGATCTAGATCCTTGATGTCCATCAGTTCTGTTGTTTCCATTACATATTATCAGTATCTCCATTTCTGTATCTTTTGTTTATCGGATTGCTGAACATCTTGCCTTGCTGTCGTGAAACATTCTAAATCCACATATATAAATTAAAAAGTAAATGTAAAGCCTAACGCATTAATTCAATAAAAGGAAAGAAGAATGGTAAAAGACCAGTGCTGTCACAATGGCTTACAAAAATCCCCCTTTTTCTACTTCGTCTGCATAGTGTAACGCTTTCACGTTTGATAGTAAAGCCTACAGCAGCATACACGCGTTTCAAAAAAACAATAAAACGTGTACTGTATTTCTTAGAAAACCTTGAGATAGACACACTGCGTAATGACCTAGATTAATATTCCATTAATTTCATTTTATACACTGCGTAATGAAAAGACAGACGAGCTTAGAAGAGAGAGAGAGAGAGAGAGAGAGAGAGAGAGAGAGAGAGAGAGAGAGAAGGAGGAACGCATGCAATACTACCACAGTCTCGCGATTAATATTAATGCCACCCCCAACGCGAAAGGCATGAAGCACTAATTTTTTTCAAATAGACAGTGAAAAAAAAAAAAACACTACCAATACACAGTTAGGTTTTAAAAAACATGTTTAATGCTTATTAGTAAACATGACATTTTACTGTTTTATGTCTGAAATCCTGACAGTACAGAAGACACCCCATCGTATCGAAGTGAACGGGTGGTAGAAGAAAATACATATTTTGAACGCAGCCACTTAGCCCCATTAAAACTTATATATTTGGGTTCCTTAGGACTTGCTGACAAAGAATATGTTAGGTGTTAAGCCATTAGTCTAATAATTAACCAATTATAGCCAAAATAAAATAGTGAGGGTGTCTGACAACACAGGATCAAATTTGCTCAGTGGCATGTTTTAAAACCACTATTTTACGGGAAATAGGCCAACAAGTTAAATCGGATTTGATTGGCGGGAATAATATGTAAGGCTAAACATGATTAGTCGATTGCAAATACTATTTTTGGTTGTTAATAGAAACGATAGAAAGAGTACATTTTTTTTCAAATGCTTTTGTAAACATGGTCCGATTGGCTAGACCATTCGATATAGTCAATTAGGAGCGTCAGTTCAGTGCCACATTTTGAAAATAAACTTACTGAGAGGCAAGTGCGTTGAGATCCAGCTCATATTTTTCTAAATGAAAGCCTGGGACAGAGGCAGATCGGAATTGTGCCATAACTCATTGCCAGTCAACGTATTTGTTTATTATTTCCATGAATTGTGGGACCGTGGTCCTAACGTATTAAAGCAGCACCTGGTCTGAGTTTTGCTGAATCCAGAGGCTGATAGCATACTCCTTGGTCCAGATATCGACCAGTGGGGTTTCTCAAGAACACGGTGAAGCAAGCGAGCAGTGGAGACTGTTTCCTGCCGCTCACACAGAAGTTAAGAGTGTGTGGCCAGAGCAGCTCAATCTTGTGTATAAACCCCCTCTAACAGTGACTTTACCTTAATTCAAGAGGGACATTTATTTGTTTCAAATCAAAAGAAACTGTGAACCTTACCAATATTATTTCCACCAGAAACAAACACTTGAAGTCATGATGACAAACAACAACTTAGCTTGACAAGCCAGTATTACCTCATAGTACCACCGCACAACTTACACACGTATTGCAATAATAATATATGTCATTACAAAGATCCTATCTATAAATTGTGTACATACAACTTATGATTACATTTGATTGTGATTCCTGGTTCACTTTGTAGTTGAATCAGGACATCTATTATTGACAGGAATTAATACATATTTTTAAAGTTAAACGTGACTTATTAAGATAGTCTTATAGAGTGTTCTATGTGTGTGAGTGTCACAGTGTTGTAAAGAGTTGTGGATTAAACTAAATTGTTTATCTGTCTGTTGGTTGTTGTGAACATACACTTCATCACTTTCATAACGCTAGACATTCAACGTAGTCATCACAATATTCCAGAATAAGCCTGACTGAGGTATAAATGTGGTAGCAAGTAAGGTTATCTGTAATACACCACACTTATTAGATACAGATACCTTCACAGCTGATCTCAGTCAGTACACTAAGTCCCCTATAAATATTTATAACATCCCACTTTAAAACATATATTGGGGTCTCGCTCCCGGGATATTGAACCTTCCCCTAGCATATATATTGGGAGTAATTCACTTCTGGAAATAATAAAAATTAAAAAGGTATTCGTGGGTGGAAAAATAAGGTTGAGCTCTCAGTGCTTGTGGTTGTCCTTAGTTAATTAGACATAGATAAAATTGTTTGGTTAAATATTTTATACATTTACCTGTTAGAAAATGGCGGACCTGGCCAAATTTCGATCTGCTGCTGTGCAGACTGCTAAAGAGTTAGGAATAGACGGGCAAGCTATGATTGCTTATGTCACTACTGAATGTGACAAATTTATTGAACGCGAAGAAAAAAGATTAGAAAAAGAAGCTGAAAGAAAGTTAGAGGCTGAAAAAGAAATTAAGAGGTTGCAGATTGAGGCTGACAAAGAGGCTAAAGCATTGGAGGCAGATAAAGAGATTAAAAGGCTCCAGTATGAAGAAAGGAGACAGGCTGCAGAAAGGGAGGCAGAAGAAAAAAGATTGACTGCAGAAAGGGAGGCAGAAGAAAAAAGATTGACTGCAGAAAGGGAAGCAGAAAAGGAGGAGAAGAGATTACAAAGGGAACATGAGTTACGACTAAGGGAGTTGGAATTTCAAGGCCATGCTCCTGAAAATGGTGCCAGTCCTTTTACCTCCGATGCCACTGCTAGTCAGGGAGCCTCAACCTCAGCCATGAACTTTCATTTAGATCATTTTGTTGAGAAAGAAGATGATATTGAGAGCTATTTAAATAGATATGAACTATTAGCTACCACGTATGGGTTAGAGAAAGGAAATCTAAAAATGTGCAAGAACTACAGAACCATTAGCCTTATTAGTCATCCAAGTAAGGTGATGTTAAGGATACTTTTGAACAGAATAAAACAGAAATCAGAAGAAATCTTGTCAGAGGAACAGGCTGGCTTTAGACCAAAAAGAAGTACCTCAGAACAAATCTTCAATATTAGATTACTTATCGAAAAACATCTCCAACATCAACACGATTTATACCATAACTTCATCGATTTCACAAAAGCCTTCGATCGAGTCTGGCATGAAGGCTTATGGCAAGTAATGAAAAAATTCAATTTTGATACCAACATCATAGATATCATTGAAGCACTATACAAGGACGCAAGCAGTGCTGTTTTTGCAAGCAACGACATTGGAGAATTTTTCAAAACAACTGTAGGAGTTCGGCAGGGATGTATCCTGTCCCCAGTGCTCTTTAATATTTATCTAGAACATATTATGCAAGAGGCTCTCTACGATCATAAATCAACCATATCGATTGGAGGCCGACCTCTGTGCAACCTACGTTTTGCTGATGATATTGATCTGATACCTGGATCAGAATCAGAACTTCAAGACCTTACCTCTAGACTGGAGAAAGTAACAAGAACGTATGGGATGGAAATTAATATAGAAAAAAGCAAGATATTGGTGAATAGCCATAAGAAACATGTTCCGACCAACATTACGTTAAATGGGCAAACGTTAGAAGAAGTTAACACCTTTAAATATCTCGGGTCCACTATATGCAGTGATGGAAGATCAATTAAAGAAATCAAGACAAGACTTGAGATGGCCTCAGCTGCCATGACAAGGTTGAATGTGATCTGGAAAAGTAACATCAGTTTTCCTGTGAAGATCAAATTATACAAATCACTTGTATTATCTATTCTCTTGTATGGGTGTGAGAGCTGGACACTCACTGCAGATACGGAGCGAAGGATTCAGGCTTTCGAGCATAAATGTTATAGAAGAATTTTGCGCATTTGCTATAAAGAGCACAAAACAAATGTCTATGTTAGAGAGAAGATAAACACCTATGCAGGCCACCAAGAACCACTTTTGTCAACAGTGAAACGTCGAAAGCTTGCCTGGTTTGGGCATGTAACTCGTCATGACTCCCTTTCGAAAACGATCCTTCAGGGAACAGTCGAAGGTAAACGGAGAAGAGGAAGGCAGAGAAAATCCTGGGCTGATAACATCAAAGAATGGGCAGGACACGGTTTTTCCACACTTGTACGCATTGCTGAGGATAGAGAGCAGTGGAGGACCCTGTCTGCTGATGCTTCCACCATGGCACCCCTACGACCCATGACGGGTTACGGGCTGAGATGATGATGGGTTAGAGAGAGAAAGGTGGAGCTTAAAGTTATCTCAAGGGCTTTGTGGTACGGCTTATGAAGTTTTCGCCAAAATGAGCAGAGCTGATCAAGAAAATTATGACATGCTAAAGCAGGCTCTTTTGTTAAGATATGAAAAGAATGGTGAATTTTATAGGAAAAAATTTAGGAATGCTAAACTACTGTCAGGTGAAACATATCACTAGTTCTCTGCACGGTTAGAGACATACTTGGAGAAATGGACTTCTCTGGGAAAAACCCAAGATCTTAAGGAAATGATCCTTATAGAACAACTAAGAGAGTCCATGGCTCCAGACCTGAGAAAGTTTCTCATGGAACAAGGTGCAGAGAGGCTGGGTGAGTTACTAAATGTTGCTGAAAGATATCAAGCAGCTCAAGCAGAGGTATCAGGTAATAAAAAGAAACAGGTAGACAATTATCAGGCACCACAAAACTTTAATGAATTTGATCATAGATATCAAAACAAAGGTAAGCACCAGTTTGATAGGCCACGTTATGATAATAAACATAAAACCCCACAATTCAGTGAAAGGAAATATGATAACAGGAAACCCTTCAGACAGGAAGGAAAATATTGTCAAATATGCAGGATGCATAATCATAATACTAGTGAATGTGGTAGGAAAGTTCCTCCATATCACGCGGCATGCATGATAACAGTGGACAAGGGGAAGAAGAAACTGACAGAGAATCATATAAATCTTCAACATCCCCCCATCTGTGAAGAAGTGACATGTAATGGTGCCAAGGTTAGGTGCCTTTACGATTCAGGTTTAGAATATGACTCAGTTGTGAGTGCAACCCTAGTGCACCCTGAACAGTATACCACAGAGAAAGTGGAGATACAAGGGGCCGTAAAGGGAATATCCACCATGACACTTCCCGTAGCCGAGATCAATGTAGAGACAAGGTACGTGGAAGGAGTGATTAGAGCAGCCGTGTGTGACGACCCTAATTACCCGCTGGTGTTAGGAAGCAAATATGTTTTTCTAGGAAGCCCTGTAAAACCTGTGGTAATGGCCACGCTTCAGGTCAGGTCGACCCCTAGTAGAACGGAGGAGGAACCACCACTAGTTTATTCTCATAAGCAGATGAGAAAGGCCCAGGCAAAAGATAAAACATTAAAACCTTGCTTTGGTAAATTGCCAACAAGCCATGCACACCCTAAGAAAGGACAATTTTATTTGAAGGAGGGACTGCTTTTCAGGAAAGCTAGAGCAGGATCCAAAGAACAGGGACAATTGGTATTGCCAACCCCCTACAGGGAAAAAGTGATGGCACAAGCTCAGGTTGTACCAGACGGTGGACACCAGAGAAATGGGACCACCCGTCAAAGGACATCGGAAAAATTCTATTGGCACCAAGTAGCTGCTGATATTGCACAATTTGTGGGGGCCTGTGAAAAATGTAGCAAGGTACAGTCCCCAAGTTAGGAAAATCATAATCAGATGCCAGCCAAACATTCTGAAACATATGGGCCTAACAATAACAAGGAAAATAACAATAATAAGGTTGACATAGAGGATAGGTATCCACCTTCCCCCCAACAGTGTTCACCAAAAATATTTAGATTCGCAACTCTGAGAAGGGCATCCAGAGAAAATAGAAACTCAGACCAGTCAACCCAGGAACAGTTTGAAGCCGCATTTAGGGAGCTGGCTGACATTGACATTGAAGATGATCCGCCTAAGTTAAAACCGAAACAAATTGTTAACAGAAGAACAGTGGGCAGTGGACGAGTGAGCAATTCGGAAAATGCTCACAGCGCTTCACAATATGGCTATTAACTTAGCCTTATAAGGGCACCGGTGACATTGGTAGTCACCCGACCCTACACCGTCCAAGGGGAAGTAGTGTTCGGACCCTGGATGGAGATAACCCACACATCTTATAGCAATGCTAAGGGCGAATTGATTTCTGATGCAGAAACTCATTTCCCCACATATTATCTTAATTCACCAGATTGTCGGTAGGCTGAACTATAGTTGGTGAATATGGCCTCCATTTGAGTGGCACATTATAGAACATTATAAATATATTATTAGAAGGGTGTTTCCACATTCAATCACGCCTGAGATCAGACCAATTGTTGGCTGTGAACATTTCGGAGGAGCAGAGTGTCTCCATTGTTGCCTTTTTGAATTGAGGATAGTCCGAGTGTTTATTAAGGCTGATCAGGAAATTATTGGATCCCCTACACAACTCAGATATCACCATATAGATCAACTCCTCATAACGTACAAGTTGAGGAACATCTAATATTCTCGGGACATGTCGTTGAGCAGACTCAGCGAAGAGAAATGGTGAATACTGATTGCTAAGCAGCAATAAGACAAGCAGTAACACTTGCCGCTGTTCAGTAATATAACTGAAATGGATTCTTGGATTGCAGAGGTCTGAGGCAACCTTCGTCAGTAGTGCTTACTTTGAATTGACCCACCTGCAATAATCCATGATCAAAATGAAATCAGAGAAACGTTGATGCAGATTTTCTAAGCCGCCATCCGTGCGATGAAAATCAAAGAAATCACCAGGAATAATATTAAATTTCTCTATGTGTATATAGAATTATAGACTGACATATAACGTCTGTTTTAAGTGGGGAGAATTTGTCGTGAAACAGTCTAAATCCACATATATAAATTAAAAAGTAAATGTAAAGCCTAACGCATTAATTCAATAAAAGGAAAGAAGAATGGTAAAAGACCAGTGCTGTCACAATGGCTTACAAAAATCCCCCTTTTTCTACTTCGTCTGCATAGTGTAACGCTTTCACGTTTGATAGTAAAGCCTACAGCAGCATACACGCGTTTCAAAAAAACAATAAAACGTGTACTGTATTTCTTAGAAAACTTTGAGATAGACACACTGCGTAATGACCTAGATTAATATTCCATTAATTTCATTTTATACACTGCGTAATGAAAAGACAGACGAGCTTAGAAGAGAGAGAGAGAGAGAGAAGGAGGAACGCATGCAATACTACCACAGTCTCGCGATTAATATTAATGCCACCCCCAACGCGAAAGGCATGAAGCACTAATTTTTTTCAAATAGACAGTGAAAAAAAAACACTACCAATACACGGTTAGGTTTTAAAAAACATGTTTAATGCTTATTAGTAAACATGACATTATACTGTTTTATGTCTGAAATCCTGACAGTACAGAAGACACGCCATCGTATCAAAGTGAACGGGTGGTAGAAGAAAATACATATTTTGAACGCAGCCACTTAGCCCCATTAAAACGTATATATTTGGGTTCCTTAGGACTTGCTGACAAAGAATATGTTAGGTGTTAAGCCATTAGTCTAATAATTAACCAATTATAGCCAAAATAAAATAGTGAGGGTGTCTGACAACACAGGATCAAATTTGCTCAGTGGCATGTTTTAAAACCACTATTTTACGGGAAATAGGCCAACAAGTTAAATCGGATTTGATTGGCGGGAATAATATGTAAGGCTAAACATGATTAGTCGATTGCAAATACTATTTTTGGTTGTTAATAGAAACGATAGAAAGAGTACATTTTTTTTCAAATGCTTTTGTAAACATGGTCCGATTGGCTAGACCATTCGATATAGTCAATTAGGAGCGTCAGTTCAGTGCCACATTTTGAAAATAAACTTACTGAGAGGCAAGTGCGTTGAGATCCAGCTCATATTTTTCTAAATGAAAGCCTGGGACAGAGGCAGATCGGAATTGTGCCATAACTCATTGCCAGTCAACGTATTTGTTTATTATTTCCATGAATTGTGGGACCGTGGTCCTAACGTATTAAAGCAGCACCTGGTCTGAGTTTTGCTGAATCCAGAGGCTGATAGCATACTCCTTGGTCCAGATATCGACCAGTGGGGTTTCTCAAGAACACGGTGAAGCAAGCGAGCAGTGGAGACTGTTTCCTGCCGCTCACACAGAAGTTAAGAGTGTGTGGCCAGAGCAGCTCAATCTTGTGTATAACCCCCCTCTAACAGTGACTTTACCTTAATTCAAGAGGGACATTTATTTGTTTCAAATCAAAAGAAACTGTGAACCTTACCAATATTATTTCCACCAGAAACAAACACTTGAAGTCATGATGACAAACAACAACTTAGCTTGACAAGCCAGTATTACCTCATAGTACCACCGCACAACTTACACACATATTGCAATAATAATATATATCATTACAAAGATCCTATCTATAAATTGTGTACATACAACTTATGATTACATTTGATTGTGATTCCTGGTTCACTTTGTAGTTGAATCAGGACATCTATTATTGACAGGAATTAATACATATTTTTAAAGTTAAACGTGACTTATTAAGATAGTCTTATAGAGTGTTCTATGTGTGTGAGTGTCACAGTGTTGTAAAGAGTTGTGGATTAAACTAAATTGTTTATCTGTCTGTTGGTTGTTGTGAACATACACTTCATCACTTTCATAACCCTTGACATTCAACGTAGTCATCACAATATTCCAGAATAAGCCTGACTGAGGTATAAATGTGGTAGCAAGTAAGGTTACCTGTAATACACCACACTTATTAGATACAGATACCTTCACAGCTGATCTCAGTCAGTACACTAAGTCCCCTATAAATATTTATAACATCCCACTTTACCACACTTGGGCATAATTCCCCCCACTCATTGTCATTACTCTTCTTATCACATGTCAAGTGAAGGAGCACTGCCTACTCCTTATTTATGTGATGCATTTTTTTTTGGTCATCATAGGAAACCCGTGTATCTGCAGTTGCGTGTGATTTTAATTTTGTTCGATCTATGATAACAAGTTGGGGTCGTGTGTGTGTGGGGTAATTACTATTACTTGCATTAACGTTTTTTTTTTTTTTTTATAAAAATAAAGTTTTGCCTCGTTTTGGCGAGGCGCGTCCCGTTCAATCTAGTCGGTTATATTAGGGCGCATGTCCAAATATAAAAGACCCTTAGGTCTGAGATTATTTGCATTAACGTATGCTGTGATTCGTTGTAAAGCTTTCTTCCCTGTCGTTACTAATTTATATACGTATGTGTGTGTGTGGTTTTGTGTGTTGTTGTTAATACTTAAGTGTAACATTGACTATACTCTAACTGCATGAGGTTAAAGACACTATGGTTTACTTTTTCTTTACTTAACTTAAATTTTGCGAAAAGCTGGATTCTTAACTTGTTATTTGCATTAACAAATCCACATTGTTCCTCAGCATTGTATGCTTTAATACATTTTCTGATCTAATATATTACCAATTATTATGGTGCAAAACATGCACGTATAGGTCAAGGTTTCTCAACCGTGAGAGGTCGCTAGGGATTCCGTGAGAGATCGTGGTTGAAAAAACAAAAGCATAAATTGTTTTTAAATTTTATTTGCGCGCTTGGAGATGCTAGCGTTCGCAGTGGTGGGCAGTGACCGAACAGCCTCTATGGCAGTAGGACCGCGTTCACTCTTGCACATAAAGTATTTCATTAGCATCTTGTAGAGTAAAAATTTGTGTTAAAACTTTAAGGCCTACTTGGATACAGGAAACACAAATCAGTAAGAAATTTTAAAGCTGAAAAAACTGAAGTTTCTTCTACCTACACTACTGACTTGCGTTAGAGAGCCGCGGTAGCGCAGTGGTTAGTGCACTGGTTTCCTAGCTCGGTGGTCCATGGTTCGATCCCTAGTTGAGGTGGAATTATTTAGACCGCAAACGGCTCCAGGGTCGACCCAGTCTCATGAATTGGGTACCAGAGCAACTTCTGGGAAGGTTAAGGCGGCCGGCGTGATGTTGACCACATCACCCCTTGTGTGCTGATGGTCAAGAAAATATGGGCCTAACACCATATTCCCAATATCAATGGGCGTGTAACGGGATCCTTTACCTTTTTTCTCTGACCTTATTACAGTTACACTACCGACTTGCATTAGAGGTGATATCCTTTGTGGGGAGGGGGAACCACACAAAAAGAGTTGGCTAATAAGTTGATAAAAATAAAAAGATCCACGGAAAAAAAAAATCACTCTCTATTGAAAAGAGCGTTGACAATTTTTATTGGATTACATGTATTTATATTTACAGCTTACTGATCACGCTTCGGTACCATGAGCTGTAGATATATTATTTTTTATGTAGGGCTTCCCTGAGACCTGAAAATTATTTCAAGGGTTTATCCAGGATAAAAAGGTTGAGAAAGGCTGGTATAGATAGTGGTTCCAGAACATAGGGTCGTGATCTAAACGAGGGTCGCTTGGGTCTTAGGAGGGATGAACATTTGTTGGTAACAATGAACAGTAACACCGCTAGGGAGTAATTCTTGAGCAAAGTGTCTTTATTTCTTTATTTTATACCGAGAATATTGGTATTTAAAACTAACAAGTCGAAAAAAATTCTTTTTATTAACCACTTTTCTTGAACATCAAAATCGCATTTGATATTTGTTGTGTTTCAAATGTTTGACACTAAAAATCTCTATGTAAGCTGAAACTTTGCATGCAGCTGTCTTTCTTGATACGTTTTAAACTTTCAAGTTTATATAATAACCAAAAATAAGGTCTTAATAACTTCATCGAAGTAATGGATTTAAAGTAAGCGAAATAATAAACTTACTTACTTACTTACTTAGTCGTTCCCCTTCTACCGTGAGGTGTAGAGGTTTGGAAGAGACAGCGCCAGACCATCCTATCGGCTGTCTTCCTCCTGGCCTGGTTCCATTCTAGTCCTCGGTCCTTCAAAGATTGTCTAATGTTGTCCTCCCAGCGGACTCTGGGTCGTCCTTTGGGTCTGGATCCCTGGCTCTTTGTTTCCCATGCTTGTCGTGGTAGCCGATCTTCTCCCATTCTGCAGACATGGCCAAACCATCTTTGTTGGGACTGTTCTACTTGAGTCTGCAGGGGGTGGGATTTTAGGCCTTGGCGTATCGTCTGGTTGCGGACCATGTCTCTTCTTGTTACTTCAACCACCTTCCTCAGATACCTCATTTCTGAGGTTTGGATCTGGCTTTTATGGGTTGTAGTCATATCCCATGACTCGCATCCATATGTCAAGACTGGGACATAGGTGGAGCGGTATACAGCCATCTTCGTTTTCTTACCAACCTCTCTCTTGCTGAGGAATCCTCGATTTATGGCCTGAAAAAGTCTCCCAGCCGCTGCTTTTCGAGTGGCCAACTCTTCTTTGATGCCTCCCTTTCCGTCTATAATAGCTCCGAGATATTTAAAGTGGTCGACCTGCTCCAGGACCTGTTCTCCCAGCTTAATCTGATGTCTTCTTTCTTCTCGTGATATCACCATGGATTTTGTTTTAGAGCTGCTTATGACCATCCCTCTCTTCTCCAGCTCTTCCTTCCAGACTTGTAGGTTGGATTGGAGATGTGCCTCTGATTTAGCAATCAGGGCAACATCATCAGCAAATGCCAGCTCTGAAATACATACCTGTCTCATCTTCCAGTACCCCACTGAATACTTTCTTGTTCTCTCCTTACATGACTTGATAACATCGTCCATGAGGAGTATGAAAAGACAAGGTGACAGGATATCACCTTGTCTTACACCAGTGGTGGTCCTGAACTCTTCTGACTTATGGTTTGCTGTCCTCACATAATTTCTGCAAGACTTGTAGAAGCTCTGTATAGCATGAATCAGAGGTGCTGGAATGTTCTTCCTTGCCAAACAGTCCCAAAGTTTGCTCCAGGGGACCCTGTCAAATGCCTTTTAAATAATAAACTACGAATATAACTAGTATTTCGCATTTGAAGCAGCGGAGTCGGATGGTAAATAGGGATGTGACATTAGATCAGCGTGTTTCTTCTAACAGCTCGGTCTACGAACTCTTTGTTTTAAACAGTCACTTTTTTTTTTTACCCTTTCCGGTTATGATAAACTTTCTTGTGAGCTTTTACATTAGCGTTTAAACTTACCAAAGTATAATTTATTCAAAAAAATTAATCTTATTCTAAGGAAAAATTAATATTCAGTTATGACTTAAAAATTATAAAACAAGTTAAAGACAAAACATATTTTAGGGACCGGTTCATTGATGTTACCAAATGCACTAAACAAAATAAAAACAAACAAAAAAGAAGGAAAGAAAATAAATATTCCATATTATATACTGTTGAGTAGAACAAAAGTGGACGGACAGTAATCAGTAATTTGTCAAAACATAACAAAATTAGATTTGAGAACGATATGACGAATTACTGATATGTGGAACTCTTATACTGTTGTTTTAGTTTATTTGATAACAACAATGTGGTCCGCAACCAGGCGACACGGCATGGCCTCAAAACTCAGCCCCTGCAGACCCAGTTGGAACAGTCCTAATTACGATGGTTTTGCCATGTCTGCAGAATAGGAGGAGATCGGCTACCACGACAAATATGGAAAACCAAGAGCCAGGGATCCAGACGACACAGAGTCCGCTGGGAGAACACCATTAGACAGTCTTTGAAGCACCGAGGACTAGATTAGAACCAGGCTAGGAGGAAGACAGCCGATGGATTGTATGGCGCTCTCTATGGCAAACCTCTACACCCCAAGGTAGAAGAGGACCGGCTAAGTAGTAATTGTTGTGGTAACAACAATAAAAGTGGTCCTTAAAACTTCCCCGTACTTGCTATCTTTAGTATTTTACTCCATTTGTGCTTTTTAAACATAATATTGATACCATTTTGCAATTCCCAAAACGTACTTCACATTTTTCAGTTCGTAAATAATTATTGTAAATACGTAACAATGTTACTACATTCTTTTTCATTTTATGTTCTGTTTTTGTGTAATTTTAATATACAACTTGTTGTTTGAATATCACAGTTAATTTTCAAAAATGTATTATATGTTCGTTAATATCTTATATGCTGTTATGTACTAATTTTGAACATGTACAACACCGTGGATCGCCGGTCAGAGATGAAAACTACCTTTAGGGTCGTGTTTAGAAAAAAAGTTTGGAAGCACTGGTGTACATTGTACAGTATCCCTTTCAAATGTTTTACAATACAAAAACGTGTATTGTTTTCAACATCAGATGGCTGCATAACCAGTCGGCCACATTATTTACACCACACAGTAGAGTCTACAGGATCCTGGCTAACTTCTGTTTCCTCTCACTACACAGGTTTATCATAAATAAAGCAACCACTTTCCGCACCGTGAGTATTGTGTTCAACGCGTGAAAGCGTTACCCGAAGAATAAAAGTGGCATTTGAAAATAGGAAGATTAACGTCTGCCTAGGCGGCAAGCATCCCTGTATGCGTTATCATTGTAGTGAATAGATTTTTTATCATATTTGTTTTGCTTACGGCGCCTCTTGGAAATTATTTATAAACTTAATCATTTCTTTGCAGTTGGTGAAACATTAATGAATGAGTTTCTTCTGTATCAGTATTCTTTAAAACAAGAGTTTTTTTTTTGGGTGGGGGAACGGCGGTGGAAGGTTGTATATATAAATAGTTGAGTATCTGGTGGGTTTTGGAACGAAGGTGTAAAGTTAGAAAAGCAACACTGTACCCTTAATTACAATGTTAATATAAATAGCAATAAAGCCAGCATTAGCACCAGTAGTAAGAGTTAATGGTAGTAGCGCTTACGGTTGTGATGACGAATACTTTACGCAGGCACAATAACTAGTGTTGTCTTGTTAGTCTGTGAATACATTACATTTTCGAATATATGTTAGATAAGGTACGCTTCCAAAAAGAAAAACTAAAAGCATTTTTAGGCATTGTTGTAGATTATCCATTTTTTTTTTTTTTAATTTTTGGTGGTGCTTTCCAACTAAAAGTTCGGACATGTGACGGAGTTTGAAATTCTTCGGAATCCGAACGATGTTAAATAGGTAAATGAAGTCCCATAGCAGATACTGCCGATGGGGAGTAAAGCTATTGAGACTTCACCAGTTCCCTTTCTCGCCGCCTTTACCTTTCTTAACGCAAGAGCAGTCAGGTACCCGTTTACAGCTGGGTAGACTGGAGCGAGGCGCTGCCAGGTTTAGATCCGGGTAACTTTTCCGCGAGAGGCAAGCGCTCTAACCATTTAGCCAGTCGGACGCTCCAACGATGTTAACTAACAGATCGAAACCCCGACGAATCATTTTTCAAAAATCTCGCGTATTTCGGAGTTGCTAAATAAGTTTTCTTTCATTTTTAATTTATGGAAAATATATTTTATGTTATGAACTTGCGACATGCAGAATGCGAAGTCCAGGTCAGTTGTACCTAGTGACATGCAAAATGTGGAGTTAAATCAGTGGTACCTGTTTGCAACACTTGTCTCAAAATGATTTTTACGTCGTTGTTTTATGCGTTTAAACATTTATAATATATAAGGAAGGGAAACCGAGGCCTGTAAACAGTAAATAAATATTAGACAAACATAAAGGTATGTTTTCAGGCACTCGTAAGAAATAAAGAAGTAGAACACTAGACAACAGAAAAACGACAGACGTGATTGCGTCATTAATAAGGCTAAGCTGTCCATTGTAAACTTCCGGTGTTGTCTTGTGTTTCGCACTAATGACTGGTCAGTAAAGCATCTTTTTTGGGATGCCTAGCTGGCCGGGAGGATAGTGTGATTCGCTTGTATAGCTAGGCGGTGTTGTCGTACGGAAGGTCCGGGGTTCGAATCCTGGGTAAGCCACTCACGTCTGTTGTTTTTCTGTTGTCTAGTGTTCTACTTCTTTATTTCTTATGAGTGCCTGAAAACATACCTTTATGTTTGTCTAATATTTATTTTTTGCGTTTGCTGTATGACCCCGTCGCTCTGTGTGGACGTCATCGGGTCAGCACTATTAATAGATCGAGTTAGACGAGTTCTGTGCCACTGTTGGCGCCGATTCCGATTTTAGCAGGTGTTGTTATAATTTTATAATAACACTGGCAGTAAATACGTGCAGAAAGTCCATAATTCTCTGGAAATGTTGTGACTCGAAAGTTTGGTATAACAGCGTTCGCGACGCGGTTCAAAACTGGCGAGAACTAACTTAACGGCAGAGCTTTAACAAGAGATAGTACTGATCCAAGAGCAAACACCCTTTAGTCCAGAGGTTTTCAAACTGTGCGTCGCGGCTCCCAGGGGCGTCGCGGCCCTCGGCTAAGGGCGTCGCGGTGGCTTGGGAAAAGTGTTGGGCTCGATATTATGAGCCAAGGTCCATCAATAAATATAGATCTTCGTAGGACGACATGTTTGCGCCGAGGTATTATTACATGTACCAATACGTGTCATTGGGTACTATAAGTTATTGACAAATGCACCATAAAACTCCAGAGCAGGTCTATGTTACGAACAGCTGATCACTAACTCTGATGTCATCATGGCGGATGCTGGTGTAAAATATGCACATTCAGAAGTCATTAATATCTTTGTGGGTACAATTGCTAATATATAATATATAGTATAGAGAGTAGAGAGGAGCCGCGGTGATTTATGCACAGGTCAAGGGAGCCGCGGACCAAAAAAGTTTGAAAACCTCTGCAAGTTTAGTCAGTTCCGCAAGGAGCATAGGCTTTTAATTTATGTCAATCCGTTCTGTCCTGCACCATCTGTCGAGTTCCTTCCATGTCTTCTTTGCCCGTTTCATATATGCCTCCAGTTCTCTTCATAATGTTGCATCGCCATTAAACTAACACCTTAAGTATGGAGAATGTCTGAATAACTAGCAATAAAAGATGAGTAAGAGGAAGGGCAAAATGTAAGACGGGCCTATATGCACGATTCTTATCTATCAGTCAATACCCTTCACCTCCCTAAGGAGCATAGGTCATAAAGCTGGATCTCGTATAGTGGAGGCGTAAACAATTCACTCCCTGTGGCAGTATCTGTTTGGGACTCAAAGCTGCTCACCTGTGGGAACATTTTCCGCATGTGCTGACAACACACTAAGTCCCAGGTCATTCAGCAGCGGATTCCCAAAATGTCACGAGTTCTTATTATATACCACCATAAACTATCTATCTATCTATCTATCTATCTATCTATCTATCTATCTATCTATCTATCTATCTATCTATCTATCTATCTATCTATCTATCTATCTATCTATCTATCTATCTATCTATCTATCTATCTATCTATCTATCTATCTATCTCTCTCTCTCTCTCTCTCTCTCTCTATCTATCTATCTATCTATCTATCTATCTATCTATCTATCTATCTATCTATCTATCTATCTATCTAATCTATGTATTAATGTTTATTTTTATTTTTATTTATTTTATTTTTACATTCATTATTATTATTATTATTATTCTTTTTTAATGTTAAAAACGTACTTTAATTATGATGATTATTGCAAATGTAACATTACTTTTATAATGATAAATGCCTTAATTATGCTTATAGTAAATGTGAGGATGAAAGGATATAGTATATATGATGAGAGAGAGAGGAAGGGCAGAATGTCAGACGGGCCTGCGTGCCCAATTCTTAACCCTTTGAAAATAAAGTTCGTTCGTTCGTTCGTTCGTTCATCGTGTGTTTTTGGCCCTAGTTATTCCTTATATTGCTGTTAGATGGTTTCCAGATTCCACGGAATGCACGACCTAAAGCGAAAAGAGTCGTGCCACCGGACGAAATGTTTGCTAAGGATCAAACGTGGCAGCCTCATCATCCATCGGCAAATCAAGCAGCCCATTTTAGTTTACTTTGACCAACTGTTTTATTTTTTGTTAATATTTCTGTTTTATCTTTGCCCATCTTCAAGGTAATGTTCTAGGCAGCGAGTAGTAAAGAGGTGTATGTTTCAGTAGTTATGCGCGATCTCTGTGAAATGTATATTTAAAATTAAAAAAAAAAGTTAAGGTAGTCCCTTAGAAGATACAGCCGTAGGGGTGTGAAGTGTTAGAGACTTCACGGTATTAAGTCCAGCTTCGAGGGGTGGGTCGCCCAGTTCCCTTCCTCGCTGCCTTTTCCTTCCCTAACTCAAGAGCAGTCATGTACTCATTTACAGCTGGGTAGACTGGAGCGTGACGCTATCGTATTTCAAACCCAGTACCTTTGCCGCGAGAGGCCAGCGTTCTAACCACTCTGCTAAAATATCAGTACGTGCACGTGCACGTACACTCTCACGCTCCCTCTTTGTCCTTTTCTCTCAAGTGTTGGAGGTTCGAGCTAACAACTAATAAGTTTACAGTATTTCAAGCAAAGAAATGGCGGGGTGAGGACTTACGTTCATCTATATTCTTCTCAGTTGACATACACATTACAAGACGCTGACATCCATTCTTCCTGAATCTTTTTTATTGCAAATTAGTGTCAGTCAAGGTCTCCATCCTAAACGAACTCATTCTATAGTCTTCACATGATGATCACGGGCGCATATTCTTCTTCTATCTGACTATGCATTTGTACTGATGCAGTCCTGCCGCACGGGGCATCTGACAACATGAACAGAATTTGATTCTTTAAGAATTAGTCTTTCACGAGATTGTTATCGGAATCCACAATCATTTATTTCTATAGTTGTGACTGTGTCTCTCCTTTGGTGATATCACTCATCATGTTCACTATTTTATGCATCTATGTCATCAACGTTTGATCTTATAACTCCTAACATATACTATGACAAATATAATTAGTTTCCACATGAGAGTGTTGATGGGACTAGCACAGGAACTATTTCGTACGTGATTTACTACCTTTATTGTTTCTCCTTACCCGTTGGCTGAGTTTGGCCACAGCCTCTATTTTGAAACTGACTTTTGCACCAGCTATGATGTTTACATCTATTTGTCAGACAATCATTGTGTCTGTCTCTCTGTGTATATGTTTTATGTCTCTATACCAGTGCTTCTTAAACTTTTAGAGGTTCTGCACCACTTTATGGCATATTAAGAAGCCTGCACCCTTTTAAGCATCTTAAGAAGCCTCGCACCCCTTTACAGCATTTTAAGAAGCCTCGCACCCCATTATCTTGTACCTTGGAAAATATGCCAGAAATGCGAAAAAGAGATAAAAGTATATTGTGAGAAAATATTATTTACAAAATGTGACTAATGTTTTTCGTTATTTACTTCACGACGTCGGTGTTCTATTTTGTTGACATACATTTGAGTTCTGTGTATTATACACTGTTTATGATGATTCGCCTTCTAAAATATCAGGTACCCCCAGAAGGTGGGTCACTCACCTCCAGGGGGGTTCATGCACACCTGGTTAAGAAGCACTACTCTAGACATTCTTCTTTTTGGGTAATTTATGTGTCCTTGGTGTTTTACTGTCAAGGAGAATTGAACATGCAATTCTTTTGACTTGGCGCCATCTGTGCACCTAAGGTTGCACCTGTGATCATTGCATCTACAATATCTGATACAATTTTTGTGGGATTCATTCTTTCTTTAATTAGAACGCATAATGCGAAGTTTGTCAGAGTTTTGCCCGTTTTTTCTTCGTGTATTCTGTGACAGGTATCCATGTATCAATATAGATATTCCACTAGTTATAACTATCATGTATTGTATATCATCAAATTTGTCTTTCTTCCCATCTCTATCACTACTGTAAGCTCGTTGACACCCACAGTTCTTCATTTTTATCTTCATCCATAACAGCTTCAACTACTTGTGTGATAACGCAACACTTTCTGTTTCTTACAGTCTTTTTGTTGCTAAGGAGCATGAATGGACAGTCAGCTTTACTACCAAGTATCACAGTACATCAGAGACTTGTAAAGGTAGTTTGTTAAGAATGCACGCGGCTCCAAATTCCGTCGTCCTAATAATTTGACCTATATTAAAATATGAACACTTTGCCTGGATCACATGCTCCATGCGTGGTTTTATTACCATAGTGTCTTTCACTCTGATGTGGATACAGTGGCTCTCTCTCTCTCTCTATCCAACTTGATCTCTAATTATGACTGTCCTCGTTTTGAAACATAGATTAACACCAATTTTCCTTTCTTCTTATAAACCGTAGCCTAATATAGCGTTATGATTTGCCCTTTTCCCAACATAAATTTTATGTTCAAATTCAGTCTTTTCAATAATATATTTTACTTTAGCAATACTTGGTACCTTTTGGGCTTCTAACAAAACTTTCTAGTAACTGGGCTGACTTTTTTGACAAAAGGAGTACAATGTCTTGGCATCAAATGCTGCATACACTAGAGTAACATGATTTTAAAATGATGTCCGCCCCAGAATCCAATAAAAACTCAACAAGGGTGCTTGATACAAAAGCCATAAAAGAGCTTGGGGCACCCGCTGTTCTAATAACGTAAGCGTACCTTTTACCATGATGACTACTTTCCTTTTTTTCATATAGCTTAGCCTCTTTCCACAGCATAGTTTCTAGTTTAACAAATAAGGACCCACTATCCTGTTCTCACTGTTCTAGTCTACTATCATTTACTGGACACAGTATTAAGGTCCTAAGGGTCTTGTTGGATTCGGCCTATACTGCTTGATAGAAATACAACAGAAGTGATTGCGTCATTAATAGGCTGAACTGCCCATGGAGGACTTCTGGTGTCGTGTATTGTGGTTCGCACTATTGACCTGCCATTGAAACATCATTTTTTGATGATGCGTAGATGGCAGAGCGGATAGTGTGATTCGCTTGCATGGCTAGGCGGGGTTGTCGCACGGAAGGTCCAGTGTTCAAATCCTGGGTAAGCCACTCATGTCTGTTGTTTTTCTGTTGTCTGGTGTTCTACTTCTTTATTTCCTGCGAGTGCCTGATAACATACCTTTATATTTGTTTCATATTAATTTTCTAGTTTAACCAGCTTCTTCATTGTCTGCTTCTGTTATATTCTCTCTTGACTTACAGTGCCGACGCCTATAGGTCGCTGGTCTGTTTGTTTTCGATGAACATTCTGACAGCCTGCTGTCAAAACCTTAACAGGCAAAGCAACAGATATGTTGACTGTTTTGCTGTGTGTTTTGTCTACGAATACCGTATTTGGCTCTATTTCCACTTCAGTGACACGTGTAACAAGTATTGTGTTGCCTATTTGTATCTAATAGCTGCATTCTTGTATTTTCTATTTTCCTGTAGTTGTTTTCTTCACATAGTCAAATGCCATGTCTTATTTTTCTTCTCATCTGTATGTGTCGAAATTGTTACTATTATATTCTAATTCTTTTTCTAATTGCTGTTGCGTGCACAACGCCCACCGCTTATTCGAGAATTTTAGGTTTGATTCTCGGTAATTTCTTTTTCATGTTAAAAATCACCAGCTCGTGGATGAAAGTTTCGTCTTCTGGACTCGTTAATTTGTCTGCAAACATATGAATGGTTTTATCCATGTTGAATCTTCCCAAGTTTCTTAAGTAGATGGTTTACGCCTTGGATCTCTGGAAAGAAGAGTTGGCTACCCGAAGAGCAGCAGCTGGGAGACTTTTTCAGGCCATAAATTGATGATTCCTCAGCAGAAGAGAAGTTGGTAAGAAGACGAAGATGGCTGTACACCGCTCCACCTGTGTCCCAGTCTGGATGCGAGTCATGGGCAATGACTACAACCCACAAAAGCCAGATCCAAACCTCAGAAATTAGGTATCTGAGGAAGGTGGTTGAAGTAACAAGAAGAAACATGGTCCGCAACCAGACGATACGTCAAGGCTGTCACGGATTGCCTCCCCTGCTTTGCAGTAGTGGTCCAACAGTGACCAAAACTTAAGAGTATTTAATATTGGCTTCCAAGGTATCTACCTGCGGGCAAGATTATTCTTGGCAGAGATGTAGATAGAAGGTTAATAACACTTCTACCTCAAGGGAACATTCACAAGATATTTCCAGAAGTCACGAACAATGTTGCATTGGGCTGAACAATTGTTAACGCATTATATCTGGTCCGTCGCCTTTTGTGAAGGATTTAAGCAATGGTTTAGCCCGTTCAAGCCCCTAGTTGGTGTAATCCAACGAAATCCCTCTTATAAGGTTTAGCTCTGTTTAGAGGTAAATATATGTGTAAGTATTTATATACGAGGGGCGTTCAGAAAGTAATGCACCACATCGTTTTTCTCAGGAGCTGTTTATTCAAAAAGCATGAAATTTATACACAATATACATGGATATGTCATGTAAACATCGGTATTATTCAACATAATCCCCATCAACTTGTACGTCTTTATGCCAGCGCGAAACAAGTGCATGTATTCCTAGCCCGTACCAGATTTTGTCTTGATCATGTAGCCATGTCTTCGCTGCATGAATCACTCCTTCATCATCTTCAAACGTTGTCCCACAGAGTGCATCTTTAAGTGGACCAAATAGATGAAAATCAGGGAAGCAAAGTTCAACAAACTGCTCGACGCTGTGCAAATGACTATTGGCTCCAGCTCAGTGAGAGCATCCAGATCGCAGCGCAAACAGGCAACATTAAACAAATATATGACGGTATAAAGAAAGCACTTGGCCCCCAAAAAAGTAAGACGGCACCGCTAAAAACCATCAGCGGAGAGAAGCTAACCGATAAGGGTAAGCAGATGGAGAAGTGGGTCGAGCACTACTCTGAGCTTTACGCTAGGGAAAATACCGTTACGCCTGCAGCCCTTGATGCTGTCAAATGTCTGCCAACTATGGAGGAGCTGGATGCCGAACCAACATTAGAGGAACTCAGCAAGGCCATTGATAGCTTGGCCTCTGGCAAAGCACCAGGCAGTGATGGGATTCCTCCTGATTTAATCAAATGCTGTAAGAGCACGCTATTACATCCCCTGCATAGGATGCTGTGCCAGTGCTGGGAAGAGACAACTATTCCTCAAGACATGCGAGATGCCAAGATTGTAACACTGTATAAAAATAAAGGAGACAGAAGTGATTGCAATAATTACAGAGGCATCTCTCTTCTTAGTATTGTTGGTAAGGTTGTTGCCAAAGTAATCTTAATGCGACTACACAAGTTAGCTTAGCGCATATATCCAGAGTCACAGTGTGGATTCCGAGCTGGTAGATCAACAACAGACATGATCTTCTCTCTCCGCCAGCTTCAGGAAAAATCAAGAGAGCAGAAAAGGCCTTTATATATCGCCTTTATAGACCTCACAAAAGCATTCGACCTGGTTAGTAGGGATGGACTCTTTAAAATCCTCCTGAAAATAGGCTGCCCTTCTAAAATGCTGGAAATGATAAAGTCATTCCATGACGACATGAAGGGAACAGTCCAATATGCTGGAAGCACGTCACAGCCCTTTGACATACGAAGTGGCGTTAAACAAGGCGGTGTTCTGGCTCCGACCCTCTTCGGGATCTTCTTTGCCTTACTCTTGAAACATGCATTCAGAGATGCAACTGAAGGAATATGCCTTCACACTAGATCAGATGGCCGTCTGTTTAATCTTTCAAGGCTGAGGGCAAAAACAAAAATCAGAAGGGTCACTATAAGAGACTTGTTGTTCGCTGATGATGCTGCAGTCGTCACTCAAAGCCAACAGGAGTTTCAGAACTTGATGAATCGCTTCACTAAAGCATGCAAGGACTTTGGGCTCACAATAAGTCTGAAGAAAACGAATGTGCTGAGTCAGGATGCGGGTGCTGCACCAGTTATCACTATCGATAACTATGAATTGGCAGTGGTGCACCACTTCACATACCTAGGGTCTACCATCAATGACAAACTCTCACTGGATACAGAAATTGACAGCCGCATTGGCAAAGCTGCAGCTACCTTTGCCGCCTCACATCGCGTGTTGGGGGAAACTCCAAACTCACAATGAAGACCAAAGCTGCGGTATATAATGCCTGCGTCACCAGCACACTCCTAAATGGCAGCGAGACCTGGACGACCTATGCTAAGCAAGAAAGAAGGCTCAATACCTTCCATTTACGGTGTCTATGCCGCATCCTCGGCATCTCGTGGAAAGATAGTGACAAATGTCGAGGTGTTGTCACGTGCTGGCCTTCAAAGTATGTATACACTGCTTAGACAACGCAGACTTCGCTGGTGTAGTGGATTTGATGGTACTGTATGATTGTGATATTACCTAGTGTGATGCATGAGGTCAGCTGTGAAGGCTCCTGAGATAAATGTAGCTGTGAATTTACAGAAGGCCCTTCTTGCTACCACTACGACCTCACACCTATCTTTTTTACTAATGAATGTGGCTACGTTAAAATTCTAGGGTACTGATATGTAATGTGTTGTGGTAGTTTACATACACACACACAGATTTTTAATAAGTCTAATAATATTACTAAAATGTTATAACACACTGAACTAACTCAAGCTGTGTAAAATTTTGATAGTAAATTTTCTTTAAGTTTATTTGTTCTGAACCAAGGTTTTATGTTGGTCAGAACATATGAAAGGTTTTGAAATTATGAATAAACTGCATGAATATATGGCATAATAAATGAAAGGTGTGTACATCTGTATTTTACAAGACTAGTTAATATTACTACTGTTTATAGTTGTAATTTATCTGGGAGAACGATTAATGGATGTGCTGTTGGGGTGGCCTCATCACTCCCTGTCTATGGCGACTAAACATTGTCCATTTATTGATGGGAATATAGTTGGTGTGTTAGAAAATAAGTTGGTGAATGTCCAGCAGTCCAGACGCTCACGTATCTTGACTGAGTAGTTCTGGTGCTGGAATCTGGTGGCCCCACCTCTCCGTGCTTGGGGGCAATATAAGGATGCTCTGCCAAAATATTAGACTGCACGGGTTCACTCTTGTATTATTCAACACATCATTTGACACCCCATTGGTGCCAAATAAAAAACTCACAGTTCTGAAATAAAAGTATTGGTCATGTGTCAGAATTCCATCCTCTAAACCATTTCTGCACACAACTCTACACACAACAACACCACATAGACGGGGTCAGATCTCTCTGACCATACAGCACATCTTACCAAGTTGGTTTCACATAGGATAAGTTCCCCCAGACTACATATTCTGAAATATGTTCATTAGCTTCTTGCCATAGAATAGGATAGGTGATATGTTCCACTGATCTCAACACTTGATCCGCCCTTCATAATCCTTGCTGGAGTTTATGTATTTTGTTTATCTCTAGACCCTGAACTGGGGCGGGGGGTCTAGAGCGAATCCTTACTTGTTGTAAGGGATAGATTTTGATATGGCAGTATCAAATCACTCGAAACATTAAACAATATTAAAATATACAAAGAAGTACTTTCAGTCTTACCAGAATTATGAATAGAGAACACAGTTATATGCTAGCAAAACTCAGCTGAGCTGCTGGCTCAAGTATGGCGTCCCTCTAAATATTTCAATTAGCTTCTGGGAATCACACCACTGAATTATTTACTGTGTCTACTACTGGACAACTTATGATGAATGGCAAAAATGCGCGTCTGAGCGCCGATAATATGTTTATCTGTGGCCAATCACCGCCTTTTTTCCTTTTCAAATTCAAACCTCCTACCAAAAGTCAATTCAGTCATACCTCAGTCAAGTATGTATTATTGTCTGTTGGTCCGTCTGTCTCTACTTGCGTTTCACAAAAAAAAAAACACTTGTTTTTTGAACCAACTCTGCCGTCCCCTACACAATTTTGCCTTTAAAGTTATTTTTAGCCACAATTCTCCACCACATTCCCTCTCTTTCATTCCAACTAGATTTTAGCACTTGAGTCTCAAGGCCGCAATTTTTGAAAATTAGGGACATTTTTTGTTTCAATGCAGTCGCTCGCTGATATGAACAACACAGTCTTTTGTCAATATCTTTCTTATTATCTATCCGTCTGTATAAATGAAAGCATATTATTTCACTGCTCAAGATGGGCCATCAGGCCAGCTAGGTTTTATATTCCTAACATTATTATTAAGAAAAAGTTACTTTTCAAGGTTAGTTGGTTTTTTGAAATATTTTCGAGCATCTTCTGTAATGCGTTTGCCGCTGAATTCAAATAAACGGACTAAGTTATCGCAAAAGCGTCCAAGAAATGAC
Source organism: Oreohelix idahoensis (assembly GCA_024509875.1). Taxonomy (NCBI): domain Eukaryota; kingdom Metazoa; phylum Mollusca; class Gastropoda; order Stylommatophora; family Oreohelicidae; genus Oreohelix; species Oreohelix idahoensis. Next base: position 420,685 of record JAMPIV010004653.1, read on the forward strand.
TGTTGCGTATAATAGCTAAGGTCCCTTTTGTCGATTTCTTTACCTTGTGTCAACTTGGGGACGTGAATTTTTTTCCTTTCCCCACCAATTGCGTCTTTTTAGCCTTGCTAGTTTCAAGCACGTGTTCAGTCATATTTTTTCCTTTTGATCTCCGTTCTCATCCCGTTCCAAGGGTAAATGTTTTGCCTTCACGTCTAACAAGTTAGTTTCCATGGCGGGTGGTGACCCGCGGCGTGGGCGATCATGTCGTCTAGTAGCTTACGCATTAATTTTATCCCTACATGTTATCTTTGGAGATATTTTAACGTTGTATCACGGTTAATTTTATCACACATCTCCCCACTTGAAAACATGCCTACGGCAAGTTCCAAAACCAGTGATACACATAGATAAAATTACTTCTCACGCCTGCCACTACTCTAATTTTGATCACAGGGGTGCCGACTGAGGAAATCTGCACCGACATTCAATTTGCGGCTTGCATAAGCGACTGGGTTCAGTTCCCCATCAGGTGAAGATGATCTTTGCAACAAAGCCGCCCCGAGTCCTACATTACTTGCATCTGTTCTTACGACAAAATCCTGTGTCAAATCAGGCAGTTTGAGAATAGGCTTGCTAGTGAGTTTTTCCTTAAGTCTTGGAACGCTAATTCACTTTGCGCAGTCCAAATAATTTTATCTGGAAGTCCCTTGCGAGTCAGATCAGTCAGAGGAGCACAAATAGAGTTAAAATCTTTGATGTATTTTTGATCAAATCCGCATAACGACACGAATGATCGCACGTCCTTTTTTGTTTGTGGTCTAGGTGCTCTCTGCAGTTTTTCCAAGTTCTTGGGATCAGGGGTCATGTTACCCTGATATACAGTGTGTCCCAAGAATTCCAACTCTTTGCATCCAATACAACATTTTGTTGGCCTAGCAGTTAAGTTCGCCTCCCTAAGCCTATTAAATAACATTTTTAGAGCGTCAATGTGTTCTTCAAATGTCTCTGTGGCGACGAGAATATCATCCATGAAATTCGTGATACATGGGTTATTCAGGGGATCCAACAATTTGCGCATCATCCTTGAAAATACACTCGGAGCATTTTTCAGTCCGAATGGTAGCATGTTGAATTCATAATGTCCATCCGATGTGCTAAATGCTAAATAAGGTCTCACTTCAGGCCTCACTGGAATCTGGTAATAGCCTTTACTAAGATCCACCTTTGAAAAGTATTTTGCCTTGTTTAATCTGGCAAATAACTGTTTTGTGTCTGGTAATGGATCCACTTGTCCTTCTGTGACAGCATTCAGTTTCCTGTAATCTATGCACAGTCTGTGTTCTCCAGACGGTTTTCTCAACAAAACGACACTAGAACTAAAAGATGATTCACTGTGCGAAATAATCCCCTCCTTCAACAAATACTCTATTTCTTCCTTCAATGCCTTCTCCTTCGCGAACGGAATAGAATAGGCTCTCATACAGATTGGGTTTGAGTCTACCAGTTTCATGTCATACTGTAGCAAATTTGTATGGCCTGGTTTATCTGTTAATACATCTGTATGTTCCTCCAGAACCTGTTGAACTCTCTCCCTCTGATTTTTAGTCAGGTGCGTACTGACTTTTACCTGTGCTGCTGTTTCACAAGGATGTAATGGGTATTCATGTGAGGTGAGTGGTTCCTTTTGCATTTGAGTTGCGATAGCCAAGGTCAGTAAGGGGGTGCTTTCCTGGAGTGGTCTGTCCAGATACTTCTTTAACAGGTTTACATGATAAACTTTCTCCTTCCCCTTTTTGTCAATTTTATAGTTTGTTCTAGACACCTTCTCTAGAACCGTATATGGACCTTGCCATCCAATTTGTAATTTATTCTGGCTACCGGGTAGTAGAAGCAGCACCTTCTCTCCCACAGCTAGTTCTCTGTCCTTTGCCTTCCTATTAAAATATGCTGCATGTTTCTTCCTGGCTTGTTTCAAATTATCATTTGCCAGTTTCCATCCAGCTTTCAAACGAGTGGTCAGTTCGTTCACGTATTGATAAGATGAGGTAACAGTCTCTTCCGCCTTCTCATCTGTCCAGGTCCTTAGTAGTGCTACATCTGGATTTTAATTTTCATACTTATTTTTCATGGAACCCGTCGGGTCCCTTCCATTAGAAGCTTATAGTGAGGATTTTTCTTCCTAGAATCATCACTCACAAATCGACCACTACCAATTTTTTTCTTGGGTTTGTCTCCCCACTTTAGATTGCTTATGAGAGATCTTCGCTCTCTTTTCTGTTCTTCCAGTTTATATAAGTCTGACCGAGGGATTGTCATCTTATCCTGGGTAAAATTTCTTCTTTGTACTCTTCGCATAGTGGCCATGTTAATCCATTCAAGTGAAGACTGGGTGTGAAAAGGGGGCTCCCATTGCACTTTGTCTACCTGAGTATAATAATTTTTCTTTCCAGGCCTAAGAATGCCCTGTGGCGTTTCTAGGTCCTGCACATATTTTCCCTTTGTGGGTGTTCCCTCATGAAATACGCCACATGCTTCTACAAAGTTTTCAATATCGACATTTACGTCGGGCCAATAGTATTTTCGAGCAACTTTTTGGCAGATGGTACCGACTTTTTCATGGTCCCCATCTTTTCCAACATGTAAGCTCCTTATTAAATTTGCCCTATATATCTTGGGAAGAACCAACTGTCCGTGACCAGTGGATCTAGTTCCTGTCTTCCTGTATAGCAATCTGTTCTTCATAAAATATTCCCCCTTGCTCGGAGGTGTGTGGCATTTGGGCAATTTTTTAAAACATGGCTTGAGTGTCCTATCCTCAGCCTGCGCCTTCCTCATCTCCTCTGGATGAGCATTTATAGGTTCACCTTCTTCCTCCTTCTTCTGTGACCTGGTCTGCACTGTCGCCATGATCACAGGTCTCTCGGGATTCCCCAAGAAGACGTATCTACACCCCAATATCAGAGGGTAGATTGGTTCATCTATCACTGCTGCTCTGATTTCTCCTTCCACATAGCGAGTTTTCACCGTTATCCTTGCGATGGGAAGTGTCATGAGTGGTATGTCCTTAGTCGCCCCTTGTATTTCCACTGTTTCTGTGGTATACTGACTTGGGTCCACTAGGCTAGACTTCACAACTGAATCATAATCCAAACCTGTATCATAAAGGCACCTTATGGTGACCCCATTACAAATAACATCCTCACAAACTGGGGGGTGATAAGGTTCCTGCTGTCCATTAGGATTAACCTTTAATCTTTGAGTCCCCGACTTCATTGCAGCAATGTTTGAAGGTTTCCTTCTACAAAATTCGGTGTTATGGTTATCTTTCTTGCACCATTTACACCATCTTTTTCCTTGGTTAAACGGTTTTCTTTCATTGGATTTTTGGTCATTGAACTGTGAGTTTCTGTCTCGATAGTCATTTCTTGGCCGTTCAAAGTTTGTCCTACCTTTATTACCCTGTTCTCTATTATCAAATTTATTAAATTGCTGTGGAGCTTTAAAATTGTCTATGTGCTTCTTTTTAGCACCACTTACCTCTGCCTGGGCTGCCTGATACCTCTCAGCGACATTTAAAACCTCCCCCAACTTCTCTGCACCTTGTTCCATGAGAAATTTTCTCATGTCTGGAGCCATGGACTCTCTCAATTGCTCAATCATGATCATCTCTTTAAGATCTTGGGTCTTCCCCAGAGCCGTCCATTTCTCCAAATAGGTTTCCAGTCTGGCAGAGAATTGGTGGTATGTCTCCCCAGACAACAGTTTGGCATTTCTAAATTTCTTACGATAAAATTCACCATTTTTTTCGTACCTTAATAACAAAGCCTGCTTTAACATGTCATAATTGTCTTGGTCTTCTCTGTTCATTTTTGCGAAGACTTCATAAGAAGTACCTCTCAGTCCCTGTGATAACTTTAAACTCCACCTCTCTCTCTCTAACCCATATGTAGTAGCTAATAACTCAAAACGTCCGAGGTACCCCTCTATGTCATCGTCTTTTTCAACAAAATGGTCTAAATGAAACCCCATAGCTGATGTTGAGGCTCCCAGACTGGGCGTAGCATCTGAGGCAAAAGGGCTGGCACCATTTTCAGGAGCCTGGCCTTGTAGCTCCAGCTCCCTTAGTCGTAATTCGTGCTCCCTTTGCAACCTTCTATCTTCTGCCTCCCTTTGCTGTCGTTTTTCTTCTGCCTCTAAGGCTTTAGCCTCTTTGTCAGCCTCAATCTGCAGCCTCTTAGCCTCAGCCTCAATTTGCAACCTCTTAGTCTCAGCCTCAATTTGTAGCCTCTTCTCTTCAGCTAATCTTTCAGACTCTAATTTTCTTTCAGCCTCTTTTTCTAATCTTCTTTCTTCCCGTTCAATATACTTATCACATTCAGCCGTTACATATTGAATTAAAACCTGACCATCCATTCCCATATCCTTTGCCGTTAGCACAGCAGCTGATCTGAATTTGGCTAGCTCCGCCATACTTTTTAGACAATTTAGCAATGAGCAAGATAAAATTTCCAACCACTAAAGTAATTCTAATTACTATAGTCTAAAGTAATTCTAATTAGCCAGTTAACTAATTAATTACCACTGGCTGTGAAGATTCACCAACTTTTATTTTCACTTTTAATTTTAAGGGACACTTAATTTTTATAATGTGTTTCCCTAATTTAATTCTCCCACCAGGAGATCCTAATATTACTGTTGAGCTAATGATTCCGGGACAAGAGACCCCAATATATGTAGTGGATTTGATGGTACTGTATGATTGTGATATTACCTAGTGTGATGCATGAGGTCAGCTGGGAAGGCTCCTGAGATAAATGTAGCTGTGAATTTACAGAAGGCCCTTCTTGCTACCACTACGACCTCACACCTATCTTTTTTACTAATGAATGTGGCTACGTTAAAATTCTAGGGTACTGATATGTAATGTGTTGTGGTAGTTTACATACACACACACAGATTTTTAATAAGTCTAATAATATTACTAAAATGTTATAACACACTGAACTAACTCAAGCTGTGTAAAATTTTGATAGTAAATTTTCTTTAAGTTTATTTGTTCTGAACCAAGGTTTTATGTTGGTCAGAACATATGAAAGGTTTTGAAATTATGAATAAACTGCATGAATATATGGCATAATAAATGAAAGGTGTGTACATCTGTATTTTACAAGACTAGTTAATATTACTACTGTTTATAGTTGTAATTTATCTGGGAGAACGATTAATGGATGTGCTGTTGGGGTGGCCTCATCACTCCCTGTCTATGGCGACTAAACATTGTCCATTTATTGATGGGAATATAGTTGGTGTGTTAGAAAATAAGTTGGTGAATGTCCAGCAGTCCAGACGCTCACGTATCTTGACTGAGTAGTTCTGGTGCTGGAATCTGGTGGCCCCACCTCTCCGTGCTTGGGGGCAATATAAGGATGCTCTGCCAAAATATTAGACTGCACGGGTCCACTCTTGTATTATTCAACACATCATTTGACACCCCATTGGTGCCAAATAAAAAACTCACAGTTCTGAAATAAAAGTATTGGTCATGTGTCAGAATTCCATCCTCTAAACCATTTCTGCACACAACTCTACACACAACAACACCACATAGACGGGGTCAGATCTCTCTGACCATACAGCACATCTTACCAAGTTGGTTTCACATAGGATAAGTTCCCCCAGACTACATATTCTGAAATATGTTCATTAGCTTCTTGCCATAGAATAGGATAGGTGATATGTTCCACTGATCTCAACACTTGATCCGCCCTTCATAATCCTTGCTGGAGTTTATGTATTTTGTTTATCTCTAGACCCTGAACTGGGGCGGGGGGTCTAGGGCGAATCCTTACTTGTTGTAAGGGATAGATTTTGATATGGCAGTATCAAATCACTCGAAACATTAAACAATATTAAAATATACAAAGAAGTACTTTCAGTCTTACCAGAATTATGAATAGAGAACACAGTTATATGCTAGCAAAACTCAGCTGAGCTGCTGGCTCTAGTATGGCGTCCCTCTAAATATTTCAATTAGCTTCTGGGAATCACACCACTGAATTATTTACTGTGTCTACTACTGGACAACTTATGATGAATGGCAAAAATGCGCGTCTGAGCGCCGATAATATGTTTATCTGTGGCCAATCACCGCCTTTTTTCCTTTTCAAATTCAAACCTCCTACCAAAAGTCAATTCAGTCATACCTCAGTCAAGTATGTATTATTGTCTGTTGGTCCGTCTGTCTCTACTTGCGTTTCACAAAAAAACACACTTGTTTTTTGAACCAACTCTGCCGTCCCCTACACAATTTTGCCTTTAAAGTTATTTTTAGCCACAATTCTCCACCACATTCCCTCTCTTTCATTCCAACTAGATTTTAGCACTTGAGTCTCAAGGCCGCAATTTTTGAAAATTAGGGACATTTTTTGTTTCAATGCAGTCGCTCGCTGATATGAACAACACAGTCTTTTGTCAATATCTTTCTTATTATCTATCCGTCTGTATAAATGAAAGCATATTATTTCACTGCTCAAGATGGGCCATCAGGCCAGCTAGGTTTTATATTCCTAACATTATTATTAAGAAAAAGTTACTTTTCAAGGTTAGTTGGTTTTTTGAAATATTTTCGAGCATCTTCTGTAATGCGTTTGCCGCTGAATTCAAATAAACGGACTAAGTTATCGCAAAAGCGTCCAAGAAATGACTGTTGCGTATAATAGCTAAGGTCCCTTTTGTCGATTTCTTTACCTTGTGTCAACTTGGGGACGTGAATTTTTTTCCTTTCCCCACCAATTGCGTCTTTTTAGCCTTGCTGGTTTCAAGCACGTGTTCAGTCATATTTTTTCCTTTTGATCTCCGTTCTCATCCCGTTCCAAGGGTAAATGTTTTGCCTTCACGTCTAACAAGTTAGTTTCCATGGCGGGTGGTGACCCGCGGCGTGGGCGATCATGTCGTCTAGTAGCTTACGCATTAATTTTATCCCTACATTTTATCTTTGGAGATATTATAACGTTGTATCACGGTTAATTTTATCACAGCTGGCTTGGCCATGTTCGCCGCATGGAAGATGGTCGCATCCCAAAAGATATCTTCTACGGACAATTAGCAGATGGCAAGAGAACAGTTGGGCGACCACAGCTGAGGTTCAAAGATGTGTGCAAGAGAGATATGAGGGCACTGGACATGGATCCAGCAACATGGGAGGATGAAGCTGCCGATCGCACTAAGTGGCGATGCTATTTACGGCGCCACCTCAGATTGGGCGAAGAGAGGCTCACACAACAAACAGAGGAGGGGAGAAAACGTCGAAAATAAGCAGCTGAGGGCTGTCACCTCATGGGCGCATTCCCATAGTCAGTTATGACTGAAGGGGCTATTATGTTATTATTATTATTAATCCCCATCAACTTGTACGGCTTTATGCCAGCGCGAAACAAGTGCATGTATTCCTAGCCCGTACCAGATTTTGTCTTGATCATGTAGCCATTTCGATGGTACGCAACCAGACGATACGTCAAGGCCTAAAATGCCACCCCCTACAGACCCAAGTAGAACAGTCCCAACTAAGATGGTTTGGCCATGTCTGCAGAATGGGAGAAGATCGGCTACCACGACAAGCATGGGAAACAAAGAGCCAAGGATCCAGACCCCGAGGACGACCCAGAGTCCGCTGGGAGGACAACATTAGACAATCTTTGAAGGACCGAGGACTAGAATGGAACCAGGCCAGGAGGAAGACAACCGATAGAATAGTCTGGCGCTCTCTCTTCCAAACCTCTACACCTCACGGTAGAAGGGGAACGACTAAGTAAGTATGTAGCCATTTCTTCGCTGCATGAATCACTCCTTCATCATCTTCAAACGTTGTCCCACGGAGTGCATCTTTAAGTGGACCAAATAGATGAAAATCAGAGGGTGCCAAATCGGGACTATAGGGTGGATGGGGTAGTACAGTCCAACCCAATTTGGTGATTGCTTCCCGTGTTGCCAGACTTGTGTGAGGTCGCGCATTGTCGTGAAGGAGAAGCAGGTCTGCTGGATTCTTGTGCGGACGAATTCTGCGAAAACGTTGATTGAGTTTTTTCAATGTCTTAATGTAAGCTTGCGAATTGATTGTCTCTCCTCTTGGCATAACGTCCACAAGAATCACACCTTCAATGTCCCAAAAGACAGTGATCATGACCTTTCCAGCTGAAGGAATTGTCTTGAATTTCTTTCTTCATGGTGGTTGCGGATGATGCCACTCCATTGACTGTCTTTTTGTCTCAGGTTCAAAATGATGTGCCCAGGTTTCGTCACCTGTAACGATCTTAGCCAAAAAGTTCTCTCCATCAGCATTGAAACGCTACAACAATTCAGAAGAAATTGCTTTCCTTTGCAATCGGTGGTCATTTGTGAGACTTCGAGGAACCCATCTTGCGCAAACCTTAGAAAATCCGAGAGTTTTTATAACTGCATTTGCACTACCAATGCTGACTGACAGCTGTAAGGCCAATTGTTGAGTAGTGATTCGCCTATCACTAAGAATAATGCCCTCAGCGCATTTCAACATTTCTGCGTTGGTGGCTGTGGCAGGACGTCCACAGGGCGGCCGATCAAGCAGCTCCGTATCTCCACTTCCTGATTCTTTGATTCTCTGAACCCAGCGACTGACTGTACTCCTGTCGACTGCAAAACTTCCATACACATCACATAGACGCTTGTGAATGTTCACAACAGTTTCCTTCTCTGCAACGAGAAATTCTATCACAATTCGCTGCTTATAACGTAAGTTGCTAACACACTCCATTTCAACGGTTTAGGGCAGCCGTATTATGTGGCCGGTTGCGGTGCAATTTGGTGCACACAATTGGCACATGCAATATTTGAAGTGTGCAAAATTTCATGCTTCTATCTTCATTACTAGCTGAGAAAAACGATGTGGTGCATTACTTTCTGAACGCCCCTCGTGTATATATATATATATATATATATATATATATATATATATATATATATATATATATATATATATATATATATATATATATATATATATATATATATATATATATATATTAAATATTGTGGCTCATACGTTTCCTTTCATACATATAACTGAATCAACTATTATTGTTTAGTTTTTAAAACAACAGGTAACAAATTTAATAGTGAATTAGTCTTTAACAGGTTAAAATAAATATGGAAAAGATTAGTGGAATTTTGATGGACATAAAGTTCTCGTCATTGAGACGTAGGTGGGAATTTAACCTTATACAAGTTTAACTGAAATGTCCTTTTTGCTGGTGCCTTTTTGTTAGCACTTAGCTTGTATGAGTGAGTCCTGCCGCCTAGGTTTTCGTCACGTTGTTCCGGTGAAGAATGTACTTCTCTCACGCGAGTGGCGTTGTAACTTCAGTACTTCATACAGTCTGATAGCTTGTAACCACGTACTTTTAGAAAAAAATAGAAAGACAAAAATGCCTCTGCTAAGTACACTGAGTTGGAAGTTTAACAGGCGCATCCTCTCGTTGTCCACCCACCAATGTTAATCTCTCTTCTTCTTCTTTGATCCTTAGCCGCCGACCGTCAAAGCAGTCAGTGGCCATCACGCCTAGTGGCGTCTTGTAGGGCAACAACAAATTGATTCCACTTTGCTCTGTCGGCGGCCATCCTTCGTACAGTGCCCCAACTCTGGTTCATTCTTTGCATCTCAGCCTCCACAGTCCTCCGCCAGGTTGTTTTTGGTCGGCCTCTCTTTCGTTTTCCTTCAGGGGTCCAAAGCATAGCTGTTCTTGTGATGGCATCGGGGTCTCTTCTGAGGACATGGCCAACCCAGCTCCAGCGTCTGCCAGCTATGATGGTGTGCATGTCCTCTTGCTTGCTCCGAGTAAGCAGATCTTGGTTGGTGATGGTATTCGGCCAAAAGATTCGGTGAATTTTTCTTAGGCATGTTGTGTGAAAAGAGGACAATTTCGACATTTCCTTCTCTGTAACTCTCCAGCATTCCGCACCACAGAGAAGCACAGAAAGCACACAGCTCTGATATAATCTTAATTTTGTGCTTGTGCTGTATTGAGAGGACTTCCAGATGTTGTTTAGGCTAAAAAAGGCTGTTCTTGCCTTATTCATTCTGATGTTGATGTCTTTGCCTGCCCCGCCGTCTGGTGTTACTATGCATCCTAGGTATGTGAATGTGTCTGTCTGTACCAGTTGCTGATTCCTTACTGATATGGGCTCAGAGTTGCTCACATTGAGCGTCATGACCTCTGACTTCTTTAAATTGATGTTCAAGCCCACCTGCTGGCTAAACTTATTTAGTCTATCCGTTTTTTCCTGGATGTGTTGATGTGAATGTGCTAGTAGTGCAATGTCATCTGCATATTCCAGATCTTCCAATGTAGAAAATGTAGTCCATCTTATTCCTCTTGGACTGCCCTCTGTTGTCTGGCGCATCACCCAATCTATGACTGTTAAAAATAGAGTGGTTGATAAGGGGCAACTCTGTCGTACTCCTGTCTTCACCTGAAAGGTTAGGTTGCTCTGCCCAACACTACACGTAAAGTTGGCATAGAGGCTTTTATGATTGACACTATGACGCTTGGAATTCCATAAGCCCTCAGTATTTTCCATAAACTGTCCCTATGTATGCTGTCAAAAGCCTTTTCAAAATGAACGAAATTAATGTACAGCTGTCTTTGTCATTCTGAGCACTGCTCTATAATGTTCCTGAGAGTGAATATATGATCTACACATCTTCTTCTTCTTCTTCTTCGATCCTTAACCACCGACCGTCAAAGCAGTCAGTGGCCATCACGCCTAGTGGCGTCTTGTAGGGCAACAACAAATTGATTCCACTTTGCACGGTCGGTGGCCATCCTTCGTACAGTGCCCCAACTCTGGTTCATTCTTTGCATCTCAGCCTCCACAGTCCTCCGCCAAGTTGTTTTTGGTCGGCCTCTCTTTCGCTTTCCTTCGGGGGTCCAAAGCATAGCTGTTCTTGTGATGGCATCGGGGTCTCTTCTGAGGACATGACCAACCCAGCTCCAGCGTCTGCCAGCTATGATGGTGTGCATGTCCTCTTGCTTGCTACGAGTAAGCAGATCTTGGTTGGTGATGGTATTCGGCCAAAAAATGCGGTGAATTTTTCTTAGGCATGTTGTGTGAAAAGAGGACAATTTTGACATTTCCTTCTCTGTGACTCTCCAGCATTCCGCACCATAGAGAAGCACAGAAAGCACGCAGCTCTGGTATAATCTTAATTTTGTGCTTGTGCTGTATTGGGAGGACTTCCAGATGTTATTTAGGCTAAAGAAGGCTGTTCTTGCCTTATTCATTCTGATGTTGATGTCTTTGCCTGCCCCACCGTCTGGTGTTACTATGCTTCCTAGGTATGTGAAGGTATCTGTCTGTACCAATTGCTGATTTCTTACTGATATGGGCTCAGGGTTGCTCACATTGAGCGTCATGACCTCAGACTTCTTTAAATTGATGTTCAAGCCCACCTGCTGGCTAAATTTATTAAGTCTATCCGTTTTTTCCTGGATGTGTTGATGTGAATGTGCCAGCAGTGCAATGTCATCTTCTGTTCTTTCTAAATCCTGCTTGTTCTTTCCTCAGTTTGTGGTCTACTGATTTTGAAATTCTCTGTATAATTATCCTGCCTAGTATTTTGCTGGGAACTGAGAGAAGAGTGATTCCTCTCCAATTATTGCAGTCTGCAAGATCTCCCTTCTTGGGCAATTTAACAATTATTCCTTTGTTCCACTCTGTTTGTGTAGTCCCCGTTTTCTAGACTTGTGCAAATAGTGGTTCTAATAGTTCTGCTGCTAGCTCAGGGTCTGTCTTAAATAGCTCTGCATTTGGGAAGCCGCGCTAGCGTAGCGGTTACAACACCGCTCTGGCGACCGGGTGATTCAGGATCAAACCCGGGCGACGGCATTTGAGGATTTTTCGTCGACCGGGAATTGGACTGGATTAACTCGAGACCTGGCGAGTACATTTGAAGGAGTGTCGTCGACCAGGGATTGGCGGCTCCTGAGCCGACCAAGCTCTAATGGGTACCTCCGAAATCGGAGAGTATCTGCCTGAATGACGAGGGACACCTGTCTCTGTACAAGAAAAAGGGATACTCACGTAAAATCAATGTCAGGTTAGACATTAACAATAACCTGAGATTTCGCCTCGAGTATTAGCGGGCGTACGAAAAAAAAAAAAAAAAGCTCTGCATTTAAGTTATCATGGCCAGGAGCTTTTCCGTTCTTTAACCCTTTGATTGCTGTGATGATTTCTTCTTTTCGTGGAATGTCTGTATTTACATCTAGATCGTTTTCAGCCTCAGGAACATTCAATTGTGTCTCTGGTGGTTCCTTGTTCAGAGTTTCTCTGAAGTTCTCTGCCCATCTTGTTTCCTGTCCCTCTGCTGTCGTGATGAGATTTCCTTGCTTATCTCTTACTAATGTAATATTGTTTGCACCTCGTTTTCCGCTGATGAATTTAGTTATTTTATATACTGTGCTTTGTTCATTTCTCTGTGCTGCCTCTTCTGCCTGTCTTGCAAGATCGTCTAAGAAATTCCTTTTGTTGGCTCGAGTTTGTCGTTTAACTTCCTTGTCCAGCTGACTGTACTGTTCGCTATATAGTTGCTTTAACCTGGGGGACTTCGCTTCTGTTTTCTTTCTTTTCATTTCCTTTCTCAGTGTTATGGTGTTTAATGTTTCTGGTGTTATCCAGCCTTGCTTCTTCCTTTCCTGGAATCCCAAGCATGATTTGCTGTTTTCCTTATATATTGTTGAAATGGTGTTGAATTTCTGGTCTATTGTAGTGAAATTGACCGAGATACAACGGTAAAATACTCCAAAGATAACATTTAAGGATAAAAAACATAATGCGTAAGCTGCTGATGTACATGATCGCCTAGACCGCGGGTCATCATCCTCTATAAATTTTGCCTTGCTAGACAGGAGGGGAACGGAGGATCAAAAAGGAAAAAATATGACTGGAAAGATTGCGTAGCAAGGCTAAGGAGACGCAATTGGGGGGGATGGAGGAAAGTAAAAAATTCACGTTCCCCAAATTGACACGAGGTACGGAAATGGACGCTTTTGCGATACTAAGATTTTGATTTGAATTGAGCGGCAGAACGCGGATGGTAGGAAAATTACAAAAATTTAAAAAGTAAATTTTCTTAATATTAATGTTAGGAATATAAAAATTAGCTGGCCGGATGGCCTATTCTGAGCAGTGAACTAATATGATCTTAATTTTACAAACGGATAGATAATATTGAAGATAATGACAAAAGACAGTGTAGTTCACATCATCGCTAGACTATATTGAATCTAAAAGTGTCACAATTTGCACACAAAAACACGACCTTGGGAACAGGTGTTCAAAGTTACTTATTATGGAGGAGAGGGTTTTTGAGCGGTAGCTGTGTCTAAATATAACTTTTTACGACAAAATTTTAAGGGGAGAGAAAGGTTGCTTCAAAAATCAAGCACATTTTTTTTAGAAACACAAGTAGAGACGGACAGACTAACAGATAACCATCCATACTTGACTGAAGCATGACTGAAATGACTTTAGTGTAGAAATTTGAAATTAAAAATAAACCTTGGCAGTGATTGGCCACAGACAATCATATCATTAGCGCTCAGAGCGCATTTGGGGTCATTCTTCAATAATTGTTCAGTGTTAGACACAGATTTTAAAGTGTGGTGTGTTCCCATATGAAAGACAGTGAATAAATTTAGGGACGCCATACTATAGCCAGCAGCTCAGCTGAGTTTTGCTAGCAATTCTGTGTTATGTATTCTTAATCTGGTAAGATTGAAATTATTTCTTTATATATTTTGAATATTGTTTCATGTTCGAGTGATTTGATACTGCCATATCAAAATCTAGCCTTACAAACAAGTAGGGATTTTGCTCTAGACCCCCCGCCCAAGTCAGGGTCTAGGGACCAACAAGGTACATAAACTACAGCAAGGATTATGCAAGATATATCAAGCGTTGAAACAGATTACCTATCTTCTTTTAGGGCCAACAACTAATAAATATTTTCAGAATCTATAGTCTGGGAGGATCTATCTGAGGTAAACCCACCATGGTAACTGTGCTGTTTGGTCAGAGAGATCTGACCTGTCTGTATGATGTGGTTGTTGTGTCAGTGTGGTGTCCAGACGTGGGTATAGAATAGATTTTGACACATAGCCCATACTTTGATTGCAGAGCTGTGAGTTTTCTATCGACAACAAAGCAGAGTCTATTCGGTGGGTGACTTTACTCGAGTGTATCTGTGCAGTTCTTGTGACAGAGACCACCATTATTGCCCGCCAGCACGGAGAGGTGGGACCGCAAGTTTTCAGCACCAGAGCTACAAAAAGATGAGTGAGCCTCTGGTCTGCTGGACATTCACCAACTATTGGTAGTGACTAATATCCCCATAAAAATTCCCACCATTTTCTGGACATTGTGTAGTCAATATAGACAGGTGTGATGAGGCCACCCCAACAGCACAAACATTAACTATCCTCCCAAGTAGATGACTACTAGAACATTTTAATAAAACTAACTAGTATAGTACATATATATGTACACTATTGCATTTATGATATAATATTCCATGCATTTTTTCATAAATTTTAAATCCTTCTTTTAAAACAAGTTCTGGTCAATAAAACTTGATCCAGAACAAATAAATGTAATATAATTATATCAAAAACTTTATACACGTGAGTTAGTTCAGTGTATTTTAACACTTGTTAATCTTATTAGTCTTCTTAAATGTCTGTGGGTGTATTTATAACTAACACACCACATTACACATCATTACACTAGACACTTTACGTAGCCACATTCATTAAGAAAAAAAAAATTAAGTGTGAGGTCGTAGTGGTAGCAAGAAAGGCCTTCTGACAATTCTCAACTACATTTTATCTCAGGAGCCTTCACAGCTGGCCTCATACAATTACATTTAGTAATAACACCATCATACAATACCATCAACACCACTACATAAATTGGGGTCTTGTCCAGGGATAATTAGCCCAACAGTAATATTAGGATCTCCTGGTGGGAGAAATAAAAGTAGGGAAATAAATTGTAAAATTTCCTTTAAAATTAAAAGTGTCCCTGCAGATAAAAGTTGGTGAATCTTCACAGCCAGTAATAATTAATTAGTTAACTGGTTAGTTAGAATTAGTTAGACTATAGTCATATAGTAATTAGAAGTACTTAGTGTATTTACTGGTTAGAGATTTATCTTGTATATTATTATATTGTCTAAAAAGTATGGCGGAGCTGGCAAAATTTAGATCAGCTGCTGTGCTCACCGCGAAGGAGATGGGAATGGATGGTCAAATTTTAATTCAATACGTAACGACTGAATGTGATAAATATATTGAACGGGAAGAAAGGAGATTAGAAAAAGAGGCTGAAAGAAAATTAGAGGCTGACAGGTTAGCTGAAGAAAAGAGATTACAAATTGAGGCTGATAGAGAAATTAAGAGGCTGCAGATTGAGGCAGAAGAAAAACGACAGCAAAGGGAGGCAGAAGATAAAAAGGCCGAAAGGGAGGCAGAAGATAAAAAGGCCGAAAGGGAGGCAGAAGATAGAAGGTTGCAGAGGGAGCACGAATTACGACTAAGGGAGCTGGAATTACAAGGGCAGGCTCCTGAAAATGGTGCCAGCCCTTTTGCCTCAGATGCTACGCCCAGTCTGGGAGCCTCAAACTCAGCTATGGGGTTTCATTTAGACCATTTTGTTGAAAAAGACGATGACATAGAGGGGTACCTAGGACGTTTTGAGTTATTAGCTACTACATATGGGTTAGAGAGAGAGAGGTGGAGTTTAAAGCTATCACAGGGATTGAGGGGTACTTCTTATGAAGTATTTGCCAAAATGAACAGGGAAGACCAAGACAATTATGACATGTTAAAGCAGGCTTTGTTATTAAGGTACGAGAAGAATGGTGAATTTTATCGTAAGAAATTTAGAAATGCCAAACTGTTGTCTGGGGAGACATACCACCAATTCTCTGCCAGACTAGAAACCTATTTGGAGAAATGGACGGCTCTGGGGAAGACCCAAGATCTTAAAGAAATGATCATGATTGAGCAATTGAGAGAGTCCATGGCTCCAGACATGAGAAAATTTCTCATGGAACAAGGTGCAGAGAAGTTGGGGGAAATTTTAAATGTTGCTGAGAGGTATCAGGCAGCTCAGGCAGAGGTAAGTGGTGCTAAAAAGAAGCACATAGACAATTTTAAAGCTCCACAGCAATTTAATAAATTTGATAATAGAGAGCAGGGAAATAAAGGTAGGACAAACTTTGAGCGGCCAAGAAATGACTATCGCGACAGAAACTCACAGTTCAATGACCAAAAGTTCAATGAAAGAAAACCGTTGAACCAAGGAAAAAGATGGTGTAAATGGTGCAAGAAGGATAACCATAACACCGAATTTTGTAGAAGGAAACCTTCAAACATTGCTGCAATGAAGTCGGGGACGCAAAGATTAAAGGTTAATCCTAAGGGACAACAGGAACCTTATCACCCCCCAGTTTGTGAGGATGTTATTTGTAATGGGGTCACCATAAGGTGCCTTTATGATACAGGTTTGGATTATGATTCAGTTGTGAAGTCTAGCCTAGTGGACCCAAGCCAGTATACCACAGAAACAGTGGAAATACAAGGGGCGACTAAGGACATACCACTCATGACACTTCCCATCGCAAGGATAACGGTGAAAACTCGCTATGTGGAAGGAGAAATCAGAGCAGCAGTGATAGATGAACCAATCTACCCTCTGATATTGGGGTGTAGATACGTCTTCTTGGGGAATCCCGAGAAACCTGTGATCATGGCGACAGTGCAGACCAGGTCACAGAAGAAGGAGGAAGAAGGTGAACCTATAAATGCTCATCCAGAGGAGATGAGGAAGGCGCAGGCTGAGGATAGGACACTCAAGCCCTGTTTTAAAAAATTGCCCAAATGCCACACACCTCCGAGCAAGGGGGAATATTTCATGAAGAACAAACTATTATACAGGAAGACAGGAACTAGATCCACTGGTCACGGACAGTTAGTTCTTCCCAAGAGATATAGGGCAAATTTGATAAGGAGCTTACATGTTGGAAAAGATGGTGACCATGAGAAAGTCGGTACCATCTGCCAAAAGATTGCTCGAAAATACTATTGGCCCGACGTAAATGTCGATGTTGAAAACTTTGTAGAAGCATGTGGCGTATTTCATGAGGGAACACCCACAAAGGGAAAATATGTGCAGGACCTAGAAACGCCACGGGGCAACTTTAGGCCTGAAAGGAAAACTAATTATACTCGGGTAGACAAAGTGGAATGGGAGCCCCCTTTTCACACCCAGTCTTCACTTGAATGGATTAACATGGCCACTATGCGAAGAGTACAAAGAAGAAATTTAACCCAGGATAGGATGACAATCCCTCGGTCAGACTTATATAAACTGGAGGAACAGACAAGAGAGCGAAGATCTCTCATAAACAATCTTAAGTGGGGAGACAAACCCCAGAGAAAAATTGGTAGTGGTCGATTTGTGAGTGATGATTCTAGGAAGAAAAGTCCTCATTATAGAGCTTCTAAGGGACGGGACCCGATGGGTTCCATGAAAAATAAGTATGGTAAATTAAAGATCCAGATGTAACTCTATTAAGGACCTGGACAGATGAGAAGGCGGAAGAGACTGTTACCTCATCGTATCAATACGTGAACGAACTGACCACTCGTTTGAAAGCTGGATGGAAACTGGCAAATGATAATTTGAAACAAGCCAGGAAGAAACATGCAGCATATTTTAATAGGAAGGCAAAGGACAGGGAACTGGCAGTCGGAGAGAAGGTGCTGCTTCTACTACCCGGAAGCCAGAATAAATTACAAATTGGTTGGCAAGGTCCATATACGGTTCTAGAGAAGGTGTCTAGAACAAACTATAAAATTGACAAAAAGGGGAAGGAAAAAGTTTATCATGTAAACCTGTTAAAGAAGTATCTGGACAGACCACTCCAGGAAAGCACCCCCTTATTGACCTTGGCTATTGCAACCCAGATGCAAAAGGAACCACTCACCTCACATGAATACCCATTACATCCTTGTGAAACAGCAGCACAGGTAAAAGTCAGTAAGCACCTGACTAAAAACCAGAGGGAGAGAGTTCAACAAGTTCTGGAGGAACATACAGATGTATTAACAGATAAACCAGGCCATACAAATTTGCTACAGTATGACATGAAACTGGTAGACTCAAACCCAATCTGTATGAGAGCCTATTCTATTCCGTTCGCGAAGGAGAAGGCATTGAAGGAAGAAATAGATTATTTGTTGAAGGAGGGGATTATTTCGCACAGTGAATCATCTTTTAGTTCTAGTGTCGTTTTGTTGAGGAAACCGTCTGGGGAACACAGACTGTGCATAGATTACAGGAAACTGAATGCTGTCACAGAAGGACAAGTGGATCCATTACCAGACACAAAACAGTTATTTGCCAGACTGAACAAGGCAAAATACTTTTCAAAGGTGGATCTTAGTAAAGGCTATTACCAGATCCCAGTGAAGCCTGAAGTGAGACCTTATTTGGCTTTTAGCACTTCGGATGGACATTATGAATTCAATATGCTACCATTCGGACTGAAAAATGCTCCGAGTGTGTTTTCAAGGATGATGCGAAAATTGTTGGACCCCCTGAATAACCCATGTATCACGAATTTCATGGATGATATTCTCGTCGCCACAGAGACATTTGAAGAACACATTGAAGCTCTGGAGATGTTGTTTGATAGACTTCGGGAGGCGAACTTAACTGCTAGGCCAACAAAATGTTGTATTGGATGCAAAGAGTTGGAATTCTTGGGACACACTGTATATCAGGGTAATATGACCCCTGATCCTAAGAACTTGGAAAAACTGCAGAGAGCACCTAGGCCGCAAACAAAAAAGGACGTGCGATCATTCGTGTCGTTATGCGGATTTTATCAGAAATACATCAAAAATTTTAACGCTATTTGTGCTCCTCTGACTGATCTGACTCGCAAGGGACTTCCAGATAAAATTATTTGGACTGCACAATGTGAACTAGCGTTCCAAGAGTTAAAGGAAAAACTCACTAGCAAGCCTATTCTCAAACTGCCTGATTTGACACAGGACTTTGTCTTAAGAACCGATGCAAGTAATGTAGGACTCGGAGGGGCTTTGTTGCAAAGATCATCTTCACCTGATGGGGAACTGAAACCAGTCGCTTATGCAAGCCGCAAATTGAATAAGGCGGAACAAGGATACTCCACAAGCGAAAAAGAATGTTTAGCATTAATCTGGGCAATAAAGAAGTTTCAAATCTATCTGTATGGTAGGACTTTTGTGGTGGAGACGGATCATCAGCCTCTCGTGTTCTTGTCTCAGGCTAAGCATGAAAACGCAAGATTGCTGAGGTGGTCTTTATTGCTTCAACCTTATCAGTTCAGTATCCAATATATCCCAGGCAAATTGAATGTCGGTGCAGATTTCCTCAGTCGGCACCCCTGTGATCAAAATTAGAGTAGTGGCAGACGTGAGGAGTAATTTTACCTATGTGTATCGCTGGTTTTGGAACTTGCCATAGGCATGTTTTCAAGTGGGGAGATGTGTAGTGAAATTGACAGAGATACAACGGTAAAATACTCCAAAGATAACATTTAAGGATAAAAAACATAATGCGTAGGCTGCTGATGTACATGATCGCCTAGACCGCGGGTCATCACCCTCCATAAAATTGACTTGCTAGACAGGAGGGGAACGGAGGATCAAAAAGGAAAAAATATGACTGGAAAGATTGCGTAGCAAGGCTAAGGAGACGCAATTGGGGGGGATGGAGGAAAGTAAAAAATTCACGTCCCCCAAATTGACACGAGGTACGGAAATGGACGCTTTTGCGATACTAAGATTTTGATTTGAATTGAGCGGCAGAACGCAGATGTTAGGAATATTACAAAAATTTAAAAAGTAAATTTTCTTAATATTAATGTTAGGAATATAAAAATTAGCTGGCCGGATGGCCTATTCTGAGCAGTGAACTAATATGATCTTAATTTTACAAACGGATAGATAATATTGAAGATAATGACAAAAGACAGTGTAGTTCACATCATCGCCAGACTATATTGAATCTAAAAGTGTCACAATTTGCACACAAAAACACGACCTTGGGAACAGGTGTTCAAAGTTACTTATTATGGAGGAGAGGGTTTTTGAGCGGTAGCTGTGTCTAAATATAACTTTTTACGACAAAATTTTAAGGGGAGAGAAAGGTTGCTTCAAAAATCAAGCACATTTTTTTTAGAAACACAAGTAGAGACGGACAGACTAACAGATAACCATCCATACTTGACTGAAGCATGACTGAAATGACTTTAGTGTAGAAATTTGAAATTAAAAATAAACCTCGGCAGTGATTGGCCACAGACAATCATATCATTAGCGCTCAGAGCGCATTTGGGGTCATTCTTCAATAATTGTTCAGTGTTAGACACAGATTTTAAAGTGTGGTGTTTCCCATATGAAAGACAGTGAATAAATTTAGGGACGCCATACTATAGCCAGCAGCTCAGCTGAGTTTTGCTAGCAATTCTGTGTTATGTATTCATAATCTGGTAAGATTGAAATTATTTCTTTATATATTTTGAATATTGTTTCATGTTCGAGTGATTTGATACTGCCATATCAAAATCTAGCCTTACAAACAAGTAGGGATTTTGCTCTAGACCCCCCGCCCAAGTCAGGGTCTAGGGACCAACAAGGTACATAAACTACAGCAAGGATTATGCAAGATATATCAAGCGTTGAAACAGATTACCTATCTTCTTTTAGGGCCAACAACTAATAAATATTTTCAGAATCTATAGTCTGGGAGGATCTATCTGAGGTAAACCCACCATGGTAACTGTGCTGTTTGGTCAGAGAGATCTGACCTGTCTGTATGATGTGGTTGTTGTGTCAGTGTGGTGTCCAGACGTGGGTATAGAATAGATTTTGACACATAGCCCATACTTTGATTGCAGAGCTGTGAGTTTTCTATCGACAACAAAGCAGAGTCTATTCGGTGGGTGACTTTACTCGAGTGTATCTGTGCAGTTCTTGTGACAGAGACCACCATTATTGTCCGCCAGCACGGAGAGGTGGGACCGCAAGTTTTCAGCACCAGAGCTACAAAAAGATGAGTGAGCCTCTGGTCTGCTGGACATTCACCAACTATTGGTAGTGACTAATATCCCCATAAAAATTCCCACCATTTCTGGACACGGTGTAGTCAATATAGACAGGTGTGATGAGACCACCCCAACAGCACAGACAATAAATATCCTCCCTAGTAGCTGACTACCAGAACATTTGAATAAAACTAACTATTCTAGTACTTAAATATGTACACTTTTGTATTTATTATGTAACATTCCATGCATAATTTTCATAAATTTTAAATCCTTCTTTTAAAACAAGTTCTGGTCAAAATAAAACTTGATCCAGAACAAATAAATGTAATATAATTATATCAAAAACTTTATACACGTGAGTTAGTTCAGTGTATTTTAACACTTGTTAATCTTATTAGTCTTCTTAAATGTCTGTGGGTGTATTTATAACTAACACACCACATTACACATCATTACCCTAGACACTTTACGTGGCCACATTCATTAAGAAAAAAAAAATTAAGTGTGAGGTCGTAGTGGTAGCAAGAAAGGCCTTCTGATAATTCTCAACCACATTTTATCTCAGGAGCCTTCACAGCTGGCCTCATACAAGTTACATGTAGTAATAACACCATCATACAATACCATCAACACCACTACATCTATATCATCAGTCAATGTCTTTTCCTGACTTTTGGCAAATTGATATCGTTTCTTTATGTCAGCGGCAAAAGCTTTTCTGGTAAGGGGGTCCTTCAATTTGCTGATGTCAAACCTTTTCTGTGTAGTTACAGTTGGTCCAGCCCTTCTTAGTTTCACTTTCAGTTTTGCTACTACTAAATGGGGATCACTTCCCACATCTGCACCTCTTCTTACCTTCACATCTTGTAATGCATGTCTCCATCTACCGTTATTCATGATGTGGTCTATCTAGTTTCTGTCCCGACCATTTGGTGATTCCCATGTTAATTTGTGAATTTCTTTATGTGGGAAAAGTGTTTCTCCAATGACCAGGTTGTTAATACTACAGAAACTTATTAATTTATCCCCATTTTCGTTTGCTGTTCCGCTGCCGCATTTCCCCATTACTCTTTCATTATATGTATTGTGTGTACCAGTTTTCGCATTGAGGTCTCCCATTACTATAATAAGATCATATCTAGGTGTGTCTTCCATTTCTTTCTACAGTTGTTGATAGAATTCATCCTTGACCTCTTCATCGCTGTCATTCGTTGGTGCGTATTATTGTAGTATTGGTGAATCTACCTCTCAATCTTAATCTTATCAGTCTGTTGTTGATGGGTTTCCATTCCAGTAATGTCCTTTCTATTCCTTTCTGTAGAATAATGGCTACACCTTCATTGTGCTTTCCATCCTCTCTTCCAGAGTAAAGTACTGTTTCTCCTGTTGCTGTTTTAACTTTTCCTGCCCCTGTCCATCTGCTCTCGCTTATCCCTAGAATGTGTAACCTATAGTTTCTCATTTCTGCCGTGACCTGTTTTAGTTTACCCGTCTCATTCATTGTCCTGACATTCCAAAATCCTATTCTTGTATCGTGTTTTGCGGTCAGGACGTCCGTTCTCATGTCAGTGGCTTCCTTTCGGCTTTCACCACTGACAGTCATACGAGCCTCAGACTCCGGATGTCCGTCCCGCAGCAAAGTTTGTTTATTCGTTGTTGTTTCCGTAACTTCAATTTTTTTTACATAGACAGGGGGTGTCAGCCCTATGCTAAAACCCCCTACCTGGAGGACCAGGGTGTCTGCTTTAGTCTGACCCCTGCCCGCGCAAACCTGTCCAGCTTGGTAGAACCTTCCAGGAGTAAAACTCCCGCTGGCATAGCTCTGGGGGTAATCAGGGTACGCAAGCCGCCATACCTCGACAAGGTATTGACACCGGTGATGGCAGGTTAATCTCTCAGAAGAGTTAAATTCCTGAGCTTACACAGTGCAACTCAGGAAAGATGAATAAAATTCACCAATATTCCTCTGGGTATTAACTGGGACAATGTGTCTGGGCAGTGCGAGCAATGATTTGTGCCTGAATTAACATTAACAAGTTACATAAATCTCACAAAATGATATGCTACACTTGAGGCACATATGATGTATTCATCACTCATCACTGCTCCAGTCGGATTCTGGGGTCACCTCTGCTGTCTGATTTTTCCGCACGACTAGCCAGAAGAAATCACCAGAGCTTGCCGTAGTTGTTCATGAATATACTATTTCCGTATGTTGAGGTTGCCAGCCTCATATATATATATAACAACTTAGCAAGAAAACATGTTGAATTCACATTTGTAAAAGAAATGTTCACAACTTACCCCAAATTTTGGGAATACAAAATCTCCCTGCACAGGTTTCAGGTGGACACGAGCAATTTCGGTGCATATGCTCTCGAATCAATTTCGTCTGAGAAATTCTTCTTATGACGGTGTTCTGTGATACACTTGGCCTGGGAAACTAATAATTCCTCTTCGACGGGAGTTCTGCGATACACTTGGTCTGGGATATTATTTCTCTTATGATTGATAATCCAATTCCTAGATTTCCAGTCTTGTATTTATAAAGTCCTGGTCCTTGAAGTTTTACAGTCTTGGTTTTTAAATATGCGGGTTTACTCTTAAGGTTTCAGAGTTGCCCAAATACTGTCGATCTGTCACTTTTTATATAGGAAATCTAAGTCCGATCCTTCTCTTTCTGGCTTCCTGGGAGTTGCTCGGTTGAAGTTGCGAAGCTGTCTGTTCTGTGCCTCTGAGTTTACTAGATTATATCTCTCATTCTCAGTTCAAATCACAGATTTTGTTCCGCCGAATGTTCCAAAAGAATTCATTGTATATTCCGGCATCTCACTTCAAACCAATCAAATCTCTCTGGCACTGTTTGGGTGGGGAAGTTTTAATTCAAAATATCCCCCGCGTGTTTAGAATTAAATTTAAAATTCCATGCGTGACCTCTATATAATTATGCGGATATATTTCCGCCCAGATGTCTACTCTGCCATCTTATCTGCAATCATGATACAAAGATGGCTCAGATGAGACGATTATCCAATTATCGCCTTTATCTGCATGCCTCCGTCAGACAGATGTCTGGTCAGACAATGTTGTCTTCTTTCAGCGTACGCACAATACAAGCTTGTGTCAACACGGTCAGCAGCTTTTCACTGGGGTCAAATGTTGGACCGCCGCGTTTCAAAGGGTGGTCAGACTGAGAGAATAGATAAGCGTATGACCGGTATAATTACCTGGTATTATCGTGTTTACCATGCGGAACGTAAGCAATTCTGCGTGTAAAGCAGATACGTCCGTAGCGGAGTAGAGTGTTAGAGACTTCACCCTACTAGATTCAGCATAGAGCAAAATAATGAATGAAAGGGCAAAGAATTGCCAAATAATAAGCGAATTGAATGGGAGAAAGAGAAAAATGAAGAAAAAAATGATACTGACGGAGTGGACGTGAGATCGCACAACCGGATCGTCACAAAGGCCTAAAACCAAACCCCTGCAGACCCAATTAGAACAGTCCGTACTAAGATGGTTTGACCATGTCTGCAGAATGGGAGAAGATTGGCTACCATGACAAGCATGGGAAACTAAGAGCCAGGGATCCAGACCTACAGGACGACCCAGAGTCCGCTGGGAGGACAACATTAGACAGTCTCTGAAGGGCCGAGGACTAGAATGGAACCAGGCCAGGAGGAAGACAGCAGATAGGACAGTATGACGCTCTCTCTTCCAAACCTCTATACCTCACGGTAGAAGAGGAATGACTAAGTAAGTCATCTCTGCATATTTTTTAATGGGGATTATGACCGGTTTCATGAGGAAACTCTGTAATATAACTTATGAAATCATTGAAATTGTTCATTCTGTGGTTCTGTATATCAACTTTGTCTTGTCTTTTTTCATTTTGCCTCGGCGAGAAAGGAACATTTTCCAGCTGAATGACCCAGTTCTTAAATTCGTTGGGTTTGACTGCAGATGTCATACTTTTATCTTTGACAACTTTGGAATTAAACAGCCTGACACTAAGTAGCAGAGATCTTGTTGCTCTTGCTTACTATTGTCACAGTGGTCCCAGTTGCATTTGCCATGGGTGACTTTTTTATGTGATAGGTGATGACTGCTGCTGCTGTAATTGTTGTTATTGTAAACACTGCTGTTGTTCTGGTTTCTGTGAGTATTGTTGTACGTCCATGTGTATATAATGTTTGCATGTGACAAGGAACCAAAAAAAAACATGCCATGATCAAGAGTAATAATTGCAACAACCAGTAAATCAATATGTCAGATTAAGCACTAGTAAACGTAATGCTCCTAAGGCGTGCGTAACACAAAGCCTCTGACAACAAAAGTCCAACTCCTGGCCTTCTCGTGGCAGCACCGTTTAATACTAACAGGAGAAGGGGCGAAAGGCGAGTGTCTGGCGCCTTAAAACCAGATTGCTCCAGGTACATTTTTGTATGTACCTGCAAGGATACTTGGAGAGGAGACGGGCACCGCCAAGCAAACCTCTTGCCCACTGAAATGCTATGATGGAAAGTCAACTCAGTAAAAATTAATATAGAAAAAAGCAAGATATTGGTGAATAGCCATAAGAAACATGTTCCGACCAACATTACGTTAAATGGGCAAACGTTAGAAGAAGTTAACACCTTTAAATATCTCGGGTCCACTATATGTAGTGATGGGAGATCAAGTAAAGAAATCAAGACAAGACTTGAGATGGCCTCAGCTGCCATGACAAGACTGAATGTAATCTGGAAAAGTAACATCAGTTTTCCTGTGAAGATCACTACTTACTTCTACTACTTAGTCGTTCCCCTTCTACCGTGAGGTGTAGAGGTTTGGAAGAGAGAGCGCCAGACCATTCTATCAGCTGTCTTCTTCCTGGCCTGGTTCCATTCTAGTCCTCGGTCCTTCAAAGATTGTCTAATGTTGTCCTCCCAGCGGACTCTGGGTCGTCCTGGAGGTCTGGATCCCTGGCTCTTTGTTTCCCATGCTTGTCGTGGTAGCCGATCTTCTCCCATTCTGCAGACATGGCCAAACCATCTTAGTTGGGACTGTTCTATTTGGGTCTGCAGCGGATGGGATTTTAGGCCTTGACGGATCGTCTGGTTGCGGACCATGTCTCTTCTTGTTACTTCAACCACTTTCCTCAGATACCTCATTTCTGAGGTTTGGATCTGGCTTTTGTGGGTTGTAGTCATTGCCCACGACTCGCATCCATATGTCAAGACTGGGACATAGGTGGAGCGGTATACAGCCATCTTCGTTTTCTTACCAACCTCTTTCTTGCTGAGGAATCCACGATTTATGGCCTGAAAAAGTCTCCCAGCCGCTGCTTTTCGAGTGGCCAACTCTTCTTTGATGCCTCCCTTTCGGTCTATAATAGCTCCGAGATATTTAAAGTGGTCGACCTGCTCCAGGACCTGTTCTCCCAACTTAATCTGATGTTTTCTTTCTTCTCGTGATATCACCATGGATTTTGTTTTAGAGCTGCTTATGACCATCCCTCTCTTCTCCAGCTCTTCCTTCCAGACTTGCAGGTTGGATTGGAGATGTGCCTCTGATTTAGCAATCAGGGCAACATCATCAGCAAATGCCAGCTCCGAAATATAGACCTGTCTCATCTTCCAGTACCCCACTGAATACTTTCTTGTTCTCTCCTTACATGCCTTGATGACATCGTCCATAAGGAGTATGAAGAGGTAAGGTGATAGGATATCACCTTGTCTTACACCAGTGGTGGTCCTGAACTCTTCTGACTTATGGTTTGCTGTCCTCACATAATTTCTGCAAGACTTGTAGAAGCTCTGTATAGCATGAATCAGAGGTGCTGGAATATTCTTCCTTGCCAAACAGTCCCAAAGTTTGCTCCAGGGGACCCTGTCAAACGCCTTTTCCAGATCTATGAAACAAAGATGGATCTCACTCTTATACTCAAGGGCCTTTTCACTCAGCTGTCTGAGTGTGAAGATTAGGTCTTGAGTACTTCGGTTTGCTCGGAATCCGCACTGGACCTCATCCAATTGTGGCTCAGCTAGGCGTCGGAGTCTCTGCTCTAGGATTCTAGAGTAGATTTTACCAGGGACACTGAGAAGGGATATGCCTCTATGGTTTCCACATTGTCGATTGTCACCCTTTTTGAAAATTGGTGTTATGATGGCAATCTCCCAATCCTTTGGTATGGTCTTGTTGCACCATGCTGCCTGTAGGACCTTTAAGAGTAATAGGTCGCCTGATGCTCCCATGTACTTAACCATTTCTGGTGTTATACCATCATGCCCTGCTGCTTTGCCCATCTTGATTTTCTCTAGTGCTGCCCTCAGTTCTTCCATCTTTATGTCATCTTCACCATCATTGGTTTTCTCTTCTGTGCTAGTGGTTATCATTTCTGATGCTTCACCATGCTCACCATCCAGGAGTTCTGAGAAATATTCTTTCCATCTTTCCATTACTTCCTTCGGGGCAGTAAGCAATTTGCCTTGCTTGTCCTTTATAAATTTGAGAGGGCATTGTTTTTCTTTCCTCATGTTCTTTAGGGTCTTATAGAACAATTTCTGGTTTTCTTGTGCATCTTTTTCTAGCTTTTCTCCAAATTCTTCCCAGGACTTCTGTTTTGCTGCTAGCACTTTGTTCTTTGCTTCTGTTCTGAGTGTCACATATTCTCTATATTTTTCCATTTGTCCTGTTGTGTTTTTAGCTCCTAAGTATTGTTTCCATGCCATTTTCTTCTCTCTTATTTTCTCTTTGACTTCCTCTGTCCACCAAGGTGTCCTCTTTCTCTGGTTCCCAAGTCGGACTTCACCGCATGCTTCTGCAGCAGCTGTCTTTATGATATCCTTGAATTTATTCCAGAGGGTTTCCAAGTCATCAGGTCGTTCTTCTGTGTTGCTCACTGCTGTAGCAATAAGCCCCTGATATCTGGTCTTAATTTCTGGCTCTCTCAGCTTGTAGGTCCTAATGCTCATTTCTCCTGCTCGTTTACTTGGTTTCTTGCGTGATGTTGGGCAGTTCCTAGGCTGAGCAACTCTTTCAGTTGTTCGTTTGATTGTTAGCAGGTAGTGATCACTTCCAATCTCTGGCCCCCTCCAGACTCTTGCATCTCGGACATATCTGAATGAGCTTCTCCGAACAATGGCATAGTCGATCACTGACTTCTCATTCTTGGTTGGTTCACATCTAGTGTATGCATGTATGCGCTTATGGGGGAACTTTGTGTTTGTAATGATCAGATTCTGCTCACTGCAGAATCTAAGGAGTCGCTTTCCATTGTCATTGAGAGTATCTTCTCCATATCTTCCGATAACTCCACCCCATCTAGCATGGTCATTTCCAACTCTGGCATTAAAATCTCCGAGCATAATAACTTCATCTAGGCAGTCATCCACTGTCCTTTGAAGCAGCTCGAAGAATTCCTCCTTGACCTCTGCTCTCTCATCCTCATTTGGCCCATACACTATGACCAGGTTGACTATGGTTTCTCCTTCTTTTAGTTTTACAACCATAATGCGCTCCGAGACAAAGTTCCATCCCTTGATACTATCTTTTTGATTTTGGGCCACAATGCAACCCACGCCCCCTTTAGCTCTTTCAGATATGGGTACACCACTGTAGAGCAACGTGTTGCCATCGAGATCCATGACTCCTTGTCCTTTTTTCTTCGTTTCCGTTATAGCCAGGATTTCTAGTTTTGCTTTCCTCATCTCTTCCACCAGCTCCTCTTCCTTCCCATTTATACTTCTTGTGTTCCAAGTTCCATAAGTCGTAGTCCGTAGTCCGTTCCAGTTCGTCGCCTTTAGAATCAGTCCGGTTTTCTCTCTTGTAGTTCGCGTAATCATGATTTAAAGCAAACAGGTGATTGGCCTGTTGTGCCTTTGCATGGTGGAGGGGCTGCCTCCTTACGGCCTCCATGCAGGCCGCCCTCCTCCTTTTTCATCCGGGCTTGGGACCGGCATAGGCGGAGTTCCTGTGAAGATCAAATTATACAAATCACTTGTATTATCTATTCTCTTATATGGGTGTGAGAGCTGGACACTCACTGCAGATACGGAGCGAAGGATTCAGGCTTTCGAGCATAAATGTTATAGAAGAATTTTGCGCATTTGCTATAAAGAGCACAAAACAAATGTCTATGTTAGAGAGAAGATAAACACCTATGCAAGGCCACCAAGAACCACTTTTGTCAGTAGTGAAACGTCGAAAGCTTGCCTGGTTTGGGCATGTAACTCGTCATGACTCCCTTTCGAAAATGATCCTCCAGGGAACAGTCGAAGGTAAACGGAGAAGAGGAAGGCAAAGAAAATCCTGGGCTGATAACATCAAAGAATGGGCAGGACACGGTTTTTCCACACTTGTACGCATTGCTGAGGATAGAGAGCAGTGGAGGACCCTGTCTGCTGATGCTTCCACCATGGCACCCCTACGACCCATGACGGGTTACGGGTTGAGATGATGAGATGAGATGAAACGTAATAACCTAACAGGCGTGGATAAAAATTAAATTAAGATGTAACTAATTACAAATATCTGACTAAGATGATACTCTCTAATACCCGCCAGACTGTATTTGAACTCTGGAACCTGTCAAAGCCTGTTAAGGTCGTTTATTTACCGTTATTTATGTAAGACTCATGACTGCTTGGTCGGTCTTTGGCTAAGGACGGAAGAAGAAAGAATATAACAGTATAATTGGACCAGACGTCTGATACTATACTCAAAAATTTTACTTT
Organism: Oreohelix idahoensis; assembly: GCA_024509875.1. NCBI lineage: Eukaryota > Metazoa > Mollusca > Gastropoda > Stylommatophora > Oreohelicidae > Oreohelix > Oreohelix idahoensis. Next base: position 450,577 of record JAMPIV010004653.1, read on the forward strand.
GAATCTTCTGCATTTCGTGAACAAATTATACAATAAAGTCATCTTACATGCTAATAGTGTAACCATTAACTTGACGCCAATCCCTCGTTGCATGACCGCTGCAAAAAGCAAGCAGTGTAGATGAAATTTCTTTGTTCACACACTGATTGAATACTGTGTACTGGAGGTACATCTATTCCTTCTCAGGAACACAATTCACAAATCTGAGGAGCCTCCAGTGTGTGTGTTGTGGGGTAGCTAACTTCCAGTTCTATACTACTGGCTAGAATACATTTAAACTCTCAAATTTTAAACCCCTATACGTGACCATCCCATCTGAAATGTCACACTATCAACAACTCAACCATTATCATAACGTGCACGTAACAAAACGTGTTTCTCACAGTTTGGTTTGGTTTCGTTTCGTTTTTAAGGATTATCTTCATTGCACACGTACAGCTCCATTAGTTCTCCGATCTCGTCCCTTAGATCACAGATGGAGGATCTCAGCACAGTGCACGAACTCCGCAGCACCGGCGAGAATCCCAATGTGTGTATATAGGAATCACACATTCTATAAATATTTTTGTGGTGGGTAGGTTTCTAATTTTTAAATTTTAACAGTGCATGAAATAACCCGGCCAATCTCGGATTATTGCATGCCACAACTCCTACGAACATTTGTTCTTCGTCCATGCTTCATTTACTTTCACTGAACTCTCAACTGCATGCGCAACACTCATTTACCAAGAAGTATATTTCCATGCCAGGGTGGACTGGACAGAGAAATAGAAAAAAAAAGTGAATGTCAAAAGCCTAACGCGCAGTGACTTACCAACTGATTGCACTAGTCAGGCACTCGATTAGCTACATGGACACACGTTGACAACTGTTGAATAGAATTCATTACAATCCATTGCTATCGGTGTCAAACGTGAGCACTGTCTGAAGCACAGAAGAGGAGGATCACAACGTACGAAATCAGATGCGTTGGAAAAAGTAGTCACCATAAGAGACACAAAGAAATCGAAGACATTAGGAAATTGTTACAACACCGTGCATCCACTGATGAAAAAAAAAAACCAATTGTATATTTCGCAAGAATGCAGCTAAAAGCAGATGTCTTCAGCAGCAGAACATCTGGCTGCAAGGAAAGGGGACGGCTGAAAGGAAGTGGGGATACAGTATGAAAAATATCTTAAAGAACATTGTATGTTACTGGCTAAAGCAACACACCTCACACGCGAATGAAAACTGCTTCTCCTCATGACAGTTATTGGCACAAGTGGACAGAAACAATATTTAAATAAGCAAGTTACCATGTAGAAAAGCTAAGAAAGCTCGTATCCGAATCATGAGAACAGAGAGAAGGCAGACGTATGCACGAACAAATCGCTAATGCCAAAAAGATGTTCAGTTATGTATGTTTGTGACGTATAACGGAAATGAAGCCTCATGTATCCTTTCGTGACCACAGCGTAGTTTTAAGATTCGCTAACAAAGTCACGCATTTCTCTGCCTGTCTGACTCACCTTGTAATCCACGCCTCTTTTACTTGACCATATCAAACGAGCTTGTTTACCAACTTTCGCAACCTGTCATTCATAGCAGGGGGCGAACCACGTTCGTTTACGCAAGTTTCTCATGCGAGCGAATCTGTCAATATTACGATGACGAACAGATCGCATGTGGAAAACACGTGGAAAGGTAACGGCCTTTGAAGATTCTCTATAAGGGGAGAAAATCCTTTGATCTCGAGAAACAGGGAAACTCTCGGACGGGAGCCCGCTACACGGGTTAAGCTTTTGTTGTCGATTAGCAACGGCCGGCAGAAGCGACCGTTAAACCCTTGATCGGGGAACGGAGTGTGAGAAGTCACATCTTCTAGAGATCATAACATGATCGTATATAAACTGCGTCTTTCTAAAATCATTATCAGAGTCGCTCAGAATTCTTTCGGAGAGTCTAAACACGTTATCTGGAACCACTGGGAATAGATGTGTTAATAGAGCGTGGTGTTTCTTTCTAGATTTCTGGTAATATATAAATTTGTGCTTAAGCGTATTAAAGTGTTAAAAGTTTTAGCATCTTAAATTCACTGTGATTTTCTAGATGTTAAGACTAGCGAATTAAATAACGCGTAGCTATTTTCATTCCAGATGTTTCAGTTGGAATGTAAATTTAATCACCCGCTATCACACAGAAAGAGACGATTTAGTTGACCAATAAATACACTAGGCGACTGATAATTGACGGAATACAATTCACTTTTATTTCATTGTGTGTAATTTAGTAAGTGACTGTGCTTGACTATCTCATGGGACTAAACAAACAGACGCCGAAAATCTAATAGTTATTAATGACAGGCGATATTTGTTGAGTGCGCATAGGGATAATTTAATCATAATTGACATTATGCTGTGATCGTTGACCGGAGCAGGAGGGGAAAAAAACTGCATGCCTCAACCAAACTTGCACCCGCTAAGCGACGCGTGACAGGATAGGCTAGATATAACGTGCGCCTTTTAACTTTAATCAGGACTGACGGAGAGGATGAGAGATGTCTCGTCCCCTTCCATGTGTATATATATATATATATATATATATATATATATATATATATATATATATATATATATATATATATATATATATATATATATATATATATATATATATATATATATATATATATAATTAGCTGTAATTTTTTCATAATGTTCCTATATCTTTTAGGCAACCTGATCAACGGCGAGCAGCGGTTTTTTTATGTGGCTATATCTTGGACCTTGTCTCTATTTTTACTTACTTACTTACTTAGTCGTTCCCCTTCTACCGTGAGGTGTAGAGGTTTGGAAGAGAGAGCGCCAGACTATTCTATCGGCTGTCTTCCTCCTGGCCTGGTTCCATTCTAGTCCTCGGTCCTTCAAAGATTGTCTAATGTTGTCCTCCCAGCGGACTCTGGGTCGTCCTCGGGGTCTGGATCCTTGGCTCTTTGTTTCCCATGCTTGTCGTGGTAGCCGATCTTCTCCCATTCTGCAGACATGGCCAAACCATCTTAGTTGGGACTGTTCTACTTGGGTCTGTAGGGGGTGGCATTTTAGGCCTTGACGTATCGTCTGGTTGCGTACCATGTCTCTTCTTGTTACTTCAACCACCTTCCTCAGATACCTCATTTCTGAGGTTTGGATCTGGCTTTTATGGGTTGTAGTCATTGCCCATGACTCGCATCCATATGTCAAGACTGGGACATAGGTGGAGCGGTATACAGCCATCTTCGTTTTCTTACCAACCTCTCTCTTGCTGAGGAATCCTCGATTTATGGCCTGAAAAAGTCTCCCAGCTGCTGCTTTTCGAGTGGCCAACTCTTCTTTGATGCCTCCCTTTCGGTCTATAATAGCTCCGAGGTATTTAAAGTGGTCGACCTGCTCCAGGACCTGTTCTCCCAGCTTAATCTGATGTCTTCTTTCTTCTCGTGATATCACCATGGATTTTGTTTTAGAGCTGCTTATGACCATCCCTCTCTTCTCCAGCTCTTCCTTCCAGACTTGCAGGTTGGATTGGAGATGTGCCTCTGATTTAGCAATCAGGCAACATCATCAGCAAATGCCAGCTCTGAAATATAGACCTGTCTCATCTTCCAGTACCCCACTGAATACTTTCTTGTTCTCTCCTTACATGCCTTGATGACATCGTCCATAAGGAGTATGAAGAGGTAAGGTGATAGGATATCACCTTGTCTTACACCAGGGGTGGTCCGGGACACTTCTGACTTATGGTTTGCTGTCCTCACATAATTTCTGCAAGACTTGTAGAAGCTCTGTATAGCATGAATCAGAGGTGCTGGAATATTCTTCCTTGCCAAACAGTCCCAAAGTTTGCTCCAAGGGACCCTGTCAAACGCCTTTTCCAGATCTATGAAACAAAGATGGATCTCACTCTTATACTCAAGGGCCTTTTCACTCAGCTGTCTGAGTGTGAAGATTAGGTCTTGAGTACTTCGGTTTGCTCGGAATCCGCACTGGACCTCATCCAATTGTGGCTCAGCTAGGCGTCGGAGTCTCTGCTCTAGGATTCTAGAGTAGATTTTCCAGGGACACTGAGAAGGGATATGCCTCTATGGTTTCCACACTGTCGATTGTCACCCTTTTTGAAAATTGGTGTTATGATGGCAATCTCCCAATCCTTTGGTATGGTCTTGTTGCACCACGCTGCCTGTAGGACCCTTAAGAGTAATAGGTCGCCTGCTGCTCCCATGTACTTAACCATTTCTGGTGTTATACCATCATGCCCTGCTGCTTTGCCCATCTTGATTTTCTCCAGTGCTGCCTTCAGTTCTTCCATCTTTATGTCATCTTCATCACCATTGGTTTCCTCTTCTGTGCTAGTGGTTATCATTTCTGATGCTTGACCTTGCTCACCATCAAGGAGTTCTGAGAAATATTCTTTCCATCTTTCCATTACTTCCTTCGGGGCAGTAAGCAATTTGCCTTGCTTGTCCTTTATAAATTTGAGAGGGCATTGTTTTTCCTTCCTCATGTTCTTTAGGGTCTTATAGAACAATTTCTGGTTTTCTTGTGCATCTTTTTCTAGCTTTTCTCCAAATTCTTCCCAGGACTTCTGTTTTGCTGCTAGCACTTTGTTCTTTGCTTCTGTTCTGAGTGTCACATATTCTCTATATTTTTCCATTTGTCCTGTTGTGTTTTTAGCTCCTAAGTATTGTTTCCATGCCATTTTCTTCTCTCTTATTTTCTCTTTGACTTCCTCTGTCCACCAAGGTGTCCTCTTTCTCTGGTTCCCAAGTCGGACTTCACCACATGCTTCTGCAGCAGCTGTCTTTATGATATCCTTGAATTTAATCCAGAGGGTTTCCAAGTCATCAGGTCGTTCTTCTGTGTTGCTCACCGCTGCAGCAATAAGCCCCTGATATCTGGTCTTAATTTCTGGCTCTCTCAGCTTGTAGGTCCTAATGCTCATTTCTCCTGCTCGTTTACTTGGTTTCTTGCGTGATGTTGGGCAGTTCCTAGGCTGAGCAACTCTTTCAGTTGTTCGTTTGATTGTTAGCAGGTAGTGATCACTTCCAATCTCTGGCCCCCTCCAGACTCTTGCATCTCGGACATATTTGAATGAGCTTCTCCGAACAATGGCATAGTCGATCACTGACTTCTCATTCTTTGTTGGTTCACATCTAGTGTATGCATGTATGCGCTTATGGGGGAACTTTGTGTTTGTAATGATCAGATTCTGCTCACTGCAGAATCTAAGGAGTCGCTTTCCATTGTCATTGAGAGTATCTTCTCCATATCTTCCGATAACTCCACCCCATCTAGCATGGTCATTTCCAACTCTGGCATTAAAATCTCCGAGCATGATAACTTCATCTAGGCAGTCATCCACTGTCCTTTGAAGCAGCTCGAAGAATTCCTCCTTGACCTCTGCTCTCTCATCCTCATTTGGCCCATACACTATGACCAGGTTGACTATGGTTTCTCCTTCTTTTAGTTTCACAACCATAATGCGCTCCGAGACAAAGTTCCACCCCTTGATACTATCTTTTTGATTTTGGGCCACAATGCAACCCACACCCCCTTTAGCTCTTTCGGATATGGGTACACCACTGTAGAGCAGCGTGTTGCCATTGAGATCCATGACTCCTTGTCCTTTTTTCTTTGTTTCTGTTATAGCCAGGATTTCTAGTTTTGCTTTCCTCATCTCTTCCACCAGCTCCTCTTCCTTCCCATTTATACTTCTTGTGTTCCATGTTCCATAAGTCGTAGTCCATAGTCCGTTCCAGTTCGTCGCCTTTAGAATCAGTCCGGTTTTCTCTCTTGTGTTACTCGTAATCGTGGTTTAAAGCAAACGGGTGATTGGCCTGTTGTGCCTTTGCATGGTGGAGGGGCTGCCTCCTTACGGCCTCCATGCAGGCCGCCCTCCTCCTTTTTCATCCGGGCTTGGGACCGGCATAGGCGGTCTATTTTTACTGATTGGATTAAAGTTGTCTTCTGTTGGCTGATGCGTCTCCAAGTTTTAGTTGTGAACAGGATGGGCCACAGAGACGAACGAACATTGTAATAGTAAATTTTAACTGGACTTACAAAATACCCAGATATATTTTCTTGCATTTTATCAGCCCATTGTGGTGAAATAACAATAACTGTTCTCCCAACTTCGGATAATCGTTTCCAAGAGGATATTTATTCAGAAGAGTCACGCTATTTCAGAATCGACACTCACCAGAGCCAGCCGATAGGATTTACCAATCAATCACGTACCATCATCAGTAACAATTTCTTAGCAACTAGCTGTGTCCAAATACCAGAAGTATTTGGTTTTCCATTCTTTGCTGTGAACACTAGATCTCGATTTTTCTACCATTACTATTCGATGTGACACTATCGATCCAGGATTACCTCACCAAACTTGGCGTCCACCTTATAAAGTTATTGTCAAGGCTGGACTGGGGCCAAATTTGACACTGTACCTGACACTATCAATATCGATAAATATATTCAGTATAACTGTACATTCCAGGAAATATCACCAATATTAGGTAAGGAGAGAGAGAGAGAGAGAAAGCGTGGCCACGTATGTCAGAGAGAGAGAGAGATTGAATATTTTCTTGTTACGGTAGCTTGTACCAAACTAGCTTATTTGGCTTTAACAATTGTTTACTTTACGGCTTAGCACGTATTAGGAATTTTGTTTTTTTACTGTCTATACTGTACCCTATTGCTAACCTTTTGACCTTTGGGGTTATTAACTTGGTTGGGTTTTTATCTTCTCAACGAGGGGAGGGCATAGGTATTTGTCGCGAAATTGGTTTCAAGCCATTGCAAACGGGTTCAGTTAGATTTATAAACCCGTCTACGATCGAACGACCGCTTTCAAAATGGCGGCGTATCAGCGAAATGTGTATCGGACAGAGGAAATCGCCAACGATAAATAAAAACAGAAGAGAATCCGTATGAAAAGGATTTTACATTTCAGTACAGGGAAGGATGGTGTATAACTGCATATAAGATGGAACGGTAGGAAGTTCTCATTTACGGAGATATATGCGTATTTCGGCTGCCCACAGTTACGCTAAAAGCATGTAAACCCACTTCTGTTCTAAATATTAAAATCAACAAATAACAGTTTGGGAAATTACATGGATAGGAAGATAGAGTTTTATCAGCTGTATAAAACTAGATAAGATGGAACTATATGGATATTATATATGCCGAGAATGATAAAGGCAAAATTTCAGTCGACGCACAGTTCGGCCGAAATCACTGTTCGGGAAGGATTTTTCAGGCTTAGGTTTAAGCTGTGACGTCGGTACTCTCCGATACGTCCGCGCTATACGTATTTAAAGCGTATCGGTAAACTGAGCTACAGACAACGAAAGAGGGTTCAGACAGACTGGAGGCAGAGTTTCGCCACGACCCATGAATTGTGAGCGGATCGCCAGAAACATTTTTAAGTCCAGTATCTGAAGTCTGAGGGTTCCATGAAATAACTCAAACCAGACTGTCCAGTATCAGAAGCCGGTGTAGTTCATCCGAGGCAATCCCACCAAAGTGCAGGACCCCAAAGAGTGAACTTCAACTGGTCATTGGCATCCCTACTGTTGGGCCTACCAAGTCTGATATCAGCAAAGGACAGTTTCAGCAGTATCAAGTTGGAAAGATAAGTGTCCTGTTTGACACTGACCACCTATACATGTGAAACAGCCAATAGTTGAAAACAATAAGTAACCATACAGAAACTCAGTCAACTGATGACAGTTATCCTTAAATTCAAAGGACTAATAACAGTGATTTCAGTAACTTTATTATTTAAGATCTTGAAGTATAAACAGACCATAATAGTAATTGTGTGAATACTTTTATATATATGTATATGCTCTTTTCCAACTAGTAGAAATAGAATATTAGTGTAATTATTAAACTATTTTAACTGTACCTGAGGATTTATTCACTTCTTCCATTTGTGGTTTCAGTGAATGTTCATTTTACTTATCCCCTAGAATATAAGTAATCATAAGATAGTCATAGGGAGGAGACACCTTAAATCCTGGTACTACTTCTTACCAACTGGGCCAGGGTTTTTACAGTCTGACTATTTTTATGATAACAATACACCAGTGCTTATTTCTAAGACTGGGGTATTACTTGTAAGGTCAGAACTCTTTACTGGCATACTCTTACATATAAATAATTTTAAATAACCTCCCGCTACAGTGGGGGCTCGTCTGCGGGATATATCTTTGATATTCCTGAGCCAACTTTCCATTTCTGCTGTGTAGAAAATTTTGTTTTGTAAAATTTTTTGGAAAGAGTAACATAGTAGGAAATAATTATATTTTTAGGAGTACCATTGAGTACAGATAAAGAAAGCTGTTTCATATATGGTGAAGTCAGTTTAATTAACTTTAATTTTAACTAAGTTAATTATATTGTAGTAAATTAGTTGGAGTAAGATCGCTTGCCCTACTAGACTACAGATACATCATGGCTGACTTGGTCAAATTTAGGTCGGCTACACTGCAGGTGGGAAAAGAGCTTGGCATGGATGGTGACGCTCTGATCCGGTATGTCACGACGGAATGTGAAAAGTACACCGAGAGAGAAGCAAAACAATTAGAAGCAGAGAGGAAACAAAGAAATTAGAAGCGGAGAGAGAAGCCAAGAAATTAGAAGCGGAGAGAGAAGCCAAGAAATTAGAAGCAGAGAGAGAAGCCAAGAAATTAGAATTAGAAGCAGAGAGAGAAGCCAAGAAATTAGAATTAGAAGCAGAGAGAGAAGCCAAGAAATTAGAATTAGAAGCAGAGAGAGAAGCCAAGAAATTAGAAGCGGAGAGAGAAGCCAAGAAATTAGAAGCTGAGAGAGAAGAAAGGAGGTTACAAGCAGAGAGAGACCATGAGCTGAAAATGAGACAGCTTGATCTTGAACTTCAGGCTGGGACTATCACCCATGGTAATAGCTCACCTCATTCTGCGAATAGCTCTTTTCAGAACACAGCAAATGGGGCCATGAACTTCCACCTAGATCCATTTGTTGAAAAGGAGGATGCAATTGAGTCGTACCTGGATAGGTATGAAAGGCTAGCCTCTACATATGGACTGGAAAAGGAAAAATGGAGTCTAAAGTTATCCCAGGGATTGAGAGGTATTGCATATGATGTGTTTCTGAAACTCCCCAAAGAAGATCAGGAAAATTATGAAATACTAAAGCAAGCCTTACTGATCCGGTATGACAAGAACTCTGAGGCATATAGGAAGAAATTTAGAACTTCTAAACCTCTACCTGGAGAAACATATAACCAGTTCTCATCTAGGCTAGAAACGTATTTGTTGAAATGGAGTAGTTTAGGTAAGTATCAGAAAACCTACGAGGATCTGAAAGAAATGGTTATGTTAGAGCAAGTGAAAGATTCCATGTCTCCAGAAATGAGGAAATTCCTTATGGAACAAGGAGCAGAGAGGCTGGAAGACATTTTGAAATGTGCAGAGAGATACCAAGCAGCTCAAGCTGAATTGGTAGGAACAAAAAGGAAGCAGGTAGAAGGATATAAGCCACCACCGCAGAATACCGATTTTGACCAGATGGATCAACCATACAGATACAAGCAAAGATTTGATAATAAGGACAAGAACCCTCAGACTCAGGAAAATAAACCCTACAAACAGGGAGGTAAGTGGTGCAAATTTTGTAAGATGAGCAACCACAACACTGATGAATGTGGGAGGAAAAAACCCCTTCATCATGCTGCATGTTTACAGGTGAGGACTTCTGTTAGGAAGGAACTGACTGTGAGTCAGAATAGCCTCCATCACCCACCTACCCAGGAGATAGTGACTGTGAATGGCAAACAAGTCACAGGAATGTATGACACAGGTTTGTCCTATGACGCAGTCGTGTGTGCATCTCTGGTGTGCCCTGAACAAATCACCACAGAAACAGTAGAGATTCAAGGGCCACTAAAAGGAACATCACCCCTTACATTACCCATAGCAAAGATTCATGTCAGTTGTCGCTATGTGGAAGGGGAGATAAATGCAGCTGTGATAGATGATCCCTTTTACCCCTAATGTTGGGGCGTAAATATGTTTTCTTAGGAGACCCTGTAAAACCTATGGTTATGGCAGGAATCCAGACCAAGGCTGACTCCAGGAACATAGAGAGGGACACCAACGTAAAATTTCATTCAACTGAAATGAAACGGGCTCAAGAAGCAGACAGCACGTTGAAGCCTTGTTTTGGCAAATTATCAAAAACACATAAAGCTCCAAGGAAAGGACATTTCTATATGGAACATGGACTCTTGTACAGGAAAGCTGGAAGAGGGACGAAAAGTCATGGTCAAATCGTTGTACCATCCACCTATAGGAATAAGGTTATAGGCTGGGGACACATATCAACTTTGAGTGAACACCTGGGTAATGGTGCCACAAAACAAAGAATAGCCACCCAGTTCTACTGGCCAGGTATTACGGAAGACATAAATCAGTATGTAAATTCCTGTCCAGAGTGCACCTATGTAGATTCAGAAAGTCGACGGAAGAGTCTTCATCAAAAATCTACAAGCAAACCAGCAATCAGGGGTACTCCCGAGATTTGCACGGGAGGGGAAAGGAAACATCCCACACAGGTTCAATTGCAGTCTGAACCCCATGCGCTGGAAAAAAGGAACAAATCATGTAGCGAAAATCAAAAACCTACGGATTTGCGAGGGAAAACCACATCCAACTATCATCGAAAAGAGGGCGGTAAACTTCATGGGAAACCTACCGACCCCGTTTCACCAGCAGTAAGAGCCTGGATGAAAAGCCGAACCGGAAGGAGAGAGATAGTAAAGGATGAATATATTATTGGAAAACAGAATGTGGGCGCAGATTTTCTTAGTCGCCATCCCACAGAGCTTGAGGAGGATAGAAGGAAGGAAAACTAACCTCGGAATGGTCGATTTGCAATTGTCTTGTACCCAATAGTTAAGCTAGATATCATCCAGCTTAAAATATGGGGGAGCTATGTCGCGAAATTGGTTTCAAGCCATTGCAAACGGGTTCAGTTAGATTTATAAACCCGTCTACGATCGAACGACCGCTTTCAAAATGGCGGCGTATCAGCGAAATGTGTATCGGACAGAGGAAATCGCCAACGATAAATAAAAACAGAAGGGAATCCGTATGAAAAGGATTTTACATTTCAGTACAGGGAAGGATGGTGTATAACTGCATATAAGATGGAACGGTAGGAAGTTCTCATTTACGGAGATATATGCGTATTTCGGCTGCCCACAGTTACGCTAAAAGCATGTAAACCCACTTCTGTTCTAAATATTAAAATCAACAAATAACAGTTTGGGAAATTACATGGATAGGAAGATAGAGTTTTATCAGCTGTATAAAACTAGATAAGATGGAACTATATGGATATTATATATGCCGAGAATGATAAAGGCAAAATTTCAGTCGACGCACAGTTCGGCCGAAATCACTGTTCGGGAAGGATTTTTCAGGCTTAGGTTTAAGCTGTGACGTCGGTACTCTCCGATACGTCCGCGCTATACGTATTTAAAGCGTATCGGTAAACTGAGCTACAGACAACGAAAGAGGGTTCAGACAGACTGGAGGCAGAGTTTCGCCACGACCCATGAATTGTGAGCGGATCGCCAGAAACATTTTTAAGTCCAGTATCTGAAGTCTGAGGGTTCCATGAAATAACTCAAACCAGACTGTCCAGTATCAGAAGCCGGTGTAGTTCATCCGAGGCAATCCCACCAAAGTGCAGGACCCCAAAGAGTGAACTTCAACTGGTCATTGGCATCCCTACTGTTGGGCCTACCAAGTCTGATATCAGCAAAGGACAGTTTCAGCAGTATCAAGTTGGAAAGATAAGTGTCCTGTTTGACACTGACCACCTATACATGTGAAACAGCCAATAGTTGAAAACAATAAGTAACCATACAGAAACTCAGTCAACTGATGACAGTTATCCTTAAATTCAAAGGACTAATAACAGTGATTTCAGTAACTTTATTATTTAAGATCTTGAAGTATAAACAGACCATAATAGTAATTGTGTGAATACTTTTATATATATGTATATGCTCTTTTCCAACTAGTAGAAATAGAATATTAGTGTAATTATTAAACTATTTAAACTGTACCTGAGGATTTATTCACTTCTTCCATTTGTGGTTTCAGTGAATGTTCATTTTACTTATCCCCTAGAATATAAGTAATCATAAGATAGTCATAGGGAGGAGACACCTTAAATCCTGGTACTTCTTCTTACCAACTGGGCCAGGGTTTTTACAGTCTGACTATTTTTATGATAACAATACACCAGTGCTTATTTCTAAGACTGGGGTATTACTTGTAAGGTCAGAACTCTTTACTGGCATACTCTTACATATAAATAATTTTAAATAACCTCCCGCTACAGTATTATGTTATATTTTATATGCATGTAATTCTGATGTCACAACGGGCTGATCACCCGTTTGCCAGTCACTTCGATTACGGAAACAACAGCAAATGGGTTGATTTGCCGTTGCCCTAAAGACGCCACTAGGCGTGATGGGAAATAATGGCAAACAAAACCTATCTGCTGTTGCCCTAAGACGCCACTAGGCGTAATGGCCACTGACTGCTTTGACGGTCGGTGGCTAAGGACGGAAGAAAAAGAAGAAGAATTCTGATGTATCTGATCTTTCTCTTTTAGATATTCGATGTTGTAAAGTTTAGTGATAATAAACAACAAAAGAACTAACTTTGTGTGTGTTGGTCAGACCCATACCAATTTAACCATAATTTTTTCACGTTTGTGTGTCATGTTGTCACATAGCTGTGTGTGTGTGTGTATGTGTTTAGTAAACTTATATTTCTCAATATAAGGGGGTGCAAGATTGTCTTATACTAAAATACAGTCGTATAGATAGGCTGGACTAGAGAAACTATTCAGTCCAGAAGTAGATCTTCTCCTTAACTATTCACTTGTGAAAATCTATTTCTTACACCTTACTTCTCGCGTATTATCACCATCTCCTATACTCAGGCGGGACCTTAAATAACTTTAAAACCTATCTAAGCACGACAATGTTCATTGATTTGTTATTGTTTTCTCCTGGCTGTTTATTTCTTCAGGTTTGTTTCTTTTATTGTGTAAATGTGTGTCGTTTTATTTTTTAACTTCGCTGGCAGACACGAGTCTGCATCTGGTCATAATTTTACTTTGATGACCTCGAAATGGAAGACTACTAGCTTTAAAACATGGAGGGTTTTTACAATAAAAAGGATTTTTTTTTTTGGGGGGGGGGGGGAATTTCTTTGAGGTATTTGCCTTCTTGTGGCGAGGCACAGTCCTTTCAAGTTGGACCAAATCTATCGGCTATACGAGAGCGCTATTACCATTCAAAAATAAATGAACTCTTGAAGTCATGTGCGGTATTGGTAAATACTATGCCCTGAAAAGGACTACTTTTTCTGTCACCTTGCATGTTGAAGCCCTGAAAAGGACTGCTAGCACTTGGAGTGTTGATAGATACTAAGCCCTGAAAAGGACTGCTAGCACTTGGAGAGTTGATAGATACTAAGCCCTGAAAAGGACTGCTAGCATTTGGAGTGTTGATAGATACTAAGCCATGAAAAGGACTGCTAGCACTTGCAATGTTGATAAATACTAAGCCCTGAAAAGGACGGCTAGCACTTGCAGTGTTGATACATACTAAGCCCTGACAAGGACTGCTAGCACTTGCAGTGTTGATAGATACTAATCCCTGAAAAGGACTCTTAGTATCTTTTCGGCGAGTATGATGAAGCCCTGATAAGGGCCCGTCATGAAAAGGCCTGCTAGCCTAGACAGGATGAAGTTTTCACATTAACTTCGTATTTTATGAGTTCTTGAAGAGAATTGTTTACAGAAGTCCCGAATAGCTTTGTTAAAAAACAAACAAACAAAACAAACGAATGTCTTATTCGTGAATAGCTTGTTTCACGTTCCCGTCACGCGCTCTTGGACTTGTTTTATCTTACAAAGGGCGGAGAACACAAATATGTGGTATGAATTTCTGATACCGGTTCGGTAAATGTTTTTCACGAGGTAGGGCTGCTTGTCTACTCTGAGAGATTTTGTTAACTATGCCAGTGGAGCAGATAGACGGAATCTCTGGCTGTCTGGTTGTCCGACTTTCGGGCATATAAAAAGAAAGATTTAGAGACTGAATAACTGAAATTATATATATACTGAAGCACATTAAAAACGCACCACTATTATATATACTGATGCCGAGAAGCTGGAAAAAAAGTGTGGGAATGGATTTTCCCCGTGTTTGTCATGAGGTAGAGAGCGAATGGCTGCTGGAATGGAAAGTGCATGATTCAACCCACGGGTTTGTGTACAGACTACATGAAAACAATGAAAGTTACACGTGCAACACGATTCCCAACAGCTATGACCCTGAAAATGTGTACGCGTTGTGGCAGTATACTCGGTATAAAAAGGCCGTTGAGACAAAACACCCAGTACATGTGCTTGAAATGCCACGACTATCTGAAAACGACCGCCAACGAGCCATTGGTATGTTGGAGACCGGAATGAGCTCGCGGGCCATTGCCAGAAGGATGAATTGCCACCACAGCACGATTGTACGTCTCAATGAACGTTACGGAACCACTGGCAGTGCCCGGGATAGACTTCGGAATGGCCAACCACGAGTTACTACCCCTGCGCAAGATCGTCATATTGCGCTGAGTCACCTAAGGAATCGTTCTCTCCCGGCAAGTCAAACAGCAAGAGCAATAGTGGGTAGACGTGGGCAAGTCTCTCGAATGACAGTCATACGACGACTCAGAGATACAGGCCTTACTGCAAGACGACCTTATGTTGGGCCAAACTTGACTCACAGACATCGTCAGCAGCGCCTGCAATGGGCAGAGCAACATGTCAGATGGACTAGACTGCAGTGGAATGCTGTCCTATTCACAGACGAGAGCAGATTCAACATATCCTTTGCTGATGGACGTATGCGGATTTGGCGACGGTGTGGAGAGCGCTTTGCAGATTGCTGTGTTCGTCAGCACAACCGATTTGGAGGTGGCAGTATTCACATTTGGGGAGCATTCAGTTTTCACCATCGCTTGCCTCTTCACGTCTTCCGTGGAAATGTTAATGCTGTGACATATCGAGATGAGGTTCTGGATGCATTAGTTGCTCCTGCGTTCACAAATTATCCAGACTTGCGGCTTCTCCAGCAGGATAACGCACGTGCGCACACCGCATGCATTACGCAGCAATATCTACAGCAGCAGAGCATTGTGACGATTGATTGACCTGCCCTATCACCAGACGTGTCCCCTATAGAACATCTGTGGGACGAGCTTGGACGCAGAGTCTACAGGCAAGGTTCTCCAGCTAATCTGCAACAGCTCGAAGCTGCTCTTACACGTGAATGGGACTTGATTCCCCGGAATTTCCATCAGAGACTTGTGCGTTCCATGAGGAGCCGCTGCCAAGCTTGTTTGCAAGCACACGGTGGACATACCAGATACTGAGGATAGTGTGAATGAATTTTTTTATTGGTTGCATTTTTGGTTTTCTCCCTTGCCTGCACAGAATGCAATGAATTTCATAACAATCAAATGTACAAATTAATGACCAGCATGGATTCATAGGAAAATGAATAAAGATTCCAAATATGTAAACTTGTAAACACTTATATTTACATTTCACACTCTGTTCCTGGTTTATACAGGTGGTGCGTTTTTAATGTGCTTCAGTATATATATATATATATATATATATATATATATATATATATATATATATGTATATATATATATATATATATATATATATATATATATATATATATATATATATATATATCATCATGTAGCATGTCCTTTGCAGAACGTCGCTCTCATCACAGCCCGCCTGAAAAACTCGATTTCTAGCCAGCCTTCCCGCCTCCCACTGTCGTATTCAAGGTGTCTTCAATGTCCTGTGTCCACCGTCGTCTTGGTCGGCCCCTGCCTCGCCTTCCAGGTACCATACCCTCCATCATTGCTCTTTCTAATCCACTATGACGTTTAATGTGGCCAAAGTATTTCAGTTTCCGGGACATGATATTGTTTATGAGCCAGTTTTCCTCAGTGTTCAGGTCGTTTAGGATGTCTATATTTTTCTTCTTCTTGGTCCAAGATATTCTGAGAATTTTTCTGTAACACTTTGCTTCGAAAGATTCGATTTTTTCTTTAATGTTTGTGTAATAGTCCATGATTCACATCCATATGTTGCCACCGGAAAGATGCACGTTCTCGGAATTTTACTTTTATTAATTTGCTGGTGTTATGCCATAGGTTCTTCATTTTATTTAACCTCTGCATTGCAATGGCCAGTCTCCTTCTGACCTCTTTTGAGCAGTCTCCATTGTTGTTAATTATGGAGCCAAGATATTCAAAATTTGTGACATTTTCAATTTCCTCATCATTGATGGTAATTTTTGGTTGGCATCTTGTTTTGTCAGTGGACATTATCTTTGTTTTGTGTGTATGTGTGTGTGTGTGTGTGTTCAGAAAAAGGTTCTGATCCTCACTGTGTCTTTTGACAGACAGGATTAACTGTTCCAGTCCCTTGGCACTGTTTGAAAGAATAACTGTTTCATCTGCGTACCTGAGTTCTGGGATCGCATTTCCACCAATTGTGAACAGATCGCAATTTTCACATTCTTGGTCACTCCTAACATTTCTCATTATATTTTCTGCATAGATGTTAAACAAGTATGGAGAGAGGATGCAACTCTGTCTTACTCCCCTTTTCACCTCAAACCATCCTGATGTTTCCCCTGCTACTCTGACAGCTGCTTGTTGTTCGTGATATAGTGTTTCGGTTAGATGGATAAAATGCGCTGGAAACCCCATGCCTCTCATGAATATATATATATATATATATATATATATATATATATATATATATATATATAGAGAGAGAGAGAGAGAGAGAGAGAGAGAGAGAGAGAGAGAGAGAGAGGGAGAGAGAGAGGGGGGAGAGACGAACTTAAAAATACGAGGGGCGTTCAGAAAGTAATGCACCACACCGTTTTTCTCAGGAGCCATTTATTCAAAAAGCATGAAATTTATACACAATATACATGGATATGTCATGTAAACATCGGTATTATTCAACATAATCCCCATCAACTTGTACGGCTTTATGCCAGCGCGAAACAAGTGCATGTATTCCTAGCCCGTACCAGATTTTGTCTTGATCATGTAGCCATTTCTTCGCTGCATGAATCACTCCTTCATCATCTTCAAACCTTGTCCCACGGAGTGCATCTTTAAGTGGACCAAATAGATGAAAATCAGAGGATGCCAAATCGGGACTATAGGGTGGATGGGGTAGTACAGTCCAACCCAATTTGGTGATTGCTTCCCGTGTTGCCAGACTTGTGTGAGGTCGCGCATTGTCGTGAAGGAGAAGCAGGTCTGCTGGATTCTTGTGCGGCCGAACTCTGCGAAAACGTTGATTGAGTTTTTTCAATGTCTTAATGTAAGCTTGCGAATTGATTGTCTCTCCTCTTGGAATAACGTCCACAAGAATCACACCTTCAATGTCCCAAAAGACAGTGATCATGACCTTTCCAGCTGAAGGAATTGTCTTGAATTTCTTTCTTCATGGTGATTGCGGATGATGCCACTCCATTGACTGTCTTTTTGTCTCAGGTTCAAAATGTTGTGCCTGTCACAGAGAGTTTTATGATCAATAAATTTTCTATTTTCCTTTCTTTCTCTACCCGTGTCCTGTACCTTATTATCACTCTTTTATCCTTTTTGTATTTTTTCGCATTCGTTCGTTTGCGACTTAAACATTACTATTTTCCCATTCAAACTTTCACCGAGTGTCTGTTCTCATTTAGAAACGCACTAGTGATGTTATTACGTAGATGCCAGGCTCGGGAGGTTATTGCGTTGTAGACGTAAACTGTGAATATTCGCTTTCGCCAGACTTATAGGCGACATATCGTCTGCATTTTCACCTGCCACAACGAGTTGCATCGGCTGAGCGCTCAGGTGAGGCGCGATAACCGACATCTCCAAGACGCAGTTTGAGACATTTGTCTGGAGATTTCCATCTGACAAATAGTTTTACGGCTAAGTTGCTCGGTGAAGTGTGGTAACTGCCACCTAAGGGGACGTACCGTCTACATTTTCACCGGACACAGCGTTTCTTCAGGCTAGTCGCTCGGAGTGAAATGTGATATGACACTCATGCAGTGTGCTGGAATGAGACATATAGTCTGGGTTTTTCCATGACACTCACGCATTCGCTCAGAAGGGCCATTTTCTTGACGTAGGTGTCAAAGACGCACTGCTGGCAGTTACGGCATGCGTCTAAGGTACGTAGGTGCTAATGAGAAGGGGAGATTATTTCGTTTGGCGAAATAAGTTGGGACCCCTTTGTCCTGGTTTAAGATATTAACCGGAGTTTGAAACTAGATTTTCATTCATTCTCCTAATTCGCAGTAGACAGGTTGTTCGTGAATAGAATAAACTGTATAGCGAAGCTCCTAGTTTGTTCGGAAATTTGCCGAGCTCTAGACTTCAAATAAATATATCAGCTTATAATTCTAAAGTGTGCGATTACCTGTAGTTCTGTGTTGAGGTAAATATATTATATTAAGTATCTAATATTTTGTGAAGTGTTTAAAGTGATAATCGCTTATTTCATATTTCACTAGTTAGATTTGGTGCAGAGTGCTTAATTTATATAGTCTGTATTATTTTATAGTGACGAGTTACAGTGGAAAACAGAAATTATAATTTCTAGCTTAAACTCAGTCGGCTATTAAGGAATTTCTTCTTCTTCTTCTTTCGTTCGCTTGAACTATATTGTCTATATCTGCAATGTTGTTTCTTGTATAAACTTCACTGTCTTTTGTAGTTCATACAGAGGTCCATATAGTTTTGCTTCCAGTGTTGTTTCTCTGGGCCAGTGGGTTTGCCTCAATATATCATATTCGGGGCAATCTTGAAGTACGTGCTCCGCAGTCTGGGGTGCCTGTCCACATGTACACATGGCTGAATTGCCAATCTTGAATTTTGTATACATGTGGCTGCGGAGTCGGTTGTGTCCTGTTCTGAGGCGCAGAATGACTATTTGTTCTGATCTGTTCATAGCTTGGTAGTCATCCTGCGTTGGTGTTGGTGGCTTTCTGATAGATTTGATCATCCTTTTCTTCTGATGGTACGTAACTGGTACATTCGGTTGCTCGTCTGCAGCACCTTCTTTAGCCAGTCTGTCTGCTCTCTCGTTTCCTGGTATTCCACAATGAGACGGTATCCACTGCATGGCGACCTTGCGCTGGTTGCACAGTTCAGAAAGTAGGGCTTGTATACCTGGCAATTTTCTGGACTGAAGTGCTTGGAGTGCTGATCTTGCATCTGTCAGGAATACTACAGGCTGTGGACCGAGATTGGTGTTCAGTAGTTTCTCAGTTGCCACCTTGATTGCCTGGACTTCTGCATCATAGTTGTTACAGAATTTCCCCGTTGGTACTCTGACTGTATCCTCAGTGTTGTTTGGGTATTCTATGTACACTCTTGCTCCTCCATTCTTTACTGCATTCTGTGCTGACCCATCCGTGTATCCTCGGACCCAGAGGTCCTGTGGGTATTCATCATCCAGAAAACTGAGAGTGACTGTCCTACGTTGTACGCTGTTCTGTTCATCCCTGTCGAATATTCCTTTCACTTTTGTGTGGATGTGTACTGGTAGTCCATGCTCCTCTCTCCAAGGGGTTTGTTCTGGCACAGACTTTAGGGGGCTGTTAACTTCAGGCAGGTCTGAGGTTTGTCTACGAAATCGTTTGGCCTGGTGGATAAAGCTGCTTCTTTTCAGTCGCCCCATTGCTAGGTTTTGGAATCTGTCCTTCATTGGATGGCTCGGCATACAGAGGAACTTTTCTGCCTGTGTTAGCACTTTCGTGTCTCTGCGTTCTCTCAGTGCTTGTATCCTCCCCATTTTCTCCATCTCCACTATAGGCGTTGATTTCATTGCCCCCGTGATGACCCTAAGCGCCTGGTTTTGCACCTTATCTAGCTCTTGTAATGTGGTGTTTGATGCTGGACACCACGCAGCTGACCCATATTCCAGGTGTGGTCGTATGCCCTGCTGGTAAACTTTACTAAGTATTTTCCCGCTGGCTCCCCATGTGGTTCCACTTAGTTTTCTCAGGATGGCTAATTTCCTCCTGGCCTTTGTTGCTGCCTTGTTGATGTGCTGCTTCCATGTCAGCCTATCATCGAATGTAACTCCGAGATAGGTGGGTTTTTTATCTTCTCTCAGGAGCTCTTCGTTTATCTTGATGACACCAGCTTTTTGTTTGAGAGAGAGGGTGAAGAGCGTAGTGCTGCACTTGTCTGTGTTGATGCTGACACACCATCTATTTGCCCATGAGGTTAAGGCATCTATAGCTCTTTGTAGCAGTTTGGTGGCCACTGTTGCATGCTCATCTGTGCACCATATTACCAGGTCATCAGCGTACATTGCCACTTTCATTCCATGTGGTAGTTCAGCAACCAGGTCGTTGATGTAGACTAGGAATAGTGTGGGGGACAGAATCCCTCCCTGAGGGACGCCATGACGCAGTAGAATTTTCTTACTCTTGAGGCCATCTAGTTGTACTAGGGCTCTTCTGTTATGCAAGTATGCTTTCACCCATTTGTACATCTTACCATTCACTCTACAATTTCTCAGTTTCTTCAGAAGCCCTTCTTTCCAAACCTTGTCAAATGCTTTCTTTAGATCTATCCATGCTGCTAGTACCAGTTTCTTATCTTGGAACGCATCCTCAATCTCTTGGGAAAGGTAAGTTGCCTGATCTTCGGTGGAATAACACTGCCTAAAGCCCGCCTGCTGTGGTACAAGAAGGTTTTCACTTTCAAGGTACCACTGTAGCCTGAGGTTGATGATACGTTCCATTGTTTTGCAGAGGCAGCTTGTAAGGCTGATTGGTCTGTAGCTGGAGGCAGTGGAACTGTCTTTTCCTGGTTTTAGGAGTGGTATCATGATTGCTTCCCTCCAGGTCTGTGGAACTCTGCCTGAGTTCCAACAGATATTGAAGATCTGCAGCAGCTTTGTTTTTGCTGCGGTTCCCAAGTTCTTAATCATTTCATTGGACACTCCATCAACTCCTGGCGACTTTCTCATTTTCAATTTGGATATTGCAAGCTCCAGTTCTCTGATTGTAATTGGTGCCTCCATAACTTCAGGTATGGTTCCATCTCGTCCTGCGTATTGTTGTTTCTCACGAGTCTCCTGTTGCTTCTCTGGGCTAACTTCGATGTTGTTGTCTTTAGCAAAGGAGTCTGCAAAGTGATCAGCTGCCTGTTTTCCCATGAGGATGTTTCCATCTTTGTACAGAGCAATCCTTGAGTTTCTCCCTGTACCTTCATCGTTAAGTTGTTTTACCAGCTTCCACAGTTTCCTCGTATCTCTTTCGAAGTTCAAGGACTCTGTTTTCTCCTTCCAGCTTCTTCGCCTGGCCTGCAACTTGGCCCTTTGAAATTTGGCCTTAGCTTGCTGGTAGTTATTGTGGTGCTCTTGGCATGGACTGGTCTCTGCCTGCTTTCGAGATGTTTCCACGTCGTTGTGCAGCTGCTTTAGTTCACTATTCCAATATGGTTTGTAGTGCTTACGAGCCCCTCTAGGTATTGTTTCACGAGCAGCCTGTAATATGCATCTGCTGAATTCATCGACTAACTTATTGATGTCTTTGTCTACAGTCAGATCTCTAGCCAGTATACTAGTACGGTGCTGGTACATTGTCCAGTCTGCCTTCTTGTAGTTCCACATAGAGAGAGTGCTGCTGTCCTTGACAAGTTCATTTTCCACAATTAGGAAGACTGGCCGGTGGTCGCTGCCTCCAAGTTGTTTCCCTACAACGCGTGTGGTGTTCCACTCCAGGCCGGGTGAGTGGAATGCCAGGTCAGGTGTAGAGGTGGTGTGCCATGATCTCGAGTAGAAGGTTGGTGGGTCGATTGGCTGGTTAATCAGGATAAGCCCATTGTCATCCTGCCAGTTTTCAAGCTCCTCACCTCTCCTGTCCATGTGATCATAGCCCCAGCTCTGTGAGTGGCTGTTGAAGTCTTCGCATACAATCAGTCTTTCTTTTGCTGGGATTGTATCTAGTGCCAGTGGGCGGTCGCTCGGACAGTAGTAGTTGAGCAGGTGGAATTCTGAACTTTCTGTCCTGAGATGAAGCATCTGGTATTCTGCCCCCTCCATATATGTTTCAAGCTGACATGCACTGATGTTATTCCTCACGAGTGTCAGTATTCCACCCTTTCGCCTGTCTATTCGGTCAGATCGGTAGCACTGGTAGCCTCTGATTTTGAAGGGAATGTCCTTGTTGAGGTGGGTTTCTTGCAAGCAACATACATTTACTTGCTCTTCATTCAGGATATTTTCGAGCTCTAATTTTTTGCTGTAGCCGTCTTTTTTACTATTGATGCCTTCAGCATTCCAGTGCATTATTTTTAATGGTCTTTTCTTTGCTTGGCCAGTAGCTCTATTCTTATGCCTCCTGGCTCCACGGGGCAATTGAGAAGGACCCCCAGTAGTAGGGGTTGGGCCCTTCCGAGGCAGAGGGCCCGGCACTGCGCCTGCCTTGGTGTCCGTCACAGGGCGAGTGCCATAACGTTTTGCAGATATAGACATACTTCCATAGCACATGTGCATGGCATCCTGATTGCTGTGGTGCGTCTCTTGGCTGGTTGCCTCCGTCTTCAGCACCTTGACTTGCTAGGGCAGACTGTGGTCTTGCTCGAGTGTAGGAGGGCCTGGCCAGTCTTGGTTTTTCAGCCGCTGATGGCTGTACTTGAGCCCCATCTCCACGTCAAGGAGCTGGCCTCGATGGGGATTAAGGAATTTAATTTTACTGCTAAATAATCAGACGAGAATAATTTTTCTAAACTAACTTATAAATGCTAGATGCCTCATGAGTGTTGACGGAATACGTAGGTATTCCTAATTCATGATGATTGATTTTTATATAACTTATTTCACGGGAAAGTTTAAATGATAAGTCAAGCTGTACGCTTGTAGTTTAAAAATGTAAGTTATAACGAGTACCTAGTATGTATAATTATTTTATATGTGTTTTTCCTTTATTCAGTGAATACTGGGGTTAACCCAAAACTTTGCCAGCGTTAAGTACTGATGAGTGATATCTGTGAAGAACTAAAACATTTTCCTTAAAAAACCTTGGTGCAGAATCTTTACAAGTTTTTTTTTTTTTTTTTTTTTTTTTTTTTTTTTTTTCGTACGCCCGCTAATACTCGAGGCGAAATCTCAGGTTATTATTTTATGTCTAACCTGACATTGATTTTACGTGAGTATCCCTTTATTTCTTGTACAGAGACAGGTGTCCCTCGCCATTCAGGCAAATACTCGCCGATTTCGGAGGTACCCATTGCAGCTGGGTCGGCTCAGGAGCCGCCAGTCCCTGGTCGACGACACTCCTTCAAATGTCCTCGCCAGGTCTCGAGTTAATCCAGTCCAAATCCCGGTCGACGAAAAATCCTCAAATGCCGTCGCCCGGGTTTGATCCTGTATCACCCGGTCGCCAGAGCGGTGTTGTAACCACTACGCTAGCGCGGCTCCCCTACAAGTTATTTAAAAGGTAAATAAAGTAACAGGCCTATCGCGCCATATTTAATTCTTCCTGAGAAACAACTCAAGTACATTTTTAGCCTGTGTGTGGTAAGTAACATATTAACATCAGTAACATTCCGACGGAGTTTTGACTAGTGGTGTGGTGACCAAATATAATCCTTTCCGGAAAGTAGACACCGATCTGACATTCCTCAATTCTAGAAACTTAAGTAATTGACACTGTGCTCGTTGTTAATGTTCGTGCCTGGACAATTTTAATGTGACCTAAACAGCATCCGAAAAAATAAGAACACCCAAGGAATCGTTCCCTGAAGCAGAGAATTCATCCCGTCTTTTTGGAACTGGGGATTTCTTGGTCAAAGACTGCCTTTGACGATTCTGTATGTGAATGTCCTAAAAATTGTGTTTCAAGAAGTGGCTATCAAAGCTGTGAGTATGAACAAATGCACGTGATCACTGCTGACTGAATAGAGTGAATGCAGGACGGAGTGGTTTCTTTATTGTTGTAATTTGGCACTCATTTTGCTGTCTTAACTTTCTGTATGCAAGTATTGCTAATCATATTTCCATTAAAATAAAGCAGAGATATCAAGTCTGTCCATACCTTAAAAAAGGGGAAATATTAGACCCAATCATATGTATCCTTGATTCCTTGGGGCTGTCACTTTCTCCTAACAGGACTGTGGGCATACCTTGAGGGATAAGATCATACTGCGGGTCTATCATTTTTTTGTAGCATTTGTATTGACTGTATGACTATTTGTATATGCTTTGATGTAATTTCTATGTGTTGTGATGAAATTTTAGATGATAATTAAAATTTCTTTTTTTTTAAAATTAATCAGCGCGTTGATCAGCTCGTTCCAAAATATCTATTTACTCATTTGTTATAGGTTTCCCACGTCTGTACGTCTAACTGTCGTCTTGTATGTGCGTGCACGTGAGTGCATAGAAATATATATGATATATATATATGTGTGTTTAGACTGTCTGACTCCTCTAAAATCTGTCGTAGAAGATAGGTGAAAG
Source organism: Oreohelix idahoensis (assembly GCA_024509875.1). Taxonomy (NCBI): domain Eukaryota; kingdom Metazoa; phylum Mollusca; class Gastropoda; order Stylommatophora; family Oreohelicidae; genus Oreohelix; species Oreohelix idahoensis. Next base: position 475,251 of record JAMPIV010004653.1, read on the forward strand.
AGAGAAGATTTCTCGATTTCAGAGACAGCCTCTATCACAGTCTACCATCTCACTCGTGGAAATCTATTGCTATTACTATCTCTCACTGTGACTATCACTTATTCAAATCTAATCAGAAGGGACCAACCCAAGTCTTAATTCTCCTATCAAAAATCTACGAAAGTGCCCAGGTTTCGTCACCTGTAACGATCTTAGCCAAACAGTTCTCTCCATCAGCATTGAAACGCTCCAACAATTCAGAAAAAAATGCTTTCCTTTGCAATCGGTGGTCATTTGTGAGACTTCGAGGAACCAATCTTGCACAAACCTTAGAAAATCCGAGAGTTTTTATAACTGCATTTGCACTACCAATGCTGACTGACAGCTGTAAGGCCAATTGTTGAGTAGTGATTCGCCTATCAGTAAGAATAATGCCCTCAGCGCATTTCAACATTTCTGCGTTGGTGGCTGTGGCAGGACGTCCACAGCGCGGCCGATCAAGCAGCTCCGTATCTCCACTTCCTGATTCTTTGATTCTCAGAACCCAGCGACTGACTGTACTCCTGTCGACTGCAAAACTTCCATACACATCACATAGACGCTTGTGAATGTTCACAACAGTTTCCTTCTCTGCAACGAGAAATTCTATCACAATTCGCTGCTTATAACGCAAGTTGCTAACACGCTCCATTTCAGCGGTTTAGGGCAGCCGTATTATGTGGCCGGTTGCGGTGCAATTTGGTGCACATAATTGGCACATGCCATATTTGAAGTGTGCAAAATTTCATGCTTCTATCTTCATTATTAGCTGAGAAAAACGATGTGGTGCATTACTTTCTGAACGCCCCTCGTAAGTACGCGAATTGAAAGAAAATAGAGGCGATGTTAAGAAGATATTGTAAATCATTATTATTTATCTTTTTGCTCCCTGTGTAGCGTGCAGCCACAACTGTGGCTGGTCCTCGGGAAGCCAGCACCGAAGCACGCATGAGTTCTTGCTGCGGTAGTTTCTGTTACAATCTGATTTATATAATGAGTTTGCCATCCCCATGCGCAGCATCACACTAGTCGCTTCTCACGAAATGTCTGAGGGAGCGATGTTTTTATTTTTTTTTTCTCTTTGATCTTTCAGAAATTACCGTGAAGTACACGAGGCTTATTGAAAATTAACCTTCAAAGATTAGTCCTGATTTGGCTTATTTGCAGTTCTTGACCAATGTAAAGGAAGATAGCATGATTTGTAGCAATACGTACATAGAATTTATATCAATACGTACATCAGAATTTATAGCAATACGTACATCAGAATTTATAGCAATACGTACTTCATAATTTATAGCATTACGTACAGTAGATACGTAATAAGTTGTTCTGTTTTTCAGTGCGGGCTGTAGAATTCGTGCTTTCATGTCCAGGCAGAACAGAAACTGTTAAATTTTCTTGGTAGTTAAAAAAGGATCCCGGTTACACGCCCATTGAGGCATATTGGGAATATGGTGTTAGGCCCATATTTTCTTGACCAACCGCACACTAGGGCCGCCCCAATTCATGAGGCTGGGTCGACCCCGGAGCCGTTTGCGGTCTTAAAAATCCTACCACAATTGGGATCGAACCATGGATTGTCTTGGTAGATGTCTGCTAAATTGTAACAAAATGACTAATTTAACCCAAAAAAAAATTTGCCTCGTTTTGGCGAGGCGCGTCCCGTTCAGCCTAGACGCTATATTAGGTCGCATGTCTAAATATAAAAGACTTTTAGGTCTGATAATAAATGACTGTAATAGGATTTTACTTCGCAGATGCTGTTTCAGAGCATCGACATTTTAATTTTGAGGACTTGTCTATGGTAAAACTAAGTCTTGGTTACGCAACAGTCGCAGGAAGTCATTTATTCTTCACTACAGGGTTAACCGGATTGAACATAATTAGATCCGGGAGACAGAGGAAGCTTATAATTTACTATTGACTAGGAGTTGGCACCAGTTACTGCGGAAAAGGTTGGCAAACCGATGTACGAAACGTGATGTAAACAAGCTGAGAGAAAACATAAATCTGTGCAAATTAACCAGGAAACTCCACCCGAAACTGTTTGATTTGGGAAGATTTACTTGTGTTTGACTCCGCCTGCAGCCAATTAGTTAAGACAAAAAAAAGGACTCGAGAAGCTTTAAGAGTAGATAGGGGTTCATAAAAGGTTAGATGACTGACCATACCAGCGAAATACCCGAGTGGAATTTGTAGTTTCTCATTGTGGAACAAGAATGACAGAAGCGTTAGAGACTTTGCTTTACAAGGTCTAGCTTTATGAAGTGAGGTAACCAGTTCCCTTGCTTGCTGCCTTTGCGTTCACATGATCAGTCAGGTTCTCATTTACAGCTGGATAGACAGGAACGTGGCGCGACCTGGTTTTGAACCCGGAATGCGGTAACTTTGCCTTGAGAAGCATGCGGGCTACTTAATCGGACACTCGAGTCAAAGACAAGATATATACAAATTAGTGAATGCACAAAATGAGTACCAGATTCTATTTCGAGTGTTTTAGTAGTTCAGGAAACAGCTTAGTTTTGAGTATAATATAGACCATACAGATGTGAGCAAGAGATACGTTATAGGCAGAAATTTAGCCAGTTTTGAAGTCATAATTTGAGAGAGCCAGACAGTTAACTTAGGAAATGTGTAGACTTAGACGAAATGTAAAGTACGGTACATCTGTGTTCAAAAGTGGAATAATACGACCACCAGAGTTTCGCTGTACACTGAGGATTGTGTCTTCGAGATGCTATCATGTGTTTGATTTCCCCTAGTAGACGCTACGGGCAGGACGGAGTAATGGCAGAATATAAAAAGACTTGAAAAACTTTGAACGCTGCTACATTTTTTTTCCCCGTTTCATCGTGGTGTTTGCATTCTTGTGGCGAGGTACGTTTCTTTCATCGAAGTCCGTCGGTTATATCAGATCTGCAATTGCTATTACAGAATAAGTGAAGTCTGTCAACTCAGGCGCACTGTTGATAAATACTAAGCCCTGAAACTAGGTCCATTCAGAGTGTAACCCTGAAATGAACTAATCATGAAAAGGACTAGCACTTGTAGTAAGCACTGAAAAGGACTACGAGTATGTATCAGCTAGCATGATGCGGCCCTTATAAGGGCTAGACGGGAAAACATACAAAATCGCTACTCTGGATCACGAGGCCAGCATAGGCTACTTACAAGGTCGAAGTTTTTTTTCTCCCGACGGCATCATGCAAGCTACATTCTTGGCATGTTGTAATCAGCATCGTGATGGATGAAGCTAGGACGGGATGACTTTGATTGTCGTAAGACACGCCTACCACTGCGAGTGTGCCAGTCTCGTCTGTTATTGAATTGCCACCAGGACCTAAGACGCGTCAACAGTGAGAAATGTAGTTAGCGACCCATAGCTAGACTGCTTGCGTCAGGGTCAGCGAACCAGAGCTGACCAAGACCCTACTCCACCTCCAAGTGGTGGTCCTGCAGTCTGGCTGAGTGAGTAGGGATCGAAGAGGGAAGGCTAACCCGGTCCCAAAAATGCCGTGCTGAAGTCGGATGTGTCGGCCGAAAGGCGCAAATATCGCAGCTTCGCTGTAAACGGACACAACGCAACCAACTTCCTTTTCAGGACGAACGAAGAAGAAGAAGAAGAATTGCCACCTATACACATCTGGGACTGTTCTTATTGTAGCTATGAACGCTGTAGTGACACTGATAAGGTTGATAAAGTTGATAACGTTGGATTTTTATTCCCGTTAATGATATCCACCAAAAGATAGATATAAGTGGATGGAAGCAGACATCATCATCATCATCAGTTGATAAGATCTCTATGGTGTTGTTTGCTCCACTGTAGTGTATGGAATGTCAACTTGACCTACGCAGTGGTGTGTAGACATGGATTGAGTGTATAATGTGCGAATGATGATAAAGGTTCGTGGTGTTGACAAAAAATGTTCTTTTCTCACACTCATGTATGGCTGGAAGTCATCGACACCAACGACTGTGTACCTTTTCTAAAGTTTAATTGGACGTACACACTCGACAGCACAGATAGTGACAAATCACAGGTTGCCATAATACATCATAGTACAGTGGATAAATGGTCTTGCAATGTTACATGGGCACTCATGTAGAATAAGTGTATAATGGACTGTCAGTAGCCAAGCACTCAGTATCGCCCATACATATATCATCTGACTTCACTGACTGAGCACGTCAGCTTATAAACAATATTTCAGATGGCTTCTAAACCTAATCTCGTCTAGCGACGATTCTTCAACATAATGTTCAGCACATATTTTTCCATATAATAATATTGAACCGCTAATAACGGGTTCTCATGTGTAGCAGTGATCTCTGGACTAAACAAGCGATAATACGGGCATCCCTTTTCTCTTCTTGAAAGTCACTACATGTTTTGGTTCCAAGATGGCTTCACTCGTGAGCTGTCACTCACGTTTGGATACAGATAATGAATCTGTCCTAAAGTTAGTCATTCATAAAACATTTCATTGCTCTGTAGATTTGATCATGAACAATTGACTGCAATCTACAGGATATAGTGCTGCTAGGAATCGAAGTCGTTTTCATCGAGTCAAATATATTCTCTTAGACATTCAAATCGTAACTATCGAAAATGGTGGCTTCGATCGAGAGTTCATAAGAGTATCTTTGATTACCTTGGTATAGGAAATATGAAACTGCCATTCCTTGGCAATACGAATAAACACTGGGGTAAAGCATACACGATAGGTTTAGACGACTATCACTTTCCCCACAAATACTGAGATCACTTTTTCCCGGCGACAGGCCGACATAGAAAAACACAGTCCCTATCAGGACGAAGCCAAATCACCCCCCACACTCTAGCGACACATCCGCCGAATAGCCTTTGACCTCTCTAGAGACAACAGAACATATAGTTCGACTTAGATATGTAAAGATATACAGATATAAGACAGACTCGTCCTACTCAGACAAACAATACACATAAATTCAGGCCATAGATATTCTGAAGCAAGAACAATCTATTATTACCCAAACAACGAATAAATCGCAGTAAAATGGATTTATCCGCGGAGTTTGATCGAAAGAGCCGACACAACTTTCAAGGGAAGTAACTCAATAATGACTTTCCCTTAAGCACTAAAAAATTACCTATGTATAATATTGTAAGATATCAAAGACTGCACGTAACAGTCTTACCACACCTCCCGGGAAAAAAAAAATGGAACATTTTTTTTTTTTTTGAAATACATCTAGGAGCAACGTACAATAGGCTCACAACGCATGAATAATGCGCAGATGAAAATATCAGGAATACCTATAACGCCTAATATGAGGCTAAGTCGACTTATGGAGCGACTGGTGAGAATGTGTCTCATAAACTGAGAGAAATTATTTCTCTACAAGTATATTTTTCCAGGAAGGTGTCATCAAAGTATAATACAATTCTGGCAATTACACAATGCCTAAAAAATTCATATCATCATTTCGTATTAGATATCTTAAATTTATGATTTATGAAGAAAAAATCATCAAAGCACAGCGGTGAATAAACATCAATGAACCGCTATGTAGTGATACAATCATTATATTATTAAATTACAAATGTGTATCTATCATGATATAGAAAAGGAACTACTATAGAACTAGACATATCAAGAAGTCTAAGCCCTAATAGTTATGTGGAATCATGTGGGCATCTTGACAGAATGTCTGCCATCACATTATCTGATCCACGAATAGCTCGCACAGAGAAATGAAAAGGTTGAAGAGCAATTGCATATCGAGTAGACCTCGAGCTCTTCAAATTCTTACTCTGTATAGCAGTAAGAGCTTTTTGGTCGGTTTCTACTATGAAATGTGCGCCTAGAAGGAATCTCTGTAGTTTGAGGATCGACCAAACCATAGCTAATAGCTCACGGTCTAAAACCGAATAATTCCTTTCTGCCGCATTAAGTTTTCTGGAAATATACATTACAGGATGCAGAGTTCCAGAGTACTCTTGCATTAGTGCCGCTCCAATCCCAGTGGATGAAGCGTCACTACGAAGAACGAATGTCTTATCTTTAGTGGGTAGCACTAAAATAGGTGGTGTTGAAAACAATGTTTTAATCTTATCCAGAGAGCATTGGCATTCCTGAGACCAGTGGACCACATTAGGCGAACCTTTCTTTAGAAGTGTTGAGAGAGGTGCCATGATAGAGGATAGATTCTGAATGAATCTGCCATAAAATTGAATAAGACCTAACAGACTTCTCACCTGTTTTTTAGTCTTAGGGATTGAGATGTTAAGTATCTTACTAGTATTATGGTCCTCTGTCTTTAGGAAACCATGACCAACTCGGTGGCCTAGGAAAGAAATTTCGCTAAAACCAATATAGGCTTTAGAGGGTTTCGCTGTCAGGTTGTGCTCACGCAAAGTAGACAGCAATTCATCTAACCCTGAATAGTGATCTTCCCAAGTATCGCTGAAAAGACAGATGTCGTCTAGATATGCAATGACATCTGACCGATAAGATAGGATTCGGCGCATCATGCGTACGAATGTAGCTGGTGCGTTCATAAGACCGAAAGGCATAAAATTCCATTGGAACAAACCTCTAGGTGTTGAAAAAGCCGTGAGAGGTTTGGCGCGTTCAGATAAAGGAACTTGCCAATATCCTTTAGACAAATCAAGTTTAGTGAAAAAATGAGATTTGGAGAGTCGAGTAAGTAGCTCTTCCAGTAAAGGCATAGGTTCGGCATCGAACTTCGTTACTTGATTCAATTTTCGATAGTCAACGCAAAGACGTATGTTATTGTCTTTTTTACGCACAATAACCATCGGCGAAGAATATGCAGAGGTGGATGGTTCGATTATTTTCAAATCTATCATCTCATCCAACTCTTTCTCGACCTGTGCTTGAAAATGTATAGGTATAGGATAAGGTCTAACCCTAATAGGAGTATGGTCAGTTAGAACAATGTCATGTTGAATGACATTCGTTTGTCCAGGGATGTCAGTGAGTACATCCTGAAATGTTTGCAACATAGTTGAAACTTGTCGCTGTTCTCCTAGAGACAAATCAGGAGAGACAGTAACGTTCTTCCATGATTCACTGGAATGAAGTGGGATCATTGGAAGAGGAAGATTTACATCTGAAAAACTTGTTTCCTCATCCTGTATCACGGACAGTGATGAGTAATGACCATGTTGTACTGGAGAATTGTCCGTTGCTTGGAAAATGGGTTGCAAATAATCCGGACGTTCATGGAATTCAGTAAGCATATTGATGTGGAAGGTTTTATGCTTCCCATCAATATCGACAATATAGTCGACATCGGAAATTTTCGATATTATATCGTACGGACCTTTCCAAGAAATAAGTAATCTGTTTTCCCTACAAGGTAGTAATACAAATGCTTTGTCACCAGGACAAAGTTGTCGTAAGCATCTCTTCTTATTGGCAAATTGCCTTGCCTTCTGTTTCGCAAATTCAGAAGAAGAAGTTGCTAATTTGCATGCTTCGATAATCTTTTGTCTCAACGCGATGACATATTCGTAGGATGACTTTGTGTCATCGTCAATATTGTCAGATGTTATGAGATCGTGAAGCAACGACATAGGGCCACGCGGACGCGCGCCAAAGACGAGTTCAAAGGGAGAAAATCCCGTATGTTCATTGGGTACCTCTCTGTAAGCGAAGAGGGCCGCAGGTAAAACTCTGTCCCAGTCTTGAGGATGATCCTCAGTTATCTTCCCCAGTAAGTTTTTAAGTGTTCTATTAAGGCGTTCGACCATACCATTAGACATTGGATGGTAGATACTACTTAAAGATCTATCTATCTGCAGAGTAGACATTACTTGAGACATGGTATCTGATATTAGTTGGGTGCCATGGTCTGACAATATCTCTCCGGGGAACCCCAGACGAGAAAATATAAGCCAAAGAGCATCTGCAATATCAGCAGTAGTAATGCTCTTCAGAGGAATAGCCTCTGGCCAACGTGTGCACATATCAACACACGTCAAGATAAACTGATGTCCTCTGGCAGACTTGATCTTAAATGGACCAATAATGTCTATGGCCATTTTTTGGAACGGCCGAATAGGAATGTCCGCCGCCTGAATGGGTGCAGCATGCCGTGGACCTTTGGATTTAACTTCCTGACATACTTTACAAGATCGACAATAAATCCGTATGTCCTTGTTTACCAATGGCCAAAAGAAAGCCGCAAGGACTCTTGACTTAGTACGGGAAAAACCCATGTGTCCAGCACACTGAGAGTCGTGAGCGTGCTGCAAAATTTTAACTCTCAAATTCTTGGGAACCAGGATTTGAGAATGACTTGACGTAATGGAGTCTTGAACCATACGTACAAGTACGCCATTCTTCTTTGTAATCCACGATTTACGACTTGTGTCTTTATTCGGATCACCTTTAGTTGCAAGAATGAAGAATTTCTTCAGAGTGGGATCATCTTCTTGCTGTTTTATAAACGAGTCACGAGAAATTACCAAGGGATTATCTTGGTTATGCACTTCATTATCTTCAGTAGATGAAGTTTGAGGCATATTAAGAGCCTGAGCTCTAGTGACTACAGCGTTAGCAATCTGCATGTTTTGCCTTTCCCACGTGGAAATTTGTTGCGGAGTGCATTCTTTGACTCCATGAATGCGACCGATGATGAGGTCAGCGATCGGATTCGGAAGAAGACATGCGTGTACATCTCCTGTAAAGAAAGGAGTAGCAATCCTAATGATAGCAGTAGAGTATTTCTCTAATGTGCCGCCAAATGTTACACATTTGACTACTTGTCCAGTGGCACGGGAAGGATCTACGAGTGACTGCCTAACACCAATTGTGGTGCATCCAGAATCAAATAGCACAGAGACTGGATTGTTATTCACTAAACCCTTATGTAAGACAAGAGAACCTCTTCCATCATGCGCGACTGATGCCGGAAGAGCAGGAAGAGGATGGCCACAGCTTAAAGTAGACACTGTGGTTGGCTCAAATAACGTTTTGCATTGGGGGCACTGAGATGCTCTCCCAAAATCAAAAGCGGCACATGCCATATTACTAGCATCATTATTATCTTTACTCTGTTTATAGGCTTCATGGGACTCTTGTTGTGCAGAGTTTGCCTGAAAATGTGGTTTATGTCTTTTGTTTTGAGATCTACCTCGGTTATTATCACCTCTGTAGTTATTGTTACCTCTATTGTAACCCCTATTTGGGTTTGAGTCATAGTTCCCTTGGTTACCATTATCATATTCATTATAATGAGTATCTCTGTAATTATGATCTTGTTGACTCCAAGACGGATAACCCTGATAGTTTCTATAATTACTTCCTCTACGGAAATTCCTATAATTATGACCACCCCTGTGTCGAGAGCTATCAGGTCGTCTCCAGTTCTTTGAAGAAGAACCCTGAAATGATTGGTTACCTTGGTTTTGATAACTATTATGGTTACCTTTTTTATCAAATCTGTTTTGAGGTCCCTGAAATCTGTGTGAATAATTGGGATTGTATGGTGTTGCTGAAGCAACTGGCATACTCTCCTTAATCTTAGTGTTGCCAAAAGTCACGTCGGGGTGTGCAGTGACATATTGGGAACAATATTCTTCCATTTCTTTTAGAGATTTGGGTTTACGCTCATGTATAAATTCAAGGAAAGGTTTGTTCACACATGACATAATCTTATCTCTGAGCAACAAATCCATAAGTCCTTCATACGTTTTTTCTGTTTTGGAAAGCTCAATCCAACGATCAACTGTGAGACGTGCCTTTGCAGTGAATTCTGAGAATTCTACACCCGTCTCAGGTACCATCGTTTTAAATAAAAGGCGATAGCCTTCCTCACTTAGCTGATATTTTTTTATCAAAGCCGCCCTAATGACATCATAATTATCCTTATCTGCTTCTCCTACAAGGCATAATCTAGTCAAAGATTCACCTTTCAAGTTTTCTGATAATTGATTAGCGTATTGTGATTTATCCACATTATGTGTACGACAAGAACGTTCAAATCTATCCAGCCAGAATGTAATATCGTCACTGGACTGATTGAACGGTGGAACCTTAACCTTGTAAGTAGAAGGTTTACCATTACCACTAGATGCCTGATTAACATTACTCATACTTGTCAATCTCAATTTCTCCAACTCAAATTCATGTTCTCTTATTGCTTTTTTCTCTTCAGCATCTAATCTTTTTTGTTCAGCCTCCCTGTCTAATCTTTTTTGTTCAGCTTCCCTGTCTAATCTTTTTTGTTCAGCTTCACTGTCTAATCTTTTTTGTTCCGCAGCAGCTTCTCTTTCTAATTTTTTTTGTTCAGCTGCAGCTTCTCTTTCTAATTTTTTTTGTTCAGCTTCAAATCTCCTTTCCTCCACCTGCATCTGCAATTTCTTTTGTTCAGCAGCAGCCTCAGCTTCTCTTTCTAATCTTTTCTCTTCCGCCATAGCTTTTCTTTCTTCTGCAGCTAATCTTTTCTCTTCTGCAGCTAATGCTTTGTCATATTGAGCAACTGCCCATTGTTCTAATTGTTGACCAGTCTTATCAAGGGCTTTCCCTTGTGTAATGAAGTATTCTAATGTAGACATGATGTCTAACAATAATACTAATCACCTGAATCAATAATAATACCACAAGTTCTCAATGACTTGATTAATCAGTATACTATCCCAATATCTGTGGGTCACAAGCCTTTAATAAGGTCTTGTATAATAGTAATAATAATCAGGTACTGGTTTATACCATAATCCAAGTGCAGTGCACAGGCAATTGTGTCTTATGAAATATACCTATATAAAACATATGTCAACCAACAGAATACATAAAGTACAAATAGGACTGACAATACAAGAACGTTTGCAGAAATCAAAATAAATCAAATAGGGAAATCAATGAAAATAATCACTGAATCTGCAAAGAATAACAACACAAATGACGTCACAATATATGAATATAAATTGTGAATAGAACTGAAAGATAGAAAAGGTTAGACCAACAAATTACAAACAAATCAAAACAAAACTAAAGAACAAAGAAATATTACAAAAATAACAATAATTACAGACTTCACAGCTAACACAAAAGCAACAGTTGTCGCAGCAAATTTTCAATCAAGAAAATTGCACCTATAGAAAACGCCCACAACGGACCCTCTATGACGTGGGATATTCTGTTGTGAGGACGCCGCCCAACCTTAAACACAACCCGCTGACATAGAAACTAACATACTATACAAACAAATAACATGTAAACATAAATATATATAAATTATGTGTATGATAGTATGTGTTGCAAAATAGGCTCAGTTTTACAGTAATGGCAAAGTTATTTTTATGAAAACAAACAAACTGCCACTTTATTCAATTAAACATTCTGGCCTTAAATATTAAAGTTCATATATGGAAAACAAGAAGATCCATCGATGAAAATAGGACTTCTTAGTTCACTCATACTGTCTTCCTGTTAACATTGACAAGAATTGATCCAACTGTTCTGTGAAACTCTGTAATGTCTAATGTAAAAAATGTCAACAACGCTGACCTACATACTGCATTCACCTGACAGGTCACGTGACGAAGTGTTGACAAAGAGCAAACCAATACTGCAAGTGTGTCGTATCAGCCACAGGAAACGGTCTGGTATCGGTAATCTGTTGACTTCTGAACTTCTGCGAGGTCAAACCCAGAAAGCTGGTCCACCAGTTGATAAAGTTGATAAAGTTGATAACGTTGGATTTTTATTCCCGTTAATGATATCCACCAAAAGATAGATATAAGTGGATGGAAGCAGACATCATCATCATCATCAGTTGATAAGATCTCTATGGTGTTGTTTGCTCCACTGTAGTGTATGGAATGTCAACTTGACCTACGCAGTGGTGTGTAGACATGGATTGAGTGTATAATGTGCGAATGATGATAAAGGTTCGTGGTGTTGACAAAAAATGTTCTTTTCACACTCATGTATGGCTGGAAGTCATCGACACCAACGACTGTGTACCTTTTCTAAAGTTTAATTGGACGTACACACTCGACAGCACAGATAGTGACAAATCACAGGTTGCCATAATACATCATAGTACAGTGGATAAATGGTCTTGCAATGTTACATGGGCACTCATGTAGAATAATGTATAATGGACTGTCAGTAGCCAAGCACTCAGTATCGCCCATACATATATCATCTGACTTCACTGACTGAGCACGTCAGCTTATAAACAATATTTCAGATGGCTTCTAAACCTAATCTCGTCTAGCGACGATTCTTCAACATAATGTTCAGCACATATTTTTCCATATAATAATATTGAACCGCTAATAACGGGTTCTCATGTGTAGCAGTGATCTCTGGACTAAACAAGCGATAATACGGGCATCCCTTTTCTCTTCTTGAAAGTCACTACATGTTTTGGTTCCAAGATGGCTTCACTCGTGAGCTGTCACTCACGTTTGGATACAGATAATGAATCTGTCCTAAAGTTAGTCATTCATAAAACATTTCATTGCTCTGTAGATTTGATCATGAACAATTGACTGCAATCTACAGGATATAGTGCTGCTAGGAATCGAAGTCGTTTTCATCGAGTCAAATATATTCTCTTAGACATTCAAATCGTAACTATCGAAAATGGTGGCTTCGATCGAGAGTTCATAAGAGTATCTTTGATTACCTTGGTATAGGAAATATGAAACTGCCATTCCTTGGCAATACGAATAAACACTGGGGTAAAGCATACACGATAGGTTTAGACGACTATCACTTTCCCCACAAATACTGAGATCACTTTTTCCCGGCGACAGGCCGACATAGAAAACACAGTCCCTATCGGGACGAAGCCAAATCACACCACACTCTAGCGACACATCCGCCGAATAGCCTTTGACCTCTCTAGAGACAACAGAACATATAGTTCGACTTAGATATGTAAAGATATACAGATATAAGACAGACTCGTCCTACTCAGACAAACAATACACATAAATTCAGGCCATAGATATTCTGAAGCAAGAACAATCTATTATTACCCAAACAACGAATAAATCGCAGTAAAATGGATTTATCCGCGGAGTTTGATCGAAAGAGCCGACACAACTTTCAAGGGAAGTAACTCAATAATGACTTTCCCTTAAGCACTAAAAAATTACCTATGTATAATATTGTAAGATATCAAAGACTGCACGTAACAGTCTTACCACACCTCCCGGGAAAAAAAAAAATGGAACTTTTTTTTTTTTTTTGAAATACATCTAGGAGCAACGTACAATAGGCTCACAACGCATGAATAATGCGCAGATGAAAATATCAGGAATACCTATAACGCCTAATATGAGGCTAAGTCGACTTATGGAGCGACTGGTGAGAATGTGTCTCATAAACTGAGAGAAATTATTTCTCTACAAGTATATTTTTCCAGGAAGGTGTCATCAAAGTATAATACAATTCTGGCAATTACACAATGCCTAAAAAATTCATATCATCATTTCGTATTAGATATCTTAAATTTATGATTTATGAAGAAAAAATCATCAAAGCACAGCGGTGAATAAACATCAATGAACCGCTATGTAGTGATACAATCATTATATTATTAAATTACAAATGTGTATCTATCATGATATAGAAAAGGAACTACTATAGAACTAGACATATCAAGAAGTCTAAGCCCTAATAGTTATGTGGAATCATGTGGGCATCTTGACAGAATGTCTGCCATCACATTATCTGATCCACGAATAGCTCGCACAGAGAAATGAAAAGGTTGAAGAGCAATTGCATATCGAGTAGACCTCGAGCTCTTCAAATTCTTACTCTGTATAGCAGTAAGAGCTTTTTGGTCGGTTTCTACTATGAAATGTGCGCCTAGAAGGAATCTCTGTAGTTTGAGGATCGACCAAACCATAGCTAATAGCTCACGGTCTAAAACCGAATAATTCCTTTCTGCCGCATTAAGTTTTCTGGAAATATACATTACAGGATGCAGAGTTCCAGAGTACTCTTGCATTAGTGCCGCTCCAATCCCAGTGGATGAAGCGTCACTACGAAGAACGAATGTCTTATCTTTAGTGGGTAGCACTAAAATAGGTGGTGTTGAAAACAATGTTTTAATCTTATCCAGAGAGCATTGGCATTCCTGAGACCAGTGGACCACATTAGGCGAACCTTTCTTTAGAAGTGTTGAGAGAGGTGCCATGATAGAGGATAGATTCTGAATGAATCTGCCATAAAATTGAATAAGACCTAACAGACTTCTCACCTGTTTTTTAGTCTTAGGGATTGAGATGTTAAGTATCTTACTAGTATTATGGTCCTCTGTCTTTAGGAAACCATGACCAACTCGGTGGCCTAGGAAAGAAATTTCGCTAAAACCAATATAGGCTTTAGAGGGTTTCGCTGTCAGGTTGTGCTCACGCAAAGTAGACAGCAATTCATCTAACCCTGAATAGTGATCTTCCCAAGTATCGCTGAAAAGACAGATGTCGTCTAGATATGCAATGACATCTGACCGATAAGATAGGATTCGGCGCATCATGCGTACGAATGTAGCTGGTGCGTTCATAAGACCGAAAGGCATAAAATTCCATTGGAACAAACCTCTAGGTGTTGAAAAAGCCGTGAGAGGTTTGGCGCGTTCAGATAAAGGAACTTGCCAATATCCTTTAGACAAATCAAGTTTAGTGAAAAAATGAGATTTGGAGAGTCGAGTAAGTAGCTCTTCCAGTAAAGGCATAGGTTCGGCATCGAACTTCGTTACTTGATTCAATTTTCGATAGTCAACGCAAAGACGTATGTTATTGTCTTTTTTACGCACAATAACCATCGGCGAAGAATATGCAGAGGTGGATGGTTCGATTATTTTCAAATCTATCATCTCATCCAACTCTTTCTCGACCTGTGCTTGAAAATGTATAGGTATAGGATAAGGTCTAACCCTAATAGGAGTATGGTCAGTTAGAACAATGTCATGTTGAATGACATTCGTTTGTCCAGGGATGTCAGTGAGTACATCCTGAAATGTTTGCAACATAGTTGAAACTTGTCGCTGTTCTCCTAGAGACAAATCAGGAGAGACAGTAACGTTCTTCCATGATTCACTGGAATGAAGTGGGATCATTGGAAGAGGAAGATTTACATCTGAAAAACTTGTTTCCTCATCCTGTATCACGGACAGTGATGAGTAATGACCATGTTGTACTGGAGAATTGTCCGTTGCTTGGAAAATGGGTTGCAAATAATCCGGACGTTCATGGAATTCAGTAAGCATATTGATGTGGAAGGTTTTATGCTTCCCATCAATATCGACAATATAGTCGACATCGGAAATTTTCGATATTATATCGTACGGACCTTTCCAAGAAATAAGTAATCTGTTTTCCCTACAAGGTAGTAATACAAATGCTTTGTCACCAGGACAAAGTTGTCGTAAGCATCTCTTCTTATTGGCAAATTGCCTTGCCTTCTGTTTCGCAAATTCAGAAGAAGAAGTTGCTAATTTGCATGCTTCGATAATTTTTGTCTCAACGCGATGACATATTCGTAGGATGACTTTGTGTCATCGTCAATATTGTCAGATGTTATGAGATCGTGAAGCAACGACATAGGGCCACGCGGACGCGCGCCAAAGACGAGTTCAAAGGGAGAAAATCCCGTATGTTCATTGGGTACCTCTCTGTAAGCGAAGAGGGCCGCAGGTAAAACTCTGTCCCAGTCTTGAGGATGATCCTCAGTTATCTTCCCCAGTAAGTTTTTAAGTGTTCTATTAAGGCGTTCGACCATACCATTAGACATTGGATGGTAGATACTACTTAAAGATCTATCTATCTGCAGAGTAGACATTACTTGAGACATGGTATCTGATATTAGTTGGCTGCCATGGTCTGACAATATCTCTCCGGGGAACCCCAGACGAGAAAATATAAGCCAAAGAGCATCTGCAATATCAGCAGTAGTAATGCTCTTCAGAGGAATAGCCTCTGGCCAACGTGTGCACATATCAACACACGTCAAGATAAACTGATGTCCTCTGGCAGACTTGATCTTAAATGGACCAATAATGTCTATGGCCATTTTTTGAAACGGCCGAATAGGAATGTCCGCCGCCTGAATGGGTGCAGCATGCCGTGGACCTTTGGATTTAACTTCCTGACATACTTTACAAGATCGACAATAAATCCGTATGTCCTTGTTTACCAATGGCCAAAAGAAAGCCGCAAGGACTCTTGACTTAGTACGGGAAAAACCCATGTGTCCAGCACACTGAGAGTCGTGAGCGTGCTGCAAAATTTTAACTCTCAAATTCTTGGGAACCAGGATTTGAGAATGACTTGACGTAATGGAGTCTTGAACCATACGTACAAGTACGCCATTCTTCTTTGTAATCCACGATTTACGACTTGTGTCTTTATTCGGATCACCTTTAGTTGCAAGAATGAAGAATTTCTTCAGAGTGGGATCATCTTCTTGCTGTTTTATAAACGAGTCACGAGAAATTACCAAGGGATTATCTTGGTTATGCACTTCATTATCTTCAGTAGATGAAGTTTGAGGCATATTAAGAGCCTGAGCTCTAGTGACTACAGCGTTAGCAATCTGCATGTTTTGCCTTTCCCACGTGGAAATTTGTTGCGGAGTGCATTCTTTGACTCCATGAATGCGACCGATGATGAGGTCAGCGATCGGATTCGGAAGAAGACATGCGTGTACATCTCCTGTAAAGAAAGGAGTAGCAATCCTAATGATAGCAGTAGAGTATTTCTCTAATGTGCCGCCAAATGTTACACATTTGACTACTTGTCCAGTGGCACGGGAAGGATCTACGAGTGACTGCCTAACACCAATTGTGGTGCATCCAGAATCAAATAGCACAGAGACTGGATTGTTATTCACTAAACCCTTATGTAAGACAAGAGAACCTCTTCCATCATGCGCGACTGATGCTGGAAGAGCAGGAAGAGGATGGCCACAGCTTAAAGTAGACACTGTGGTTGGCTCAAATAACGTTTTGCATTGGGGGCACTGAGATGCTCTCCCAAAATCAAAAGCGGCACATGCCATATTACTAGCATCATTATTATCTTTACTCTGTTTATAGGCTTCATGGGACTCTTGTTGTGCAGAGTTTGCCTGAAAATGTGGTTTATGTCTTTTGTTTTGAGATCTACCTCGGTTATTATCACCTCTGTAGTTATTGTTACCTCTATTGTAACCCCTATTTGGGTTTGAGTCATAGTTCCCTTGGTTACCATTATCATATTCATTATAATGAGTATCTCTGTAATTATGATCTTGTTGACTCCAAGACGGATAACCCTGATAGTTTCTATAATTACTTCCTCTACGGAAATTCCTATAATTATGACCACCCCTGTGTCGAGAGCTATCAGGTCGTCTCCAGTTCTTTGAAGAAGAACCCTGAAATGATTGGTTACCTTGGTTTTGATAACTATTATGGTTACCTTTTTTATCAAATCTGTTTTGAGGTCCCTGAAATCTGTGTGAATAATTGGGATTGTATGGTGTTGCTGAAGCAACTGGCATACTCTCCTTAATCTTAGTGTTGCCAAAAGTCACGTCGGGGTGTGCAGTGACATATTGGGAACAATATTCTTCCATTTCTTTTAGAGATTTGGGTTTACGCTCATGTATAAATTCAAGGAAAGGTTTGTTCACACATGACATAATCTTATCTCTGAGCAACAAATCCATAAGTCCTTCATACGTTTTTTCTGTTTTGGAAAGCTCAATCCAACGATCAACTGTGAGACGTGCCTTTGCAGTGAATTCTGAGAATTCTACACCCGTCTCAGGTACCATCGTTTTAAATAAAAGGCGATAGCCTTCCTCACTTAGCTGATATTTTTTTATCAAAGCCGCCCTAATGACATCATAATTATCCTTATCTGCTTCTCCTACAAGGCATAATCTAGTCAAAGATTCACCTTTCAAGTTTTCTGATAATTGATTAGCGTATTGTGATTTATCCACATTATGTGTACGACAAGAACGTTCAAATCTATCCAGCCAGAATGTAATATCGTCACTGGACTGATTGAACGGTGGAACCTTAACCTTGTAAGTAGAAGGTTTACCATTACCACTAGATGCCTGATTAACATTACTCATACTTGTCAATCTCAATTTCTCCAACTCAAATTCATGTTCTCTTATTGCTTTTTTCTCTTCAGCATCTAATCTTTTTTGTTCAGCCTCCCTGTCTAATCTTTTTTGTTCAGCTTCCCTGTCTAATCTTTTTTGTTCAGCTTCACTGTCTAATCTTTTTTGTTCAGCAGCAGCTTCTCTTTCTAATTTTTTTTTGTTCAGCTTCTCTTTCTAATTTTTTTTGTTCAGCTTCAAATCTCCTTTCCTCCACCTGCATCTGCAATTTCTTTTGTTCAGCAGCAGCCTCAGCTTCTCTTTCTAATCTTTTCTCTTCCGCCATAGCTTTTCTTTCTTCTGCAGCTAATCTTTTCTCTTCTGCAGCTAATGCTTTGTCATATTGAGCAACTGCCCATTGTTCTAATTGTTGACCAGTCTTATCAAGGGCTTTCCCTTGTGTAATGAAGTATTCTAATGTAGCCATGATGTCTAACAATAATACTAATCACCTGAATCAATAATAATACCACAAGTTCTCAATGACTTGATTAATCAGTATACTATCCCAATATCTGTGGGTCACAAGCCTTTAATAAGGTCTTGTATAATAGTAATAATAATCAGGTACTGGTTTATACCATAATCCAAGTGCAGTGCACAGGCAATTGTGTCTTATGAAATATACCTATATAAAACATATGTCAACCAACAGAATACATAAAGTACAAATAGGACTGACAATACAAGAACGTTTGCAGAAATCAAAATAAATCAAATAGGGAAATCAATGAAAATAATCACTGAATCTGCAAAGAATAACAACACAAATGACGTCACAATATATGAATATAAATTGTGAATAGAACTGAAAGATAGAAAAGGTTAGACCAACAAATTACAAACAAATCAAAACAAAACTAAAGAACAAAGAAATATTACAAAAATAACAATAATTACAGACTTCACAGCTAACACAAAAGCAACAGTTGTCGCAGCAAATTTTCAATCAAGAAAATTGCACCTATAGAAAACGCCCACAACGGACCCTCTATGACGTGGGATATTCTGTTGTGAGGACGCCGCCCAACCTTAAACACAACCCGCTGACATAGAAACTAACATACTATACAAACAAATAACATGTAAACATAAATATATATAAATTATGTGTATGATAGTATGTGTTGCAAAATAGGCTCAGTTTTACAGTAATGGCAAAGTTATTTTTATGAAAACAAACAAACTGCCACTTTATTCAATTAAACATTCTGGCCTTAAATATTAAAGTTCATATATGGAAAACAAGAAGATCCATCGATGAAAATAGGACTTCTTAGTTCACAAATACTGTCTTCCTGTTAACATTGACAAGAATTGATCCAACTGTTCTGTGAAACTCTATAATGTCTAATGTAAAAAATGTCAACAACGCTGACCTACATGCTGCATTCACGTGACAGGTCACGTGACGAAGTGTTGACAAAGAGCAAACCAATACTGCAAGTGTGTCGTATCAGCCACAGGAAACGGTCTGGTATCGGTAATCTGTTGACTTCTGAACTTCTGCGAGGTCAAACCCAGAAAGCTGGTCCACCAGTTGATAAAGTTGATAACGTTGGATTTTTATTCCCGTTAATGATATCCACCAAAAGATAGATATAAGTGGATGGAAGCAGACATCATCATCATCATCAGTTGATAAGATCTCTATGGTGTTGTTTGCTCCACTGTAGTGTATGGAATGTCAACTTGACCTACGCAGTGGTGTGTAGACATGGATTGAGTGTATAATGTGCGAATGATGATAAGGGTTCGTGGTGTTGACAAATGTTCTTTTCTCACACTCATGTATGGCTGGAAGTCATCGACACCAACGACTGTGTACCTTTTCTAAAGTTTAATTGGACGTACACACTCGACAGCACAGATAGTGACAAATCACAGGTTGCCATAATACATCATAGTACAGTGGATAAATGGTCTTGCAATGTTACATGGGCACTCATGTAGAATAATGTATAATGGACTGTCAGTAGCCAAGCACTCAGTATCGCCCATACATATATCATCTGACTTCACTGACTGAGCACGTCAGCTTATAAACAATATTTCAGATGGCTTCTAAACCTAATCTCGTCTAGCGACGATTCTTCAACATAATGTTCAGCACATATTTTTCCATATAATAATATTGAACCGCTAATAACGGGTTCTCATGTGTAGCAGTGATCTCTGGACTAAACAAGCGATAATACGGGCATCCCTTTTCTCTTCTTGAAAGTCACTACATGTTTTGGTTCCAAGATGGCTTCACTCGTGAGCTGTCACTCACGTTTGGATACAGATAATGAATCTGTCCTAAAGTTAGTCATTCATAAAACATTTCATTGCTCTGTAGATTTGATCATGAACAATTGACTGCAATCTACAGGATATAGTGCTGCTAGGAATCGAAGTCGTTTTCATCGAGTCAAATATATTCTCTTAGACATTCAAATCGTAACTATCGAAAATGGTGGCTTCGATCGAGAGTTCATAAGAGTATCTTTGATTACCTTGGTATAAGAAATATGAAACTGCCATTCCTTGGCAATACAAATAAACACTGGGGTAAAGCATACACGATAGGTTTAGACGACTATCACTTTCCCCACCAATACTGAGATCACTTTTTCCCGGCGACAGGCCGACATAGAAAAACACAGTCCCTATCGGGACGAAGCCAAATCACACCACTCTCTAGCGACACATCCGCCGAATAGCCTTCGACCTCTCTAGAGACAACAGAACATATAGTTCGACTTAGATATGTAAAGATATACAGATATAAGACAGACTCGTCCTACTCAGACAAACAATACACATAAATTCAGGCCATAGATATTCTGAAGCAAGAACAATCTATTATTACCCAAACAACGAATAAATCGCAGTAAAATGGATTTATCCGCGGAGTTTGATCGAAAGAGCCGACACAACTTTCAAGGGAAGTAACTCAATAATGACTTTCCCTTAAGCACTAAAAAATTACCTATGTATAATATTGTAAGATATCAAAGACTGCACGTAACAGACACATACTGGGGTTTTTTTTTTTTTTAATTCTAGGCCCCAGTATGATCGCTTGCTGTTCTACTTCACAGCATGGTCCTTAACTACGTGCGGACCTCAGAGCTTTTAGCTGATATAAGGGAAGGCTGAACAGAATAGAGACTACACTACCCAAAGAACTGGCGTCGTTACATCTTTATTGCCGTGAGATAGATTCGATAACACCCCGCCCCTTTAGTTTGCGTGTCTGTGACTTTAAGGAGGTGTAAGCAGCATCTCCTTTTTGGCTGCACCAAAGCTTTTGCTCGTGCAGTGGTGGTTTCAGTAGCAATTTGTTTTACATGATGAGGTTGTCAGCTCAATGCAATTATGATGCATGCTCCATTTGTATTCCATTTCACTGTATAAAGAACGCGGTGATTTTTAACCAACTGTGAACACAGCATGTGAATGGCGACAAATACAGTAATGCATTATATTGTGCACAAAGAAGCTTTTTTTTCCAGTACTATGAATGGATAAATCACATTGTGATTTATTCAGAGGACGATATGTTTATGTGCGTGTTTGTATGTGCACCTCTGTGATATTGAAAGTGTGAGCTTCTTCGGTGTGAGCTTTATTATCCCCCTTGTTAAAATGACTATCGCCACTTATGGAAGAGCGTCCGATTGTTAAGCGGTTAGAGCTCTTTTCTCTCGTGGTATAGTTACCGGGTTTCGAGATCGACACTTGGTAGCATCACCCTCCAGTCTACCCAGCTGTAAATGGGTACCTGACTGCTTTTGAATTACGGAAGGCAAAGACAGCGAGGAAGGGAAATGGTCATTGCATGTAAAAAAGCTAAGCAGTTGACCATAAACTGAGGAAAGAACAAGCGGGCTTTAGAAAGAACAGAAGATGTGCAGATCATATATTTGCCCTCAGGAACATTATAGAGCAGTGCTCAGAATGGCAGAGACAGCTGTACATTAACTTTGTTGATTTTGAAAAGGCTTTCGACAGCATACACAGGGACAGCCTATGGAAAATTCTGAGGGCTTATGGAATTCCCAGCCGCATTGTTTCCATCATAAAAAGCCTCTATTCTAACTTTACGTGCAGTGTTGGATCGAGTAATGTAACTTTCGAAGTGAAAACAGGAGTACGACAGGGATGCCCCTTATCAACAACATTATTTCTGACAGTCATAGATTGAGTGATGCGCCAGACAACAGAGGGCAGTCCAAGAGGAATTAGATGGACAACGTTTTCTACACTGGAAGATTTGGAATATGCAGATGACATTGCACTACTCGCGCATTCACATCAACACATTCAAGACAAAACCGATAGACTGAATAAGTATGGCCAGCAGGTTGGCCTGAACATCAATTTGAAGAAGACAGAGGTCATGACACTAAATGTGGGCAATCCTGAGCCAATAACAGTAAGGAACCAGAAGTTAGAACAGACAATCACATTTACTTACCTAGGAAGCATAGTAACACCTGACGGCGGAACAAGCAAGGACATTAACAACAGAATGAATAAAGCGAGAACAGCTTTTGATGTTCTCAACAACATTTGGAAGTCTTCCCAGTACAGCACAAACACCAAATTAAGACTGTATGAGAGTTGTGTACTTTCTGTGCTTCTCTATGGTGCGGAATGTTGGAGAGTAACAGAAAAGGAAATGCCGAAACTGTCCTCCTTCCACACAATCTGCCTAAGGAAAATTCTCCGAATCTTTTGGCCAAACACCATCAGCAACCAAGAACTACTTATTCGGAGTAACCAGGAGGACATGCACACCATCATAGCTGGCAGACGCTGGAGTTGGGTTGGCCACGTCCTCAGAAGGGACCCTGATACCATCACAAGAACAGCTATTCTATGGACCCCCGAGGGAAAGCGAAAGAGAGGCCGACCAAAAACAACTTGGCGGAGAACTGTGGAAGCTGAGATGCAAAGAATGAACCACAGTTGGGGCACTGTACGAAGGATGGCCGGCGACCGAGCAAAGTGGAATCAATTTGTTGCTGCCCTACAAGACGCCACCAGGCGTGATGGCCGCTGACTGCTTTGACGGTTGGTGGTTATGGATCAGAGAAGAAGAAGAAGATGTAAAAAAGCTGGACCTAATATGGTGAAGTCTGTAACACTTCACGCTCCAATACGGCAGTATCTCCTACCTTTACCTTTATTTATCGGCACTTACCTTTCTGTCAGCTTTATTTCGTAGTTCAGTCAAGGTAACAAATAAGTATTAGGCCTACATTTGTGGGCGCCCATTGTAAACGGTACTTTGAACACACACTTGGGTGTCTCTCAGTTTGTTATAAATCTCTCACTCTCTCTATCTATCTCTCTCTATCGCTCTTTCTTTCTCTATCTCTCTCTCTTTCTTTCTCTATCGTTCTCTCTTTCTCTCTATATATCTCTCTGTATCGCTCTCTCTCTCTCTCTTTCTCTCTCTGTCTCTGTCGCTCACTCTTTGTCTCTCTCTGTCTATCTCTGTCTATATCGCTCTCTTTCTCTCTATCGCTCTCTCTGTTTCTCTCTCTATCTCTCTGTTTTCTCTCTGTCTATCTATCTATCTCTCTGTCCCTCTCTCTCTCTCTCGCTTTTTCCCATTCCCCCACAAAGTTTTTAAAAAAAGCCCATTGCCCACCAGCTGCTTCTTTTTTTTATGTGTCTGCCTTACCAGCTTGTATGCCGCGTCAGGTGCAAGTGACATCTTGCATTCAATTCACGGTGACTCATACTGTTTATATACAGTTTTAAGACACTGTATATGTTTACTTGTGTACTTCAAATTGTCTTTTCTGCTGTGTAATTTCATTCATAATTCATTCATTTCATGTTTGTTTCACCATATGGAGAATGGAACCATCATTATAACTGGCTCCCTTGCAGGAATTGGTCATCAAAATCTTGGTGCTCTTGTAGCAGTGGTTGCTGTAGTGATTTGTTTTACACGATGAGGTTGCAAGCCCTATGCTATTAGTCCTCTTTATGACATGCCTGAGGGAACAGTAGTCCTACTCGGTCTTTGTCTACTCAGAGAGCCCCCCGGGAACACCACAGGGAACTTTGTGATTCACACCCTGTACTGTATTTTGGAGCGTTTGATTGACAAAGTGGTTAGAGCACTGGTCTCTCGCGGCAAAAGTGCCGGGCTCGATTTACGGTATCAACACGCTCCTGTCTACCCAGCTGTAAATGGATACCTGACTATTGCTCTTTGAGTTAGGGAAGGAAAAGAAAGGGAACTGGTTCTCTCCCCCCCCCACCTCTCGATGCTGGACCTAGTATGGTGAAATCTCTAACACTTCACTGCCATACGGCAGTATCTGCTATGGGACTATCGTTTACTGTATTTTGACCTGCAGACATTGACCAGCCTAAAGTCCATCATTCCTTGTCTGCTCTTTATGGAGCATGGGAGCCACAGTTGCATCTGATCCCTTTGTAGGAAGCCTACACCAAAGCATTAATGTGTTCTCCTGACGGTGATTTCTGTAGTAATGTGTTTTACATGATGATGTTGCCAGCTCCATGCATAGCCTCATATTTGTCATCTCTTATGACATTCCAGAGGGTGTAGTAGCTCTATTCTTTCCTTGTTTCCTGAGACAGAGAAACTACACAAGGCACCAGCTAGAATGCTTGCACTTTATTGCTAGTGCTACTTGTTTTGTTCAAGGTCATATGTTTTACTTCAGTCATTGTTATGCTGTTGGATCACAAGCTTGGGTACAAATTAATTCTTGTCGCATTTGACATTCATCAAGTGATTTCAGATAGTTAAATTAAATTGTCTCTGCTGGTTTTCAAGTGGAGTACTTAAGAAAGCAGAAGACACATACCAGTGTCCAGAAACTGCTCATCGGAACTCCTGTTGTATATGTTCTACAGACAACTGGTATGAATAAGTAAAGTTTTCAGTAGTTTAAATTCTCATACAGGAAAATGTGCTTAGTTTGTAAATGTTATTGTTTGCAGTTGGATTTGTTACCTTTTCTCCACTTGCCGTTTTTCGTGGTGAAATGCTGGAGAAACAAGAGCTCATGACTTCAGCTCAACACGTTTCAGAATGTCAGAAAAGCTACATGAAAAGCCTAGATCTACAGTGTAGATCTTCTTCTTCTTCTTGCGATCGCATCTTTGATGTTTACACAGTCAGACGAGTTCTCATGATGAATTCGACTGTTGTTTGAAGTTCCTCTTTAGCTCCATATAGCTTTGAGTTTAGTGTTGAGTCATTGGGCCAGTATATCTTTCTTAACTGGTCATACAGAGGACAATCCTGTAGAACATGCTCAGCAGTTTGTTCGTTTAATCCACATGTGCACAGTGGTGAAGCAGACAATCGTAGCTTGTGCATGTGTTTATTCAGTTTGTTATGCCCTGTCCTGAGGCGAAAAATGGTTATCTGTCCTTGCCGGTCAAGAGTGTGGTAGTCGTCGTTCGGTTGATTCTGTTCTCTTCTGATAGTCTGGATAGCTCTCTTTTTCTCAGTGTATGTGATTTCATTATCTTCTTGTTCACATTCTCCTCCCTTTTTTGCAAGTTTATCTGCCTTTTCATTTCCGGGTACACCACAAAGAGATGGTACACACTGAAGTATGGCTCTCTTTTTGGCAGCTACCTTGTTTAGTTCATTTCTGAGATGCGGAAGTTTACCACCCTTGAGAGCTTGCAGGACAGACAGTGCATCTGTGAGGATGACTACCTGGTGGCAGTCAGAGTTGGTGTTATAAATCATATTTGCAGCTTGCTTTAGAGCTTGAACCTCAGCTGTATAGTTGGAACAGAATTTACCAGTGGGAATGTGCCTAGTCTCATAGTGGTTGTCAGGATTTGAGATAAAGATACCGGCACTTCCATTCCTAACAGCATTTGTTGCTGATCCATCTGTATAGGCATGTATCCATGATTGATCGGGATAGCTTTCTTGGATCATACTCAATGTAGCAGTTCGTTTTTGCAGATCATTATACTCATATCCACTTGTGAGACCACTGACTGATGTATTAATTTGGAGGGCACTGCTGGCCTGTTCCCATGGTACAGAGTATAGGGTTTTTCCCCAATGCACAAAGCTGCTACGTTTTAGACATCCCAATGCCAGATCATCTAGTCTTGCCTTCATTGGGTGTGTTGGCATACTGTTGTACATTTCCAACTGGATCATGCTTTTTGTGTCTCTTCTATAGGACAATGTCTGTAATCCAGCAACTTTCTGCATCTCTGATATTGGTGTAGTTTTCATGGCTTCTGTAATGAGCCTGAGAGCTTGATTTTGCACCTTGTCCAAAGACTGCAGATGTGAGTTAGCAGCTGATGACCATGCTGCTGAGCTGAACTCTAACTGTGGTCTTATTACTCCATTATAAATATTCTTTAGAGTTCGTTCATTTGCTCCCCAGTTGGTACCTGCTAATTTTCTGAGTATGCCTAGTCGTCTTCGGGCCTTTCCCTCTGCATTTTCAATATGCTTATTCCATGTAAGCTTTTGGTCAAATGTCACCACAAGATAGGTGGGGTAGCTTTCTTCCTTGATCATGGTTGTCCCTAGGTACGGTATATGTTAGCTGCTTTGTCCTTGGGGGAGAGGGAGAACAGTGTTGTGGAGGTTTTGTCTGTGTTTATTGTTACAGTGTAGATAATACCAAGGACTCTTCAACTTGGTATTGGCTGGACAAGAAGCTCAGCAGTCCTAGTTAAACAACAACACTAGCTCATTCGTCACATCATCGACATTACATTTCATCTCTCCGTGCAGCACAGTCCTTCAGCAAATACATTCAAAGCCTATTAGTTGACTTGTCCCTTTGTTTGCTAAGTTTTGTTGTTGACTTAATGTTTTTACAGGATGGACGCTATTCCCTCTACCCAACCCTCCTTGGTCACCTTTTGTGACACGCCTGGCAGGTTTTAGTATTACTATTCTTCACTCCCCTTTTGTTTGGACCTCAGTAACACACTAACAAAGCTAATTTCGCTGAGTGATAATGAAGGAAAGTGCAACATACAAAGTAGCTGCATTTATAACAGAAATAAGAGAAATCATATTAAAGCTTATTGCCTGTATGCTACCAGGGTCAGGAAGTGAGGCAAACAACAGTAACATTTTACCTACCATTGCATGTTGTAGGAGGAAACTAAGGAGGGCTTGACATGGGGTTAACTATCCCATCTTGTAGAAACTTTCAATCCAAAAAACTGTCAACAGCAACAAGTTGTTGAAAACCTCTGCTCCTCAGAGAAGTAAAGGGTAATGCATTTATGCATGTATAATAAGGCCGAATTCTCTTTTAAAAAGGTGGCAGGTCATGTAGATCAGAGGTTCTCAACCTTCTTTTGCTCATGGCCCCCTTCTGAGCTTCATTTACCTCTTGCCGCCGCCCCCCACCCCCCCCCCCCCCCCCCATAGTTGCTGGAAAAAAGTACTTTATCATCTTACTGTTGTCCCCTAGAAATATGACATGGCCCCCATGGGGAGTCATATGGCACACGTTGAGAACCACCTGATGTAGGTGACAGTAATTACAATTATGGGAACAAAGGAGAGAAATGAAAGGTTCTTTAAGCTGCAGAGTAATGAAGAAGAAAAAAACTGTTGATATCACTGGTAGATCCTGTGCCAAACATACTGTCCAGAGTGTTTGCCATCTCCCCCTGGATAAATAAATAGCCATTATGAATAAGGGTAGCACAGTCAGTGATCCCATTTGCACATTGAACGTATTACCCCAAGATATGCATATAAATTAGGCAGTGAGGCTACATTGTTTCTGGATGTTTCCTAATTTAGCTGGTAATATTATACAATGTACAGCATACATATAAACACTCCCATTTAGGTAGCTTTTGTATTATGATTTTGTGCATCCAGAAAATGTCATTTGATTTACACAGTCAGTACTGACAGAAATTACAGATGATAAGTTCAGCTTGCAGATAATTCAGCACAGAATTTCTAATGACCACGTAAACAGTTTTTATTGATTTTTTTTAAAGCAGTGTCATATTCTTTACTATTTTTATTTAAATTATTGCACATCCGGTGCATGGTTTAGAACATTTGTTCTTATTGAATATCTGACATAATGACAATGTGTTGCAAATAAAGTGTAATATTGCTTGTTAAGATGCATGATATTTGTGCACTCATTTAAAGATGTGTCCTTTTGAAGCCCACAGAAATAAAGTCTTATGTTTTCTTCTCCCTTCAACTCCCCAAGGAGCTTATGCTTTCAGTAAACTTATGCCAAATCTTCCTATCCCGTGTCATCACCTCCAAGTCTTTCTCCATCTTCCTCATCATTTTCATTTTTCAGTTCTTTTCTCTGTGTTCCTTTGGTCTTCCTCTGCTTCTTTTACGCGGGGGATTCCAGAGCAAGGGCTGTCTTGTAATGCAATCAACAGGTTTCCTGAAGGTTTGTTCTATCCATCGCCGGCATCTTCTTCCCATCTCTTGTTCTACTGGCACTTGTCAGGTTCTTGTTATCAGTTCTACATTAGTGATCTTGTCATACCATTTTATTCTTTCTATTCTACGCAAGCACCCAATTATGAAAGTCTGGCTTTTTGGTTGTTGCTTTAGCTGTTCCCCATGTTTCAGAGCCATGCAATAGGACTGACCATATTTGGATTGAAGATTCAGATTTTTGTGTTGACTTGATTTCTTGTGTTTTGCAACTGTATAATTTTTGTTGTCTTCCATCAGCATGATCTTGAAAAATTACTCTAATAAATTTGTGTAGTTAAAGGGAAATGTAGAGATAGTTTTTGGAAATTTTGTGTACTACATTTGGGGCCCTTGTTTGCTATTGTCAAGACATTTCTTTTTGCTCATTTTCTCAACATGGCACTTAAACAATAGCCCATGATTGATGGTGTCCTGCCTTTCAATATTCTACCAGTTAAGAGCAATGTTAGGGAGGTCTGCCTTCACTATTGAGTTGTTCAAGGAGCACCACATCTCACATGGCTTATGAAGATTGACCTTTCAGTCGGATTCCTTGTACCAGTTAGAAACTGCCAGTAATGTCTCTTTAATGCTTTTGGCCATTTTCCGTCCATCTGAGCCAGTCCTGCAATGGAGTATGTCATCTGCAAAAATTAACGTTTGTCCTGGCCCTATTGGTTGAAATTTTGCTACTGTTGTTGAGCATGTGTTAAACAACATCTTGGGTAGCTTTGGGTATATGTGCATATGTTGAGCAAACCAAGCAAGGGAACCTGGCTAACATCAAAGGAACAAGAATAAATCATGCATGGCACATGCTGAGGCAATGATAGGGCTGGTGACCACAGTTGAAAATAATATTCAAGGGAGAGGAGTAGAGGAAGATGGATGAGAATAAAACAAATTACCAGTAAATCATCATCACCCTTGGGTAGAGATTGGTGCAGTAGGAAAGCAGAGCTGGAAATTAATCAACTGATAAATGATAACGCTGGAGATGATGATGTTATACACTGATGAGTCTTTACTCTGTGGTGAGAGAACAGGATGAGGCTTCCCAGCTAGAGTATTGGGCAGAGTCGTCGCTGAGCAGAGCGGAACTTACATGACAACAACCTCCAGCATGAGAACGAACGAACGAACGAACTTTATTTTCAAAGGGTTAAGAATTGGGCACGCAGGCCCGTCTGACATTCTGCCCTTCCTCTCTCTCTCATCATGTATACTGTATCCTTTGGAGATAGAGGCAGCTACGCCAGCCCAAAGGTAGCATTCTGAAACTCCACTAAACAAGGCAGTTATTGTGTCTAACTATTCATCTTAAGGTCCAAAATGGGTGGCTACAACGATAGTGAATAACATACAAAGAGGCCTCAAACCTTCAGATACCGATGTGAATTTATTGTCCTGGTTGTGCTGGGGTTCACAGTAAGGAGAGAGCTGATAGACTAACCTGATAAGCACCTATAGTGGGAGCATTAGATATAAATAAAGGAGAGATTCTAAGCACAATAGATGATCGCCTATTATAGAACAACACTGCAGGCAGTGAGTCAACACGGCTAAGATTGCTGGAGTTTGGCATCAGACATAAGACCAGCAGGGATGGACTTACAAGAGGATAGATCAGGTGTGTGTATAATCAGCATACTACACTGTAGCATTTGCTGAGAGAGACTGAGCACCTATGGGTTTTTTTCTGGAGTTTTAGATGATCGTTTCTGAACAACAATTTAAAAAAAAACACCTTTTTTTAAAACCGTAAAGTTTGGGTGTTCTGAAATCCTTGAGAACTATATTTACAGTACTGGCGTGGCCAAAGTGTCTTCCAAGGGACAGATCCAGATGGGCAAGGGATCAGGCAGAGAGAGACAATGGCCTTCAAGCAAGGGTTTTTCATAGGACTAATAAACTCCTCCTTCCTAATAAGCGCACCACATTGAAAAAAAAATAAGGCAATTATTCAACATAGATTAATCTGAAAGAATGGGAATAAAAACATTAAACAAATTATATTGGCATCAGAGGGTCTTAAGCCCCTTGTAGCTCCCAGAGTTTCAGCAGAAATGAAGAAAAGGTAGGACTACTGCTTCCACCAGTAAGATGTGACTAATATAAGATTGTGTATGAGACTGGCAACCTCATTATGTTAAACACATTTCTACAGAAACCACTGCTACAAGGTACATTAATGCTTTGGTGCAGGCTTCCTGCATGGGGACCAGCTGATGTGGTGGGGCTCCGTGCTTCATAAGGAGCAAAAAAAGGGAAAATGAATGAATGAGCCTAAAAGCCTCAGAGTAGTGAAAAAAGGAATTGTTGATATCATAGAAAATTAATTATTTTATGATAGTTTTCAAATGAAGTATTTTCTGGAGGTGAAAAGGTTCAGTAAACACACTTCACAGGCTGATGAAACAAAATGTGAAATAGTTATTGATTTTCCTGTACTGTGCTGTTTTTTTAAAGTGTGTAACTGCATATTATCAGTATGAGAGGTAAAGTAATTGATAATGCAGTTCTAGCCATAGGATAGCAACATCTGTTGTCTTACTCTAAACTCTAGTTGTTGCCACAAGTGTTATGAATTATATAACTAGTTAAACTTTGCAAAGT
The DNA here is from genome assembly GCA_024509875.1 of Oreohelix idahoensis. NCBI lineage: Eukaryota > Metazoa > Mollusca > Gastropoda > Stylommatophora > Oreohelicidae > Oreohelix > Oreohelix idahoensis. Next base: position 506,472 of record JAMPIV010004653.1, read on the forward strand.
TGAGTGTGGGTTTCTTTTTTTAATAAGGCATTGTGAAGGATAGAGTACTTTTCCCTTTTGCTATAACCTGTATGGTGAACTAGCTTCGAGAACAACCACAGAGTGGACACTGGATATGGATAAGAGAGAGATACTAGGGACAGTTATTAATTGCCTGTCAGAGAACGGCACTGCAATTGACGAATCAGCAAGGCTAAGATTCCTGGAATTTGAAAAGCTGTTGGCAGATTTAATAAATTCTTTGTTCGCTGTCTTCATTTAGAAATGACAGACTGACCTCACATATTCCTTTCCTTCTTCATATGGAACTGACAGATTTAACTCACCTAATCCTTTCCCTTTTGCAAGTTCATCATTGCAAAATTAAAAATAATGTCATGTTTTTCCCCACAGTTTAATGGATGACTGTCGGGTGGCTGACTACTTTGTAGTAGCAGGGTTAGACAAGGACCAACAGCTGCCCCTAGAAGAATTTTCTAATGAAGTTATCACAAAGCCAAGCTCCCGCCAAGATCCCATAACAGATATTACAGTCATTAATAGGTTGGTGTTTTATTGTTATTTAACTTGTTCATTTTGACACTGTACAGTAAGTCATTGACTTACTAGGTAAATTTGTTCAGAAGGTTTTTGCGCAAGTTAAAAACCTGCGTAAGTCACATGGTGCTTAGATATGACTTATTTTGTCGCCTGTCTTCAATTCAAATCACCAATAATTTTTCCGTTTCTTCTATTAATATGAATCTTTTCTTGGAAATAATAATGGACTGCATTGACACAGAACTTTTCATATGCAGCATAACCCGAATGTTATCTTTTATATTAGTTGTAACAGTCAATTCATTCGTTCACAAGCACGTGCAATTTCTACTAACTTTTTACCTGCTTCATATCTTGTAATAATTTCTACTTTAATCTCTATAGTTATTATGCACCTCTTCTTAGCACTGTGAGTAAATGAATTCTCATAATTTTTACATTTCTCTGACATATTTAGGGTTTATATTATGTTTACAGTATGTACTACATAGGTTTACTAACAAGGCACAACTTGCATTCATGGTTGAAACAAATAAAATTGTATTATTTCAAAGAGGTGCAAGATAGATAGCGTTGCTAGTCATAAGTCAAAGTACCACAACCACATACCTGTATTAGCTCAAGTCTGTGTACATCAAGGACTTCTTCTTTCACCTTCCAACTTCCCGAGAATCATAAGCCTCCAACAAACGTCTGCCAAGTCTTCCTGTCCCATGCCATCTGCTCAAGGTCTTTCCATGTCTTCTTCATCCCCTTTATGTCTGTGTCCATTTTTCTTCTCCATGTGTTTTTTGGCCTTCCTCTGCCTCTCTTACCCTGGGGATTTCAGAAACAGGACCACCTGATAATGCTGTCAACAGGTTTTCTCAGTGTGTGTCCTATCCATCTCCAGCACCTTCTTCTCATCTCTTGTTCCACTTGCACGTATCTGGTTCTTGTCGTCAGTTTCACATTAGTGATCTTGTCATACCACTTCATTCATTCTATTACGCAAGCATCCATTTGTGAAAGTCTGTTGCACTGTGGTTGTTGTTTTTGCTGTTCTCCATGTTTCAAGTCAAGGGCTTACTGTACAGTAAAAGACCACGTATTGTTTAAAAGTGGTCATATTGATTGCGAAAGTGTTGTAGTACGGTGCTTCTTAAACCGTTTCTGTGTCCTTTATCCTGGAGTCTTTATCACAAAATTTCATTCATCTGCGACTAAATTTCCTTATGTTTTTGGTAATTTTCGTCATACTCTCCCTTGTGTATAATTTTGTATATAATTCATTTTATCACATGAGCAAAAAACATAAATTAACTAATTTCTTAAGTGTCTATTTTATTCAAGTTTTTGAACATCCTAAAATATGTAAAGAAAACTAGGACTGACAAAAAAACTAACACAGAAAAATTATTATAATTTTTTTAGTTTACATAAAGTAAAGTTAATAAACAACAGTCTTGGAACTTAGAAACAAGGTTTTTTTATTATGTATGTTTACCACACAAAAATCTCCCAATAAATAGCTAGAATTTATGTTGCTTGATGTTAGTAAGTGCTGGTAGATTGAAGTACAGTAAATATATGTAGATTTATAGTTCTAGCAGAAAAGTAGATTAATTGGCAACACGAAGTAAACTTACAGTTCAACAGTTGCCTGTGTTGATCCTCCAATGTTGCCATTTATAAATTTATGATCCCACTAGCTTGTCTGGTCTCCCCTTAAATGTCATATTACAGTAAATTATGGGCAATATTCTGCTACTTTGAAATTAGAAAACCATAGGTAAAGAGAAAAAAAAAACATATCAAATTTTCAGCTGCACTGCCATTAAAAAGCAGTAAGAGATTACTAACCATTTTAATGTCAATGCTTTTTGTAGGTATAGAAAAAAATATAAATATCTGAGTAAATTAAGTCATTCATCCTTCATGATTCATTCACCCTTCATTCACCCCCAAAATAATTTCATTCACCCCCAAAATAATTTAATTCACCCTTGGGTGAACCATTCACCAGTTTAAGAAGCAGTGATGCAGTATACAATGTGATGTTTTCCACATAAAAGGAGGAAGTCTTCATGTTATATTGGAAGTTCTAATATTCACATTTACTAAAAAACTGCATATTATTTTTGTTCTTGTAGGAGTTTAGGGGAGAAAGTACCAAAGGGTTATGAGTGTATTGAGCAGACACCAACAGGTTTACCTGCCAACTTAAACCATGGCAGTATACGTTGCCATGACATGTTCATATGCTACAAAAGGGGGAGAGACAAACCACCACTTAAAGACCTGGGGTAAGCAGCTGCCATTAAAGTGGAATCAGCAGTCTTGTAATGTTTATCTATAATCAAATGTATATGCATCCTCAGCAGTGACTTTATTTCACTCCTTTTCGCAGAGTTTCCATGACTGTCCTGTGCGGCTGCTTTTGAAATTAATTTTTTAGCTCTAATAAATATGAATGAACATTACAGTGAACTTACTTAGTCTTACTTAGTCATTCCTCTTCTACCCTGGGGTGGAGAGGTTTTCCAGAGAGAACGCTGTACTGTCCTATCCACGGTCTTCCTCCTGGCCTGGTTCCAATCTAGTCCTTGGTCCTTCAAGGATTGTCTAATGTTTTCCTCCCAGCGAACTCTGGGTTGTCCTGGAGGTCTAGATCCCTGGCTCTTGCTTTCCTATATTTGTCGTGGTTGCCGATGATCTTCCATTCTGCATACATGGCCAAACCAAAGTAGTTGAGACTCTTCTACTTGGTCCTGCAGGGGCTGGGTTTTGAGGCTTAGCCGTATTGTCTGGTTGCGGAGCTCATCTCTTTTTGTTACTTCAACCACCTTCAAAAGATACCTCATTTCTGAGGTTTGAAACTGGCTTTTGTGGGTTGTAGTCATTGCCCATGACTCACCTTCCATATGTCAAGACTGGGACATAGTTGGAGCGGTATACAACCATCTTCCTCCTCTTGCTGATCTCTCTTTTGCTGAGGAATCCTCGGTTTATTGCCTGAAAAAATCTCCCAGCTGTTTCTGTTCAGGTAGCCAATTTTTCTTTGATGCCTCCCTTCCAGTTTATGATTGCTCCAAGATATTTAAAGTGGTTGACCTGCTCCAAGATCTGTTCTCCCAGCAAAATATGATACCTTTTTCCTTCTCTTGAGATCACCATGATTTTTATTTTGGAGCTGCTGATAACCATCCCTGTGTTCTGTAGTTCTTCCTTCCAGACTTGCAGGTTGGATTGAAGATGGTCCTCTGATTTAGCAATCAGGGCAACATCGCCGTTAGATGCCAGCTCTGAAATACAGACCTATCTTATCTTTCAGTACCACATTGAATACTTTTTGATCCTTTCCTTACATGCTTTGATGATATCGTCCATGAGAAGTATGAAAAGATAAGGTGACAGAATATCACCCTGACTTACACCAGTGGTGGTCCTGAACTCTTCCGACTTATGGTTTGCTGTCCTCACATACTTTCTGCAAGTCTTGTAGCAGCTCTGTATAGCATGGATCAGAGGTGCTGTGATGTCCTTCCTTGCCAAGCAGTCCCAAAGTTTGCTCCAGGGGACCTTGTCAAACGCCTTCTCCAGATCCAAGAAACAAGGATGCATTTATACTCAAGGGCCTTTTCACTCAGCTGCCTGAGTGTGAAGATAAGGTCCTGAGTACTTCGGTCTGCTCAGAAGCCACACTGGATCTCATTCATTTGTGGCTCAGCCAAGCGTCAGAGTCTCTACTCCAGTATTCTAGAGTAAATTTTACCAGGGACACTAAGCAGGGATATGCCTCTGTGATTTCCACATTGTCGGTTGTCACCCTTTTGAAAATGGGTGTTATGATGGCTATCTCCCAATCCTTTGGTATGGTCCTATAGCACCAGGCTGCCTGTAGGACCCTCAGGAGTAATAGGTCACCTGCTGCTCCCATGTACTTTCTGGTGTTATACCATCATGTCCTGCTGCTTTGCCCACCTTGATTTTCTCCAGTGCTGCCTTCAGTAAGAAAGTACCTAAGGGTTATGAGTGTATTGAGCAGACACCAACAGGTTTACCTGCTAATTTAAACCATGGCAGTTTACGTAGCCATGACAGTTTACGTAGCCATGACATGTTCATATACTACAGAAGGGGGAGAGACAAACCACCACTTAAAGACCTGAGGTAAGCAGCTGCCAATAAAGTGGAATCAGCAGTCTTGTAATCTTTGTCTATAAACAATGGTACATGCATCCTCAACAGTAACTTTATTGTACTCCTTTTCTCAGAGTTTCCATGACTTTCCTGTACGGCTGCTTTTGAAATTAATTTCTTAGCTCTAATAAATAAGAATGATCAATACTGTGAACATGTGTGCAAATGGGATGTGTACTTTACATGTAACTGTGTGTTTGTGTGAAGAGCACAAAAACGTGCATTATTTGAGGTGAACTGATTCTTAGGTATTCTGTTCCAACAACAATGGATAAGTAAACTATAGAAAATAATTCTGCTCAGCCAGTCAAGACAGAAGAAGGTTCTCAGGTAAGGAGGCATATGGTGCAACCCAGAGAAAGCATGAAAGGAGTCTGGGTTGCTGACTCACCATTTTTCTACTAAGGAAATCTCCAGATTTGGCTCCTGGAATGTTCATACATTGAATGAACAAGGGAAAACTGCATAGGTGGCAGCTGAAATGTGCGGCTTAGTCTGGAATTTCCAGAGTAAGAGAGGTTGAGGGAGAATGAAAAACACACGGAGAAGAGAACCGGAGATAGAAATGGAAAGGATGAAGAAGACATGGAAAGATCTGGAACTGATTAGACAGGACAGGAGGACTTGGCTTGAGTTTGTTGAAGGCCTATGCTCCTTAGGGAGGTGAAGAACAGTGATAATAATCCTGTTTATTAACAAGAAAGAATAATACATATTGGTTTTTTAAGCACATCTGAGTTTCAAAACAAAATGGCCATATTACTTCACCCTTTCCCCCTACCTGTTTAGCATTTATGCAGAGAATATTATGAGAAACATAAGAGATGACCAAGAACACATTGAGTTTGACCCATTCTACATCGGCGGGTACTAGATCCCGGAAATCAGATATCCTGACGACACAGTCCTCCTATCGACCAACCCAGAAGGACTTGAACAATTAATTCTGTCAACCAAAAATCACAGTGAGGCCCAGAATCTATACCTAAACACCAAGAAGACCAAAGTATTGACAACAGACAAAGTAAAGATCAAACCAGAAATTAAAATTGATAACGAAGAACTGGAAGGTGTTAACAAATCGAATACTTAGGATCAATCATCAACAGCTCTGGTAACTGTGCAGTAGAAATTAAAAGAAGACTTGCAATTGCCTCACACAAACTAATACAGATGAAAAACCTATGGCAAGGCACAAGCAAAGAAACTAAGTTACAACTGATCAGAGCATGTATATTCCCAGTAGCAACATACGGCTGCGAGACATGGACACTCAATAAAACAGTTGCAAAAAAGATTACATCATTCGAAATGAAATGCTACAGAAGGATGTTGAGAATACCCTGGACAGAAAAAAAGACCAACAGAGAAGTACTGCACTCACTAAATGTAGAGGAAAATTGGCTCCTAAATACAATCGCAATAAGGAAGCTGAAATTCTTCGGTCATATAAAAAGACATAATAGTCTGGAAAAATTGGTAATGGAAGGCATAGTCCCTGGAAAAAGGGGAAGGGGACGACCTAGACGACGGTGGATCCAGGACATCACAGAGAGTCTGAACATGTCTTTGGAAGATGCTGGTTGACTTGCCCAAAATTGTGATGCGTTCAGAGCAGCCATAATGGAGACAACGTTCTGGAGAGAAAACATCACATCATGATGATGACTTCACCTTACTGTATGTATAAATAAGCCGTTATAAAAATGCTCACATATATCCGGTCTTAATCAGAATTCTGTATGAGGGCAAAGAGCGTGTTATGGAGGGATGTGAAGTTGTCCATACAACGATGCAAGGTCACCCAGCTAATGTGAACAACAGCAACAGTAGCCGGACTTACATAACATACAGGAGAGCAGAAACGTCAGCACCTAGTGACACTCTAGTGGTGGTAGATATATGTGTCATTTTGGGAAACAGGGTAGGTAATATTTTGGTCTAAATTTTGCTATATTTTATTTTAGAGAATAAAGTGAATATTTGCTTATTCTTGTGCTACAAAATTTGTGCTAATTTGGGCACTATGGTACAATGTGCATCATCATCATCATCTCCTTTTTCACTGCTTATGAAGCATGAAACCACCTGCTGATGACTTCTTGAGGATGTCTAAACCAAAGCACAGACATTTCCAATGGTGGTTTCTGTAGCGGTTTGATTCATATGATGAGATTGCAAAACCTCATATTAGTCACCTTTTATGGCAGGCCTGAGCGAGCAGTAGTCCATTTCTTTCTTTGTCTCCTTAGAGAACCTCTAGTAACTACGCAGGGCTATGACACAGCATGATTATATAGGAATATAAGTATATAAACCAATAAAACGGTATTGAAACGTCCCTTGTTTCATGTGAACCGTTATTTGTAGAACTGATTCAGTATCATTTTATTGGTTTATATACTTATATTCCTTACCAGTTTTACAGCAGCCCCTTAATTTATTTACTTACACTATGATTATATAGGGTATCGCAGTCATTTCTTTCCTTGTTTGTTTCCCCAAAAATGAATTGAATTGTGACATTAAAGACTGTTGGTTTGGTGATATGAAAGGGAAAGAACCAAGAGCTCACTGAGCAGGAGATAGGAAAACATAATTGAAGATGAGTTGGGCCAAAACTCTGAAAGCCAGTCTCTAGCATTGTGTGTAAATAATAAGTGTGGCTGCTGCAAAACTGGATGACAAATAATACAGTTAAAAAGAAGATAAAAATGGGTCAATTTTACAATTGAAAGATACACTCAAAAAACAAGATGTTTCAGGATTTACTCTTTTGTCAGGCACAATCACAAACAGGAGACAGAGACAAGAAATATAGACAGGTCAAGGGAAAAATACAAAGTACACTGCAAACACATTGAAACAAATTGATGAACAATGAAAGATAAGATGAGCTGCACGTGAAAATGAAAAGGGAAAAAAAAAAGAAACAGGTAACTTGAGGAAACAAGTAACACTAAATAAGCAAGTTAAAGCAGCAAGAGTAGGATACCCTTACATGTCCATTGAAGTATTTTGGGAATATGGTGGTAGGCCCATATTTTCTTAACAAACGGCACACTAGGGGTGATGGGGTCAGCATCATGCCAACCGCCTTTACCCTTACCAGAGTTGCTTTTGTACCCAGTTCATGAGATTGGGTCGACCCGGAGCCGTTAGTGGTCTAAAAAAATCCCACCTCAACTGGGGATCGAATCATCTAAATAAGCAAGTTCAGAAAAAAAATTAATCTCTAGCATGAGTAATAGGACACTGACATAAAACGCACAGTGAGAATGGAAGAGGGAAAGGTAAGTAATCACATTATGAGAAACCCTAGAACAAAACTGAAGGTTAAGGATATGCCTGGAAAGAAATGGAGAAAGTGATAGAGAGATGAGATAGAGAGATGAGATAAATTTAACAGGAAATTGCTGGTTTGTTTACTGAAACATAGGCATTGATTGATTGATTTAAATTTGCTCTCCCCTCCTCTCTCTCCCCCTTAAACACCATCTTTCTGTAGGTTTATCTTACATTCATTGTTGCTGTCATGATAGAAATTCGCTTTAGGTAAAATCCTTTCTTTTTCATTTACAAAAAGCAGTGTCATAATTGCTTTTCTGAACCATATATGTAACCATTGTGTAGAACATCTGTGACCTTGTCTGATATAAAAATCCATTTGAAGGGCTAGAGAAAATCTGTCACGTAAAAAATAAATTGGAAAAAAAAGACTACTTTACGTGCAGTAAGTCCACTATGTGTGCAACATCCTGTTAGAACATTTATTTTAGATAAAAATAAACTATTTTGTTAGATAACAGCCAGCCAGGCTTGTCTAGATTCACATATTTTGACAGTGCTGGTGAAAATGTGAATAGTATAACTCTTTTATGAAAGCTGGCCTATGAAAGGGTTGAATGTTTATTTTCTCTTTGTTATTAGTGGTTATGATGTGTATTGTCTGATGAGAAAATGAGTCTTGATTTTCTTTACTATTTTCAGGGAGAAGAGCCACCACTGACATTCTTGAAGATACTAAAAAATCTCAATAAGGGCATGGTGAGCTATTCAGTTTGTTTATTCCTGAGGGGTGGCTGTACTTTCTTATATATCTTTTCCAGTCTTTTATTTGTGTAGCGTAAGTAGCTCATTTGAATGTGTAGCAAACCATAGGAGAAGTGTCTTGCACCAACAAACCATAGGAGAAGTGTCTTGCACCAACAAACCATAGGAGAAGTGTCTTGCACCAGCAAACCATAGGAGAAGTGTCTTGCACCAGCAAACCATAGGAGAAGTGTCTTGCACCAACAAACCATAGGAGAAGTGTCTTGCACCAACAACCCATAGGAGAAGTGTCTTGCACCAACAAACCATAGGAGAAGTGTCTTGCACCAACAAACCATAGGAGAAGTGTCTTGCACCAACAAACCATAGGAGAAGTGTCTTGCACCAACAAACCATAGGAGAAGTGTCTTGCACCAACAAACCATAGGAGAAGTGTCTTGCACCAACAACCCATAGGAGAAGTGTCTTGCACCAACAAACCATAGGAGAAGTGTCTTGCACCAACAAACCATAGGAGTGTCTTGCACCAACAAACCATAGGAGAAGTGTCTTGCACCTCTGATTTAATGATGGAGCACATAATTCGGGGACAGTCATCATCATCTTTCAGCTTCCTGTGGAGCACAGGCCTTCTGACTAATATATTCCAAGCCTTCCTGTCCTGTGCCATTTGTTCAAGACCTTTTCATGTTTTCTGTATCCCTTTCAGGTTTTGTCTCCAGTTCTCTTCTCCATGTGTTTTTTTGGTCTCCATTTGTTTTTTGGTCTCCATTTGTTTTTTGGTCTCCATGTGTTTTTTGGTCTCCATTTGTTTTTTGGTCTCCATGTGTTTTTTGGTCTCCATGTGTTTTTTGGTCTCCATTTGTTTTTTGGTCTCTGTGTGTTTTTTGGTCTCCATTTGTTTTTTGGTCTCCATGTGTTTTTTGGTCTCCATTTGTTTTTTCCTTGCCTGGGGTTCCAGAATAGAGACTGCCTTCTGATACTATGAACTGGCTTCCTCAGTCTGGTACTTTCCATCAGTTCCACAGTAGTGATCTTGTCATACCATTTCAACCCTTCTATTCAGCATGAGCAGCCATTTATGAAAGGTTGTATCTTTCATACATTCCAGTAAATAATAAATAAGAAACCAAATATGGACACAAACGTTTGCTAAGACGACTAATATATTTCCATACTCATTTGATACATTAATGTGTAGACAGCAGGAAAAATAGAGAATTAGCCAGATATAGCAAAATTTATCCTTAAAATTCAAACACATAACTACAGATGGCATCAGCCTTGTCATGACAAAAAAAACTGCTGTTTCTTCTTTTGTCCAAACTAACCAAGATCACCTTTACTTACATATATCCTGGTTCTTCCAAATCAAATATAACATTGCTTATTCCTGCTTACTTCTGCTGGACATTGATAGCTTCAGATCCTTCAGAATCAGAATCAAGATTAACAATCATATAGCAGTTAATGTCCTCCAATTGCCAGAAGATGTAATTTTTAAATCATTCCATGATGCAACAGTGTTGAAAATTGCAGACTTTAGGTTGGAACTTTTTATAGGTTCCGGTGTACACATCCCACTGATGTCCATACTTTTATCTGCTATTATCTTTGCAATGGAGGTGAGAACTAGGGGTTGTGTAGCATCTTCAGCCTACAGTCTTCTGAAGCAACTGGGCTTCTAGGCAATAATTAGAGGGAAAGTGCTAGACTGACCCTACAGAAAAGATTTCCATCTGGCTCTGGTCCAAATGCAATGAATTATGGACCCCTCCAAATAATTCATCTTATTCATTTTCCAGCAACTCTCAGACCCATGAGGAGTCATGATCACATGTAGCCTAGAGTACCTCCCCCCCCCCCCCTTCCCCTCCATTTTTTCCTCAAAGAATGCAATGGTTTCAGGAAGTTAATAGACTAAAATACTTGTCTGAGAGAATTTCCTCTTATGATCTGAGAAGTGAGTTGATTGGTCCTCATCATTTTCTTGAAATATTTTCTGCACATTTTCTCTACAATCACAGTAGCTTTTTTTAATTGTTGTTCAATAATTCACTCAAGTTTTTCTCCTGTAGGATTCTGCTTTCTCTGTTGTTGTACTTTCAACCTTCTTGAAAGTAATCTTCCTGTTCACAGTACCATGGCATTTACCAAAAAGCCACAGTCAGACATCACTGTCTGAATTTTGTTAGTCGTTTGCTTGACAAGTCAGGCACATTTTGAATTTCAATGTTTAACATGAACATCACATAAACATTACTGAACATAATATTTATACAATGTTTCATCAAAATATTTGTTCTTCTCACTTATTTTTTTCTGCTATCAACTGATGAACATCTGATTTTTTCATCAGTAATTAACCTTATTGCAACTGATTGAAGTGAATCCTAACTTCTGCAAATATTAGAATAGCAGTTTATTCTTACTAGTACATATATTAGACAAAAGTTTAGATGCTACTCATGAAATATAGCTATGCTTATAACCAAATGTAAGTAATGATAGTGTGCTTACACTTTGCAGAAGCAGAATTTTGTCTATTAAATCAAAAATTCTGGGGCACTGCTGCTGTTTGCATCCTTGCAAGGAAATCTGCACCAAAGCATTTGTTTTGCTGTTGCAGTAATGTTTTTTTTAAGTAGACTGTAAACTTGATGGGGTTGCCTGCCTATTTCACTAACTGGTGAGCTAAAAAGACACAAAGGAATCATCAGACAAAGGTCCAGCAATCTTGCATTATGCAAAATAGCTATTTACAAAGAGTTGGAAGCATTCTGCCCTAGACATGACTGAACAGTTTGTGTCAGCTGTATACACTGTAGATATAAAAATACGAACTGATGATGCTGTGACACACAGCTAAGCAATAAATGAATTGAAGGGACTTGAGCATTATCAGGCACTCCAAAGCTGCAAACACCCACTTAAAACTGACCATCACCTAAATGAGTACCCAGTATTATAATAAATATTCTAAGCAAGCTGATCCTTTTGATTTTTTTTTTGCTAGTCACAGTGATATATTTGCTGCTTGTGACGCACTTAAAGGGACTGTTTTTACTCTTTCTGTTTGTTGTATATATGGATATTGCTTATAGTGCATTATTATTGACATTTATGGTTCCATTTGTTTTAAAAATGCTTCCTACTGTGTGCCATTTTGCTTGAGAGATTTTATGTTTATAATTTTGGTTGTTGACTATATTTGTATTTGTACTACTTTTCCCAGCTTGGCTCAGATGTTTTCCTTTGCTACAAGAAAGCCATGGTCAAAACTGATGTCCTCGCATATAAGGCCTGTGAGTACTGTTATCTCTGCTGTAATTACTAATAAGATATTGACCCAGTTTAGCATAACTATTGCTCAATAACTGTATGGACATGGCAGATAATTCTGTCGGCACCATCATGTTGTGGAGAAAATTAACACTTATGACTTTCAGTAGTAAGGTGAATGTAGTACTTACTTATCCTTTTTAAGTCTGTCTCCAGTTTCTATTCACCATGAGTTTTAAGTGTCCCTCTATTTCTTTTACCATGTTGGTTCCAGAAAAAGGGCTGCCTTGTAATGCAATCAGTTGATTTCCTCATTGTGTATCTACCCAACACCATTGTCTTTTCCTCACCTCCTGTTTCATTGATATTTATTTAGTTATTAGTCCGATTCTCTGCAAGCACCTGTTTATGAAAGTCTGTAACTACTGGGTTGCCATTTTTGTTGTTCTCCACGTTTGAGAGCTATATAACAGGACTGACTTGACATTTGAGTAGAAAAATGTCCAGAGTATGAATGTTTTCAGAGTGCAATCAGCTACCATTTGCTGCATTTATTTTCATAATCGTATATCTTTTCTCTGTGGGTTTTCATACACATTTGATGTGGCTTCTTACTCAAAATACTCATTTTGTAATGCATCTAGTTCAGCTTATTGGATAAAAGGTCACTGTAATCTGCAAAATCGATATCATCGAGATATTTTATTACATTTTCATATATTGTTTAGAAGTTAATAGTATTAATAATATTAATAATACTTGTTTTTATTTGTTATGAAATGTAGTTTTCATTTTTCTTATCCTCAGCACTATTTTGTTGACTGCCTCAGAGAATTAATTGTATAAATATTACATCTAATGTTCTTTCTAGCCATTCTTGGTCGCTACCCTGCAGAAGATTATGAGGACTTCCCTCTTCCTGAGTCTGTTGCCATGTTTTGTCTTCCGATGGGAGCCACAATTGAATGTTGGTCAGCTGAAGCTCAACACCCAGTTCCTAATTTTTCTACATTTATACTGACAGGGGCTGGAGGAGAGAAGGTATAGACTTATTATTTTAAAAGGAGTATTTTTTTTGTCATTCTTTACTTCTAGCAAAGATGTTACTGCATTTTTTTAAAATCCTCTACTGCTTGTGAAAATGGTGAAATGACTTCATTCCAGTCATGGAAGTCATAAAAATGTAGTGTAAAGTGTTTATCTCTAAAGTACTCTCCATAGAAAAAAAAAGCGAGTTGCGTGATACTGTGGTTTCCGGTGCGCCTTCTGGCCCAGTATCTATGACTTTAGCACCTGTTCAACGGGAGAGTGGGCTCATCCCTAATCTGTTTATGTTCCCAGTAGTAGACTATTCGCAAGCAGCCTGGGGGTGTCACTGCTCTGCGCGGACCTTGTTTACCGAGGCGGCGTCCGAGCTCGTATGGTGAAAATATGGTTGCATTATCTTCAAAATAGCCCTGTCTTTCCTGCCATCCTGCAACTTTGAGTTAGGGAGTTCTGAGCTCCAGTCTCTTTCCCAGGCATTTTATCCTGGCCTGGCACGCATACAGAGGACCCCACTTCTGGTTCTAAGTTAGCAGTTGGGGATAGGTGGGGTAGCACACTGTGCATTCCCCGTCATCCAGGGGGCTCTCCAACTATGCAGAGCTTGCACAATGCTGTGCTCTGGTTCTGGGCTCACCCAAGGAATCCTCACGTCCTGCACAGAGCCACTTCCAGATACCCACCACCTGCCAACCCCCCATTGTAGAAATCTCCTGCATGCGGCCATCCAGTCAAGAGCCAGTATTAAGTCTGGTGCCCAAGTGATCCCCCCAAGCTCAGTGTGCAATTCTGGGTTCTCATCATGCTGCAACACAGGGGGGATTGTGATGCTCAGCCATCTCTCTCAACTCTGCACCGATAAGTGACATCGGGGACTTAACTGTGTCTCAGTACTGGGAGGCCCCGTTTCTGGGTACACCACACACAGCCAATTGAGGCAACGGTCGCCGTGGGCGTATCTCTAAAGTAATTATCAGATATAAAAAGTACCAGCTAAGACAAATCATAGTAATTGGTGAAATGCTATAGCAAGACTCATATTTCTAGGTAAAAGATTATTTCAAAGTGTTTAAAGATTTGTTAATGCCCTGAGTGGTGTGCAGGGAATATTCTATTTAATACTTTAAAAAGGAGTTATTGAATTACTGGCAAACTTGCACACCTAAGTACAGAATTATTTGTTTATCGTGTTTGCATAGTATACCTTTCCACAGCAGTTCTGTATGGTTACTGTGGAGGTTATTCGAGATTCTGTCTTTTACTTAATATGTCTTTGCATATCTGAAAGTAACAACAACAAAAATAGTATTGCAATCAGTCTTACAAATAAACATTACACTAGAAACACAGGATGTTTTGGGGCTACCCTTTGTCAGCCACAGTCAGAAACAGAAAGAAAGAATGAGAAATTTAGAAACAATATGAGAAAATGACAGAGGACATGGCAAACACATGGAAAGTGTTATAGTTAAGTAACAAAAATACTTAGATGAGAAATATAGAAAGGCTATGAGAAAATGACTAAGGACACAGCAGACACAGGGACAAAATAATAATCAATTAACACATAAAAATACTAAACAGTTAAGAAATATCAGTGCAAAAAAACTAACTGCATTAACACGGCCAAAAAAAAACAAAAAAACGAATTCAACAGAACAAAAATGTAGCCTGATGATAAAGTATAATCAGCAATGAACCAGTTTCATTCAGAAAACACTAACTTCGTCCTTGTAATTTGTTTGCTGTCCTGCGTCAACTTCTCATAGCTTTTTCTATATTTCTCTTCTTAGAATTTTAATTTGTTAAATTATTATTTTGTCCCCATGATTATCATGTCCGTTGTCATTTTATAAACAGTGTTTCTATAATTCTAATTATTTTTTTCCCTGTTTATGGCTGTGGTTGATGAAGGATAATCACAAAATGTTCCTTCTAGTTTATTTTTCATTTTCATTACTTGCCATCGTTACCATATGTCTTTTATTTTTTTTCACTATCTTTTATCAGGTTTACAGCTGCCTGTTCATTATTTATACATTTTGTATATCAGATCATTTTTTGTTTTGTAAGTCGCAAGGCTTTCTGTAACTGTAGGATATTTTGTTTAACTTCACAGGTTTATGGTGCAGCTGTTAGTTTCTATGAGGAATATAAAGAAGAAGACCTCACAGACTTGCAGCTGCGGTCCCTGGGCCTGAAAAATAAGCACATCAGAGAGCAGTACCGCATACTCAAGACAGTGCATATCCGCAAGTCCATCTCATTGCTCTCTCACTGGCCTTTCTTTGATGCCTTTAAAAAGTTCCTATCACAGCTGTACAAAATTTCAATCACTGGTCCCCATACGGTTCCCATAGAGCGGCACATTTCCCATTTTATGTATGATGTCCCATACCCATCCCCGGAACGCCCTAGAATACTTGTTCAGCTCACCCATGATTCTTTGTCACTTTGCATGCCAGAGGATTCACCATTGCCACAGAGGTAACTCACTTTGATACACCAGTTTAACTCTTGATTCCAGAAGTATTATTCATGCTGGACTGGAATTGTTCTTTGAAGAATTATATGCAGTGGATTATACCATTTTTTAGTGTAAAGTTTGTGTGAATAGTTTCTGTGAACATGTATATTTCATAGTGAAGGAAAATAGATAGAGACACATATTTGAGGTGTTTTTTTGTTGTTGTTGTCAATATTAATACAAGTGCAACAAAATAGTGCTGTGAAGGAATATAGCATTGAACATGACCAAATTTAGTGCATTTAGCAAACTCACACCATTTCTGCTGAGGTCACTAAAAAAAATCACACAGTATAAATTTCCAACAAATAACTAAAATAATATCACAGAAAAGGCTTATCGAAGTTGTTTAAAGTGTTAATGTTATCTCTGGCAAATAAATGTTTGCTGGAAATTCAAGAGTTAAGCTACAGTTATAGAAGATATATGTCTTCTGAGTTTCAGTTTTATTTTGGCTAACAGAAGGTTGTATACCTGATGCCACTACTGCACGTCTGTATACATTTACATCATGTCATGATGATCTGAATGTCTTGTTTTTGGTTTATTTAGTTGTCTGGTTTTCTGTCAAGTGATCTAGTGATAAACATATAGTTTTATGTATTCAATGTGGAAACCATGCTTCCTGCTATAAGAAGTTGATTTGAAGCATGGAAGTTAAGGAATATTTCTCCACTTTCATTCATTGTTCCAACACTGTGTTTTCTCATGATCTCTTCAAAACCACTGTTATCTGTTCCTGTCTTTACATGTAGGTTTGTCTTCAAGATTTTAATATTTTTACTTCTGTTTTTGTCAGTGGTATTTTGTAATCTGGTGTTTAAAAAAAAAAAAATTTTAATGAATTCATCTTTTTCATTTGGGAGCCGCGGTAGTGCAGTGGTTAAGTGCACTGGCTTCCTGGCTCGGCGGTCCATGGTTCGATCTTCAGATGAGGTGGGATTGTTTTAGACCGCAAACGGCTCTGGGGTCGACCAAGCCTCATGAATTGGGTACCAGAGCAACTCTGGGAAGGTTAAGGCGGCCAGCGTGATGCTGACCGCATCACCCCTAGTGTGCCGATGGTCAAGAAAATATGGGCCTAACACCATATTCCCAATATGCTCCAATGAGCGTGTAACGGGATCCTTTACCTTTTACCATTTTTTTTCATTAGTTGTAGCGTAATACTGGATAATATTCATCTGTGTTTTCCTTTAGGCTGTTTGAATGTTGTTAATATTTGTCTGGATTCCATTGCTTCCTGTTCTAAAAGTGCCTTCTCTCCCTTTGTCAGCATTAGAGCTACATCTTCACTATGAGGTGCACTGTCTTCCTCATGTCCTGAGAATCACACGATTTCTCCTTTTTTTAGTTTCTTGTTTTCTATTCCTTCTATCTTGTTTCATGCAATCCCAGGAAGTCAGTTTTGTAGTTTTTCACTTCTGCCATCACCTAAGCAGTCTTTCCTTGTTCATTTAGTATTTAAACATTCTAGATGCCCAATCTCAAAGTTCTTCTGGATCAGGGTTTCTTAACCTTTTTTGTGCCATGGACCTCTTTGATTGTCCGATGAAATATATGAGCCCCTTTGGTTATCAGATGAAGGCTCTGGACACCTTTCTTTGAAAAAAAAATGTACATAAAAGCATAATAAAAACTTGACATTAAAAATTTTAGGTTATGTACTCAGACCCCCTATATCCATTCACAGACCCTCAAGGGGTCCATGGACTACAGGTTAAGAAACCCTGTTCTAAATGAAAGGAAGTGAGTGATCAGTCCTGACTCCTTTCAGCTTTCTATGAACAGCATCATTATTCTCCTTGATAATGAATCCTTTCCACCTTTGATGGCTGAGTTGATTTACTTGCTTGGATGACTTGTTGAAGTTTTTATTTTGTGGCTTTATCTCTTTCTACCCCTCAAGCAGTATGGTGTGCCATGATATGGTACATCATTCTCCCAAAGGCTGCTTGTTTGTTAAAGTAAGATGTCCTCATGAGTGCATTTTACATGACATAAAACAAACTTATTTGTTGTGTAAGACTTTTTTTTCAGCTAATTTACAATGATTTAATTATACATTATGAGATATTTTCTCATGAATATATATCATTACCATTGTTTTTGGTTTTTTTAATGACTTCACCCATGGAAAAAACTGCCAGCTATTTAAATGCATGGCTGATACCTAAATACTGCCTGGGAGAGAACAAGTTACAGAATAGAGTGGCTGACCTCATGCCTAATCATCATTAGTTGTGAGTTATAATGTGTGGTAGATTGTTCCCATTTAGGGCCTTGGTAACACATTTAAGACTTTTAATTCATCCATATGTGCTTGAAAGAGATAGCCAAGTGTACATCATATTATTGCCTGCATTTAGGGTAAATTGTAGGACATGATGAGGTTCAAAGATGTGTGCAAGAGAGACATGAAGGCACTGGACATACTTCCAGCAACCTGGGAGGATGAAGCTGACAATCGCACCATGTGGCGATGCTTTCTACGGCGCCACCTCAGATTGGGTGAAAAGAAGCTCTCGCGGAAAGCATAAAAGAGGAGAAAACATCAAAAGGAACACAAGAAAAAAAAAATCAGCTGAGGACTGTAACCTCAGGGGTGCATTCCCATAGTCAGCTATTATTATTATTAGGACATGATGTAAATCTACATAAATGCTTCAAGAAGCGGTTATTTTCTGTTTTCAGATTTGAATCTGTCATTTGTAAATGCTACTGTAATTTTTATAGTATGGCTAACACTTTTAAAGCCCAGTATGGTTCCCAGGAGTCTCTGAGAGGACACAGAATAGGACTAATGCTCCATCAGGCATGTCATAAAAGACAACTAATATGAGGTTATACATTGGACTGGCAGCATCATCATGTAAAACAGATTGGTATGGAAATCACCATTGCAAGAGTTTATGCTTTGGTGTAGTCTTTCTAAAGGAGGCCATCTGCAATGGTGGCTTCATAAGGAGTGAAAAAGGAAGTGGTGTGTGATGGTGAACACTTTTAAAAACTCCTGAATAATTAATTATGTTTTGCTCTGTTTATGTTTCCAGCGGAGCATCATTCATTACTATGTTGAGGAATCTTGGTCCTGAGCTCACTATGAACCTTCTCCTGTTCGTGTTGTTAGAGAGTAAGATCTTATTGCATTCTCTGCGACCCACGGTGTTGACCGAAGTGGCCGAAGCAGTTTCAACTGTAAGCATACTTTCATCTTTAACTGTCAGCTCATCTTCATCCATATTGTCTGTGTCTGTATCATACATCTTTTTTTTTTTAGAGGCATTAAATTTAGTTCCTTTCCATATTTTAGAAGTCTGATATACACTGATAACTTTGGTCATCTTTTATCATTTCAGATGATCTTCCCATTCCATTGGCAGTGCCCATACATACCTTTGTGTCCACTGGGTCTCTCAGATGTACTGAATGCTCCCTGTCCCTTTATTGTTGGTAAGAAGCTGCTTATAAACAGTTATTTATATCTTATATTTAAACAATTATATGTGCGTGTTTTGTGTCAGTGAGTGAGAGAATGTGTGTGAGAGAGAGTGTGTGAAATTTGTTCATTAACATTTGAAAAGTACTCAAAATTGGTATTTTTCCATAAGACATGAATCCATATTCACTAAAGGAATCTAGTTTTATGGGTAATATGATTTCTCTTATATAAGCACGTTTGTACATTTCATAATGTGAAATGCACAACATTTCAAATTAAAATGGGTTGCATACAGCACATTTAGGCACACTAATATGTTTATTGTCATTTTTTAAACTGCATTTGTTCTCAGGTGTTGATTCTCGGTACTTTGACTTGTATGATCCCCCACCAGATGTTATATGCGTTGATCTGGACACAAACAGAATTCAGACGTAAGTTATCTGAAGCGCATGTGTGGCTTTTATATAGTTATCTTG
Organism: Oreohelix idahoensis; assembly: GCA_024509875.1. Classification (NCBI taxonomy): domain Eukaryota; kingdom Metazoa; phylum Mollusca; class Gastropoda; order Stylommatophora; family Oreohelicidae; genus Oreohelix; species Oreohelix idahoensis. The sequence continues at coordinate 526,021 of JAMPIV010004653.1, forward strand.
TTTTGAAATGTGTAGTTTACATTAAATTCATTGTGATGCTCATTAAAAGCCATTGTTCAGTTTTGATAATCAGTTATTACAGATGTGTGGTGTCATCAAGTGCCATGCTGGATGGCATTGATGATAATTTATCCACACAGTCCTTTGTCTCAGGTGATGCCTGTGAGTTCTGTTGATGACTTCTTCTCATGCCATGCTGGCAGTATGATCTCTGCATTTCTCTATTCCATCTTCCCTCATTTATTCCAATTTTAATAATGCATTCCAGTGTTTCTCTTCTCAGAACATGTCATATAAATATTGATTGTCTTCCCCATATTTCTACCGTGATTTTTATCTCGTTTGCCCAGCCTTCTTTAGAACTTGATGAATAGATTTATTAGCTGGCCATGCTATTTTCATTTTTCTGCTGACTAACTACACCTGAGTAGCTTACAGTAAGTTATGCATATGTTCATCCACTGTTTTGCTTAACTTCCAAAGAAGAATATTGGTTTACTTGTAATCCCTTTTTATTACCTTCATGGACAGTGATTTATTGCACAGTATGTCTCAATTTCTGGAATGCTGCATTTACGTGGGCTGATGTGTTGTAACATCAAGAAATTGGATATATGTTGACAGAATTACTTTTTGAGAACATTAAAAAAAAACTTAATTAGGTTTAAAATACTGATTTTGAGGTTTTGATATTTGGAGAAGAGTCTGCTTTGTGTTGTCAAGTGATATAGGTTTACAGGTGAGTTTTCATTACTTTAGAACTTTAACCAAAATAACAGTGTAATTTTTAAATGTTTAGTTGTGGTTAAAAGTAGGAAATTAAATTGACCCATTGTTATGATGGTTACCATTTGAAACAGCTTTACATGTGTTATTGCTGTTTTCTTAATGATTATTTTGCATGCAGGAAGTGACAAGCAGACTAACAGCAGAAGTAGCAAAAATGGGACTACATGTCAGTGTAAAGAAAACAGAGTAAATAGTAAATAATAGGCAGATATATCAGATAATAAAGATCAATGGTCAAGTAGTGGAAAAAGTGCAGAGCAGTTTCTGTTTGGGAAGTAACATTGACAGAAAAGAAGAAACGAACCAGGATGTCAGTACCATGATATATAATGCCATTATGGAGCTTTGCAGCTCCTTTCTATACAATAAAGTTGTTTTAAGAAAAATGTGCATTCAGTTCTACTCGCATTTTGTCTTGCATCTAAATAAATGAATAGTGTTTTTTCAACGTTATTTCCTGAGTTAAAATTGAGAGAAAGGTAATTTTTTTTAAATATAGACCAGGAACATGTCTTGTTGAATCCCAGTATCCAGGTGATTTTTTGTGTGGTAAACATCACTTTCATTTACTGCTGTTTAAATAGATTTAATTCACTCCTCAAGCATTAAATTTGCATCCAGCTGTAATTTTGGTGTGATATCACAGGTAAGCAGTTTCATATTTATACTGAAATATCTACAGCACGAAAAGCACGTGTTCTCCACAGCAGTGAATAACTGTCTTCCTCAATTTCTTAGCTTGTTACCTACCAAATCATTAATGTTACTGTACCATAGTAATAATGTCAATACTTCAGTTGAAGTACCATTATACACATTTCTAACAGGCCTGAAGACAGAAAGTCCTTGAGCTTCAAGTTTTTACCAAAGGTCAGTTGATTTGTCATTTGCATTTTTATCTTTTTCTTTTTTTAATTTGACTATTCGCACAACTTTTTTACATTAAAAAATTGAAAACTGTCACAACTACAGGGTGACTGAAAAGTGACTCCCTATTTAAACATTATTATGTCTTCATTTGTATCTCTTGGATTACATGAAACAAATATCTAAACAACAAGCAATAACTGCACGTTAAGTTTGTTGTCTTATATTTGTACTTCCACAAACCAAATAAAAAATAGTCTGTAAAGTAATGTTAAAAAAAGCAGAAATTGCTGCCTGCTCTGAGATCATGTGTTAAACAGGCTGGATCTCACGCTGAGTTGTAATGTTTGTGTAAAATAAAATTTTTCATGTAATAAAATAGCAGTTAATTCTCTTTACTTTTACATTTGATTCATAGAAATTAGTTGGATAGAAGTGAAGAAATAAAAGTGTTAAAATAGTGAGTGACTTTTCAATCATTCTATCTATTAAAAACTAACTATATAGTTATTCAAGCATGGGAAACAAAGAGCCAAGGATCCAGACCCCGAGGACGACCCAGAGTCCGCTGGGAGGACAACATTAGACAATCTTTGAAGGATCGAGGACTAGAATGGAACCAGGCCAGGAGGAAGACAGCCGATAGGATAGTCTGGCGCTCTCTCTTCCAAACCTCTACACCTCACGGTAGAAGGGGAACGACTAAGTAAGTAAGTAAGTATATAGTTATTCTTTAGTAGTTACTTTTGTAATATTCTGTTTAATGTGCAGTTTGAGTCCTTCATCTGATAAAAGAATAAGTCTTTGTTAAAATAGGCAGTGACTTTTATATCATTCTATCTATTAAAAACTAACTATATAGTTATTCTTTAGTAGTTACTTTTGTAATATTCTGTTTAATATGCATTTTGAGTCATTCATCTGATAAAAGAATAATTCTTTTTTTTTTTTTTTTTTTGTCACCAGAAACCCACACGAGTTATGCAGGATTGTCTGTCCAGGCTGTATGAGAAATCAAGTCAACCCAATGTTCTGAAGAATGATAGTGATGAAGTCTCTTTAGAAATGGCACACTTTGATCATGATTTTAAACGGAAAAAACTAAATGTGAGATGTTGAAGATTGCTTTAACTTAGTAGCACACTTTAAAAAATGCCTTGGAGTTCAGTTGCTAAGTATGTGAAAGTAATTTTTTTTTTCATGAACTGTGAGCGTGATATTATTTTCAACTGTTCATCTTATTTATTAATGATTGTCTTAGTGAGTGTGCATTTAATTACTAGTTTTCAAAAAGTATTTATTTACTGTACTTCTTTTCATTTTTAAGCACAGTTTTGAATAAGAGGTTCTTTGATTACACCAATTTGATTGTAAAATAGAAACAAAATTTCTTTATGCACAGCTATATAATATTTCATTTAAGGATCATATTTTCATTGGCAGTTCAATTAACACTATATAGATCTGATATAAGTTTTGATTCAGCTTAGATTCTAAACACAAAGTTGGGATATTAACAAGAGTTAACTGTCCATGATATTGCCAAAAAAAAGGACCAACTGCCTTTGAGTTAGTAGCATTTTTCAGCAGGACATGAACTAGCAAAATTATGAGTTCAAAGAAAGGACCAGTGATCAGTGTCTTAGTAAATCACAACAGCCCTCTGTGAGCTAGCAGAACAATGTGTGAGCTCATATGAAGGACCAGTAGTCAGTGTGTGAGCTTATAGAAAGGACCTGAGTTGCATGTCTTAGTAAACTACACTCAATCATCTGTTCATGAGCCACTGTAATACATCACCAATACATGAACTAGCAATACTGTTTATGAGCTAATACAAGAGACTGCTGGTCCATGTCCTAGTAAATGACACCAACTTCATATGGGCTAATAGAATGCATCAGGGACATATGCGCAAGGAAAACTGTGTGTAAGCTAATCTATGTCTTAATAAACTGCACCAACTGTCCGTGGGCTAATGGCATACATCGGTTACACATTAGCTAGCAAAACTTGTATGTGAGCTAATCCATGTCCTAGTAAGATGCACCTGCTGCCCCTGAGCCAGTAGAATGCCTTAGCCATGTATAAGCTAGCAAAACTGTATGTGAGCTAATCTGTGTCTTAGTCAACTGCACCAACTGTTTATGAACCAGCAGAATGCTTTAGCTATAAATGAGCTAACTAAACTGTGTGAGCTAATAAGTGCTTATAAACTGCACCAAATAAACTGTCTATGAGCCAGTCTTCTTCTTCTTCTTCCGTCCTTAGCCAACAACCGGCAAAGCAGTCAGTGGCCATTACGCCTAGTGGCGTCTTAAGGGCAACAGCGAATAGATTTTCTCCGCCGTTGCTCCCATCACGCCTAATGGCGTCTTTAGGGCAACGACAAATCAATCCGCTCGCTGTTGTTTCCGTAATCAAAGTGACTTGCAAACGGGTGATCAGCCCGTTGGTCTATGAGCCAGTGGAAGGCTTCATATATACCTAAGCTAGTCAGTGTCATTTCTTAAAGATCATTTACCGTCAAGAATGGCTTTACAAGAGAGTCTACTGCTACTTAGTTGTTCGTCTTCTATACTTTGGGGTGTAGAGATTCAGTTCATCATCTTTCATATGAATCCAGCTTTACAAGAGAGTCACACAGTGTTATTTAAACCATTAACTGCAAATGTTGCAGCAAAACTTATATTGTGAAACTTGTAAACAACTTGATGAACGTTTTTGCCAGCGTATTTATGACATCACAGCAAATATTCTCACCTCAGCGTTCATGTTACTCGACTACCTTAGTAAAGTCTTGAAAAGAGAAGAAAAACCAGCAGACTGAAAGGAAGGATATATGTTCAAGTTGCCAAAGAAGGGAAATTTGCAAAAGTGCATAATTTACAGAGGCATAATGCTGCTATCAGTACCAGGGAAAACATTAAACAGAAACTAATTAGACAGATTAACTCTTACTAAACGGGAGCTAAAACCGCGTTTTTACGCGCTAGTTTAGCTATCGTTACCGTCGCGCGCCACTTCACGGGGCGAGCCGTAAAATTGGTACTAAACCCGCGCCACTTCACGGGGCTTGCCGGATTGTAAGAGTTAAAGGAGGTCAGTGACAGACAATTAAGAAAAAAAATAGCCAGTTTTGAACTGGCTGAGCAGACCACTTTTCATGAGTTTAAGTAATATGGAGCAGACGTCCATAGGCTATAAGTTTAATATGCTATCCATTTTATCTGATCAGATGCAGCTGGAACTAGCTATCCAAGAAGTGTTCCTCAGGTTTTTTGCATGCATACTCAAGGATTACAAGAGCTACCTGAAACCAATAATGAAGGCACCTAACAGCCGTACGACAGATGCTTCTTCATTGTTTGACATGCAAGGTTAGTTGTGCATGAATTCTTTGCAGATAGGCAGGATAATAGCATATTTAACAATGGGTTATTAATTAATAATGCAGGATAATAAGCATATTTAACAATGGGTTATTAATTAATAATGCAGGATAATAAGCATATTTAACAATGGGTTTTTGTTGTGTACCTTGTCGCCAGTGTTGTGCATTCCATTCACAAAATAATAAATAAGGCCTTGTATAATGAAACCACAATTTAATTACTTCAATAGAACACACATGTTGACAACCAAGATGACTATGTACACAATGAAAACATGATAAGGAACGTATGTTCCTAGCTGAGCTACCATCCAGCACTACACAGTGGAAAAACATGCGGCTCTCGGCTGATCACCCAAAAACATCCAGTTCATGCGGCATCGCACATTACCGCCACAAAGCCGATATAACAGGAACAAAGCTGGCGTTCCTTTCTAAACTTTAACAATTATTAATTAATAATGCAGGATAATAGTATATTTTAAAATGGGTTATTAATTAATAATGCAGGATAATAGCATGTTTAAAAATGGGTTATTAATTAATAATGCAGGATAATAGCATATTTAAGAATGGGTTATTAATTAATAATGCATAGCTTATGTAATGTACTTGGTTTTGTATTTTTCTGTAGACATTATGCTACCACAAGCTGAATTTAAAATGAGTGTGAAAGTAATGAGCATGAAGCTTCCACGGCTTTTTTTTAAGGATGTACATATAATTAGTGCTCTGCAGAATGTTTTCAAGGTAATAGGTGCAGCTGAGCCCCGGGTAGTTCCTGGGGTCTCGTATGAGACAAAGAAAGAAGAGGACCACTACTCCCACAGGCATGTCGTCCAGGGCAGCTAGTATAGATTTGTGTATGGGACTGGCAAACTAAATCATGTAAAATGAATAGCTGCAGAAACTACTGCTGCAGGAGCATGTGAAAGCTTTGTGCAGGCTTCCTGCAAGAGGCCAGCTACAGTAGTAGCTCCATCCTCCATAGGGAGTGAAAAGGAGAATGATGATGATGTGCAGCTGCATTTAATTAATATCCTTGCCTGTGGCAGACGTAGACAGTCTTAACCCTACGGGATGTCCTGTCTTATATTTTGGGCATGTTGGTGTTGTTAAATAATCCCATGGGCTGTTTATACGAGTATAGTAGCACAGCCTAGTTGTGCTTTCTTAACACATTAACTACCTAATTGAAAAACACACTGTGGCCGAATTAAATTTATTTCCCATTTTCATCCTGTAGGGGTTTGCACAAAGTAAGCTGTTGTTTTTGTATTTGTTTACACATTTTTATGAATTACACGTCATTTTAAAGATAAATGAATGTACTATTACAATAAGCACCATTTGTAACTCTAATAGAGGTTGTTGCTATTTAACGGCCCTCTGATGAGTTTCTAGCCTATTCATCCGTTAGACGAGATGTACAAGCATTTTTGTGGTCCTATCACTAGTTGCCACGGTTAACAGTTTTACGCGATTTGGGAACTAACCCAAAACGCTGAAAAATATGAACATAATATCAATTTTCCAGTGTTCTACAACAACCATGCTTTGGGAATTTGTTTTCCGGTGGCAACTTAAAATCTCGAACCAGATCAGAAAGTGTTTCAGTTCTTGTGTCTTTATTCACCGGCGATGAAAATTGTTGAAATGTTGAGGGTAAACGGAGCATCGTACTTTTTCTTCAGTTCGGCAAATCCAATCGCAGTGTCAAGGCCATGGAGTTGTCACATTTTACACGCAACAAAAAGACTTTTGCCACCCCCTTTCGCGACGTCACAGATCTCTTCCTCCCCCCTTTCTCCTTCATATTTTTAACATTCTGTTTGTATCCGTTATCATGTTTTTTTAATGAGTGTCCGATTGACAGAGTGGTTAGAGCGCTGGTCTCTTGCGGCTAAGGTACCGGGTTCGATTCATGGTACCAACGTGCTCCAGTCGTCCCAGCTGTGAATGGGTACCTGACTTTGCCCTTCAGTTAGGGAAGGAAAAGGCAGCGATGAAAGGAACTGGTCACCCCCACCTCTCGATGCTGGACCTAGTATAGTGAAGTCTCTAACACTTTACTCCCTTACGGTAGTATCTGCTATGCGAATACCTTTACCTTTTTGTCATCATCATCATCATCATCATCATGCTCCTTTGCGATCTGTAGGGCAGTGATGATAAAGATATACGACCTATTTTCATGTCTCTTTTTGAATACTTTCAACGATTTAACGTGTAGTTCTCGAAATTGTCTTGTTAAGATGATTGTCAAGACACCTACAAAACTAAACAAGGTAACACTGACCAACATAATGCAGGCGAGAGTCATACCCATCAATCCCCGCCCCCGCATCAGACAACACAATTACCCCCCCCCCCTCCCCCTTCCCGCCCCCAAGGTTCAGTTCCAGTGCTTCTACACACCATAATACCCCCATTGAGAAATACGGAGAGTTCAAAACAAGCTAAACAGTTGACCGGAGGATACCTGGAAGCACTGAAAAGAGAAATGGTATACACGGATGGCACAGAATATTATCAGAACACCCGCAAATATCGAACACGAAGACAACCAGAAATCGATTATCAGTTTAAATACCCAGATATGGTTGATCAAGAGATCATTTTAGAAGCCTATCGGAATACACAGTCTCCTAAGGAAAAACGTAGCCCCACGAGGAACACTGTAAACCTAGTTATACAAGATCAACCCAGGTTGCAAAGATGTAGAGTAAGCAACCTTCGCAAAATCCCATAAACCTCGAATCGATGTAGATCACAGAACGATCAAGCTGTTTCATTCCCTACACAGGACCATGTAAATTACATTGCTACAAATCGACGTCACTTCAATCCACAGAAGAGAGACTCTTACCACCACCATCACCCAACCAGACGAATAATCCCTTTGATGTCCTGCCACACAACCGTATGGATAAATTGCCGTAGTGAATGAGAGAGCGCACAAGTACATTGCCGTAGTGAAAGAGAGAGCGCGCAAGTACATTGCCGTGGAGAAAGAGATAGCGCACAAGTACATTGCCGTAGTGAAAGAGAGAGCGCACAAGTACATTGCCGTAGTGAAAGAGAGAGCGCACAAGTACATTGCCGTGGAGAAAGAGATAGCGCCCAAGTACATTGCCGTAATGAAAGAGAGAGCGCACAATCTTGGCGGACTGAGAGAGAGATTTGCCGTGCGGAGACGGTGTTAGATTTTTCGCTCGAATTTCAGAGAAAAAAATGTAAGAAAAAGTATGGTGCTCGGTTTGGGTTCGAAATTTCAACAGTTTACATCTGCCGGTGAATAAAAACACAAGAACCCATTTTTCGTTCGTTTTATTACTAAAATTAGATCGACGTTCTGAGCGGCTCGCGGTCCAAATGATAGGATTTCAAAAGCCGGTCCCACCAGCTCGCTATAGTTAATGTGTTAAAAGTGTATTCATATTATTTTGTATGAAATTTTTTTTCTCAATAATTCAACATTATTTATCTACACAGGTTTTCTAAAAAGTCGGGATAAAACAACAACAAAGTTCTACCACCAGCTGATGCTTACGCAGATGTTTTTTAGATTCATAGAGGAGAGGTCATTTGTCTCTGACAAGGATGCTGGTCTAACTTTTTTTGATGAATGCGCTGAAAAGGTAATTAAGACAGTGCACAGTAATTAACAGATATTTTATTTTAAATTTCAGTACCTAGAGGACAAAATATTTTAAATGTAATTTTTTTTTAAAGATTAATTTAATTTATTACATGCATATTTGATCAAAACAAGTGCCTGTGGAGTGAGAGATATGAAGAAGAGGCTGGAGATGAATGGTACACAGGTTGATTAGCATTACAAGGCAGTCTTTGTTCTGGTATTGCCAGGATAAGAGAGGTAGATCAAAAACACATGGCTGTAGAGAACTGGAGACAGAAAGGCAGGGACAGACCCCCTCAACTGATGGCATGTCTCAGTAGCCACATTTATTTTGCACAACAGATTGTTTGTTCAGAAGAGTTGTTATTATTGTTTGTTAACTGTTTTTATGTGTTCAGTAGTTTCTCTTTATTTACAAGTTGTCTTTATGGTGCTTTTTTTTTTTTCAATGTTTAAGTTCAACCAATGTTTCTTGTTATTTTTTCCCAGCAGAATGGGTTACTGTAGTCAGTTCGGCAGAATTTTAAATTACTGAATAGAATTATTGTTTATTCTGTTGAATTACACAGCAGTGAAAATATCCAAGCCAGAAATAAAAACCTTGACACAGTTAAAGAGTTCTACCATTTCTTCTTCTTCTTCCTCGTCCACCATTAATGTAGGTACTCCAAACTGAATTTTTAAATTACATATTTCTGTTAATAACATATGTAGATGGGTAGATCTATTTATTCTAAGCATTTTGGTACCAAATTTAGTGCCCTAGATGACTGTTCAAAAGTTATGCAATTTAGAATATTTGAAAAATTGGGCATGTTGCGCAGCTTGTCAAAATGCCAACTTTGAGTGGTCACAAATTTAAAATTTACAAACACACACTGACAAAACTTTGTAAACACACTCTCATGTAAACAGACAACACACTTTCTTATAAACAGACAACAAACTCTCATATAAACAGACAACAAACTCTCATATAAACAGACAACAAACTCAATTTTTTTCATGAATGTCAAAAAATAAGTTCTTATTTTATTAGTTTAAAAATGGCTCGAGGCCCAATTTAGCAAAAAATGACCAAAGGAGTTAAAAGCTAACAAAAATTGTCATCTTTTAAAAATCATAAAAAATCAACAATTGCATCAATATTGATAGAAATTAATCAGAGTTAGCAGAAAATTCAAGCTCTTTAAAAACAAACATCAATATACTAATAACACATAATACAACTAAACATAATGATTGCTAAACATGGAGATCTGCAGCAAGAAATGAAATTTCATTGAATTTTTAAAAATCATTATAAATAACAACAAGGGTACAAAGATGAAAATTACATTAATTTGTCAAGATTTGTATGCTCTAACATAGAACATATACTTTAAATGTTCAGCACTGCCAAAATAATCTGTATTATGATTATAGCAACAAAATCCATGGTGATATCACGAGAAGAAAGAAGGCATCAGATTAAGCTGGGAGAACAGGTCCTGGAGCAGGTCGACCACTTTAAATATCTTGGAGCTATTATAGACCGAAAGGGAGGCATCAAAGAAGAGTTGGCCACTCGAAAAGCAGCAGCTGGGAGACTTTTTCAGGCCATAAATCGAGGATTCCTCAGCAAGAGAGAGGTTGGTAAAAAAACGAAGATGGCTGTATACCGCTCCACCTATGTCCCAGTATTGACATATGGATGCGAGTCATGGGCAGTGACTATAACCCATAAAAGCCAAATCCAAACCTCAGAAATGAGGTATCTGAGGAAGGTGGTTGAAGTAACAAGAAGAGACATGGCCGCAACCAGACGATACGTCAAGGCCTAAAATCCCACCCCATGCAGACCCAAGTAAAACAGTCCCAACTAAGATGGTTTGGCCATGTCTGCAGAATGGGAGAAGATCGGCTGCCATGACAAGCATGGGAAACAGGGATCCAGAATCCCAGGACGACCCAGAGTCCACTGGGAGGACAACATTAGACAATCTTTGAAGGACCGAGGACTAGAATGGAACCAAGCCAGGAGGAAGACAGCCAATAGGATAGTCTGGCGCTCTCTCTTCCAAACCTCTACACCTCACGGTAGAAGGGGAACGGCTAAGTAAGTAAGTAAGTAAGTATGATTATAGCAAACAGTCCATTTCACACATAAAAATACAATCTTTTCTAGTAGTAGTAGTTAGCCTAGTACATTCAGTGTGTGCACCCAGAACAAGCCAAAAGTACCATTACCATGTCATAATTTTATTCATATTGAAGTTTTCACTTTTTAGAAGTGGAAGGGACTGAAGAAGACAAGAGAAGGTTGTGAGATAATATTTAAGAAGACGGGAGTGCTCTGAAGTTGGTGTTACTTTTTCAACTTTGCAAAAAGTCCCCACACTTTTTAAAATGCCATAACTTATTTATTTGTTGTCCAATTTTAAAAATTAAAGTACCAAATTTCATGGTTTCTCAAGGGCTTCCAAACTGCATTGTTTTCTCTGGTGTTTCTGTGCAAAAAAAAAATCACCTTGTAGTACCTATTTCTAGACTTAGGCACTCGCGGGAACAGTAACGTCGGCCATTTTGTGTTGATCGGAAAAATAGGACTAAAATACCTAATTTTGAAAGACCCAAACTCGAGCCAGAGGCTAAAATCATATAAGTTCCAAATGCTACACCCACAAAAACTCAAGAACTAGTTGATTTAATAAATATCATCACTTAAAAACTCGCCTAATACCCTGATTTCACCCAAACCACGTCGTTATCTGAAGACCGTAGTTAAAGCACTCAATGTAGTTTTTAAACAGGAAAACACATTAATACGTAATGAAATCACTTCCAAAAAAAACAGAAAAACTACTAACCTATACATTCGTGTAAAGTTAGCGTTAAATTTGACTCAGCCATGATAATTTATCCGTCTCAGATAGGTCTAATGTTAGTGTGCAAAACAAGCGGCCGGGTGATTTTGGGGAACAAGCGGATGTGTTTACGTTTGCACAAAGCGATCTTTGTCAACTCTACGGATCACTTTCATCTTTGGAAATTATGTAGGAAAATGGTTTTGCTCTTTATTTTGATATAGAACACATGAAAATCGATCGTTTTCATTGGAATATAAAGCTTTTTTGTCGTAAAATCGCAAATTTTACAATCTTATTGTTGTTCTGTATAAATATGTCCTAGGCACCAATAGAAAGAGCGTTCACTGCTGAACAATATGAGACTATATATAGCAGGCTGACTCTATTTGACACTCATTGCTCGCAATTTGAAAAGGGTAACCCTCTACTTCTCCTTTGTCGGAACCGTGCGAAACCCATTTGCACATACTTTTTAAACACTTAAAAGACAAACTCATGAACTGGAACGGACTACGGACTACGACTTATGGAACTTGGAACACAAGAAGTATAAATGGGAAAGAAGAGGAGCTGGTGGAAGAGATGAGGAAAGCAAAATTAGAAATTCTGGCTATAACGGAAACAAAGAAAAAGGGACAGGGAGTCATGGATCTCGATGGCAACACGCTGCTCTACAGTGGTGTACCTACATCTGAAAGAGCTAAAGGGAGCGTGGGTTGCATTGTGGCCAAAAACCAAAAATGATAGTATCAAGGGATGGAACTTTGTTTCGGAGCGCATTATGGTTGTAAAACTAAAAGAAGGGACCCAAAGACGCAGCAATAGAGAACGCAGTCAGCGACTCATAGCTTGACTGCCTGCGTCAGGACCAGCGAATCAGAGCTGGTCAAGACCGCACTCCACCTCCACGTGGTGGTCCTGGAAACAGTCTGCAGCAGTGCAGTCTGGCTGAGCGAGTGTGGATCGCAATGGAAAGGCAAACCCGGTCCTAAAAAATGCCGTGCAGAAGTCGGATGTGTCGACCGAAAGGTGCAGATATCACAGCTTAGGCGTAAACAGACACAATGCAACCACCGTCCTTTTCAGGGCGAACGAGGAAGAAAAAGAAGAAATATGTCCGGGATGCTAGAGTCTGGAGGGGGCCAGAGATTGAAAGTGATCACTACCTGCTTACAATCAAAAGAACAACTGAAAGAGTTGCTCAGCCTAGGAACTGCCCAACAACACGCAAGAAATCAAGTAAACAAATGGGAGAAATGAGAATTAAGACCTACAAGCTGAGAGAGCCAGAAATTAAGACCAGATATCAGGAGCTTATTGCTACAGCGGTGAGAAGTGCAGAAGAACAACCTGATGACTTGGAAACCCTCTGGCTTAAATTCAAGGACATTATAAAGACAGCTGCAGCAGAAGCATGTGGTGAAGTCCGACTTGGGAACAAGAGAAAGAGGACACCTTGGTGGACAGAGGAAGTCAAAGAGAAAATAAGAGAGAAGAAAATGGCATGGAAACAATACTTAGGAGCTAAAAACACAGCAGGACAAATAGAGAAATATATAGAATATGTGATACTCAGAACAGAAGCAAAGAACAAGGTGCTAGCAGCAAAACAGAAGTCCTGGGAAGAATTTGGAAAAAAGCTAGAAAAAAAGATGCGCAAGAAAACCAGAAATTGTTCTATAAGACCCTAAAGAACATGAGGAAGGAAAAACAATGCCCTCTCAAATTTATAAAGGACAAGCAAGGCAAATTGCTTACTACCCCGAAGGAAGTAATGGAAAGATGAAAAGAATATTTCTCAGAACTCCTTGATGGAGAGCAAGGTCAAGAATCAGAAATGATAACCACTAGCACAGAAGAGGAAAACAATGGTGATGAAGATGACATAAAGATGGAAGAACTGAAGGCAGCACTGGAGAAAATCAAGATGGGCAAAGCAGCAGGGCATGATGGTATAACACCAGAAATGGTTAAGTACATGGGAGCATCAGGTGACCTATTACTCTTAAAGGTCCTACAGGCAGCATGGTGCAGCAAGACCATACCAAAGGATTGGGAGATTGCCATCATAACACCAATTTTCAAAAAGGGTGACAATCGACAATGTGGAAACCATAGAGGCATATCCCTTCTCAGTGTCCCTGGTAAAATCTACTCTAGAATCCTAGAGCAGAGACTCCGATGCCTAGCTGATCCACAATTGGATGAGGTCCAGTGCGGATTCCAAGCAAACCGAAGTACTCAAGACCTAATCTTCACACTCAAACAGCTGAGTAAAAAGGCCCTTGAGTATAAGAGTGAGATCCATCTTTGTTTCATAGATCTGGAAAAGGCATTTGACAGGGTCCCCTGGAGCAAACTTTGGGTCTGTTGGCAAGGAAGAACATTCCAGCACCTCTGATTCATCCTATACAGAGCTTCTACAAGTCTTGCAGAAATTAGGTGAGGACAGCAAACTATAAGTCAGAAGAGTTCAGGACCACCACTGGTGTAAGACAAGGTGATATCCTGTCACCTTATCTTTTCATACTCCTCATGGACGATGTTATCAAGGCATGTAAGGAGAGAACAAGAAAGTATTCAGTGGGGTACTGGAAGATGAGACAGGTATGCATTTCAGAGCTGGCATTTGCTGATGATGTTGCCCTGATTGCTAAATCAGAGGCACATCTCCAATCCAACCTGCAAGTCTGGAAGGAAGAGCTGGAGAAGAGAGGGATGGTCATAAACAGCTCTAAAACAAAATCCATGGCGGTATCACGAGAAGAAAGAAGACATCAGATTAAGCTGGGAGAACAGGTCCTGGAGCAGGTCGACCACTTTAAATATCTTGGAGCTATTATAGACCGAAAGGGAGGCATCAAAAAAGAGTTGGCCACTCGAAAAGCAGCGGCTGGGAGACTTTTTCAGGCCATAAATCGAGGATTCCTCAGCAAGAAAGAGGTTGGTAAGAAAACAAAGATGGCTGTATACTGCTCCACCTATGTCCCAGTCTTGACATATGGATGCGAGTCATGGGCAATGACTATAACCCACAAAAGCCAGATCCAAACCTCAGAAATGAGGTATCTGAGGAAGGTGGTTGAAGTAACAAGAAGAGACATGGTCCGCAACCAGACGATACGTCAAGGCCTAAAATCCCACCAGCTGCAGACCCAAGTAGAACAGTCCCAACTAAGATGGTTTGGCCATGTCTGCAGAATGGGAGAAGATCGGCTACCACGACAAGCATGGGAAACAAAGAGCCAGGGATCCAGACCCCCAGGACGACCCAGAGTCCGCTGGGAGGACAACATTAGACAATCTTTGAAGGACTGAGGACTAGAATAGAACCAGGCCAGGAAGAAGTCAGCCGATAGGATAATCTGGCGCTCTCTCTTCCAAACCTCTACACCTCACGGTAGAAGGGGAACGACTAAGTAAGTATGTTACTTTGATGATTGTTTTAGTCATTTCATAAAGTTGTCCCTATATCATTTTGTTGTAGCGCTCCTTCTTCTTTAGCCAGTTTGTCTGCCTCTTCATTGCCTGGAATGTTGCATTCTACCATTTGAGGTGTACAGTATCTCAGCAGTTGTAGTCTGTTAATGGAAATCAAGTAAAGGATCCCGTTACATGCCCATTGAGGCATATTGGGAATATGGTGTTAGGCTCATATTTTCTTGACCATCGGCACGTTAGGGGTGACGTGGACAACATCACGCCGGCCGCCTTAACCTTCCTAGAGTTGCTCTGGTACCCAATTCATGAGGCTGGGTCGACCCCGGAGCCGTTTGCGGTCTAAAGTTGAGTTGCCTCAACTGGGGATCAAACCATGGACCGGGACCCAAATATGCAGCGACCCATAGCTTGACTGCTTGCGTCAGGGTCAGCGAACCAGAGCTGACCAAGACCCTACTCCACCTCCACGTGGTGGTCCTGGAAACAGGCTGCATCACTGCAGTCTGGCTGAGAGAGTAGGGATCGAAGAGGGAAGGCAAATCCGGTCCCAAAAAATGCTGTGCTGAAGTCGGATGCGTCGGCCGAAACGCACAGATATCGCAGCTCCGGTGTAAACAGACACAACGCAACCAACGTCCTTTTCAGGACAAACGAGGAAGAAGAAACCATGGACCACCAAGCTAGGAAGCCAGTGCACTAATCACTGCTCTACCACAGCTCCCGTCATGTAATGAGATCAAGATTTATAGTCTGAAAGTGAAACAAATACAGGTACTAAACCGGGTGTCAGATCTGCCTAAGAACTGTTTTCTTATGTCAATAGAAACATGGAAAGTAAGAATGAAATCATCCTCCAGAGATCTGTAGACAAAGCTTTAAGAAGAATATTAGGAGTGTAATGAAATCAGTTCTGCAGAACAAATCATTACAGCCTAGAGAAACAAAAAGAAATGCTGTATGTTAGTTACTTTTCATTTTTCCTCTCTATGGAGCACAGAGCCACCACTGCATTTGGTCCTCAACAAGTATTCATTTGTACTTGCTGTGGTTGTTTCTGTAGCAGTTAGTTTTACATGATGAGGTTGCCACCATGCACAACCTTATATTAGTCACTTCCTATGAAATTTCTTATGAAGCAGTAGCCCAGTTCTTTCTTTGTCTCCTCATAGACACTGAGATCCACATATGGCAACTGCTATATATCCTGAGCTGTATAGTTAGAGCAAGATTGGGAGGATGGAACAAGGAACACAGAAGTCTAGGGACACCATCATCATCCCAATTTCCATCCCTTAAGAAGCTTGGGGTCACCACTGCAGGAAGCTTTACTACAGCACTTCAAGTATTCTTGCAGAGGTGGTTTCTGAAACAGTTTGTTTTGCACAATAATGTTGCCAGCTCAAAACTAATAGAATTTCAACCTCAACATCAAAGAAAAGAGATAGGAGGTGAATTGGTCACATACATGCATGAAGAGAAACAACCAAGACAAACAGTGGATTTGTCTACACAGAGGCACACAAGAGACAAAAAAATTTAATTCTGTGTTTGCAGGGAGATGAACATTTGAGGCAGAACTTTAAAATAAGAGAATGATAAATAAGAGAAAGAGAGAGCAGAACCTCGTTGGATGGATTGTTTTTGTCCATACCATTGGTTTCTTCAGGCATGATGAGGACTGATGATGATCATTTCAGAGTTGCTCATTGTTTGATCAGCAAAGTTGTTAGTGTCTGAATTAACTCTTTCAGTCCCAAGCAAAAAAGTGGGTTTGGCCCAAACAAAAATGGCCACCCCAGTGCGTTTTTATTGTTGTTGTTTGGAAAAAAAATTTTAAAATGTTCATACGCATAAATAAATTTGTTGTTGTATATAAAACTGAATGTGAATGAATGTACTTTACACTTGTGCTACAAGTATAAAAGCTTTCATTGAAAAATTATTAGTTATCCAAGGTAACATGAAGGCTGAAAGAATAAGCCTGTGAAAAATTAGAGCAAAAGTATTTATTAAAATTCTTCTATAATTGTTCCTCAGGATAATATCCAAGGGTAAAGTTTCAAAATGTCACAAACAGAAGTATTCTAACAAAGCACAATCAGTTTTTAGTCAATAAACACTCAGGAAAGTGTTAATTGCACAGATTGCAACAACAGGTCACATTGGTGTAAAAAAGAGGAAATTTCAGTTTATACACCAGAAAGATGGAAATTATAATATTATTTACACATGAATGATTGTTAGTAACTGCATCTTGTGCATAATTTGAATATTATCAATAAAAATTATTAGTTAGTAAAATGTAAAATGCAAGCTGAATAAGACGCAGATGGAACAGTAGGTACATTTGAAAAAAATATATATATATTCTTACCTTGCCAAGTTGCTCCTCTTCTGAAGATATAATCCATAGGAAAACACATAATCCATAGGAAATCACAAAAGATCACTTTTTCTAAATATATTCACACTAGGGGCCTATGTATAAACATTATTTGATAATTAAATCCTAAGTAAAAAAATAAACAGGAAAAAAGTCCCTAGCATTTAAAAAAAAATGAAAATTTCAAATTGTAGGCACTATCAAACATAGAAAATGGAAAAGAATATTTTATTTACAAAGCTTATTCATATCTAGGCAGACCCTATACATATTGTTGCTTATGATAAGCTACAAAGCAATTTTTTGTACAAAGGTGGGGTCTGCCTGTGCATCCTATACACACAAAGCTTGATCTGCGACACCCCCTTCCATTGGCTTTACAATGAACACAGGCTTCATTTCCATCATATTCCACTAGATGTCTGGCGCCAATCATCTGTTCCACTTCATTTTCTTTCATGAAGCGTTTAGAATTTTTGGGTGGACAATCTATTACACCACCTGGTGTCAGCTCAGCAGCTTCTTTGGACAGATCCTCAATCAAACGCTGTTTAAAATCTTGAAGTGTGAGCTTCCTTTTTGTTGTCGCACCTTCCTGACACAAATTGTATAGGATGTGGGCATTTACCTGTGTCACTTCAATCATCCAGTGGTAAATCTTCTTCCACCACTTTCTGGTTTTACGGTTGTGCATACTGTAGTAACCAACCATTTGATCCATCCGGTCGCAGCCATTCATACTCATATTATGGTCATCAACTACCTTTGGCTTTGTAACTTTGGTTAGACCTTTGCCCTTCTCAGCCGTTGCGGCAGCTGATTTTGTTGAAACAAGTATGCAAGGCTTTTTTATCTTTCCAGGCAACACATAAAGTTGTATTTTCTGAGTCCAAAAACCATTTCATCTCTTGATGGCCAAGCTTGAGACTTTTTATTTCAGGAGGGAAGCCGATACGGTTGACATTCAGGGTTCCTGTATAATTATAACTGTGTGCAAGCAGATATTCAATCAGAGCTTTGGATGAATAAATTCTATCAGCAAAAATATGATGTCCTGATCTTAGTGGCTTCAAAAGAGTGCCGAACACTTTCACGGCATGAGCAGAACTGGGATCTAGACTAGGATCATAGGCTGTATTTTTCCCAAAATAAATTTTCAAATTGAAAACTTAGCCTGTTGCTGAATCACACAGTCCAAATGTTTTGATATGGTATTTGTGAGGCTTGGTTGCATTGAACTGTTTGTGCCTAAACCTACCTTTCCATCCTATAACCATCTCATCAATACAAACATCTTCAAATGGATAGAAAGCATTCTGAAATTTGGTCAACAGCATCTCAACAAATGACTCAATTTTAGCTGCGTCCTGATCTTCTGGTTCACAAACATGCAGCATGCTGTGATAAATAGTTTGAAAACGGTTTCTCGAAAACATCTCGTGGTACCAAGGTGTATAAAAATTTCCAGTAATCCTTGATTTTTGGTCTTCGATCCAGCCCCATCACAATCATTACAGCTGTAAACTTGAGCCTTTCATAATAAGTGAGTGATGTCCATGAAGCAAATAATGAATACTTTCTATGTGGGTTGTTTGTTTCAACAACTTTTGCAGCATAGGAATTAATGCTGGTTATCAAAGTGCTAACAATAACATCATCCATGTAAAATTTTTAAAAATCAAGAGGTGTTTGCAAGCTATACAGAGCTGGATTTATGATCTGTCTTGTCTGGCGGAAAGTAAAATTTGCTTTAGTTTCTTCAGTTGCCACTGAATGCCAAACCGCATTGTTTGTATTAGGCCTACTAATAAAATCAACATTCCCATCCCTCCTGATTCTTTTTTTTTTTTTTGGCTTGGATATATTATTTGAGTTTATTACAGTCTGATTACAAGCTCCTGTATCCATAACTTCATTATCTACATCAGACCTCCTATTATCTTCCTCAGTTTCCGAGGAGTCATTATCAGGCTCCTGCTGAAAATCAGATTCGTCACTGCTAATTCTCTGAATAAATACTACAGTCTGAATTATTATCACTATAAAAAATCTTCAAATAACATCCTAGCTTGATCTGACGTTAATCTCCTAGGCCTAATTGAAGCAGTGGGCGTGGCCATTTTATCTGAGAAAATGTGCGCTTAAGAATTGCTTTAAAAATCTTAAATTAATATCACCACAAAAAACACGCTCACCCTTAAGCACACGAGGTATTTAAAAGAAAGTACTTCCTGTCGGAAATGACGTTTTGGGTTGTTGTGGGTTATTAAAATTAAAAAACAGCTCTGGAAAGGAGCAAAAGATATGAAATCCGATTTAACATCAAACCTCCTATTATCATCATTGATTTTCTATGACTCTACATTAGGATCTGACTCGCTTCCACTACTATTTGAAGAAGTGCTACAAATTGAATTATTATCACTATCTAGAATTTCTTCAAATAACTTTCTAGCTTGCTTTGACGTTAATCTGTGAGGTCTGCCCGAAGTAGTGGGCATGGCCATTTTATCTAATGAAATATGCACTTTAAAAAAATTAAAAATTAATCACTTAACACAGGACACGTTGTATCTATCATGGCAAAATTCCAAAATGGATGGCTATACTTTAAGAAAATAGCGTTTTTGGGTTTTTAAAATTAGAAAACAGCTCTAGAAAGGAGCAAAAGATATGAAAGCCGATTTAACGTTGATTGGGCCAAATGGGTCTAGAAGGAAGTACGATATATCGGCTTTTGGGACTTAAAGAGTTAAATAGCACATCATTATTTTTAAAGAGGTGTGTTTGGAGTCACGCACTGAAAATTTCATCAGCATAGGTGCTAAAGTTAGTGTATTTATTTCACGATTTGTATTTTTGTTCACATTCTGGAATATGAGAGTACTTGAAAGGGTACAATTGATTATTCTAAACATTTTTAAAGTGTGTTAAATCTCCATTATCACAGGTTGATGAAACAAGAGATGAGCCTAAGTTAATTGAGATTGATAACACTCAAACAAGGTAGGCATGAACCTTCTGTTTCACGTAATGCTGTAATGACACTAATACAAGATGGCCATGAACATCTTCCTGTTTCTCATCATTGTCATCATTACCCTTTATCTCCCCACGGAGCAGCATTAACGGGTGATACCCGTTTTGTTTTATTTATTTTCTCATCTTTCTCACTAGCTCTTGCTGTCTTTCATTTCCTTGAAGAAGACCTTGTGGCCAGTTTTCTTTGTATTTTGTCATAGTACAATGGTGGTCACCCTACAGCTAGCGGGCTGGATTCTAGCCTGCCAAGGGCCACAGTCTGGCTTTCCAATCACTTTTAAAAATTCCAGTCCAAGCAGAATAATACTAGCACTCCAACTAAGTTATGAAAATTTCAAGCAAAGCACAGAAATACTAGAGTAATTTCCTCTTTAAAACCATGACATGTAAGCGCAGTGGTTTCCAATAGCTATTTATAATTACACTGGACAACAGCCAAAATGTATCCGAGACAAAAGTAGCTATTTTTAACTAATTTGGACATGCTGATCACGAATATGAACTTAAAAATGGTGAATTAGCTCTAGTTTTCAAGATATGGGGGGGTGTTAAAGAAAGCTTACAGCCTTTATTTTGGTTGTGAGATCGGTTACCAGGACCGGTATTGGGCCCCACTTATATGTTCTCAATCCTGTGCAACGAATCTGCGCCGCTGGTTGAACCGAAAAAGACGATCAAGGCGTTTTGCAGTTCCAATGGTGTGGAGGGAACCGACAATCCATCTTAATGATTGTTACTTTTGCATGACTCCTCCAATTGGACATGGTATTTCTAAGAAGAAAAAGCGGCCTGTGGCCTATCCGAATATTCCCTCTGCTATGCGGCCAGTGCCTCACGGGGAAGGACTTCCTGTTCCTGACCCACCAGAATCTTATACTCTGGATGATGAAGAAGATAATAAGGCCAGTGGACATCCGTCACCCGTGAAAGCATCTACATCAAGAGATCCTGATTTCGTGCCTATTGAAGAGTCTGTACAGCCACATACAATTACCCAGAGTGAATTGAATGATCTAGTGAAAGATCTGGAATTGCCAAAAAATAAAGCAGAGCTGTTGGGGTCCAGACTGCAGCAATGGAATCTTCTAGAAGAGAATGTGCATGTGTCTGTGTTTCGTGCTCCACAAAAAGGTCTGCTTCCATATTTCAAAATAACAGATAACCTCATTGCTTGCATTGGTATACGGGGTCTGATGGCAGCACTGCACATCAACTACAAAGACAACGATTGGAGGCTGTTCAGTGATTCATCCAAGTTGAGCTTAAAAGCTGTGCTGCTCCATAATGGTAACATTTTACCACAAGATCTTGGTCCCTCCTCTCCACATCAAACTTGGACTAATGACGAATTTTGTAAAGGCCATGGATCGAAATGGGGCAGGATTTTTATACCTTCTGATAAATTTCCCAGACTTAGTGAGGCCAAAATCAAGGAAGGTATATTTGTCGGTTCACAGATACGTCAGCTCTTCAGAGATCAGCGTTTTGATGATATCCTCACAGGTGATGAAAAGTTAGCTTGGAATGCTTTCCAGCAAGTGGCCACAAACTTTCTAGGAAACAATAAGGCTGACAGTTACCAGGAGCTTGTAGAAACCCTCTTGCAGTGCTACGAGGGACTAAGGTGCAACATGTCTTTGAAATTACACTTTTTACACTCTCATCTGGATTTCTTCCCTGCTAACTGCGGTGCTGTCAGTGACGAGCATGGGGAACGATTTCATCAGGACATTACTACCATCGAAAAAAGGTACCAAGGGAAATGAAATGCAGCAATGCTAGCAGACTATTGTTGGAACCTTGTGAGAGATGCTCCAGAAACTCATTACAAGCGACAGGCAAAACGGCGTCGCTGTGAATCATTTCCGTTATGAGCATTATTATCATATGGTATGTGTATGCAAATGTGTAAAACTTGTTTTACAGATATTTAAAAAACTAGAGCTAATCTGGTGTTTTAACAGCCATTTTCATGTTCAGCAGCCCAAACAACATAAAGGTAACTTGGTTTAATCTCAGATACACACAAAAAGTCAAAATTTGTTGTCCAGTGTTGTCAGTGAAAACTTGCTAATTATTATTGACTGCTGCGATATATTTTCCTGAGGCACAAATTTCTGCTACCCTCAAGCAACTGATCCACGGGCAGATGACTATGAATAAGCTTTTTGTTTTATCTACCCACACTAGCTACAAGAACTTCATATATGCTGAATGTTTTTGCAATGATTACTATACTGACAGATGAATTCAGCACAAGATTTGTAGGTTTCAAAGGGCACAGTGAAAATATGTGACTGTTTGCTGATTAGTTTGGAGTTGATCCAGTTAATGCTTCTGACTTGGGTCCAGATGGAAGTTATAGATATTCAAAATAACAGTGATCTGAAGGAAGTGTTTAACAATCAGCATGACCTTCTGACAGTTTAGAGCAAGTAGGTTTCTCCTGAAAAATTGTTCCAATCTGTCTAGGCATGCTTACTAATATATTTTACTTTTTGGGAGCATCTATTTGTTTGAACAACTGTTCTTAGGAAAGAAAAAATCTATACAAAATCAGATTAGCACTGACAGGTGAACTTCTTCTTCTTCTTCTTCCGTCCTTAGCCACCGACCGTCAAAGCAGTCAGTGGCCATTACGCCTAGTGGCGTCTTAGGGCAACAGCAGATAGGTTTTCTTTGCCATTGTTTCCCATCATGCCTATTGGCGTCTTTAGGGCAACGGCAAATCAATCCATTTGCTGTTGTTTCCGTAATCAAAGTGACTGGCAAACGGGTGATCAGCCCGTTGGTTGACAGGTGAACATCTATCTATAATTCTTCGTATCGCCACATCAGCTGTACGTACTAACACTGACAACTTGTGTAAGAAAAGACAGTGCCAGATCTCTCATTAAATACACCATGTCTAGTCAGTGTGACATTTGAATCAGATTTAATATCTATAAGTGAATTTTTTAATATGGACATTATGTAGCTAAATTACAGTAATTGGTAATTTAATTTATTGTTGTGTGAAAGTGTTTTTAAAAAAATGCTTCTTTAGTCCAGTGTTTAAATGTGTATGATTTATATGTTACAGTTTTATATGGTTATGATTTATATGTTAGTTTTATATGGTTACGTGTATGTATCGAAAATGTTATTAAGTCTGGCCCTGGGGCCTGCCAAGACTGGCAACGTGGCCCACGATTTAAAAATATTGGATACCCCTTTCCTAGTAAGAGGACATACAGTTGACATTCAAAAATCCGGCAACCTCCGGACCTGAGGAGTGCCGGATTGTTGAAAATGCCGGATTTTTTTTGGTTATATATGCTGTATATATTTAACAGAAAATGACTACCTGTACAGTCCTTTAAAGAAAGAAAATTAAATGTTTACGTTTTACACCACTTCTTTTATTTGCTGAATCCATAATGGGGCTATACAGCAGCAAATAAATGATAAAATGAGAAGGAATGAGCAGGAATGCCTGTTAACACGTGCAAGCAAGACCCAAACAGCTGCATCAAAACATAAACGGCTCCAGAAAACAGTGGCGCGCCAACGAGGTAAATTAAAAAATGCGCTCCGAAATCCATTCCGGAAAACTGAAGGAACCGGATTATCGATGGCCGGATTTTTTAATGTCAACTGTACCTTTTTTTCTTTACTCCTTATCTGTTTAGAGATCTTGTCAGTAGTTTAAAAAATTGATATTTCTAGTTCCATGTTTAAGATTAGACTATTAAATGATAGGCCCTACACCTGTCACTAGGATGGTGAGCACACAACTAACATCTCTAGGATATTTACAATATATGTATAGTTTTTAAATTCATCATCGTAAGGACATGACGTTCACGATTACCCCAAAAATACGGCATTGAGATTAATCCACTAACAACCGTGACGTCATACAACTACACTCCTCGTAAACAATAGAGCGGCCGGATTTTCAGGAATGGTTACTACCTATTATTATCGTACTATAGAAGGGGACATAACCAACAAAATTATGTAACGTGTTACAAGGTGACTGCTAGGAATAGAAAGAATAAATAACAAGGGCCATAAATCCGGGGTGAATTAACATCACCAAGGGAATGCATTTTATTGTCTTGTTGAATATTATTTATTTATTATATCATGAGTTTGTAATGAGCGTCAGTGAAAACTTTTTAATTTAACATTTTGTGACTGCCACGATATATTTTTCTGAGGAATAAACTTCTGCTACATTCAAGCATTGTCTACTGCTCATTATGCATGTAAGTGACATTATAAATACCAAAAGCAACATTTCTCACAACCTTCCCACAAAAACATTCAGGGATTTCAGTTTACTAGTTTGGTTATATTTAGTGTTGGAATTATCCAATCTTCAACTTTATCTAGTGAGGAGATTCAAATCTCCTTTAGAATTATGAATGGAATTCTTTATTATACCTTGTTACTACCTTTCGTTATATTGACATTTCTCTGTTGAGTTTGTCCACTGCAGCGTATTTTAGTATTT
The DNA here is from genome assembly GCA_024509875.1 of Oreohelix idahoensis. Classification (NCBI taxonomy): domain Eukaryota; kingdom Metazoa; phylum Mollusca; class Gastropoda; order Stylommatophora; family Oreohelicidae; genus Oreohelix; species Oreohelix idahoensis. The sequence goes on from JAMPIV010004653.1 coordinate 550,930, forward strand.
TACGCTGTACAACCCAATGCCTAGAATCCGGCTTTTGGCTGGGATCATGTGTCTAGACACAGGGACCGGTACAGTGACATTCATGTGTCATTAGGTCTCTTGTGTGAGAACACAGAAGATCACTACAGTGACACAGTTTGTCATTGGGTCTTCTTGTGTTGGGACATGTGGTCTTGACCAGGGCCGGGTTTGGGCGGGTACTAAATGCGACCTCATGCGAGGAAAAAATATGCGACCTCAAGCGAGGAAAAAAAAAAAAAAAAAAAAAAAAGATTCAAATCTCCTTTAGAATTATGAATGGAATTCTTTATTATACCTTGTTACTACCTTTCGTTATATTGACATTTCTCTGTTGAGTTTGTCCACTGCAGCGTATTTTAGTATTTTACGCTGTACAACCCAATGCCTAGTATCCTGGCTTTTGGCTGGGATCATGTGTCTAGACACAGGGACCAGTTACAGTGACATTCATGTGTCATTAGGTCTCTTGTGTGAGAACACAGAAGATCACTACGGTGACACATGTTGTCATTGGGTCTTCTTGTGTTGGGACATGTGGTCTTGACCAGAGCCGGGTTTGGGCGGGGACAATGCGACCTCATGCGAGGAAAAAAATATGCGACCTCAAGCGAGGAAAAAAAAAAAAAAAAGTTGAGTTTGTCCACTGCAGCGTATTTTACGCTGTACAACCCAATGCCTAGTATCCTGGCTTTTGGCTGGGATCATGTGTCTAGACACGGGGACCGGTACAGTGACATTCATGTGTCATTAGGTCCCTTGTGTGAGAACACAGAGGATCACTAGGTGACACAATTTGTCACTGGGTCTTCTAGTGTTGGGACATGTGGTCTTGACCAGGGCCGGGTTTGGGTGGGTAAATGCGACCTCATGCGAGGAAAAAATATGCGACCTCATGCGAGGGAAAAAAAAAAAAAAAAAAAAAATATATTGACATTTCTCTGTTGAGTTTGTCCACTGCAGCGTATTTTAGTATTTTACGCTGTACAACCCAATGCCTAGTATCCTGGCTTTTGGCTGGGATCATGTGTCTAGACACAGGGACCAGTTACAGTGACATTCATGTGTCATTAGGTCTCTTGTGTGAGAACACAGAAGATCACTACGGTGACACATGTTGTCATTGGGTCTTCTTGTGTTGGGACATGTGGTCTTGACCAGAGCCGGGTTTGGGCGGGGACAATGCGACCTCATGCGAGGAAAAAAATATGCGACCTCAAGCGAGGAAAAAAAAAAAAAAAAGTTGAGTTTGTCCACTGCAGCGTATTTTACGCTGTACAACCCAATGCCTAGTATCCTGGCTTTTGGCTGGGATCATGTGTCTACACACGGGAAACAGTAGTGACATTCATGTCATGAGGTACCTAGTGTGAGAACACAGAGGATCACTACAATGACACATGTTGTCATTGGATCTTCTTGTGTTGGGACATGTGGTCTTGACCAGGGCTGGGTATGGGTGGGGCAAATGCAACCTCATGCGAGGAAAAAATATGCAACCTCATGCCAGGAATATAAAAAAAAAAAAAAAAAAAAATGAGTTTGTCCACTTATGATGTCACGCAAATTTAGTGCCAATTTGTAAATCCCCAAATTGTTACATATTTATCATCATCATTTGCCATCTCCACAACGAAGGTTGGCTGTAATGGATCTCCAACGTCTTCTGTCTCTTGTCTTGGTGGTGCACTCTGATAGACTCTTTCCTGTCCATCTCTTGATGTTATCTTCCCACTTATAATGCTGTCTTCCCCTTGCACGTTTGCCTTCAACTCTCCCTTCTGTTATGGTCTTCTGCAAGGTGTTATGCCTTTTTATGTGGCCAAAGTATTTTAGCTGCCGAACTTTGACCTCCCTCATTAGTTCTCTTTCATACCTAGATTTTCTAGGACCTCCTTATTTGTTTTCATCTCTTTCCATGAGATATGCCCATTCTTCTATATATCCACATTTCAAGAGCCTCAATTCTTTCTTCCAAATGCTTATTCATCTTCCCATGTTTCTGCACCATACAAAAATGCAGAATATGTATAACACTTTATGATTCTCAGTTTTAATTTGTGAGATAACTGTTTGGATGTCAGTATATGTTTCATGCTGTTGAATGTAGCTTTGGCCATTCCTATTCTCTTCTTGATTTCTGTTTCACATCTGCCATCTTCTGTTATTATATGACCAAGATATACGTAGCTCTTGACTTGTTCCAGGATTTTCCCATTAACGCTTATCTTTAATGTGGGTTTATCGTCTGTTTTGCTAATTATCATAGTTTTTGTTTTCTCAATATTAATGTCGAGTCCATATTCATGACTTATACTGTTCACTTGCTTCACTAGTTCTTGTAACTCCTGTTTGCTTTCAGCTAACAACACGGTATCATCTGCATATCTAAGGTTGTTTATTGACCTTCCACTGATGTTCAGTCCTGGTATTTCCTGTATCTGTTTGAAAATTTTTTCGGTGTATAAATTAAATAGGCAGGGGGACAGCACACAACCTTGTCTGACATCTCTTTTTATGTCTATGTATGGTGAATAATTCCTTCCAGATCTTACTGTGGCAGTTTGCTCCCAATAAAGGTTACTGAGTATTCTTATATCTTTTCCATCAATACCTATGTCTTCGAAGCATTCAATTATTTTCTCATGATAGACTCTGTCAAAAGCCTTCTTATAGTCAATGAAGCACATATACATACTTTTTTGGACCTCTGTATATTTTTCTGCTAATATTCTTAGGCAAAATATTGCCTCTCTTGTTCCACTGTTCCGTCTAACACCAAACTGTTCTTCTTGGATTTCGCTGTCTACTTTACTTTTTATTCTTTCCTGTATGATTTTGAGCATTATCTTAATTGCATGACTCATCAGGCTGATTGTTCTGAAGTCTGAACATTCTGTTGCATTTGGTTTTTTGGGCAATGTTATGAAAACTGATGTCTTCATGTCGTGTGGTATATATCCTGTATTGTATATGTTACATATTGCAACAACAACAACAACAAAAAACCACAGGGCCCCCCCCTGCCGATGTTAAAAGTTGCACCTCACTAGAACTATCTTTACAAAACAATACACATAATCTTATTAATTGGAGCAATGAGAATCGAATGTAAATAAATATTAGTAAAACGAAATATATGTTAATATCAACCAGACAAAAACTACAAGACAACACTTCAGCTCTACATTGGAACATCCCTAATTGAAAACGTAAATGAACATAAAACTAGGTCTAACTGTTGACCAGCACCTAAGTTGGAACTCACATGTACATGCTCTCACTAAGCTAACTGCACAGAAAGTTTACCAATTAGCCAAAATCAAACACTTCTTGGATGAGGGGGCAAGGAAAATGATTTACACATCTCATATACAAACATACCTAGACTATTGTTCCACAGTCTGGGATGGTTGTTCCAATCCATATCCAACACAAAAAGGCTCCATTCACTTCAAAAACGCAGTGTTAAACGCCAAACACATTGTATAGATCTATATAATTATCTTAAAATATTACCCCTCAGAAAGCGCTTCCTATTTAACAAAGCAAAATTCACTCACAAAATCTTACTACAGAATGCTCCAACGTATCTATGGCCACTTTTAAAATACAATGAAAAACGTAGTCAGCACTTAAACAAATTACAGGTACCCAAGCCCAGGCTAGACTTGTTCAAGAAGAGCTTGGCTTACTCAGATGCTCATCTTTGGAACAATCTTCCATATGACCTGAAAAACATGCACAGTCCCTACTCATACAATCGTAGACTGTTAAAATACTTTATGAGTGCTGATTATATGCCGCCCTGATTATGTTTCGAATTATTATCTAATATACTGTATGAATGTAACCAGATACTGTAAATGTATGCTGTTATACTACTTATAATGTTTCATTGCCATTAAATAAATACTTTAAGTTTGTTGAAGAATGTCTGGATAAATAGTAATAAAAGATGAGCAAGAGGAAGGGCAAAATGCAGGACGGGCCTATATGCCCGATTCTCAACCCTTGGAAAATTAAGCTTTTTCTTATCTGTCTGTCTATCTATCTAGTCTATCTGATTCTGCTTTTGAGTTAGGGAAGGCAAGACAGTGAGGAAGGAGACAGGTTACCCACCTCATAAAGCTGAATCTCATACAGTGGAGGTGTTAACAGTTCACTCCCTGTGGCAGTATCTGCTTGGGACTTCTTCTTCTTCGTTCACCCTCAGATGTCAACTTGAAAAAGTTCAAAGAAAGCAGTGGTCAACCTAAGGCTGTTGATATCTCTAGATTTTCTCCAGGAATGGTACTGGTGATCACCATATGCGTTTTCTCTGTTCCTCATATGTTGGGCACCTTTGAAGCAGATGTTCGGCAGTCATTTTATCGGTGCCACAGTCACACTCATCAGTAGTTCCTATCTTTAATTTGTTGAATAGATGGTATCTCAATCTGTTATGACCTGTGCAAAGTCTGAAGATTACCACTTGTTCACTTCTGCTGAGCTGGTAATATGGATCATTTTTTGTGTGGCCTGCATGCTCTTCTTCCCACTTGTGCGTGTACCTGCGCTTGATAAAACTCTTGGCCTCCTCATAAGTTATTGTCACGAAGTGGTTTTAAGTTTTTAGAGTTTGCCTGAATGAAAACAAGACCCTAGTATGAGAAAGTCTGAGAAGATAGAATTTAGATGGAAAATGACATGCCTGTGGACAGATGAGACTATTGGCTCAATGGATAGAACCAGGTTTTGACTCGCCCTTGCCGCTTCGTGACTTCAGAAAGGCTATAATCTCACCCTCCTCTGACTTCCTTTAAATACAAGGAGATAAGGTGTATAAAACGACCACAGACACCACTATACAGACAACATAAAGTAAGTATAGTAAGGAGTAGAAGCTGATCCAGTATACAGTAAATATATATATTTTTATTTACAGAATGGAAAAAAAACATTAAAAATACCATCAAAACATCAGTCAAGAAATGGCCTGCACTGTTGCACGGCCTGAAAACAAGTAACGATTAAATTGATAGACACCCAAAAAAAACCCAAATCACATTCACTCTTTCTGTCACCCTGCTGAGGAACAAAAAATTTGGTTAGTGATTTAAACAACTCTAATCTTGTGGAGCTGTCAACTTTAGCCTCCACTCTCTAATAAAATAAGATTCTACTGTCTCAGTCCTGTTGACTCTTCCTCAACGAACATCTACACCGCTTTCCTCTTGTTAGGCGATATGCGCCGCTAACTAACACCACTGGAAATGCTACAATTAATAGACTTGGAGTAACACAATGGCTCAGTATCTATCCGTCAAGTGGATACTGAACAAACCCTACTGGTCCTGCCTATATTCTCCCTCCTTCTCTCTCTCTCTATCTCTCTCTCCCTTGGTCTCAGTGTCTCTCCAACCCTCGACGACTGATGATGCGGCGTCTCCGTTACGCTCTTCTCTCGTTACCTTCAAGACCCAGGTATGGTAACCCTATCACCTGTTCCTGAATTCTGCGATGATGATGAAGTTCTGGCGTCAAGCATGAGGTACTTGATAAACTGTCGACAAACTTCTCTGCTGCTGAATAGCTTCCCTCTCTTTAACCCGCTCCGGAGTTAGAGGAAAAAAAAAACCACAGCCTTGATTTCCGGCTGTACGCAATTGAAACCAGTCTAGCTGAAGAATTGAACTTCACTGCAATAGACCGTTTAAGTTATCTTCTTTTGCTCCTGACGATAACTCGAGTACTCTGACCCTGAGATATGTCTTTTTGCCATGGATAATTTTATTTGACAAAATTATGCTCCCCACTGTTTCGCCGTGACTCGCTGAAATTAAAAGGAAATGCGTCTATTGAATACAACTCCAACATAACGCATCTCTAACCCATTAATCTTTATAACTCCCTTACTCAGTCCTTCACTCGTCATGTACAACAATACAAAAAAATAATATTACCCACGTGGCACTTAAATATCTCTCCTCCCTCTCCCCTTCTCTCGTTCTGAAAAAACCGATACATAAAATATTCGTACTCACGTGTCTCTTCATTCTCACTCCTTCCCCCTCTCTCCCTCAACTATAATCTGCCAGGTAAGTAACCAGAAACCTCCCGACCTGTCTGCCTCTTATCTATTTGTTACGCGAGGCTACCCACGTGTCCAAACATTCAAACTAGGAAATCCTTTGTCGAAATCCCGTGGCCTCCTTTTTAACATTTACACGTGAGGTTTCCTACTTAAGCCCCAATTTAAATGAAATATCACTATAGGAATAGTTTACTCCTCTAAGCAGTATAATCCACTTATAACATACATCTTTACTCTCCGACGGCATTTCTTACATTAAGGCAAAAAAATAAAATTAGTACACACAATCGATTCCCACTAAAATTATATTTGTAAATACACAGGAATAAATGGTGGTTTTACATAACATTCTACAACTATGAGCACACGTGTAGCTTATAACTTCCCACGTTCCTATCTATTGCCAAAATCATAGAAAGAATAAGCACACTGTTACATTTACGTCGTTCTTAAAAAATTATAATGGATGGCACTATCGTTTTTAAAACCAAAAAGTTAATGTCCCCGAAGAAATTAACTACGGGCGAATTTCTCAAAGAACCCTCTAATGAATAAAACGATAATAAAATTACTACATACCAATACCGCTTTGTTCCCACAGTGGAGACGATAATACGAAGTCTGACGGCTGACAATTATTTCTTACGATAGAGACTTGCCCACAATTTAACTGGCTATTTATACACACCGGGGCCACCCCCGCCTTTTCTCTCCTACGCCTACCCTAGCTTTCCCTCGGACCAATGGAAACGCTAGAAAAATAAAATAACTATGAGCTATGCCAATCAAATTTGAAAACAACGCAAAAACCGCGTGTCCAAAATTGCATCACGTCCACGTGCGTTTCTGATGCGTCATACAGGCGTGCCCGAAAAATAGCGATTTCCATAAACAACGAAAAATCGCGGAAAATCAGAAGAAAGTAAAACTGGTCGAGTGTAAAATAAACCTACCATCATAAAATGACCCCGTTTAATTATCTACCCAAAAATACCAAACACGATATATATACAAATGAGAAGAAAAAAATGATGAAAATTCAAAATAAAAGAACAGGATCGGCCCGGAAATACAAAAAAGACGATGGAATCGGGCCGGTTGAAAGACAGAATTACAGTGCAGCATCACATAAGTCCCCCCTTTCAAGTGCGGGAATCCGTGCTAAATCACTGAAATCTCTGGGTTTCATACTGGTCCGTATCTAGATCTACGTCCCAATCTAATCACTGTCATAATTAGCATTATCATACAGGCCCATCTCCATATCCTTGAGAATCTTTGCAAGCCCTGGATCGTGAGGGTCACGCCAATGGATTTTCTCCTGGTGACTGCAACATGACTGGTCGCCCTTCCTCCTCCCTCTCATGTGTTTCCGTCGCCCACGAATTTTCATGGCGGCGCGTGGTAAATAATGATTACCAAATGGTGCGACCTACCAGTGTTTTGAAACAGTCTGACTGGCTTGGCCAGACATCGCCGTAACAGGACGTAACTGTTTACGGTTGCTTGAAGAAATGTGCGCATGTTCCTTCTTGTCAGTACTTCCCTCCCTTGAGAGATGTGATACCAGCGGGGGCCTAATTCCCGACGAAAAAGAAGGTACTTCTGAAGTAAGAGGCGTCACCACCGTTTGGCCATTAGGCTGAACAAGGCTGACAGGCGAATACGCCTCTGTAATTAACATTCCACTGTCTTTAGAGGCTTCCATCCTCTTCATAGCAAGACAAGGATGTTTGAGCTCCCGTGGGGCTCCGTGAATTTGGGGCTTTCCCCTTTCACTTTGCTGGTCTGCAGTAGGCCCCCTTGCATTAGCAAGGATCGGCGTGGTTGGGTTTCCCAAAACTAAGTATGGGCTTCCCAGGATGAAATCATGTGCTGGCTGTGCCATTACAGCTGCCTTGATGGTGCCAGACACAAACTTGCATTTCACCTCAATATTGGCTACAGGCAGACGCTGTGAGATCCCTCTTCTCAAAATGCCATCAATCTCAACTATTTCTCCTGTCCACTGCCCTGGTTTCACCAAATGATGAGCGACGATACTGGGGTATGTGAGCCCGCTGTCAAACAAACACGTAGTGGCCGTCCCATTCACTACGGCTGGTCCACTGTTAGAGAACAACTTCTCTGCCTGGACTGGTTCCCATTTATTCCCTTTAGTCCATCTCACCGGTCTTAAACAAGCTGCATGATGAGCTGGTGGTTTGTTCATGCACCGGGATGTCCAGTGGGAAATGGTTCTACAATTCTGACAATACCTCTCATTATCTCCCCTGTTCCTTGCGGATTCCTGAGATGGTGTTGGCTGTGCTCTGTTATGCGGCTGGGGGCACAAGTGATAACCTGAATGAGGCTCCTTGCGAGAAGGCCCTGGTTGCTGATGAGCTGGTGAAGTACCTGACTGTGATGACGAAGCTCCTTTGTCTGGGGCTGGCAGGTCTGGGTTTTTCCGTTTCTGTCCCAGTACTTCGGCCTGTGCTGTCTGGTACCTTTCGGCGAACACGATAATCTGATCGAGTTGCTGGGCCCCCTGCTCTGCCAGATACCGCCTCAAGTCGGGGGACATGTTTGCTTTTACCTGTTCACACAGAACTAACTCCTCCAACCCTTCAAAAGTTTTTGCCAGTCCTGACAGTTCCCTCCACCGGGTTAAGTAATTTCTCACCCGCTCTGCAAACTGAGCAAAACTCTCTCCCTTCTCCGGCCTGCTCTCCCTGAACATGGTTTGGCATTTTCGGGGTGTCCACTGAAATCTTTGCCGTAAAGCGTTTCGCAGTGCCTCGAAGTTGTTCTGGTCATCTATGAGCATCTTGTTGTACACTTCATATGCATGACCTTTGAGCGATTGCGATAATTTCAGACACCAAAGACTCTCATCCAACCCGTATGCCTTTGCCATTCTTTGAAATTTCTCCAAGAACATGTCAATCTTTTCATTCCCGTTAGGGAACGAGTCAAATGGGAAGCTCATGGCTGCCATTCGGGGCCCTCCGTTTCCTGAGGTGTCTCTCGCTCCTGCTCCGGGTGAATCTCCATTAGCTGAACTGCCTTCCGAAGATCAGTACTGCAGTTCCAGAGAACGCAGGGCAAGTTCGTGCTGTCTTTCTGCTGACTTCTCCTGTGCTTCCCTTTCTGCTGCCTTCTCCTGTGCTTCCCTTTCTGCTGCCTTCTCCCTCTCTTGTGCTTCCCTTTCTTCTTTCACGGCTTCTAATTTCCGAAGTTCCATCTCGGCCTGCCTCTCCGCTGCTTCTGCGGCGACTGCCCTGTCCTCTTTCTCTTTCTCTCGCTGAATATGCCTATCATTTTCCCTTATCAGGTAGGCCTTCTTCTTCTTCTTCCGTCCTTAGCCAAAGACCGACCAAGCAGTCAGTGGCCATTACGCCTTGCGGCGTCTTAGGGCAACAAGAAATTATCCGTTGTTCCGTTACGCCTAAAGGCGTTTATTGGTACAACAGAATATTAATTGTTGTTTCCGTAATCAATGTGACAAGCAAGCGGTTGATCAATCCGCTGTGCCCCGAACTTGCCCTCATGTGTACTGCCGCTATAAAACCACTTCGCTACCGAGTCGCCTGTCCAGCCAAAATTCTCTCGGGACCGAAGGTCCGCGAAAAAGAGCAATCTGGTACAGGCACAGCACCCATTCGCTGCCTCCACTGCGCTGGGAGGACCCGGAAATCGGGACCACACACAGCCTTGAGAGGACAATGGTCGCCTGAGAACCCAGGTAGGCCTTAGTCTCCTCCTTATCCATTCCCATGTCCTGAGCAGCTTCGCGCCAGGCAGCTCGTAACTTGGCCATATCTGCCATCTTACCTGTAACTGCTATACAGAGAAATGACAGAAAAGGAAAAGAGAAGGAACAACCTGTTACGAAATATAAAATACTCCCTCTATAACCGCTGTTCCAAAAACCCGACCTCAGACTAGCACCAAGTCTGAATAATAACCTGAGAAAAATTTAGTTAAGAAGCTACCAAAAACGAAATTACCTTCCTGTTAAAGAAAAATATGTCGGTATGCCATCAATTACCTCTAAGTCATATAAAACTAAATGACCACCAAAAATCTACTAGACTGCAACCTGTGGAAAAACCTATAACTGGATCAGTTCTAATAGCTCAAGTCTAGGGGATATTTAAAGAAATCTATTTTTCAGAACTTCCTAGAGACAATCTATGAATGTAGATCACAGAATTGATCTCAACAGAATGATCCACCGGACGATTGCCGCCCACTTGTCACGAAGTGGTTTTACGTTTTTAGAGTTTGCCTGAATGAAAACAAGATCCTAGTACGAGAAAGTCTGAGAAGATAGAATTTAGATGGAAAATGACATGCCTGTGGACAGATCAGACTATTGGCTCAAGGGATAGAACCAGGTTTTGACTCGCCCTTGCCACTTCGTGACTTCAGAAAGGCTATAATCTCACCCTCCTCTGACTTCCTTTAAATACAAGGAGATAAGGTGTATAAAACGACCACAGACACCACTATACAGACAACATAAAGTAAGTATAGTAAGGAGTAGAAGCTGATCCAGTATACAGTAAATATATATATTTTTATTTACAGAATGGAAAAAAAACATTAAAAATACCATCAAAACATCAGTCAAGAAATGGCCTGCACTGTTGCACGGCCTGAAAACAAGTAACGATTAAATTGATAGACACCCAAAAAAAACCCAAATCACATTCATTCTTTCTGTCACCCTGCTGAGGAACAAAAAATTTGGTTAGTGATTTAAACAACTCTAATCTTGTGGAGCTGTCAACTTTAGCCTCCACTCTCTAATAAAATAAGATTCTACTGTCTCAGTCCTGTTGACTCTTCCTCAACGAACGTCTATACCGCTTTCCTCTTGTTAGGCGATATGCGCCGCTAACTAACACCACTGGAAATGCTACAATTAATAGACTTGGAGTAACACAATGGCTCAGTATCTATCCGTCAAGTGGATACTGAACAGACCCTACTGGTCCTGCCTATATTCTCCCTCCTTCTCTCTCTATCTCTCTCTCTCTCCCTTGGTCTCAGTGTCTCTCCAACCCTCGACGACTGATGATGCGGCGTCTCCGTTATGCTCTTCTCTCGTTACCTTCAAGACCCAGGTATGGTAACCCTATCACCTGTTCCTGAATTCTGCGATGATGATGAAGTTCTGGCGTCAAGCATGAGGTACTTGATAAACTGTCGACAAACTTCTCTGCTGCTGAATAGCTTCCCTCTCTTTAACCCGCTCCGGAGTTAGAGGAAAAAAAAAACCACAGCCTTGATTTCCGGCTGTACGCAATTGAAACCAGTCTAGCTGAAGAATTGAACTCCACTGCAATAGACCGTTTAGGTTATCCTCTTTTGCTCCTGACGATAACTCGAGTACTCTGACCCTGAGATATGTCTTTTTGCCATGGATAATTTTATTTGACAAAATTATGCTCCCCACTGTTTCGCCGTGACTCGCTGAAATTAAAAGGAAATGCGTCTATTGAATACAACTCCAACATAACGCATCTCTAACCCATTAATCTTTATAACTCCCTTACTCAGTCCTTCACTCGTCATGTACAACAATACAAAAAAATAATATTACCCACGTGGCACTTAAATCTCTCTCCTCCCTCTCCCCTTCTTTCGTTCTGAAAAAACCGATACATAAAATATTCGTACTCACGTGTCTCTTCATTCTCACTCCTTCCCCCTCTCTCCCTCAACTATAATCTGCCAGGTAAGTAACCAGAAACCTCCCGACCTGTCTGCCTCTTATCTATTTGTTACGCGAGGCTACCCACGTGTCCAAACATTCAAACTAGGAAATCCTTTGTCGAAATCCCGTGGCCTCCTTTTTAACATTTACACGTGAGGTTTCCTACTTAAGCCCCAATTTAAATGAAATCTCGCTATAGGAATAGTTTACTCCTCTAAGCAGTATAATCCACTTATAACATACATCTTTACTCTCCGACAGCATTTCTTACATTAAGGCAAAAAAATAAAATTAGTACACACAATCGATTCCCACTAAAATTATATTTGTAAATACACAGGAATAAATGGTGGTTTTACATAACATTCTACAACTATGAGCACACGTGTAGCTTATAACTTCCCACGTTCCTATCTATTGCCAAAATCATAGAAAGAATAAGCACACTGTTACATTTACGTCGTTCTTAAAAAATGATAATGGATGGCACTATCGTTTTTAAAACCAAAAAGTTAATGTCCCCGAAGAAATTAACTATGGGCGAATTTCTCAAAGAACCCTCTAATGAATAAAACGATAATAAAATTACTACATACCAATACCGCTTTGTTCCCACAGTGGAGACGATAATACGAAGTCTGACGGCTGACAATTTTTTCTTACGATAGAGACTTGCCCGCAATTTAACTGGCTATTTATACACACCGGGGCCACCCCCGCATGTTCTCTCCTACGCCTACCCTAGCTTTCCCTCGGACCAATGGAAACGCTAGGAAAATAAAATAACTATGAGCTACGCCAATCAAATTTGAAAACAACGCGAAAACCGTGTGTCCAAAATTGCATCACGTCCACGTGCGTTTCTGACGCGTCATACAGGCGTGCCCGAAAAATAGCGATTTCCGTAAACAACGAAAAATCACGGAAAATCAGAAGAAAGTAAAACTGGTCGAGTGTAAAATAAACCTACCATCATAAAACGACCCCGTTTAATTATCAACCCAAAAATACCAAACACGATATATATACAAATGAGAAGAAAAAAATGATGAAAATTCAAAATGAAAGAACAGGATCGGCCCGGAAATACAAAATAGACGACGGAATCGGGCCGGTTGAAAGACAGAATTACAGTGCAGCGTCAAGTTGAGGAAGCTTTCCCCCTTCCTTTACCAATCTGTCAGCCTTTTCATTTCCAGGGATGTTGCAGTGAGAAGGGATCCACTGTATCACAACTCTTTTGTATTGCTGACATAGTCTGTGAAGTGTTACTCTTAGGTCATCCAGTTCAGCATTACTTTGACTTTTCAGCGTTGTAATTACTGACAGCGCATCTGAGAAGATAGCTACTGGTCTCTCTGAGCTTTCTTCTGTCATTAGAATTTCTGATGCAGTTTTTAAGGCCTCTGCCTCTGCTCTGAAGTTACTTGAAAATTTCCCTGTTGCCACTGCTATCTTTTTTTTGTGTGCCATTGCTTAAGCTCAGGAAGACTCCTCCACCCCCATCTTCTGTTGCATTAGTTGCTGATACATCTGTGTATGCATGGATCCAGGTGTTGCTTGGGTAATGTTTCTCTATATATTTTGTGGTTAGGACTCTCCTTTCTGTTTCATTTTGGCTTCTTTCTCTCAATACCAGGAACGTTTTCTATCATCTCAGGGAAGCACTGTTGTTTCCAAATTGGTAGCTTGTGTGCAGTACACATGGGCATAGCTGTTGATATTGCGTTTATGGGGTCTGCTCTTATCTTTGTTTTGACTGTCTCTACAAAGTTGCTTTGCTTCAGTCTTCCCCTTCCAAGTCCATTTATTCTCTGGTGCATTGGGTGGGAGCACACAATAATTATAACGAAAGAGTAATGGGGAAATGCGGCAGTGGAACAGCAAATGAGAATGGGGACAGATTAATAAGCTTCTGCAGTATTACAACCTGGTCATTGGAGGAACACTTTTTCCACACAAGGAAGTGCACAAGTTAACATGGGAATCACCAAACAGACGAGACAGAAGCCAGATAGATCACATAATGATCAATGGCAGATGGAGACATGCACTACAAGACGTGAAAGTAAGAAGAGGCGCAGATGTGGGAAGTGATCATCACCTAGTAGTAGCAAGACTGAAAGTGAACTCAGAGCTGCTGGACCAGTTGCAGTCAAACAGAAAAGATACAACATCACGAAACTGAAGGATCCCCTCACCAGAAAAGCTTTTGTGGTCGACATAAAGAGAAGATATGAGATTATAAAAAGCCAGGAAAGAACAGAGACCGACGATGTTGACCAGAGATTCAACACCATCTCAACAATATACAAGGAAAGCAGCAAGTCATGCTTGGGATTCCAGGAAAGAAAGAGCCAAGACTGGATAACACCAGATACGCTAAACACCATAGCGAAGAGAAAGTAAATAAAAAGAAAGAAAACAGAAGCTAAGTCTCTGAGGTAAAAGGCAATATATAGTGAACAGTACAGTCAGCTGGACAAAGAAGTTAAACGTCAAACCCGTGCTAACAAAAGGACATTTCTGGATGACCTTGCAAGACAGGCAGAAGAGGCAGCACTGAGAAATGAACAAAGCACAGTATACAAAATAACTAAAATCATCAGTGGAAAATGAGGTGCAAACAATATTACATTAGTAAGAGATAAGCACGGAAATCTCATCACGACAGTAGAGGGACAGGAAACAAGATGGGCAGAGCACTTCAGAGAAACTCTGAATAAGGAACCACCAGAGACACAATTGAATGTTCCTGAGGCTGAAAATGATCTAGATGTTAATACAGACATCCCACGAAAAGAAGAAATCACAGCAATCAAAGGGTTAAAGAATGAAAAAGCTCCTGGTCATGATAACTTAAATGCAGAGCTATTTAAGACAGACCCAGAGCTAGCAGCAGAACTATTAGAACCACTATTTGCTTAAGTCTGGAAAACAGGGACAACACCAACAGAGTGGAGAAAAGGAATAATTGTCAAATTGCCCAAGAAGGGAGATCTTCAGACTGCAATTTTTGGAGAGGAATAACTCTTCTCTCAGTTCCCATCAAAATACTAGGCAGGACAACTATACAGAGAATCTCAAAAGCAGCAGACCACAAACTGAGGAAAGAACAAGCAGGATTTGGAAAGAACAGAAGATGTGTAGATCATATATTTCCCCTCAGGAACATTATAGAGCAGTGCTCAGAATGGCAAAGACAGCTGTACATTAATTTCGTTGATTTTGAAAAGGCTTTTGACAGTATACATAGGGACAGTTTATGGAAAATACTGAGGGCTTATGGAATTCCAAGCTGCATAGTATCAATCATAAAAAGCCTTTATGCCAACTTTTGTAGCATTGGGCAGAGCAACCTAACCTTTGAAGTGAAGACAGGAGTACGACAGGGATGCCCCTTATCAACCACTCTATTTTTAACAGTCATAGACTGGGTGATGCGCCAGACAACAGAGGGCAATCCAAGAGGAATAAGATGGACTACATTTTCTACATTGGAAGATCTGGAATATGCAGATGACATTGCACTGCTAGCACATTCACATCAACACATCCAGGAAAAAACGGATAGACTTAATAAGTTTAGCCAGCAGGTAGGCTTGAACATCAACCTAAAGAAGACAGAGGTCATTACACTCAATGTGAGCATCCCTGAGCCCATATCAGTAAGGAATCAGCAACTGGAACAGACAGATGCCTTCACATACCTAGGATGCATAGTAACACCAGACGGCAGAGCAAACAAAGACATCAGCAACAGAATGAACAAAGCAAGAACAGCCTTTTTTAGTCTAAACAACATCTGGAAGTCCTCTCAGTACAGCACAAGCACAAAATTAGGATTATATCAGAGCTGTGTGCTTTCTATGCTTCTCTATGGCATGGAGAGCTGGAGAGTTACAGAGAAGGAAATGTCGAAATTGTCCTCTTTTCACACAACATGCCTAAGAAAAATTCTCTGAATCTTTTGGCCGAATACCATCACCAACCAAGACCTGCTTACTCGGAGCAAGCAAGAGGATATGCACACCATCATAGCTGGCAGACGCTGGAGCTGGGTTGGCCATGTCCTTAAAAGAGAACCCGATTTCATCACAAGAACAGCTATGCTATGGACCCCTGAAGGAAAACGAAAGAGAGGCCGACCAAAAACAACTTGGCGGAGGACTGTAGAGGCTGAGATGCAAAGAATGAACCAGAGTTGGGGCACTGTACGAAGGATGGCCACTGACCGAGCAAAGTGGAATCAATTTGTTGTTGCCCTACAAGACGCCACCAGGCGTAATGGCCACTGACTGCTTTGATGGTCGGCGGCTAAGGATCAAAGAATGAAGAAAAAAAAGCATTGGGTGGTCTATCAGCCTCCTGAATTTCTCGGCTTGTTGCTGGGCTCTGCTATCTCTTCTGTCCTCCATAGGCTGGAGGTGAGTAATGAAGATGCTTGGGACTCGCCTCTGGTAAAATTTTCCGCTTACGCTGACAGCACACGAAGTCCTTAGTCATTCAACAGCAGATTTCCAATATTTTACGAGTTCTTATTATATGCCACCATAATCTGATTATGTTTCAAGTGCTTGTCTAATTTATTGTACAAGTATGAATGTTTTTTTTTTTACATACTTAAATTTGATTAAGATTGGATATTACAAATGTATGCAATTATTTTACCTTGATAATGCTGCATTCTTAAATAATGCTCAAAATACGTGTGCTATTGAAAGGATACAGTATGCAAGATGACAGAGAGAGGAAGGGCAGAATGTAAGACGGGCCTACGTGCCCAGTTCTTATTAACCCTTTGAAAATAAAGTTTGTTCGTTCGTTCGTCCATGACAGGGCCTCATTTACAGGCGCCCCCCCCCCCCTTTCCACACACACACACACACACACAATTGTAAACGTTCACACCATCTTTCAACTTATGTGCTTTTAATATTATCAGTCCCGATAGTGATAACTTGATATTGTTTTTGTTTTTTAAAATCTAATTTTAATGAACAGTACAGTTTATTTAGTACGCATTTTGTTTTTAAATGTGTATATTACATTATACATATATATAAATATATATATAAATACGTACATATTTACGTACACACGCACGCATGCACGCACATATACATATATATATATATAATGATCACTTTAAACCAGTTAAAGGTTATCATAATTATCTGATATTGCATCCCAATTCTTCTTCTTCAAGTACCAAGCCATGCTGCATAGGAGATCATGTTTCTCCACAACTTCCTGTCTCCAGTACTGATTATCAATTCTGTTGTTGACTTCTTTCCATGCCATGATGTCAAACTGTCCGATATCTGCTCTCTTTGTCCTCTTCAGTCTCTTTTTCCTTTAATATTACCTGCTGTTACAATATATTCCAGCTTTCCTCTTCTGATAACATATCCAGAGAGCTGCAATTATAATATTAATAAAAGTCATCCATGAGGAAGTTGTTAACTGTTGTAGATAAGAGTAGACATGAGTATGGAGGTTACAAATTCCATTTTGCTCAGACGTTATTTCTGTTTTTTGCGTGACATTACATTTCTTTAACCCTCCTCCCCTATCATCACAATTCGTCACAACATTTTGGATTCACCCCCAACCCCCACCACTGTGTGATGTCATCTTTGCTCTTTCGTTCTCCATCTAGACTACAGTCACCATTTAATTCCATTGCCATTCTATAATTATATATATTTTCAGTGAAAGGACTGTTTTTATTATGCCCCCTGAGCCCGTTGGTTTACCAGAGGGTGTCAAGTACAGGTGAGAATAAGATTTATTTACAGCGTAATTTGTTACCTTCGCTGACTATAAAATATACTAAGGTTGCCCAAAATGTTTTGCAACCCCGTTTTTTTTTTTTTTTTTTTTTTAAATTGCTAATGATTTATCATGGTATTGTTCATTGGGTATCTAGATGTATTTGCTATAGTCTTGATTTTCTACATAATTTCCATCAACTTCGAAAATCTTGCACCAGTGAAAAACAAGAGCACGTAACTCCTTGCATTGTCACTTTAAAATATGTGGTAGCTCATTTGGTAGTTATTGAATTTACTGTTCAATTTTTTTCTCAGCTATAATGGATTCCCTGGGCTAAAACCTGAGTTGTTTCTGTCCAAGAAAAAACCTGAGCTTTCTGTACCCACCAAACAGTTGTGTCCCAATAGCCCCCTGGCTCGGCGAACCAAGCAAGAAGTCAAATCTGCACAGAAGGTAACTGGTCTATTGTAATTTACTTCTTTTAGTTATTACAGTGATACTGATATGTTTGGAAAGAGTGCATAAACTGTCTTTCATGTTTTTGGTGGTGTTTTATATGCTTGTCAGATTGGTGAGATTTGTTTGTGACTGTTCTATTATGTGTAAACAGAGTTCTGACCTTAATCGTTGTGTTTACTGGTTGACAAAAATAATTATTTAAAATATTGAACAGACTTTTCTATGTACTTTCATGTTTTTAATACTGTTTTACTACAATTCAGCTTATTTCTGCATTGTTTATGCTGACAAAGATTTACACCTGAACATTTAGAGCAGTCTCATCTCATTTGTCTGTAAAACTATTATTATCATATTTTGCCTTTTACCTTTATCAAACAGAAACAGAAGTCCTGAGAAAACTAGAAATGAAAGGAGAAATAAATAATGTGATAAAAGTTAGACAGTTAAAATAAGTTGTACACATTAGCAACACAGAGCTTTACTGACAACCGTAACAAAGGGCAAGTGGAAAAGAGCGATCATTATCATTGCCTTTCACCTCCCTACAGAGCATAGGCCTTCAACAAGTGCATACCAATCCTTCTTATCCAGTGCTATCAATTCATGGTCTGTCCTTCGCTTCTTCATCTCTTTTAAATATGTATCATTTCCATGTTCTGAAAGATTTTAGATCTCAACAAACAAAGGGCATGAGAAGCTTGTGAAAATCAAAAAGGATCAAGTCCAACGCCAAAAAAACAGAATGTTCAACTCAGATGTTGTTTGTATTTCCCTGAACAATGGAGAACAACAAAAACATCAGCCAAGAAGTTTCAGACTTTCTTAACAGGGCACCTGCGCAGAACAGAGGGATTAAATGGTATGGCAAAATTACCAGTGGAACTGATGGAAAGATCCAGACAAATACCAGTGGAACATGAGATGAGGAAAAGATGTTGGCATTAGGTAAAATACAATTGAGAAAACCTACTGAAAGCATTACAGGGCAGTTCTTGTTCTAAAACTTCCAGGGGCCTTTAACACGGTAAACTAAAGATAAGAGGATTTCTTCACCTTTCAGTATACCGATGGAGTGATGGGAACCAAAAAAGCATGAAGGTCACTGCTATCTTTGTTTGCTTATATAATGGACTGCCTTGTAATGCTATCAGCAGGTTTCCTCTGTATCCTATGCAGCGCCGGCATCTTCTTCTCACCTCCAGTTTCACTGGCACTTGTCTGGTTCTTTTCATCAGTTTTACATTTTTGATTTTGTTGAATTATATTAATCCTTCTATTCTACGCCAGCATCCATTAATGAAGCCAGTAACTTTTTCGTTGTCCTTATTGTTGTTCTGCAAATGTCAAAACCAGACAACAGGACTGTCTTGACATATGAATTGAAGATTCTTATTTTTGATCAACGTATTAAAAGACAGTATTTATTTGGTGCTGTTTGTGATTTAACCTCTTGTTTTTTTGTTCCTTTAAGCTGTTGATAATATCTTACACACACATATGAACAGTGCACAGATCCTCCATTATACTTTAAGTAAACACATTGATGTGAATGTTATGCCATTGATCACATATAATTTTATTTAACATTTTTCACAGATTGCACTTCAACAAGTAGGAAATCCAAAGACCTGGGCAAAGTAAGTATAACCAATGGGAGTTTCTAAATATTGCCTATTTTGTTTAGGAAAAAAAATGAATATTAAAAAGTTATAATATATAAAATAATAATGTTATTTTGTGTGTGCCAAATGA
The DNA here is from genome assembly GCA_024509875.1 of Oreohelix idahoensis. NCBI lineage: Eukaryota > Metazoa > Mollusca > Gastropoda > Stylommatophora > Oreohelicidae > Oreohelix > Oreohelix idahoensis. The sequence continues at coordinate 570,723 of JAMPIV010004653.1, forward strand.
ACTTTTTACTGAAGTGGAAATTGAATATCACCATTTTCCTTGTGCTCCTTGCGGAGCATGGAGCCACCACTGCAGCTAGTCCCCTTGCGGCAGGAAGCCTGCACCAAACATTCACATTCTCTTGTAGCATTGGGGTGGTTTCTGTGGCAATTCCTTTGACCTGATGAGGTGGCCAGCTCCATGCACAACATCAAATTAGTTGCCTTGTATGACATGCTGAGGGTGCAGTGGTCTTGTTCTGTCTTTGTCTCTTCAGAGACTTAGAAATGTTTTTGACTATACTTTATGTTAAAATACAACCACCATAGACCAGATCTGTTGTAATACAGCTTATGGCTCGTGCTATGAATGAATGTCCATGTGGAACTGGAATCCAGACATTCTCTAAAACTGCCCAACCCATGATGACCCACGATGCCTGACCTGGCCAGTGGGTGCTGAGCTCATGCAGAAGCTATGGGGCTGCCGCACTGACCTGGAACAGACTGTGGACTTCGTCCTAGTGACAGGCCTGCAGATTTAGCATGACTACAAACTGAACGCAGAAGATGGCTCATGTCATTTCTTAAAATTTTGTTTAATGCATTTGTTTGTCTCTAATGAAGGCCCTGTGATCATAATGTAGCCTTTTTTTGTCCTAGAAAGACATACACTGACTATTTTTGTTTTTTCTTCCCCTTCCCCCAACCCCGCCCCAACTGTTTTAAAGTGTTTAATTGTACAGGATCACAAATAGCTCAGTATGGAATAGTTCTCAGTGGAAAAAAGTCATTGGCAAGTTAGGTGATGACAAGGACTAGACAAGTGCCAGTGGAACAAAAAGATGCTGGAGATGGATAGGACACACGCTTAGAAAACCTGTTGAGAGCAGGCAGTCCTTGTTCTGGAATCCCCAGGGTAAGAAAAGTAGAGGGAGATCAAAGAACACACGGAGAAGAGAACTGGAGACAGACATGAAGGGTATGAAGAAGGCATAGAAAGACCTTAAGCAGATGGCACAGGACAGGAAGACTTGGCATATGCTTCTTGAAGGCCTGTATTCCTTGGGGAGTTGAAAGGTGAAAGAAGAAGAAGGTTAGACGAATGTTTATGCAGTATGCCCGTACATGTGTGCAAATATATGTATATTTTCAAACTTCTTCTTCTTCTTCCTCATTCGTCCTGAAAAGGACATTGTGGTCGTTTACATTGAAGCTACGATATTTGTGCCTTTCAGCCAACACATCTGACTTCCGCACGACATTTTTTGGGACCGGGTTTGCCTTCCCTCTTCAATCCCTACTCTCTCGGCCAGACTGCAGTGATGCAGCCTGTTTCCAGGACCACCACTTATAGGTGGAGTAAGGTCTTGGTCACCTCTGGTTCGCTGACCCTGACGCAAGCAGTCAAGCTATGAGTCGCTGACTGCATTCATCTCTCTTGCTGCGTCTTCGGTGCCATATTTTCAAACTATATTTGTGCAAGTTTTATGAGCATTCAATTAGTCAATACCCTTTAGCTCACCAAGGAGCATAGGCCTTCAACAAACACATGTCAAGTTCTCCTGTTGTGTGCCATCAGCTCAATATAATATAAAATTAATATCAAAATTAAATAATCTTTCCACCATTTGCCGTAAACATACATTAAGCTCGATGTAGTTACCAGGGGCATGTGAGGAGACAAAGAAAGATTACAACTACTGCTCCCACAGGCATGTCATAAGAGGCAGCTAATATGAGGTTGTACATGAGGCTGGTAAGCTCATCAAGTGAAACTAATTGTTACAGAAACCATCACTGTAAGAGCACATGAATGCTTTAGTGCAGGCTTCTTGTTAGAGGACTAGCTGCACTGGGGCCTCCGTCCACCATTAGGAGCAAAAAGGGAAATTATGGGGAAGATGATTCTGGGAAGATATATTCCATTTTACTGAGAAATCTAAGTGTACACTGCTAATTTGCAAGGCTTGTTACGGTTGGTTCAGCAGGGTGCTAACTGCTATACTATCAAGAAGCTCGTACTCTTATGTTAGCAGAGAAAATAGATATAACTCTTTGTAGGTGTACTTCACGCATGTCTAAATATTTTGATAAAAATGTTTATCTCCTGCAGATGCATATTAAGTTACTGCTACAGTCTGTGGTTTGTTGTGTTTCCTGCCTTTGTACAATCTCACCCCAAGAAAACAGAAGCACTTAAGATTGGTATTGCTGTATTGAAGAAAATGCAAGAAGCCAGGCTCATCACTGTTGATGAGGTATGTTTGGATACTTTCACCACATACTGTGTGTATGTTATGTTTGGTGCACACTTCTTAATTCGTTAGTTGTTAAATATTAGGTCTTTCAAGTTTGTTTTTCTTGTCAAAAAATAAATGTGACCTTTTAGTTGCAGTTGGGTAGAATACAAATTACAGAGTAACAGATCTCATTCCAAATCACATGTTATACCATTAAAAAAAATGGCACAAAATCTAATGTTTGAGAATAGCTAAACTGCGGTCTTGAATTGTGTGATACTGTTTATCCTAAATTTCATTTTTCCTTTGGCAAATAGAATATGCCACACATACTTCTTTGTATACTGTTATGTCATGTAATGATGATCTGAATTTCTTGTTTATGTAGATATGATCAGTCTGATTTTCTGTTTGTTCTTCCCTCCTTTTTGTTGTCTTCCTTCCCTTTTGTTGTCTTCCCTATCCCATCATATATCATGTTGTTCCACCTCTCTCTCTCAACTTTTTTCACTTCCTCTTGTTTTTCATTTTTGGATCCCTTCATCCATTTCTTTTTCTCTGTGTCATGTACTTATATTCTGTTCTAAGTTATCCATGTCACACATTTAAAAAAAAAAAAAAAAGTTTGCTTTGTTTTGGCCAGGCAAGTCCCATTCAGTTATATTAAGGTGCATGCCCAAATATAAAAGACTTAAAGGTCTGCTAATTATTATACAGGGTGTTCCACGAAAAAGCGGCCCTATTCACAAAGTGAAAGTAGCCAGTTTTCCTTTCTTAATAATGTACATTATTGCCATAACCATGACGTCACGGGCCGCTTTTTCGTGGAACACCCTGTATTATGTCACACATCATTCTCAGTAATTATATATATTTTTTAATGTAATACTTTTCAGTGATAGCCATAAGTTCTCATTGTTTCTCATCTCATTTGATTAGTTAGCGCTTACCTTTTCATGCACTCTCTCAGTAACAAAGACTTATGGATGTGAAATAGTGTATGTTGTGCTTCTTCTTCTTCTTCTGTCCTTAGCCACCGACCGTCAAAGCAGTCAGTGGCCATTACGCCTAGTGGCGTCTTAGGGCAACAGCAGATAGGTTTTCTTTGCCATTGTTTCCCATCACGCTAGTGGCGTCTTTAATAATAATAATAATAATAAATTCTTTAAGCGCCAAACACGGCGCATAAGGCAGAAACCAGTGCTCTCCAGGTTGTTCGTTGTGACGCCACTCCTCTTAGCTCTTGCACATTATTTAGGCCCAACGTTCTTCCTTCTCTTATTATTGTTCTTCTGAGTGTTTCTTTTGGTCTTCCTTTTTTCCGCTTACCCTCAGGAACCCAAGTGAGCGCCTGTAGTGGTATTCTGTTGTTTTGCATTCGTAGGACATGACCGATATATGACCATCGTCTTTTCCTTATATAGTCGGAGACATATTTCTGCCTAGAGTCTTCTCTTATTTGTCGATTAGTCTTGAATTCTTTCCAACTGATGTTCATGAGTTTTCTAAGACATTTGTTCTCGAATGTATTCAGCTTGTTCTCCAATGATTTTGTTATTTTCCAACTCTCACAGCCGTATGTTAACACTGAGATAACATTTGAATTAAACAGACGAAGCTTGGTATGTATATTCAAATATCGTAATTTCCAAATGTTAGATAATCTATTGAAGGCGCTAGCTGCCAAAGCAATTCTAGTATGGATTTCTCTTGTTGTGTCACCATCCTGAGTCATTTTACTGCCTAAATAATTGAAACTTTCAACTTTCTGTAGTTTTTCCCCGTTCAAGATGATATCAAAGGTCTCGTTAGAAAAGTTCATAGCTTTAGTTTTAGAGGCATTTATTTAGGGCAACGGCAAATCAATCCATTTGCTGTTGTTTCCGTAATCGAAGTGACTGGCAAACGGGTGATCAGCCCGTTGTGTATGTTGTGCTTGTGGCAAATAAACTGTCAGCTATTTTCACATAACTGAGGGAAGAGTTGTGCAAAATCGGCATGGCAGTTTTAGGGTTAAGCTTATTCCAAACCAGTACAGACATCATTGTTTTCAGGTGTGTTATCGTGTACTGATGCAACTGGCTGGTCAGTGCAATAAACCAGGCATGGCAGTTCAGGTGTTTTCTCAAATGAAGAATCATGGAGTCCACCCTAACGCTATTACATATGGTTATTACAACAAGGTCAGTAGGGAAGATTTATGTTTGATAAAAGTCAGTATTTTATGCATTTTAAATGTAAAACTTTCAGTAAGCCTGTCAGTTGGGAATTTGTATCTTGATTTATTTTCAGGGCAATAGAACTTTATTTTTGGTTATAATTTTGAAAGTCTTGACATATGGATGCGAGTCATGGGCAATGACTACAACCCACAAAAGCCAGATCCAAACCTCAGAAATGAGGTATCTGAGGAAAGTGGTTGAAGTAACAAGAAACATGGTCCGCAACCAGACGATACGTCAAGGCCTAAAATCCTACCCCCTGCAGACCCAAGTAGAACAGTCCCAACTAAGATGGTTTGGCCATGTCTGCAGAATGGGAGAAAATCGGCTACCACGACAAGCATGGGAAACAAAGAGCCAGGGATCCAGACCCCCAGGATGACCCAGAGTCCGCTGGGAGGACAACATTAGACAATCTTTGAAGGACCGAGGACTAGAATGGAACCAGGCCAGGAGGAAGACAGCCGATAGGATAGTCTGGCGCTCTCTCTTCCAAACCTCTACACCTCACGGTAGAAGAGGAACGACTAAGTAAGTAAGTATAATTTTGAAATAAATTTTGAGTATATAATTGATTATAACATCACATAATAAAGTGTAATTAAAGTTTTTCAACTTGGAAATCCCTCTCTAGCTGAAATCTTAAATAAGTTCTATTTTCTTTTACTAATTAAAGTTGTTAAGACAAAATTTCCTTGTTCAGACAAATTGACTTAACGCACAGATGAATGCTGCATCTGTTACTACTTGCCAGTTTTTAAGTTGCGCATCATGCTGTAAGCATAGTAAATTTACTAGAGGTCAATATAGGTTTTGCCCTGTTATATTTCCGAGGAATCTCTGATTAGGCAAAGAAAGAATAGCACTAGGACAGCTGCCACTTCAGGCATATTGCAAGAGGCGATTGATTTGAGAATGTGCATGAGACTGTGCATGTGTGCAGAATGGGAGAAGATCGGCTTGCACCACAAATATGAGAAACTAAGAGCCAGAGATCCAGACCTCCAGAAAGACCCAGAATTGGCTGGGAGGACAACATCAGACAATCCCTGCAGGACCGAGGACTAGATTGTAACCAGGCCAGGAGAAAGACACTCAATAGGATAGTATGGCATTCTCTCTGGCAAACCTGTACAACCCAGGGTAGAAGAGGAATGACTAAGTAAGCAAGCATGGGACTGGCAACCTGGCCAGTTAAATAGTTACAGAAACCACTACAGCAAAAGCATATAGATGCTTTGATGCAGGCTTCCATCAAGGGGACCAATTGTGGCTGCATGCTCCATAAGGAGGAAGAATGGAAAATAAGAAATATGGACTTTGAATTTAGTTGACAGGTTACAGTGAAAACACAACTTGAACTGAAGTATGAGGTTTACATTAAAATTTTATATTGAAGGTTGTGCTGAAAGTATTATGAATTTAACTAAACATAAGTAATACATATGTGTATTCTGCAGATTATGCTGGAAGCAAAATGGCCCTCTCCACAGTCCAAAGGTCACTTAAGGTGGTTGAAAATTCGCAATTTTATCATTGGAATAGCTCAGTTCAGGCGGACTCTCAGGCGCAGAAGCGTGTCCATCTACTCCAACTCTGGCAGCGAATTTGACCGTGTTAGCCATGCCAGCGCAGACAGCTATCTGGCAGAAGCTCAGCTAAATGCAAAGGCTGATGCTGATAGATCGGATGTTGCAGAATCTGCTGCTGCTGCTGAAGCTAAAGAATGTAATACAGTTGTGGAAGAAGGGCTCAAAAAGAACAGTGGTAGCTTTGAGGGAAGAATGAGCACAGGTTTGTTTTCCCTCCAGTTTGGTCACATTAAGCTTGAGACATCATAAGAAAAAAAAAACTAGGTTCTGTTATCAAGTGGGCATTACATATCTTATGTATTGCTAACTTCATTTTTGTTTTAAATTCAGATTTGGCAACACTAAATTGTTTATTATAATAATTTGATCTATCAAATAATGCTGACAATTGTGTTTTAGTGTTAGAAAGGGTAAAATGTTGAAATGTGAAAGGGTAATTTAACAAAGCATTGAAACGAGAATTTTGTAATGAATTTTTTAATTAGGCCAGTACATTTCTGTAATCTAATATCAGAAACTTAATGTAACAATCTTTTGTTTGCTTAAAAAGTAAAATGGGCAGGGAATCATCAGAACAAAAGTAATACAGTCCAAGTATTGAGGATATTTAAAATTCTAAAGGAAATATGTGAGGTAAGTTCCTATTTTTTAAATTGTGTGCTAGTGTTTTTATGTTAGGTCGATGTAACCCAATGATGGGGTGACAGTCCTAAAGAAGTTTTTTTTTTGGATAAAAACATGCTGTTAGAAAAGATCATTCTAAATAAGTTAACTTTTAGGTAATAAAGGTATTATATTTTGAGAGGTAAATAGACTAACAAACACATAGCAGTGTTTACTGACTGTGGATTTGTGTACAGTTTAGTTCAGTTCAGTTCAGTGTACACTGTATTTTGGACTTGACATTTATGTTATGTGTCACGAATTAAGGAATGTTTGTGTCAATAACTGAACATCTGGAAGGAAGACAAAATTATTGTAATGGGTTTTATTAACCAAGCAATATGTCTGTCACATTTTGAAGTACACACATTGAAATAGTTAGATATCTAGTCTGTTAACAGATAGATTTTTAAAGACTGATTTTCTTTCACAAGTCACTTGCTGATTTATTGATCATATATATATATATATATATATATATATATATATATATATATATATATATATATATATATATATATAAATCTATATATATATATATATATATATATATATATATATATATATATATATATATATATATATAACGATAAATCGACATGATTTTTCAGTCCTAACTCAAATTTTGTCTTTCTTTAGCAGAGGTTCTTTCTTTACATATGTGCGACAGCGCATAATTTTTTTACAAAGAATACACTGATAACAATTGTCTGATGTCGATCGCCAGTCTTTAGATGTTTGTGACCGACCAGACTTGAGGATTGTTAAGGGGTTAGTGCTGAAAGCGTTATCAGAACCGGAAACATACCTTTAACTTGATGAAAGAAATTGATGTGGTTTTATGAATGACAGCGAACAAAGTAGAAGACAAATGTCATCATAACGAGCGGCTATGATTACAGGCTTCCGAAATTACCTACGCTGTGGGAAGTAACTCATACTAATGATTTCCCTGTATCCACAGTTGTTCCCTCCCTGACTGTAAATAAAGTCTGTATAGAAACCACAAAGGTAATATGAAAAAAAAACAACAACAGTTACTTCCAGAAAGGAATGGTGGAGGGAGTATTGAATCCTCAGAGATTTCACTAATACTAGATTTCAAAGTGCAAAGCCAGAACAGAAGTCGAGTTCTCAGACTGTCCATCAGTTGAATGGTGGTGGGGTAAAAATTCTTCACTTCGCTTCTTATGTGCCCATTTTATAAGGAACTGAACGTCTACTGTCTCTTGTCATTCAGAGTTCCTATTATTTATATTATTGTCTTTTTTTCCAATGTTTGCTCCTTGTGGAGCATGGAGCCACCATTGCAGTTGGTTCCCTTGCAGAAATCCTGCATCAAAGACTTCATGTGTTCTTGCAGCAGTGATTTCTGTATCAATTTGTTTAACATAATAAGGCTGCCAGCCATGTAAAGAAGCAGACATTAGTTGCTTCTTATGACATGCCTGACGTAGCAGTCGTCCAAATCTTTCTGTGTCTCCCCAGAGACCCCGTGAACTACATACATGAGGCTTCTTTGTGTTACGCTCTGACAACACAGCCAGGATCTGAGAGTAGTAAAATATGATGTGCAGACGTATTAATGTTTTGGTACTTTCAACCGGGCTACTAAAAAAAACCATGTAAAGAAAAAAAAGGTAAAGGATCCTGTTACACGCCCATTAAGGCATATTGGGAATATGGATATATATATATATACTGTACAGTACTTTGCAAAAAAAAATGGCAGTCATATTGCTCAGCTAAATATGCTGAAATCTAATTAAATATATATGTTCTGCCCCAAATTTGCACTCCACTTAAGTGAGCAAACACTACCAAAAGTAAAAAAAAATTAGCGGAGAGTAAAGTTCCTTGATAATACAGCAGACGACAATTTCTAATGCTAGTGGCAGAAAATGGATACAAAGTCAAAGTTTATGTTAATTTCACAGCTTTGGAATGAAGGAAATCACATATATATATATATATATATATATATATATATATATATATATATATATATATATATATATATATATATATATATATATATATATATATATATATATATATATATATATATATATATATATATATATATATATATATACACATACACACACATATACACATATACACATATACACATATAAATATACATATACATATATATATATATATATATATATATATATATATATATATATATATATATATATATATATATATATATATATATATATATATATATATATATATATATATATATATATATATATAATAAACTCCGCCAATGCCGGTCCCAAGCCCGGATGAAAAAGGAGGAGGGCGGCCTGCATGGAGGCCGTAAGGAGGCAGCCCCTCCACCATGCAAAGGCACAACAGGCCAATCACCTGTTTGCTTTAAATCATGATTACGCGAACTACAAGAGAGAAAACCGGACTGATTCTAAAGGCGACGAACTGGAACGGACTACGGACTACGACTTATGGAACTTGGAATACAAGAAGTATAAATGGGAAGGAAGAGGAGCTGGTGGAAGAGATGAGGAAAGCAAAACTAGAAATCCTGGCTATAACGGAAACGAAGAAAAAAGGACAAGGAGTCATGGATCTCGATGGCAACACGTTGCTCTACAGTGGTGTACCCATATCTGAAAGAGCTAAAGGGGGCGTGGGTTGCATTGTGGCCCAAAATCAAAAAGATAGTATCAAGGGATGGAACTTTGTCTCGGAGCGCATTATGGTTGTAAAACTAAAAGAAGGAGAAACCATAGTCAACCTGGTCATAGTGTATGGGCCAAATGAGGATGAGAGAGCAGAGGTCAAGGAGGAATTCTTCGAGCTGCTTCAAAGGACAGTGGATGACTGCCTAGATGAAGTTATTATGCTCGGAGATTTTAATGCCAGAGTTGGAAATGACCATGCTAGATGGGGTGGAGTTATCGGAAGATATGGAGAAGATACTCTCAATGACAATGGAAAGCGACTCCTTAGATTCTGCAGTGAGCAGAATCTGATCATTACAAACACAAAGTTCCCCCATAAGCGCATACATGCATACACTAGATGTGAACCAACCAAGAATGAGAAGTCAGTGATCGACTATGCCATTGTTCAGAGAAGCTCATTCAGATATGTCCGAGATGCAAGAGTCTGGAGGGGGCCAGAGATTGGAAGTGATCACTACCTGCTAACAATCAAACGAACAACTGAAAGAGTTGCTCAGCCTAGGAACTGCCCAACATCACGCAAGAAACCAAGTAAACGAGCAGGAGAAATGAGCATTAGGACCTACAAGCTTAGAGAGCCAGAAATTAAGACCAGATATCAGGGGCTTATTGCTACAGCAGTGAGCAACACAGAAGAACGACCTGATGACTTGGAAACCCTCTGGAATAAATTCAAGGATATCATAAAGACAGCTGCTGCAGAAGCATGCGGTGAAGTCCGACTTGGGAACCAGAGAAAGAGGACACCTTGGTGGACAGAGGAAGTCAAAGAGAAAATAAGAGAGAAGAAAATGGCATGGAAACAATACTTGGGAGCTAAAAACACAACAGGACAAATGGAAAAATATAGAGAATATGTGACACTCAGAACAGAAGCAAAGAACAAAGTGCTAGCAGCAAAACAGAAGTCCTGGGAAGAATTTGGAGAAAAGCTAGAAAAAGATGCACAAGAAAACCAGAAATTGTTCTATAAGACCCTAAAGAACATGAGGAAAGAAAAACAATGCCCTCTCAAATTTATAAAGGACAAGCAAGGCAAATTGCTTACTGCCCCGAAGGAAGTAATGGAAAGATGGAAAGAATATTTCTCAGAACTCCTGGATGGTGAGCATGATGAAGCATCAGAAATAATAAACACTAGCACTACAGGCAGCATGGTGCAACAAGACCATACCAAAGGATTGGGAGATTGCCATCATAACACCAATTTTCAAAAAGGGTGACAATCGACAATGTGGAAACCATAGAGGCATATCCCTTCTCAGTGTCCCTGGTAAAATCTACTCTAGAATCCTAGAGCAGAGACTCCGACGCCTAGCTGAGCCACAATTGGATGAGGTCCAGTGCGGATTCCGAGCAAACCGAAGTACTCAAGACCTAATCTTCACACTCAGACAGCTGAGTGAAAAGGCCCTTGAGTATAAGAGTGAGATCCATCTTTGTTTCATAGATCTGGAAAAGGCGTTTGACAGGGTCCCTTGGAGCAAACTTTGGGACTGTTTGGCAAGGAAGAATATTCCAGCACCTCTGATTCATGCTATACAGAGCTTCTACAAGTCTTGCAGAAATTATGTGAGGACAGCAAACCATAAGTCAGAAGAGTTCAGGACCACCACTGGTGTAAGACAAGGTGATATCCTATCACACCTTACCTCTTCATACTCCTTATGGACGATGTCATCAAGGCATGTAAGGAGAGAACAAGAAAGTATTCAGTGGGGTACTGGAAGATGAGACAGGTCTATATTTCGGAGATGGCATTTGCTGATGATGTTGCCCTGATTGCTAAATCAGAGGCACATCTCCAATCCAACCTGCAAGTCTGGAAGGAAGAGCTGGAGAAGAGAGGGATGGTCATAAGCAGCTCTAAAACAAAATCCATGGTGATATCACGAGAAGAAAGAAAACATCAGATTAAGTTGGGAGAACAGGTCCTGGAGCAGGTCGACCACTTTAAATATCTCGGAGCTATTATAGACCGAAAGGGAGGCATCAAAGAAGAGTTGGCCACTCGAAAAGCAGCGGCTGGGAGACTTTTTCAGGCCATAAATCGTGGATTCCTCAGCAAGAAAGAGGTTGGTAAGAAAACGAAGATGGCTGTATACCGCTCCACCTATGTCCCAGTCTTGACATATGGATGCGAGTCGTGGGCAATGACTACAACCCACAAAAGCCAGATCCAAACCTCAGAAATGAGGTATCTGAGGAAAGTGGTTGAAGTAACAAGAAGAGACATGGTCCGCAACCAGACGATCCGTCAAGGCCTAAAATCCCATCCGCTGCAGACCCAAATAGAACAGTCCCAACTAAGATGGTTTGGCCATGTCTGCAGAATGGGAGAAGATCGGCTACCACGACAAGCATGGGAAACAAAGAGCCAGGGATCCAGACCTCCAGGACGACCCAGAGTCCGCTGGGAGGACAACATTAGACAATCTTTGAAGGACCGAGGACTAGAATAGAACCAGGCCAGGAAGAAGACAGCTGATAGAATGGTCTGGCGCTCTCTCTTCCAAACCTCTACACCTCACGGTAGAAGGGGAACGACTAAGTAAGTAAGTAAGTAGTAAGTATATATATATATATGTATATGTATATATATGTATATATATATATACATATATATACATATACATATATATATATATATATATATATATATATATATATATATATATATATATATATATATATATATATATATACAGTAGAACTCCATTTATCCGAACCCCATGGGACCGAGCATCGTTCGGATAATCAAATGTTCGGATAATTGGATTACATGATGTATCGAGTACATGTACACATATTTCTAAAAATAATTAACAATCACAAGGAAAATACACTATAAAACATATTTACTTGTACTGTAATAATAATACCCACACTGTATTAGATCACTGTATCACCAAAATCTTTCATTACACTGCAGTGCATGTACTACTTGTATTAATTATTTTTGTTAAGAAAGAGAAATGTTTTCAAAATACAGTAACATTACAAACAATTCAAAACCAGGCGCAACTTACGTATACATGTACTTGCACAGATGTAGCCCACTATTTAAAATAATGAGGAATCCTCTTCTGCGCCAAACTGGATAGTCTGCTTTTGGCTGCTAAGTCCCGCATTCTCTTCAACAGCAGAAGCTGTGTAGGACAGCTGTCATCTTCTTGCTCGTACCAAGCCATCGCTGTTTCTAGTGCTATAAAGGCCTCTTCAGGACTTGGTCGACGTTTTGGGTTTTCTTCATAATCTACAAGTACATCATGTACTTCTGAGGAGTCTTCATCATCGGTCACTACATGTATTTGGTTTTCTTCTTGCACAAAAGACAAAATTTCTTCGTCATTCAAAAACTGAAAACCAGAATCATTATCATCTTCTAGCCACATGTGTGCATCATCTTTGTCACAGTCCGAAAATCCGGGCATTGCTTGAACAGTTCCACAACTTCATTTATACAATCATCATTTGTGTCCACTGCAGTAGTTTCATTTCCTCCTTTTTTCCCAAGCAATCTATTCCAAGCCTTGTTGAGATTATCTTGTGACAGGGTGGTCCAAGCATCAGCTTACATATAGCAGCAGTCTTTGAGATTAAGCTTTTTTTGAAAACGCCACCACACTTTCTTCATCTTCAGCCAACAATAAACGACGCAGGACTTCCTTCTTGTACATCTTTTTAAGCTTTGCTATAACACCCTGATCCATTGGTTGAATCAGTGCTGTTACATTGGGAAGCAGAAAAATTACTTTAAAATTTGCATCAACTGCATTCAATGTATCCGTCTCTGGATGAGATGGTGCATTGTCCAGTAGAAGAATTACTTTTCCAGTTTTCTTTTCTTGTTCTTTCAACCTCTTCACATTTGGGATGAACTGATTTGTATACCAATCAAGAAATATTTCACTATTCATCCAAGCACTCTTCTGTGCTTTGTAGCACAATGGGAGACATGTCACATTCTTTAAACAACGTGTTTTTTTTTTGGCTTTGCCGATCATTAGCACCGGTAAACGATGACTTCCACTGGCATTCGCGGCTACCAAAATTGTTACTCTCTCTTTGCACTTTTTAAACCCAGGGGCAGCTGCTTCGCGCTGAGATGCAAGTGATTTTTGAGGCAATGATTTCCAGTATAAGCCAGTCTCATCGGCATTATACACATCATCGAGTAAATAACCTTCTTCTTCCAAAAAAGCCAAGAATGTTTCTTTAAAATTTTCAGCGGCAGTTGCATCGCTAGATGAAGATTCCCCTTGAATCTCCAATTCTCGTATGCCATGACGAGATTTAAAGTTTCTTAACCATCCCTGGCTAGCCTTAAAGTCAGGAGGACCATCAAGTTGACTGTTGAACTGAAGTGCCTTTTCACACAATAGAGAGCCAGAGATAGGTTCCCTTTTGCTTCTTCTTTGCACAAACCATATATACAAAGCCTCTTCCAATTTCAAATCTTTCGCATTTCTCATGGTTTTATGTTTCTTCGACCCATTTTCACTATCCAATTTCGATGCAAAACTCATAATTTTATCCTTGTTACTTTTGATGTCAGAGACGGTAGCTTTCTCAACATTGAAAATCCTCGCAAATGAAGACACAGTTTCACCTTTTCCTAGTCTCTTGATAATTTCTGTTTTCGTTTCAATTGACAAAACATTGCGGTTCCTTTTATATGCTTTAGGCCTACTGGAAGATGCCAGGTCGCACAGAGAAATACGTGTACACCAAAATTATTCTGCTGTAGTAGCAGACACAATTATTTTAAGTTGAACTGTCTGTTTAGCCAGTGTTCTGCCTAGAACTCACACGTACACTGGATTGGTAAACCAGATATTAACGGACTTTATGATCTAACTGACTTCATGTACGTAAGCGACCGTCCATTAGCCCATCTCATTGTCTACAAATTGTTCGCACACATTTGAAGCTTGCCGCATCAAAAGATTCAGAACTGTAGTCTAACGTGACTGGTGGAGACTGATTTTTTTTTTTCTGGAAAAAATGTTCGGATAATTGGATGTTCGGATAATTGGGGTTCGGATAAATGGAGTTCTACTGTATATATATATATATATATATATATATATATATATATATATATATATATATATATATATATATATATATATATATATATATATATATATATATATATATATATATATATTCATTCATTTATTCATAACCCTCCACTCCCAAAGGAGCATAGGCCTTCAACAAACACATGCCAAGTCCTCCTGTCCCGTGCCATCATCTCAAGTTCTTTCCATGTTCTCCTCATCATTTTCACCTCTGTTTTATATATATATATATATATATATATATATATATATATATATATATATATATATATATATATATATATATATATATATATATATATATATATATATATATGTATATATATGTATATATATGTATATATATGTATATATATGTATATATATATATATATATGTATATATATATATATATATATATATGTATGTATATATATATCTATATATATCTATATATATATATATATATATATATATATATATATATATATATATATATATATATATATATATATATATATATATATATATATATATATATATATATATGTGTGTGTATATATATATATATATATATATATATATATATATATATATATATATATATATATATATATATATATATATATATATATATATATATATATATATATATATATATATATATATATATAAAGTATTATTTCTAAAACATAGAAGAAGCCCTGGTCTTGGTGTAAATGTGTTATGTGTACTAAGTCAGTATTAGCATCAGTAAGGATACTTTTGTGCTAATTGTTATTATTTTACAGTATAAACTTTGAGTATATTTGACCTGTCAACCCAAACGGTACTTCCACAGGTGATTTAATTTAAAATAAATGTTAAAATATGATGGTTTTGTTTTGTTGTAAACCAGGTGGTGTGTCGGACAGGGGCTACAGTTCCATGACGAAGGAGGATTTAAAACGCTTATCTCAGATTGTAGTCACTAATGAGAATGTTGGCAGTGTTAACTCGTCGGCTACTATGGAAAACTCTGAAAAAGTCAACAAGTCCAAACTGGAGTCATTGAATCCACTAACCTCTAGTTTCTTGGGTAACAGCAGCAGTAAACCAGCAGACAAAATAAAGAAGGGTAGGTGGTTATTGTGTTGTGAGACAGTGAATTATGAAGTGGTAACATTAACTTTCTTGAACAATTTTGTGTGACTACAGTAATCATTGTCATATTTTTAAAACAAAAAAAGTGTTATGCAGACACTTTTGATGTTGTAGAATGTGATTGACCGTGGAATCCATGCGAGTGTTGTGAATTTCTTTGCATCCTTCGTGAAGCCTGTAAGATATAGTATGCATGGTCATATTGGTTCCTTTAAAGTAAGCCTTTCTAATCACAAAATTTGTCACTCAGAAATATCACATATACCAATAAACTGCTAATGGTCTTAAATGCAATTCATTCCTATACCAAACAGCTGATTGTTAATGTTAAAATCATGGAACAACAACATAAATGGTAGAAACATAACAACTTTGATTTGCTGATAAATTTACTTTTTGAGAGTCCAAATCTTCATGCCATTAACACATTAACTACCGAATTGAAAAACACACTGTGGCCGAATTAAATTGTTTTCCCATTTTCATCCTGTAGGTGTTTGCACAAAGTAAGTTGTAGTTTTCGTAATTGTTTACAGATTTTTATGAATTACACGTCATTATAAAGATAAATGAATGTACTATTACAATAAGCACCATTTGTAACTCTAATGGAGGTTGTTGCTATTTAACGGCCCTCCGATGGCCAAGGACTTGCAAAATTTTCACAATTATAACTGCTTGCGCCCCATCTCTATCAAAATCACTATTTCAATCAATGTGCACACCGTTTTCACTCTTGTCCTCGTCGCTAGATTTATCAGTCAATTGTTGAAACAAGTTTCTAGCCTATTCAGCCATTAGACGAGATGTACAAGCATTTTTTGTAGTCCTATCACTAGTTGCCATGGTAAACAGTTTTACATGATTTGGTAACTAACCCAAAACGCTGAAAAATATGAACATAATATCAATTTTCAAGTGTTCTACAACAATGAGTAACCACAGACAAAAGGCACCCCTGACAACGTAACATAGCTGACATCAAGGGAGCAAGAATACAGAGGGGGATGTCATGGATGGCGCAGGCTGAGTAAACTATTCGACAGGTGACCACAGTTGAAAATATATTCAAGGAGGAAGAGTGGAGTAAGTCAGGTGATAACTTGACAACCTACCAACAGGTCATCAGACATCATCAGTCTTGGCAGAGAATGCAGAGCTTGGAGCAATGGGAAAGCTGAGCTGGAAATTTATCAACTGATAAATGATAATGCCGGGGACAGTGATGCCATTATGTACACTGATGGGTCTGTAGTCCCTAGTGAGAAATCAGGATGGGGGCTTCATGGAAAATCATTTTCCTTGCCCCCTCATCCAAGAAGTGTTTGATTTTGGCTAATTGGTAAACTTTCTGTGCAGTTAGCTTAGTGAGTGCATGTACATTTGAGTTCCAACTTAGGTGCTGGTCAACAGTTCGACCTAGTTTTATGTTCATTTACGTTTTCAATTAGGGATGTTCCAATGTAGAGCTGAAGTGTTGTCTTGTAGTTTTTGTCTGGTTGATATTAACATATATTTCGTTTTACTAATATTTATTTACATTCGATTCTCATTGCTCCAATTAATAAGATTATGCGTATTGTTTTGTAAAGATAGTTCTAATGAGGCGCAACTTTTATCATCGGCAGGGGGCCTGTGGTTTTTTTCTTTTGCAATATGTAACAATTTGGGGATTTACAAATTGGCATTAAATTTGCGTGACGTCATAAGTGGACAAACTCAACAGAGAAATGTCAATATAACCAAAGGTAGTAACAAGGTACAATAAAGAATTCCATTCATAATTCTAAAGGAGATTTGAATCTCCTCACTAGATAAAGTTGAAGATTGGATAATTCCAACTACTAAATATAACCAAACTAGTAAACTGAAATATCTGAATGTTTTTGTGGGAAGGTTGTGAGAAATGTTGCTTTTGGTATTTATAATGTCACTTACATGCATAACGAGCAGTAGACAATGCTTGAACGTAGCAGAAATTTATTCCTCAGGAAAATATATCGTGGCAGTCACTAAATGTTAAATTTAAAAGTTTTTACTGACGCTCATTACAAACTCATGATATAATAAATAAATAATATTCAACAAGACAATAAAATGCATTCCCTTGGTGATGTTAATTCACCCCGGATTTATGGCCCTTGTTATTTATTCTTTCTATTCCTAGCAGTCACCTTGTAACACCAGTTACATAATTTTGTTGGTTATGTCCCTTCTATAGTACGATAATAATAGGTATAGTGCGTTTCAAAAAGATCGGTCGACTATTGACTTCAAATATCTCCATATTCCTTGCACTGATAATAATGATTTTTTGCATGTGGTCTTATTTTTTTCAATGTCCCAACGTTTTTATAAAATTCAATGTTGCAGATAGGGTTTTTTCTTGCAACGGCTAATTCCTTTGATCTTTTTTAACGAAGTAATTATTTTGTCCTGGAAGAAAATAATTTACCGTAAATGAAGGAAGTTGCATATTTTCGGCATAAGCGTCTATACAATTCGAATGTTAGAGGGGTTTGTTAACTGATTACTACGTGACGTCCTTTTTTATTTCTTCGAAATATTTGAGATAGTAATAACGCCTATTCGTTGTAAATGTTACTTTTTATACTAAAACGTGAATGGATGCATGAAGAGCTGAAAGTACTGTGTATGTTAAAAATAGTAGTGAAATCGTGGAGATAAAAGGAAATGAATTGGTTTACATATACACATAGATGGAGCAGAAAACATATAAGGTATTTACACACTTATTCTGAGTCAGACGAGTCTAACATATTGATGACTATTCTCGACTGAACGAATGACAGTCCATCTTTTTTCCAATAGTCATTTTCCTCTTGTAAGACATGGTCTTCGCATTTACACCAATAATCTTTGTCTATCTGCGAGAGGGCGGCATATATTAGTTCTTTCATATTGCATAGTTTGAAAGTTTTATTTTCAGCTGCCACTCCAGTGTTTAGTGAATTTGTTTGATGTCAGTGCAATAAAATGTTAGGGACATTGATGGCAATGAAGAAAATAATCTTAATTGACGTACTGATTTAACGATTAACCAGCAGTCCAGTGCATTAATGTCTCCCATTACCAAGTTTGTTTGCCGATTTCTTTAAAAATAACTGGTTTTGTTTTAAATTCATAAAAAAATTGAAAAACAGACATAGGGTTTTGAAATTTTCAGAGCGCCATTATGAATGGTTGCTACATCTATAAAAATATATTTTATGCAAATTGGTCACATGATCATGGCGGCCATCTTGAATTTGTGTGGCTATTTATAGAAATTTCAGGAGATGTTTTAAAACCATGATATTTTTCCAGTGTTTAGTGAATTTGTTTGATGTCAGTGCAATAAAATGTTAGGGACATTGATGGCAATGAAGAAAATAATCTTAATTGATGTACTGATTTAACAATAACCATGTATTTCAACATAAAAGGCTCATAAAAATTGTGAATAAAATGCAAAGAAAATTTAATTTTTGTATTGTCTTTTTTGACTGTATTCTGTGTCTGCGGCATCTGACAATGAGTGTTTGTGAATGTTTTGAATAGTTACATACCTCTAGTTGGAGTCTGAGCTGCTTCCTTCATTAACTGGGGTTGAAGTTGTAGCTGTAGGCCTCTGCAAGAGTCTTTGTCTGGATCGTTGATAATCCTCGACTGTGTGGTATAATTTGAAGCACGGTATCGTGCATAGAGGTACATTGTAATCTGGGCAGTACATGACAGTCTGGCTTCTTTTCCCTGCAGCCTTACACACTTTACAGTCTGGTTTGTACCTTGCCCTTTCATATTTATCAATGAAGTGGCGCTCAGTAAGTCATGTTGTTGTGACTTGTGGTTTTGAAGGTGTCACATTGTGTCGAAGAATAGCAGGTTCAATAAGAGCGAGACTGACATCCTGCCTGAACTTCTTTGCTGTGATCTTTTTTGTAGAGTTGGCAGTGTTGTAGGTTATGTGCCCATTAACCAGGGCAGTTTCAACTAAGAAATGATATAATGGCAGGTACCATTTATATGATCTGTGTGGGTAGGGATAGCTTGCACCCAGTTGGCCGAAGTGGTCGACACCTCCCATACTTTTGTTGTATTTTTCTGCTAGCACTGGCTTCTGAATTGTTCTGCCCTCAGGTATTCCTCGTTTTCTAACTGTCTTGTCCATAACATCATTGGAGTGAACAGTAGATAAAAGGTTAACTCTTTTCGTGTCATGCCAGGTAACTGCCAACATGCCTTTATCTTCTGTGGCACAAAACACAGGATGATCTGCCTTTTTCAATTTGAGTTGCTTTTTCTTCAGTGCTTCAGGAAAATGCTTCCTATTCTTAGCTACTGTTCCACATGCACCAATCTGAATTTCTTTCAGCTCTTGAAATAAAGCTGGGGCTGAATAAAAGCTGTCGCAGTAGAGAATATGTCCTTTGTTGCCATATCCATCAAGAAGATCTTTCACAACCCTGGAAGTTGCCCCAACAGAACCTTTATCATTTGCCTTACCAGTATAAATTTTCAATTTCAGGCAGTATTGTGTTTTAGCATCAGTGAGTACAAATACTTTGAATCCCCACTTTGTGGGTTTTGCTGGCGGGTATTGCTTGAAATATATTCTACCCTTGAACCTCATCATCGATTCATCTATTGACAACTCCCGCCCAGGTGTGTAGTGTTGCTTATATGTAGGCAAAATAATATCCAGTAAGGGTCTGAGCTTGAAGAGGGGGTCATACCCAGGCTGCCCCCTCTCAATTCTGTTATCATTATTATTAAAATGGAGATTTCTGTGGAGCTGTTGGTACCTGTTCCGACTCATGACCCTCGAATATGGTGTATCATTCAACCAAAAATTCTTACACCAGTAGTCTGAGACTGCTGGTTTGCAACACATTCCCATACCAATCTGAAGGCCTATGAATGCAGAAATTTCAGCTGCATCAGTTTTATCTCAAGTACGTTTCTTGTACTTAGCATTTCCTGTGTACTGAGAGAGGTGATTTTCTCCGTACCTATTCACTTCGTCAGTGATCAGATCTATGGCAGTGTCGAGGAAAAAAAGTTTGAAAAAATCAATGGACATATATTCAGTTGTGTCTGCCGTGACACCTTGTTGTTCTTCATATGGAGGAAGCATGTCAAGCTCAACAAGTTCATTTTGAGCAAGCTTTCTCCATCTCCACAGATTATTTTGATGTGCAGTCTTGCTGTGGTCTCTTGTGCCACGCCCATCTCCTGCTTCAGATGTAGGCCTACCTACATCTAATCCAAATTCGTTGTCGCTGCTATCAGTTGCGTTACGATTGAGTGATACATCTCTACTTAGCCATGAGATATCACTTTCGGCCCCAGATTCGCTGCCAGAGTCAGAATCATCTCTGTTATAAGTCTGGTTTTCATCATCACACATGATGAAAACAAAGAACGGGCACTTGTACTAAAAATAATGAAATTTTAATCAAAACTCCGCTATAAACAGCGATTCACGATATCATTCATGGGCGCAGCCATTTTGGAATGTTAAAAATACCCGGCTGAGGCTTGTTTCGTAAAACTATCGATACGGCTGTCTGTTGCGTTGGTAGAGTTACTAATTCGACTTTCGTCGAATCTGGTCAGCAAGGGTTTCAACCGGAAATTCGACTCGTCGAATTTGGTCAGCAAAGTGTTAAATGTGAATGATAAGGTGGCAGTCTCAAACACATATGACCATGCTGTTGAATCAACTTGTCTATATGGAATATCTTGGTCTTTTGTGATTTCTTAACAAGGGACAGTAATTCAGATTTCAGAAACTCCTCGTTAAATGGAATGTCTTCTTTTCTAAGCCAAATCTTTATAGCATCTTTTGTACTCGAAGATGTCGGGATTTTGTCTTCTTCTGCCACAGCGTTGTGGTATGATGCGTTGTCCATTATCAGACAGGATGGTCTGTCTAGGGACAGAAGAAGAGTATTTTCAATCCACTCTCTAAATATGTTACCGTATCGTTCATCTCGGTATGATAGTCCCAGTTGTCCATATAATTGGAAGTGAAAATAAGTTCAGCATTTTTCACTAGCCCATTATGTCTGCTGCCTGCATGTGCCATTATCAGACGTTGTCCTTTTCTACTGTAGCTGGGTACACATCTTTTAATCGTTCCATCTGATAACTGCCATTCCTTTTCACTTGTGTGGTGAGCATTGATCCAAGTTTCATACACAATATCATAATCTTGATTACACATTTCCCGTACTTCACTTAAATATTTACTTCTCATAGATACTAAGTGCGGCTTCTCGCAGATGACATTTCTTCCACTAGCGTACTTCCTAAACGTAAAGCCAATGCTTCTAACAGTTCTCCATAATGTTGATTTCGACACATCAATGTCATTGTGTGTTCTCAGCCGAATTTTCAGTTTTCTTAGTGTCACAGTTTCTTTGGAATTGAACATTCTACAAATCTCTCTTCTAATCACATCCCTGTCAAAACTATAACTTCCTTTCTTCCTTGCGTCCTGGTATTGATTGAACTGAAAATTCCATTAGCTTTGAGTAATTGATGAAATTAGTGTTTACTTAAACCCAAAACGTGAATAGTTCTCTTTTCAGGATTTGAGAGACTCCGATACAGTTTACCATGCTTAGCTTCTCTGCAGAAATATTTATACATCTTCACTGCCATTGTATGCAGTGTAAGGAACTTGACTTTCATACCCATTGTATTACAGACCTAGAATACCGCAAGATATGCCTATGCACTGAAATACACAATAAGTAGAACGGTAACTGAACGCACCGGAAGGATCAATGTAATGTTCAAAACAGTGCGATAGTGAGCTGAAACATGGGGAAAATCACGTGAAATGTGTTCAAGATGTTAAATCGAAATAGCTCACAAATATGAAGGGGTAAGCCCTCTCAATACATGGTTGGACTAGGAGGTGGTCGATTTTGTATACTTTAAATAAAGAAAATTTAAAACCATAAGTTTGTTAACGAGGAAAAAAATGTCCCCCTCGGGACATAGCGATCATTAGGTCATATGCATAGTTGCAACAATTACGATCAAGTGGTTGCAGAGATAATGAATATTAAACAGTGGCAAACATTGTGAAACGCTCTATAGTAACCATTCCTGAAAATCCAGCCGCTCTAGAGTTATGGGCAGGATCGTTGCTGAACATAGCGGGGCTTACATGACAACAACCTCCAGCATGAGAATGGAGGTAGAGGCAGCTACTGCGGCTTTAAGGTGGTTGTCTGAAACTTTATTAACAAAGGCAGTTATTGTGTCAGACTCTCAGTCCATACTTCAGAAGATCCAAAATGGTTGGCTATGGCATTAATGGAAAACTTCAATAGAAACCTTGAATCTTCAAGACCTGGTGTGGGTCTATTGTCCTGGTCATGCAGGGGTACTCGGCAGTGAAAGAGCCGATAAACTACCGTCAAGAGCACCTATAGTAGGTGCATTGGATATGGACAAGGGAGAGGTACTGAAGACAGTTAATGATCGTCTATTAAAGAATGACACTGCAATCGATGAATCATCAAGGCTAAGATTGCTGGAGTTTGGCATTAGGCGTAAGACTGGCAGGGATGAAAGTATGAGAGGATGAAATGCAAAGCATGAATCAGAGCTGGTGCACCACATGAAGAATGGCTGCTGACTGAGCAAAGTTGAGATAGTTAGTTGCTACTCTACAAGTTGCCACCAGGTGTGAAGGTCACAGATTGCTTTGTCAGTCAGCAGCCAAGGACCAAAGAAGAAAGAAGAATTATGACTCCGTAGAATGCTGTTTTATTTAGCTCTCCATTTTTAAAGGAAGGTATCCTGTTTGCTAAGCAGGGTATTACTGTACTGATTAATCCTGCGTCATAATTCACAAATCATCATCAGCTGCCATCTCCACAACGACGGATCTCCAAAAGTCTTCGGTCTCTTGTCTTGGTGGTGCACTCTGATAAACTCTTTCCTGTCCATCTCTTGATGTTATCTTCCCACTTATAGCGCTGTCTTCCTCTTGCACAAATAATTAAGCCTAAATCTGTAAATTATTGTTTGCTTCAGAGGTTCACATAGCTGAAGACAACATCAGGCACCGCGCTCACAGACCCAGAGTTGGTAGCATTGTGAAACGGTCCGTCAGCACTTCTAGCAGTCACAATCATATGGATGATTTTGAAATGCTCAGGGGATCCTTATGTAAGTCATAACCTAGTGTTTTGGTTGTTGATTTATTGCATTAAAAAAAAACACTCCCATTTGCATGTTAATTACCTTGCTGTATTTAATTCATACCTTCATGCACTCCAGCTTTGATTTAGTGTTTAGATTCATTAAGCACTCCAAAATCACAGCTATTTTAAGTTTTTTTTTTTTTTTTAATTGGTTTTTTTTTATTGATCTTTTCTTAAATTCATTAAGCACTCAGAAATTAGTTATTTTAATTTTTTTTTTTTTTTTTTTTATCTTTTCTTAGCGAACTTCAGCCTTGATTTAGTTTTTTAGATTCAGTAGACACTAAAAAATCACCGTTATTTTAAGTTATTTTATTTGTCTTTTCTTAGTGAACAATGCCTGTGGTTTGGTTATTCTAAGCCAAGCTTGCCTGGAAAGGAGTTCCTTCCTTCCAGATGCAGATATTCGACTGGAAGTGGAAGAGGCTAAGCGACGCAGACATCGCAGTGCTGGTGAGGGTCACAGTAAACCCTCCCGTTCCATGAGCTTGTTTGCCAGCTGGAGACCCCCAAGAAATAATAACACTTCTGGTGGCAGTAATGACACTGATGGGAGATCAAAGATTAAATTACGCCCCCATAATTTTGTTAAGAATGAGAAAGGGGATTGTTTGTTTTCCAGTCATACAAATGTAGGGACAATTTCTGATCCTACTTCCGGTGATAATGTCTTTGATGATACATATGCACCTAAAGTGCAGTCTTATGTTCAGAAAGAATCCAAGATTAACAAGCCTATGTGCAGCAGCAGTTCCTCCCATATACCAGAGTCCAATACTCTCATCAACACACCATTAATGACTATAAATGAACTGAACACGTCTAGTCAAGAACATCTCAGTCCAGTGGGTGACAGGCAGATGTTAAAAACATTTTCTCTAGCTGGACAGGCAAACAGTGACATCAAAGACAGTAGCGAGGCTTTACCAGTTGTTGAGCCAGCACCACCTTTTATGTCTGGCCTTAGTCAAACTGCACTGTTGCAGGGCTTGCCTGAATCAGCGCTGCAGACTGCCACAGAGTCTGCTGTTTCTGAGAGCAACAGTTTCTTTTCTGATAACAGAGCAGATTCTCACTCACTGCTGGATAAAAATAGCAGTGCTGGTGGTATTTCTGACGATAAGCAGGTCATTGTATTGGATGAGTCAGAGATTAGACATTCTGTGTCCACATCCGACAACAGTTTGAGTAGGCCGTTTGTTGAAATCCCTGCCACACAGTCACTGGGTGATACAGGTCGTAGTCCAAGTTCCCCAGATGTACCTACGGATCACAGAACATTGGAAAAACAAACTTCAGAAGATGCTCAGTCTGTCAGTTCTCTGACAGACACAAAGAAGGAGAGGCCTAGTGATTTTATGCTCAGAAGAACCCAGAGTTTGAAAAAGACTAATGAAGCAATAGGAAGCTATCTGAAGTGGGCATCTCAAGCTGCCTATACTAAATTTAATGAGTTGAAGCAGACAATAACCACACCCATAAAGAATGGGTCACTTGGTTCTCTAGGTTCCTTAGGTTCCCTGACCCAGTCTGTTGAGGAACTAGATGCACATGATGGCAGCAGCACAAGTGGAACTATGCGTGAGCGTTTACAGCATGGAGGCAGCCAGGACCTTCAGAGTCACAGTGTTGAGAGTGAGACAGATGAAACAGATAAGAGATTGTCTGGAATCTCACTTGGTACGTCAGATTTAGACCTGTTTGTCCTTGTTGCTCTGTGTAGTGTTTATTTAATAGAAACTGTCTACTCAGTTCTCTCACATATTACAAAGTGCGTAATTGGTTAGTCTTCTCTTCCTTTTCATTCCTTATGGAGCAAGGAACTACGGCTGAAGCTGGTCACCTACAGGAAGCCTGCATTCAAGCACTCATGTGCTTTTGCAGTGGTGGTTTTTGTAGCACTCTGTTTACATGATGAGGTTACCAGCTCCATGCAAAACCTCATATCAGTCACTTCGTACAACATGCCTGCGGGAGTGGTGGTAGCACAGTGGTTAGTGCACTGGCTTCCTAGCTTGGTGGTCCATGGTTCGATCTCCAGTTGAGGTGGGATTTTTTAGACCACAAATGGTGTTTAACTTACAACAAGCCTGAGGAAGCAGTAATCCTACTGGGTAAATACCGATCATTAAAGGCCACACAAGATTTTGTTGGTGTTAAGCATTGACATTAAGAATGCCTTTCTTGAGCTCGGAATGCTGAATTTGAAGGTATTTCAAAAAAGACCTTGGATGCATTGAGAAATACGATCATAAGTAAAATACTTATTGGCATCTCAGGCAAATGTTTAGCTAGACTCGCTGAAACAGGGTTTATATGAATGTGGGACATGTCTGTTCATTGGATGCATGTTAGTCAAACTCATAAGTATTTCTCTCACTCACTTCTGTGTTCCTTGTCTGACTCATGATGTTAGGTTATAATTTATCACAGCAGTGCTCACTCTGTCTCAGAAGTCGAGTAACTTGCTCAAAAACTTGGTTGTGGTGACATAATTAGATGAATGAGAATTAACTAAAAGTTTGATTAGAAATTTCAAACATCCTTCTGGTCACAGTGTAGAAGTGAAGGATCCTGTTACATCCCATTGAGGCATATTGGGAATATGGTGTTAGGCCCATATTTTCTTGACCATTAGCACATTTGGGGTGATGTGGTTAGCATCAAGCCGGCCACCTTTACCTTCCCAGAGTTGCTCTGGTACCCAATTTATGGCTGGGTCGACCCGAGGCTGTTTGCGGTCTAAAAAAAAACCCACCTCAACTGGGAATCGAACCATGGACCACAGAGCTAGGAAGCCAGTGCACTACCACTGTGCTACGAAGTGAAATTGACATGAAATTAGTTTCATCATCATCATTTTCTTTTGTGCTTCTTTCGGAGCATTGAGTCACCACTGCAGCTGGTCCCCTTGCAGGAAGCCTGCACCAAGCATTCACATGCTCTTGAAGTAGTGGTTTCTGTTGCAATTTGTTTTACATAATGAGGTTGCCAGCCTCATGCACAGCCTCATAAATTGTGTTGTACGTCTTGTCAGGGGGAGTAGTTATCCTGTTCTTTCTTTGTCTCATCAGAGACCCTCAGGATGAAAGAGGTGTGGCCAAATGTAAGTCTATACAGAACGTAACTTGCCATGACTAATGTCCTCATGCCTTGTCCATTTCTCATTATTTTTTCATTATTAAGCAGTCTACTTATGCTCATTGCAATCTAATGTAATTTATTTCCAGTTGAATAAATTAGTTAAATCTTGATTCAGCCATATCTGTTATTAGTCCAGTCACTTAAATTCTGTCTCTAGAGTGACCTGTGCAACTTCAAGAAAGGTTATTCTTGTCTCTGATCAATGTAAATACTATCTGAATTGCTTAAATTCTCAAAAAAATCTTTGCCTGTTTAAAACAGTGGTGTTAATGACATTCTTTATGAGGAAAGCCCTTACTTTGTGATTTTAATGTTTCTTTGTTGTTTATGATCACTGCAAGTCCTTGGTGATGGTATTTATTTCCAGACTAGAATATTGTGCTAAACAAGCTTCCTTTGCCTTTCTTGATCATCTTACTTCCAGGATACTTAAAAGACTTTGGTTTGTACTAGCACATTTCTTGTGCCAGCTTTCCTGTCTGGTTCAGGATTTGTTTTCCAGTCTGCTGTATGTATGTTTTTCTTCATCGTCAGAAGATCTGTTGTCAGGGTGGTGTCACGAAGTGGTTTTCAGTTTATAGAGTCTGCCTGAGTGAAAACAAGACCCTAGTATGAGAAAGTCTGAGAAGATAGAATTTAGATGGAAAATGACATGCCTGTGGACAGATGAGACTATTGGCTCAAGGGATAGAACCAGGTTTTGACTCGCCCTTGCCGCTTCGTGACGTCAAACTGGCTATAATCTCACTCCCTCTAGCTACCTTTAAACACAAGGAGATAAGGTGTATAAAAACGACCACAGACACCACTATACAGACCACATGTAGGTATAGTATAGAATAGAAGCTGATCCAGTAAATAATATATGTATATATTTATTTACATACAAGAAAAACATAAAATGGCATCATACGTCATCAAGTCAGTCGATAGCGTGCACTGTTGCACGGCCTGAAAACAACGTACCAATTAGATTAGATAGACACTAGAAAAAAACCTCAACTCACATTCACTCTTTCTGTCACCCTGCTGAGGAACAATAAAATTGGTTAGTGATTTACACAATCTAATTTGGTGGGGCTGTCAACTTAAGCCTCCACTCTCTAATACCACTAAGATTGCTACTGTCTCAGTCCTGTTGACTCTTCCTCAACGAACCGTCTACACCGCTTTCCTCTTGTTAGGCGATATGCGCCGCTAACTAACACCACTGGAAATGCTACAAATAATAGACTTGGAGTAACACAATGGCTCAGTGTCTATCCTTCAATGGATACTGAACAGACCCTACCGGTCCTGTCTATTTTCTCCCTCCTTTCCTCTCTCTTTATCTCTCTCTCTTGGTCTCAGTGTCTCTCTAACTCTCGACGACTGATGATGCGGCGTCTCCGTTACGCTCTTCTCTCGTTACTTTCAAGATCCAGGTATTTTAACCCTCTCACCTGTTCCTGAATTCTGCGATGATGATGATGAAGTTCTGGCGTCAAGCATGAGGTACTTGATGAACTTTCGACAAAACTTCTCTGCTGCTGAATAGCTTCCCTCTTTTAACCCGCTCTGGAGTTAGAGGAAAAAAACACAGCCTTGATTTCCGGCTGTACGCAATTGAAACCAGTCTCACGGCCACCTGCCATTGCTAGAGACTATAATAGCGATGCTCTCGGCTGTATGATAAATAAACCACAGTCCAGCTGAAGCATAGGGACTTCACTGCCAGAGACCATAGGTCTGACCCTTAAGATAGGTCCTGTTGCCGTGGGTAATTTTGCACATGGGCAAATTTACGCTCCCCACTAATCTTGCCGCGACTCGCTGAAATTAAAAGAAGATGCGTCTATTGTATAACAATTCCAACCTAATGCATCTCTAACCTAACTCCCCTTCACTTGTCATTTACAACAATACATAAAATAATATTGCCCACGTGGCTCACTCGTCATGTACAACAATAAAAAAAATAATATTACCCACGTGGCACTTAAATCTCCTCCCCTTCTCTCGTTCTGAAAAACCGATACATAAAATATTTCTACCCATGTGGCACCTAAATCTCCCTCCTCCTCTCTCTCTCTCAACTAAAATCCGCCAGCCAAATAAACAAAACCTGTCTGACGGGCCACTTGGCCGTCACACATGGCTACCCACGTGTCAACATTTTCAACTCGGGAACTTCTTTTGTCCGAAATTCCGGGGTCTCCCTTTTTAAACATTACCCATTGAGGTTTCCCGGCTTGCTCCAAAATTAAATTAAATCTCGCTATAGGAATAGTTTCCTCCCCTAAGCAGTATAATTCACTTACAACGTAAATCTGAACCCTCCGACAATATTTCTCACATTTAAGGCTCAGTAAAATTAACGAACACACCAGGGATTTCCCCATAAAATTACATTAGTAATTACACAGAAATAAATGGTGGTTTTACATAACATTCTACAAATATGGGCACACGTGTTTCTCACAACTTCACACACTCCTATCTACTGCCAAAATCATAGAAAGAATAAGCACATTGTTGCATTTACGTCGTTCTTCAAAAAATGATAATGGATGGCATGATCGTTTTGAACTTAAGAATTAATGTCCCCGAAGAATTTAACTACGGGCGAAATTCTAAAAGAACCCCCTAATAAGTAAAACGATTAATAAAATTCTACATACCAATTATCGCTGGTTTTTCCCACAGTGGAGAACGATAATGCGAAGTCTGACGGCTGACAATATTTCTTACGATAGAGAACTAGGCCGCCGTTTCACTGGCTATTTATACACACCGGGAACCACTCCCGCGTATCGCCTACGCATCATCGCGAAACCCGCGTGGCTTAAAATTGCGTCACATTACCTGACGGCCGTGTGCTTCCGGATTCGTCATACCGCGTGCCGGAAATGGCGATTATTTCGTAAACAACGAAATCTCCGTGATCGTGAAAAAATCTATAAGAGAAAAACTGGCAGAATGTAAAATAAACCTACCATCATAAAACGACCCCATTTAATTTATCTCCTCAAAAATACCAAACACGATATATATTCAAATGAGAAGAAAAAAAATGATGAAAATTCAAAATAAAAGAACAGGATCGGCCCGGAAATACAAAATAGACGACAGAATCGGGCCGGTTGAAAGACAGAATTACAGTGTGGCATCACAGGTGGGAACGTTTTGTTGTCAGCTTTCGGACCCACCCATCTATCATAAGGTCACTTGCTTTGTGAACACTTATCTGCTTCCACCACAAGTTTATAGTTTTCTTTTGCATCCTTTTGTGCAGTTGTTTTTGTAGGATGAGGCTGCTGGCCTCAAGCTCAAACCTCTATTGTTGCATTTTTAATGATATACATACCATAAAACAGTTGGAAAATACATGATCATTACCAGGAATCACCCAGGGAACAGCTTAAATTACAAGTACAATAGAGCATAATTAATTTGATTCATCACTGTTGGATGCCATTGGGACTAGTGTTCATTACTTGCCCGATTGTTTCAGTGGAGAGTTTTATAGCAGGACTTCTTGTTTTTTAATTCCATTTTCAGCTTTTGATTTTCGTTGATTGATGAATTTCTTGTATTGATTAATTCTTTTCATTTGTGTAGTTTCCTTGCTTTATTATTGCTCTTCATCTGTGTTAATATATATTACGTGTTTGCAGTGTCTATAATATTTTTCTTTAACATGTCTATATTTCTTGTCCTTGTTGCCTGTTTGTAACTGTAGCTGATGAAGGGTGAAACCCGAAACGTCCCATGTTTCCTGTGTACCATTAATTTGTAAAACTGATTCAATACCATTTTATTTGTTTGTATATCTTCTTCTTTGATCCTTAGCCGCTGACCGTCAAAGCAGTCAGTGGCCATTACGCCTGGTGGCGTCTTGTAGGGCAACAATAAATTGATTCCACTTTGCTCGGTCGGCGGCCATCCTTCGTACAGTGCCCCAACTCTGGTTCATTCTTTGCATTTCAGCCTCCACAGTCCTCCGCCAAGTTGTTTTTGGTCGGCCTCTCTTTCGCTTTCCTTCAGGGGTCCAAAGCATAGCTGTTCTTGTGATGGCATCGGGGTCTCTTCTGAGGACATGACCAACCCAGCTCCAGCGTCTGCCAGCTATGATGGTATGCATGTCCTCTTGCTTGCTACGAGTAAGCAGATCTTGGTTGGTGATGGTATTCGGCCAAAAGATTCGGAGAATTTTTCTTAGGCATGTTGTGTGAAAAGAGGACAATTTCGACATTTCCTTCTCTCTAACTCTCCAGCTCTCCGCGCCATAGAGAAGCACAGAAAGCACACAGCTCTGATATAATCCTAATTTTGTGCTTGTGCTGTACTGAGAGGACTTCCAGATGTTGTTTAGACTAAAAAAAGCTGTTCTTGCTTTGTTCATTCTGTTGTTGATGTCTTTGCTTGCTCCGCCGTCTGGTGTTACTATGCCTCCTAGGTATGTGAAGGCATCTGTCTGTTCCAGTTGCTGATTCCTTACTGATATGGGCTCAGGGTTGCTCACATTGAGCGTCATGACCTCTGACTTCTTTAGGTTGATGTTCAAGCCCACCTGCTGGCTATACTTATTAAGTCTGTCCGTTTTTTCCTGGATGTGTTGATGTGAATGTGCTAGCAGTGCAATGTCATCTGCTTGTTTATATATATATATATATATATATATAATTAATCTGAACCTTTGGGGGGGGGGGGGGGGTTTTTGAACTTATTAAAAAACCTGTTACTTTGACTTTAAAAAATGGGCTTGCTTTAATTTTCCTATCAATATCAATGGCAAAGACATAGTCCCATAGGCATTAGTGCAAAGCCATAGCTGTAAGTTGCTTTTTACTAGCTTTAAAACTAGGAATGAGATACAAGAGATTTTCAAGGCAATGGCTTCCAGTTTATTCCAGTCTCCTTACTGTTGTATACATCATCTTTGAAATATCCTTCACTTTCCATAAGACTGATAGTCTTGTTTTAAATTATTCCACAGCAGCAGAATCATCAGATAAAATTTCCCCTTCACTGTTGAGATCTCTAATGCCATGTCATGATTTGTTTTGGCCAGCCTGTACTGGCTTTAAGTCTGAGACACCTAATTTTTTTTTTTTTTTTGTGAGATTAAAATCTAATGCCTTTTCACACAGCAAAGATCTAGATATGGGGTCTTCTGAACTTCATCTCTGTGTGACCTCAAATAAATGACATCTTCAAGGGATGAACCATTACCTATTGTCATAGTTTTCTTTTGTTTTGCACCATCATCTGGATCAAGTTTCTAGGTGAACTTTAAAATTGTTTCCTTAATGTTTTTAATACCTGTTATGGTTGACTTTTCAAAGTTGTAAAATTTGGTAATGACTTTCTGCCTTTAAAATCTCAGTCTTTGATTCATTTGTTACAATTTTTTCTGCTTCCTTTTAAAAGACAAAGAAGACACTATACCTGCAGCAGAGTAAAATAAAACTCTGTGTACACTAGACAATCATGCTCGTGTAGTAGGGAATGGAGTTTAAGGGAGGAGTTGATAAGGAAGGAACAGTAAGATAAGAACGTTCGCGAAATACTTAAGTAAGGGGTAGTGGTTGCTAGGTTAAGTTACAAACAGAACAGCGTGATTGTCGCCGTGAGCTCGCCAGGGCTCAATACAAATTCGGTGATTAGGGATAAAACGAGGTAAGTGATTGGGCTTAGGTCAGGTGGCCAGACCAATCAGAAGATAGAGATACTTAGTGGTCAACAGGCAGTTGGTGTACAGCTGGGAAAGGAGAAGTTGGGACTAGAAAAGAAGGTAGAGACCGCAGAGAAAGGAGGAACTTAAGTTTTCAGGAAGAAGTTTGGCGCTAACGAGGTTTTGTGAATGCAGAAAGTGATAGCTGCAAGCCAATTCTTTAGACCAAGCAGAAATGAATTCCTACAAGTATTCAACTGAATGTGAGTAGGAGTCGAATTCGAGAACTTTTAGACTAGTGTAGAAGATAGCGTCCTAAACAGAAGATGACAAACCACGATTAGTAGAGAAGACCATGACATTGTTCTGGAGTTTTACTTTGTACACTAAAGTCCATTGAGTGTGTATGGGTCACAGGCAGTAGCTAAGGAATTTGTTGATGTCATTTATCCATGAAGAGACTTGTAAGATTTGTCAGTTAAAGCAGGCTGCTACATCTATCACCCACTTTTGTGAACAGCTGGCAAGCAACCCAAATAAACATTTTATCGTTGTCATAAAATCTGAGTTTTGTGCAAGTGCCTAACAACTTTCGTGTTGATGTCGTTTTACATGAAAAAGAAGAATGATCACCTGTCTTGATATAATTAGTCAAAGCAATATCACCATCATTTACCAGTAGCCTTTGCCCGAGAACCTGGAGTTTGGCAAGTACACCACACGATCACGTGCTTGCTACCCTGCCCTTCAAAGCTGACATCTCGAGCGATAGCTTGTTACACGAAGTGGCCTAAATTGGGTAAATTGTAGTAAAGATCCATCCAGTGTTTGTCAGTGCCATCTTATCAACCTCAAGAACATCAACAGCCTGGCACCCCCTCCCTGCCATACTCACACTAAGCAAACTGATGAAGTGACTGGATGTGGTTTGAAAATTAAAAATAGACACTCCTCACCACTACAACTTTCACCTTCCATCGATTTAGTTAGGCACTCTCCTCTGTGTACTGCTCTGGAATTATACAGTACTCTTTCATATAATTGATGCTTGAAAGTATTGATGCTGTAAAAGGTTGTCCCATAGCAGATACTGTCATAGGGGAGTGAAGTGTTAGAGACTTCACCATACTAGGTCTAGCATCGAGAGGTGGGATGGCCAGTTCCCTTCCTCGCTGCCTTTTCCTTCCCTAACTGAAAAGTCAGGTACCCATTTACAGCTTGTAGACTGGAGCTTGTCGGTACCGTGATTTGAACCCAGCACCTTTGCCGCGAGATTCCAGCGCTCTAACCACTCTGTCAGACGCTCATTGATGCTGTACTGTAAATAAATGTCACAGACTTGATCAGATTTTTTGAAATATGTGCTTAATTGACTTGAGTTTATACTAATTATATTTATTATTTAGGGGAGCCACGGTAGCATAGTGGTTAGTGCACTGGCTTCCTAGCTCAGTGGTCTATGGTTCGATCCCCAGATGAGGTGGGATTTTTTTTAGGCCGCAGACGGCTCCTGGGTCAACCCAGCCCCAACTGGGTACCAGAGCAACTTCTGGGAAGGTTAAGGCAGCCGGCGTGATGCTGACCACATCACCCCTAGTGTGCCGATGGTCAAGAAAATATGGGCCTAACACCATATTCCCAATATGTCTCAATGGGCGTGTAACGGGATCCTTTACCTTTTTTTAAATATTTATTATTTAATAGTTTCATTTTATCCCCTTTCAGATGAGCATTCATTAGCATAAGCTTGAAAATGGTATGCCTTTTTGACTGTTTCAGTATCATATGCTACTTAAATGATATTATTAAATGACTCCAAGTTTGTTATACCTATTCAGAGAGCGTGCCATCCAGTTCTTATTTGGAGGAATATAGCAATTTAATGGAAGTTCATTCTTCAGGAACAGATGTCACAACAGAGAAGTCAACTGATGGTGCAGTTAAGGTCAGTGAGTGAGTGAAGAAAGCAGACAATTTTGCTGATGATTATTGATTATAAATGGAGGTGGCGGCATATGTTTTCACTTTAGTAGAAGTAAACATGTGAAGGTAGTGCATGTGATAGGATGCTTCATTCATTATTAAGACTGTTCTTAATTAGTAAAAAATGTCGTGTTTTGATTTTACTGTACTAAGATATGTTTTCTTATTATTGCCTTGCTAACTATCTGACGTTTTTACATTAACCTCTTAACTTTAGGTGGCCATGGAGGTGGAGATAAGCTCATGTTCAAGATGTACCAAGTGTAGTCGTCTTATTTATGATGAGGAGATCATGGCTGGCTGGTCAGCAGAGGATTCTAATCTCAATACCAGGTAAAACTGCAGAATTCTGGAAAATGATGATTTGGCTTTTCCTGTGTGTGGAGGGAGGGGGGGGGGGGGGGGGGCGGCGGCGGGGGTTATGGAAATGAAAAAAGGTTAGGAGTAGTGTCCACCCACCAGAAGCATCTTTAAAAAGCAGACTAAAGAGGTTTGTGCATGGGGCTGGAAGCATCATCATGTTTATCCTTGTTGCTCTGTGTGGTGTTATTTAACTCTTTAAATCCCAATCGACTTTATAAAGGCTCAGGGGTTAGACGCGCTTGGCCCAATCGACTTTAAAAAGCCTTTAGTATATGTGCCTCTGTTTGAGACTGTTTCTAATTATAACTACCCACAAACCACCCAAAACGTCATTTCCGACTGCAAGTACATTCTTTTAAATACCGCACTTGTTTAAGAGTGAACGTGTTTCTGTTTTGAGATATTTATTTTAGATTTTTAAAGCGATTTTTTTTAAAGCGCATATCCTCCATTTTACCTTGAATAACTAATCATTTTTTTAAAGCGCATATCCTCCATTTTACCTTGAATAACTAATCATTTTTCAATGAAAGCTTTTATACTTGTAGCACAAGAGTAAAGTACATCCAATTACCTTCAGTTTCATATACAACAACAAAGTTATTTATGCATATGAACATTTAAAAAAATTATTTCCACACAACAACAATAAAAACGCACTGGGGTGGCCATTTTTGCTTGGGCCAAACCCACTTTTTTGCTTAGGACTGAAAGAGTTAATAGAAACTCTACTCAGTTCTCTCACATATTACAAAGTGAGTAATTGGTTAGTCTTCTCTTCCTTTTCATTCCTTATGGAGCAAGGAACCACGACATATGTGCTTTGGTACAGGCTTCCTGCAAGGGGTCCAACTGTGCTTAAGGAGCGAGCGAGAAAAGAGGCAATTCAGTGGTTAAGTTTGGTTACTTATATATTTTGTTATGGTTAAAATTATGATTATAGAAAGCCAATGAAACCAGGTATCAAAGAAGAGTTAACCATAGAAATGAGAGAATCTTTGCATAAATCTAGAAGAGGATAATGATAACATTAAAGAAGGATGGCAGAAATTGAAGAAAACTACTCATTTGCCAAGCAAATCATTGGGGCAGAAAAACTTTGCTGCTTCTTACACACAATGGCACAAATGGAAAGAAGAGAAAATAAATATTGTGCTATCAATGTCAGACATGTCATTAACTCATTCTGTCCAAACGGATACGTGGCGCGCCAGATAGGCCTTCCGTGCTACCCAGGACATACCGAGGAAGTCGAGGGGAACTGCGGTAAGACGTGGAATACAATGGGTGGGTTTGAAAAAAAATCGAAAAAAGGTGATTCGTCTTACGAGGACAAAAGACAAAGAAAATAGTCTACGTTACGGCCACAAGGCCTTCGTCAGGAAAGGAAAGAAAGTGAAGTCTAGATAGGACACATAAAAAACTTAATAAAATAATAAAATAAAAACTGGGTACTTCCCTGAAGGCAAGAACCGAAATTCGCTGTCTTGTTGAAGAGCGCGTGGCTGAACAGAAAGCGACTTCCGCCGCCGGGTGTACACAATACATACTGAAAAACTAAAAAACGAAACCGGACAATAAACTACCCAACGGGATAAAAGTGGGGACTGGAAATAGAAGAGGACAGAATGAGTGGGAGATAAATAAATATGAAATTAAAAAATGTATATGGCATACAAATAGAAGAATAGGATAAGAGTGGAAAGAGTCAAATAGAGCAAGAGAGGAAAGGGTGACCTCAGACAAAGGTGTGAAAAGTGTTGAGACCGGCTGGTTTTAGACACCCCATGCGGTGTATAAGACGGTTCTCAAGCTGTTCTCGGCTGGCAGTGTCAGAGGAGCAGGATCGGATCGCTGTGACCTGGATGTCGATGGGACCATGGTGGTCAGGACCATTGAAGTGTATGGCAACTGGTGTGGACTTTTGCTGAGCGATGTCATTTAAGTGCTGGCTGAATCTGTCCCCAAGTCGTTTGCCTGTTTGGCCAATATAAGTTTTGCAGCAACGTTTACATATGATCGTATAAATGACATTGCGCGATTCACACGTGAAGCTACTAGTGATGGTGTACGTAGCCTTAGGAAAGGACACCTTCTGGGTTGAGGTGACATACTTGCACGTGTTGCATCTTGTCCGACCACAGGGTAGTGTGCCAAAGTGAGTGGCATTCTCCTTTGGGAGACGGCTGTGAACAAGAAGATCCTTCAAGTTCTTGTCACGTCTATATGCCACCAAAGGTGCTTCACTGAATACTTCTTGGGTCACAGGCTCTGCTTGGAGGATAGGGAGGTGGCGGAAAAGGATCTGTTTGACAGTAGTACTATGAGGGTGATGGGTCAAGATTAATTTGACTCTATCCGAAGTGGATTTATGGTGAGGTATGAGGGCCTCCTGACGACAGATGGGGAGCACACGTTGGAGAGCAGAGGTGAGAACATGTTCTGGATAAAGTCTGTTACGGAAGAAATCCAACATCTCATTTGCTCGTAAGTGGAAGTCATCGTCGTCTTGGCATAAACGGCGGAGGCGGAGAAGTTGTGAAAAAGGAAGGGAGTCACGACAGGCCCGAGGATGAGAAGAGGTATACAGGAGGTAGCTGTGGGCATCTGTCGGCTTGTAGTATACTGAGGTATTAAGGCCGGAGGGCGTGATAGAAATAGTAATGTCAAGGAAGTTGACAGAAACTGTGGAGAC
This sequence comes from Oreohelix idahoensis, assembly GCA_024509875.1. NCBI lineage: Eukaryota > Metazoa > Mollusca > Gastropoda > Stylommatophora > Oreohelicidae > Oreohelix > Oreohelix idahoensis. The sequence continues at coordinate 608,416 of JAMPIV010004653.1, forward strand.
GAGGGAGGTGAACTTAATGGTGGGGTGAAAGTGGTTCACAAAGTCGATGAAGCGGTGTAAATCAGTCTCAGACATATCTGTGAGACCTATGCCATCATCGATATATCTGCGGTAAAACCCAGGGAAAGGACCGGAGTATTGTAGCCATATCTGATGCTCCAAGTGGCCCATGAATAGACAGGCATAGCTGGGACCCATCTTCGTTCCCATGGCAACACCACTAATTTGGTCAAAAAATTGACCATTGAATTCAAAGGAATTCAGGTTAAGGACCAGTTCAGCAAGACGGAGAAGGGTGTCAGTGGATATAGAAGGGCAAGTGCGCTGATCCAGAAAAAACCGAAGAGCTCGGAGACCATCAGAGTGGGGAATAGAGGTATACAGAGAGCAGACGTCTAGCAAGAAAAGACGGTAGGAGCGGTCTGCTGGGAGTCGGATAGAGGAGAAAGTAGTAAGAGCGTGATTGGTGTCTTTGATGAAGGAGGGAAGACTCTCAACGATAGGCTGGAAAATGCTGTCGAGGAAGTCAGAAATGTGTTCAGGACATACCACGCGCCAAGGCGATATATGTCGAATTTGAACGGAAAATTATAAAATACCTGGAGCCTGCCAACGTGGCCCACGATTTAAAAATATTGGATACCTCTTTCCTAGTAAGAGGATATACCTTTTTTCTTTACTCCTTATCTGTTTAGAGATCTTGTCAGTAGTTTAAAAAATTGATATTTCTAGTTCCACGTTTAAGATTAGACTTAAATGATAGGTCCTACACCTGTCACTAGGATGGTGAGCACACAACTAACATCTCTAGGATATTTACAATATATGTATAGTTTTTAAATTCATCATCGTAAGGACATGACGTTCACGATTACCCCAAAAATATGGCATTGAGATTAATCCACTAACAACCGTGACGTTATACAACTACACTCCTCGTAAACAATAGAGCGGCCGGATTTTCAGTATACCTGTTATTATCGTACTTTAGAAGGGGACATAACCAACAAAATTATGTAACTGGTGTTACAAGGTGACTGCTAGGAATAGAAAGAATAAATAACAAGGGCCATAAATCCGGGGTGAATTAACATCACCAAGGGAATGCATTTTATTGTCTTGTTGAATATTATTTATTTATTATATCATGAGTTTGTAATGAGTGTCAGTAAAAACTTTTTAATTTAACATTTATTGACTGCCACGATATATTTTTCTGAGAAATAAATTTCTGCTACCTTCAAGCATTGTCTACTGCTCATTATGCATGTAGGTGACATTATAAATACCAAAAGCAACATTTCTCACAACCTTCCCACAAAAACATTCAGGGATTTCAATTTACTAATTTTGTTATATTTAGTAGTTGGAATTATCCAATCTTCAACTTTATCTAGTGAGGAGATTCAAATCTCCTTTAGAATTATGAATGGAATTCTTTATTGTACCTTGTTACTACCTTTGGTTATATTGACATTTCTCTGTTGAGTTTGTCCACTTATGACGTCACGCAAATTTAATGCCAATTTGTAAATCCCCAAATTGTTACATATTGCAAAAGAAAAAAACCACAGGCCCCCTGCCGATGATAAAAGTTGCGCCTCATTAGAACTATCTTTACAAAACAATACGCATAATCTTATTAATTGGAGCAATGAGAATCGAATGTAAATAAATATTAGTAAAACGAAATATATGTTAATATCAACCAGACAAAAACTACAAGACAACACTTCAGCTCTACATTGGAACATCCTTAATTGAAAACGTAAATGAACATAAAACTAGGTCTAACTGTTGACCAGCACCTAAGTTGGAACTCACATGTACATGCGCTCACTAAGCTAACTGCACAGAAAGTTTACCGATTAGCCAAAATCAAACACTTCTTGGATGAGGGGGCAAGGAAAATGATTTACACATCTGATATACAAACATACCTAGACTATTGTTCCACAGTCTGGGATGGTTGTTCCATATCCAACACAAATAGGCTCCATTCACTTCAAAAACGCAGTGTTAAACGCCAAACACATTGTATAGATCTATATAATTATCTTAAAATATTATCCCTCAGAAAGCGCTTCCTATTTAACAAAGTAAAATTCACTCACAAAATCTTACTACAGAATGCTCCAACGTATCTGTGGCCACTTTTAAAATACAATGAAAAACGTAGTCAGCACTTAAACAAATTACAGGTACCCAAGCCCAGGCTAGACTTGTTCAAGAAGAGCTTGGCTTACTCAGCTGCTCATCTTTGGAACAATCTTCCAGGAAGCCACTGACATGAGAACGGACGTCTTGACCGCAAAACATGATACAAGAATAGGATTTTGGAATGTCAGGACAATGAACGAGACGGGTAAACTAAAACAGGTCATGGCAGAAATTCTAGGGATAAGCGAGAGCAGATGGACAGGGGCAGGAAAAGTTAAAACAGCAACAGGAGAAACAGTACTTTACTCTGGAAGAGAGGATAGACAGCACAACGAAGGCATAGCCATTATTTTACAGAAAGGAATAGAAAGGACATTACTGGAATGGAAACCCATCAACAACAGACTGATAAGATTAAGATTGAGAGGTAGATTCACCAATACTACAATAATACAATGCTATGCACCAACGAATGACTGCGATGAAGAGGTCAAGGATGAATTCTATCAACAACTGCAGAAAGAAATGGAAGACACACCTAGATATGATCTTATTATAGTAATGGGAGACCTCAATGCGAAAGTTGGTACACACAATACACATACCTGTCAACCTGTACGAATTTTTCGTACAATGTACGGATTTTTGATACTTTTAGCAGTGTATGGCCGTACAGACTCGTTGTACGGATTTTTCTCCCTGCCAAAAAAAAAAAAATTTTTTTTTTTTTTTTTTTTTTTTTTTTTTTTTTAAATTCTAAAAATATTTTCCAACCCAAGTTTTTTTAAATTTTAAATCAGAAAATATTTTCTAGCCCAGGTTTTTATTTAACCATTTTTTTTTTATTTTTAATTCCGGGAATCTCGGCGTCCGTTTTTAAACTGAGGTCTCTCCCAGCAACCAATCAAATCCTTTCATTCCCAACAATTCGGCAAAAACTTTGAATTCGGCCTCAAACGCTTTTGGTTTTCAGCGTGACATGGTGTATTTTTAAAGTTACCTGTTATCAACGACCACGTTTGCTTGCCACCACACTTCGACGCCATTTCGTTTAAAAAAGCTAAGTACTTATAACTTGGTTAAATATTGCTGTTGTTTTGCTTTGTTGCAATTTAATCGCTGTCTTAATCTTTCCAGTTATATCTTGCCCTTCAATATATTTCCGTTAAATTGTCATAATATTCTGTGTAGGCCCTACATAACTAGAAAAAAAAAAGTTTGTTTGCGTTGAGTAGGCCTACTTTATTCCAGCACTCAAGATTAGCTGCTTTATTTTTTAATAAAGTGGCAATCTGTTATCACTTTAAGCTACCAACTCGTAAATAATAATTTTGTAAATTTTTGGTGGTACGTTTTTTCTTCCTAGATTTGATATTCTGTTCATAATTTTGTTTATAATTTTTTTTTTTTGTTGTTGCTGTTAGCCGTTTGCTTTGTTCGTAGTATTTTTTAATCATTCTCTTCGTCTACAAAGATTATTAGTTGAAATATTTCATCCACTGAATGATGGCTGAGCCTAATTCAAAGAAACAAAAGCTTGCAGGTCATGGTAAGTTTCAGGTCGAATGGGTTAAACTCTTCCCTGGCATTGTAGATGCATCCAAGTTAGGATCAACCCATGCTTTTTGTAGATTATGCAGCAAAGATATTAAAGTAGTAGCTTCAGGATTATATGATCTGAAAGTACATTTTAAATCGAAATTGCATGAACAAATGTTTGCAATGAAGAAGGGAGCATCTATTAAGACCTTTTTTGCTCAGCCAAAGCAGGAAGAGGGTGGCATTATAAGGGCTGAAGTTTTATTTGCCAATTTCATTGCCCAGCATAACTTAACTGCATCTGTTGCTGATCACTTTTGTGACTTGGCGCCTGTAATGTTTCCTGACAGTGATATTGCCAGAAAGTTCCAGTCTAAGAGGACAAAGACAACACTTATCATTAAAAACTGCCTGGCTCCATCTGCAACAGAACCAGTGATAAAGCTGTGCAGGGAAACACCCTTCTCATTAATGGTTGATGAATCAAATGACAAGAAAACAGAGAAGCGGTTAGCTATTATGGTGAGAGTTTTTGAAGAAGGATTGGGACCAAGAACGAGATTGTTGGACATGCCTGTATGCAGTGGTGGAACCAGTGAGGCGATATTCAGTGATGTTGATAATCTGTTCACAAAATTTCATATTCCATGGAAAAATTGCATCAGCTTTGCTAGTGACAACTGCAATGTCATGGTGGGGAAATCAAACTCAGTACTTACTAGGATCAAGCAGAGGAACCCTTATGTTTTTAGTATTGGGTGCATTTGCCACCTTGCAAATTTATGTGCACAAGATGGAATCAAACAGTTGACTGTGCCAGTAGAAGACCTTTTGTTAGACATGTACTATCATTTTGAGCACAGCTCAAAACGACGAAAGGCTTATAAGGAGTTCCAACTATTCACAGAAGCAGATGACCTGAATATTCTTAAACATTGTCAGACTCGCTGGCTGTCATTGCAGAAGGTAGTGGATAGAATTATTAACCAGTGTCACAGTATAATATCTACACTTTCATGACATTGTCCTCTAAGCTCGTATCAAACTGCGAGAGGTCACACAATCAACATACTTATAAACGCCATTCACAAAGCGTACACGAAGGCGTGCTGACAATCTCCCTTTTTAATAATAACAATGAAACACGTAGGAATTCAATAATAATAGCAATACATTGTCAGCAATAACCATATGACTGGATCAACAAGTCCTACTACCACTAGACTATACAACAATGCTGTACAAAAGCCAGCAACCATAAAGAGAGCACGATTAATATGCAATGCGGCTTCTAAAGCCGGCCAACTGACATCTTTCTCTGTCAGGCTTCCTGTTCACTCCATTCCATTGCACCCCTTTGCACCATTTTCTTTGAAAGCTGATGTGCGCACCAAAATATATGTTTATTCCACCAAAGTCCATGTGCGCAACAAAAGATATTATGTGACATCTACCCCCTTCCCTAGAAAAGAAAACGGAGTTTTCTTCTCTCTGAGAGTAGTAGATTGCACACCAAACAACAAAATATTAGACAAGTTCAACCCAAAAAAAAACAATTTTACACTGGTGTACGTAGACGTCGTGCCTACGAACACATATATCTCATGTCCCAAAAATTACAATCTAGACAGAGCATCTGCCACGACATTAAGTCTACCCTCTAATGGGATAATTGTAAACTGGAACTGTTGTAGCAACAAGGCCCAACGAGTCAACCGTGAGCTTGTCGACTTCGAAGATTTCAAAAACAGTAGAGGTCGATGATCTGTCTGAAGTATAAACTGCGACCCTATCAAGTAACGGGACAGTTTTGACACTGCCCATACTATAGCCAGGCATTCTCTTTCGATTGTTGAGTACCTGGTCTCTGCCGGTAACAGTTTCCGACTAACATACATCACAGGATGTAGTGTACCCTCGTGGTCTTGCATAAGACATGCGCCAATTCCCACAGATGACGCGTCGGTCCGCAGTGTAAAGGGTTTGCTCAAATCAGGCAAAAGAAGGATTGGTCGTCTGGAAAATAACTCCTTGATTTTTGATAATGCTTTCTCGCATTCTGCCGACCATACAACCCTGTTAGGCATCCCTTTACTAGTAAGAGAGGTTAAAGCATCAGAAATTGTAGAAAATTGAGGGATGAATTTGCGATAAAAATTGACAAGTCCCATCAGGCTTCTGACCTGCTTCTTAGTCCTAGGTGCCTGTAGTTCTAAAATTTTTGTAACCGTGCCAGTCTCGGGTTTTAATAGATTATTACCTACGATAAACCCCAAAAAACTCAACTCACTAAAACCGATACAAATCTTACTAGGGCGTGCCGTTAAACCATGCTTACGTAAACAACGCAACAGGGAAGACAACCCCGACATATGTTGTTCCCATGTTTCATGGAACAGGCAGATGTCATCGATGTACGTAATCACATCCGTACGATGACCTAGTAACTTTCTCATCATTCTGACGAAAGTTGCGGGTGCATTAACTAGCCCGAAACACATAAAATTAAACTGAAATAAACCCTTTGGGGTGGAAAATGCCGTCAAAGGTTTAGCCGATTCGACAAGAGGAACCTGCCAGTATCCCTGAGATAAATCCAGTTTACTAAAAAACCTGGCATGGGAAAGTTGCGTAAGGAGGTCCTCTTGGTTCGGTATTGGCTCAGCGTCAATCGCAGTGACACTATTTAATTTACGGAAGTCGATGCAGACACGCAAGGATCCATTTTTCTTTCGTACCACGACCATAGGGAAGGAGTAAGTAGACTCCGATGGAGAAATGATCCCCAACCGTAACATGTGATCTAGTTCTTTTTCAATCGCCGACTTGAAATGTAATGGCTGCGGACACGGCTTTACCCTGATCGGTTGGTCGTCCGTCAGGATGATATTGTGGCAGATCAAATCGGTACGTCCCGGCAAATCAGTGAGAACATCCTTAAACTCTCTAATGACCGATCGTGCCTCCGATTTTCTCTCCAAAAAGAAGTCCATGCTATCTACTTCCTCCCGAAAATTTGGTAATCGTAGCCTATAAGGGCGAGCTGGCTCCCTAGAAGTCGAACTAGGATTGCCAGCATCAAGCTCCAACTTTTTTATAGCAATTTCCATGTCCGCCTCAATCTTCATTTTTTCTAACTCCATCCGTCTTAGATCTGCCTCAATTTTTTTATTTTCTGTATCTGCTTGAATCTGTCTCAGTTCTCTATCTGCTTCAATCTGTTTCAGTACTTTATCTGCTTCAATCTGTCTCAGTTCCTTATCCCTATCTGCTTCAATTTGTTTCAGTTCTCTATCTGCTTCAATCTGTTTCAGTTCTTTATTTGCTTCAATCTGTTTCAGTTCTTTATCTGCTTCAATCTTCAATTTTTGTAGTTGACGCTCCTCATAGCGTTCTCGTCTGTCATCTTCTTGTTTTTTCTGTAACTCATACTCTTTGTGTTCGGCCTTTGCCCACTCAAGCAAAGAATCCCCCGACTTTCCTGTCTTCTCTCCAATTTCTATAAAATCCTTAAGGCTAGACATAGTATAGATCTATGTGCAATACAAATGCGGTGGCAAGCTAAGAAATAAGTAAAGGTATGAAGGTTCCCAATTCCTCAAATTGTACCCATACCACTACAAAATTAATAATAAATATATTGTTGCACACGACCAATATATATTTGCAGACGATGGGTACGATGTACCTGCAGTCACGAATACACCTAATTAAAAAAACAAGCCGGTGAAAATACAGTATGACAAGACAGTTCCAAATAAGGGATCCGATGAAAAGAATCCTTGCTTGTCTATACCCTATTAATGTCACGATACAATGACATAAATCTCAAGCTCACACAGTGGTAGCTTTAGACAAGGACATCTGCATAATGGCTAAAAAAAATGATGTCCGTCTCTTATTTCACCAATGGTTTTTTACAAATACATATCATATACAAAGGAAATCCAAAAATTCATATACTATGAACAGTACATACAATGATGAGACACGAACTCACTTGACAAACAAACACCAACAGTACGATAAGAAAGTGATGACAGATATGAGATAGAAACACATAAGTATATACAAACCGTACTGTTAACAAACGAGAACAAGGAGATTGTCAATATAACTTATGTACAAGATAGCAAGAAGAAAACAGGAGAATACGACAGCAAAACATGACGAAAAAGAATACTTGCAAAAATATGACACTATGCATACAAACAAGACAATCACCGCTAAAACACTGAAAATGTGCACGGTCAGTTATGCTGGACAGTCAACAGGGTCAACTCTCTGTGCCTGTACCCCACTGCAACACTGACAGTGTTACTGCCTAAAGAAATCAGTTCAACATAATCCCTTTCCCATAAGGAAAAAAAAAAAATCTGTTAAACACGCCACCAATACTACACTTAAAACCAATGCATTACAATAATAAGACAACAAAGACGGCACGAAAACCAGTAGTGGACGGTGAAGCGACGAGGTCTGTAGCAAGGCAATATCAAAAGGCAGAAAGAAGTCACACAAATAATTGAAATATGTAAAACAAATGAAATTGCAAATGAAAGTATCAGAGACAATGAAAAGAACAGATAATAAAATAGTAACAGAAAAGCATCATTGCAAATACCAGCATATGGAGAAATGAGCTAAACGAAAAAAAAAATTCAAATGGATGAGCAGAGTAGACCAGTAATTAAAAACATGACGATAAGGGAAACACATAAAATAAAATGACGTCAAAAAAGAAAGTAGAACAGCAAGAGAAAAGAAAACAAGAAATATAACTAAATTTATGACTGTCTTTCTGTAAACCGAATCCTCAAATTTCCAATCCCAGCTCCTCAATCGAATGATGATAATGAATCATGAGACAAAAGCACGAATAGTATCAACAAATGTTAGTGCTACAATCAGTTACGCTTAGTGCACTCTGCACTGTCCGGTTGCGGCAAAATGTTCTGAACAAATTCAAAACCAAGATCCACAATCGGTGTCAGTTATTCTCGTAGCTGAAGCCTTGAAACCACCAATGGATGTAGTAATAAGAAAATACATCAATGTTCAGTATTTCCCATTCCGTTCCGCTCTCAAAAATCCACACCAATGTAACTGGCCTTCTCATGTCTGTGTCCAAGAAAGGCTATACCAGCATAATAAATGATAACTGGTAAACTCAGCGACGTCCAGAAATTATCATTCGTTATCGAACCATAGCTGCAGGAAGAAACGACATAAAGTCCATCAGCAAGACGTCACGTCTTTTATCAGCTGCGTAACATAGACCATTGCATCAGAAAAGTGTCATGGTCGTATCCACCATTCACGTACAATTAATCAGTACGACTACAATGTTCTGTCTTATCCAACGCTATATATCAGCATCAGCATTCACGAATAATGCTGCTCGGCAAATCACGTATAGTTCCTCATCACGAACAGTTTCTCAGCACGACAATGATAGTCGGTAGTATTCATAAACGAGTTAAATTTTCATGCGGAGAAAAGGTCACTGCAGCAGCGTCGCGCAATAAGCATGCACAGGCAAGGCAACGTATTCACGGTAGAGGCGAGCTGTAAGATGTGTACTGGCAGGTACGCACGTGTAGTATCCACATAATTTGTTGTACCACAAATCTCAAAGTAGGCGACGTCTTCGTGCTCTCAGCAGGTAGGCCACCAATGGACAACCGATAATCCAGAAAATCAGCAGGCAACTGCAACGACCGACAAATTAAAACCTCTTCGCCTACGCCTGGAAGGAACTAAAACCTCATATTTTCCACCACAATTACGATAGACCCACAATTAGCTCTCCAAATCACTGACAATGGAACTAATCCAACAATAAGACGGCGTCGTCGTCGCCCCAGCCAGACAGGAACTCCTTAAACATTAGCTTCATAGTCTTCAAACTGCGCAATGAGTCCATGCACGAAATTGTAGCTTGTTTTCGCCGACAACAAACCCATTGCAAAATGTCCTCATCAGAAAAAAACAATTGCACATATAATAGGATGCAACCCAATCGCCAACAAAAGCCTCGACAACTGTAAACTTGCTATGAGGGAGCCCGTAATAAGGTCAATACTACAAATATCCCGGACGAGCCCCCAAAAATATGTCACAGTATAATATCTACACTTTCATGACATTGTCCTCTAAGCTCGTATCAAACTGCGAGAGGTCACACAATCAACATACTTATAAACGCCATTCACAAAGCGTACATGAAGGCGTGCTGACAATCTCCCTTTTTAATAATAACAATGAAACACGTAGGAATTCAATAATAATAGCAATACATTGTCAGCAATAACCATATGACTGGATCAACAAGTCCTACTACCACTAGACTATACAACAATGCTGTACAAAAGCCAGCAACCATAAAGAGAGCACGATTAATATGCAATGCGGCTTCTAAAGCCGGCCAACTGACATCTTTCTCTGTCAGGCTTCCTGTTCACTCCATTCCATTGCACCCCTTTGCACCATTTTCTTTGAAAGCTGATGTGCGCACCAAAATATATGTTTATTCCACCAAAGTCCATGTGCGCAACAAAAGATATTATGTGACAACCAGTATACAGCTCTCTCATCTTATTTTGAAAGCCACAATGATGTTGAAAAGCCTGGCAGAGTCCAAAACATCCATAAACTTTTAAAAGCACCACTAACCCAGCTGACCCTTCGTTTTCTGAGTTTCATTCTGCCACTGTTAAATGAGTTTAATAAACTCTTTCAAACAGATGAGTCGCAGATTGGTGGCATGATGGAGGAGATGGACAGATTGCTTAGAAAATTTTTAGTTAAATTTGTGGAGATGAAGTATGTTAAACAGGTTGTTGACTTGAGGCATATCAAATTTAGTGATCGTGGGGTGCAGCATGATGACAGCATACTGGCAATTGGCCTCTCGAACAGAGCATTTATCGAAGAAATGGAGCTTGATAGTGGAGTAAAGAGTTCATTTTTTGAGGATGTCAGAAATTTTTACACATCAGTGGTTAAAAAAATTACTGATAAATTTCCCTTTGACAACCAGGTTCTAAAGGACTTAAAAGTGCTAGATCCAAGCACTAAAGATAATCTCAGGTATCCAAACATCTGCACATTGGCAGATGCTTTTGCCCAAGATCTTGATCAGGAAGCACTGAAAGATGAGTTCGATGACTACTGTATGTTGTCTGATGTGTGTGTGCCTCTACTAACAGATAGTGGTCAGAAAAAGAGCTTCTGTAGCTATTGGCTGGAAGTTGTTGACCAGAAAACTAGTACTGGTGCCATCCGCTTCCCTAATTTGAAAGTCATCATTCAGCGACTGCTGATACTCCCTCACAGCAATGCTGACTGCGAAAGATCATTTTCAATGATGAATAAAATCCACACAGACTGCAGGAGGTCCATGAATGCGGACACACTCACTTCTATTTTACAGTGTAAGATTAACATTGATACATGCTGTGCAGACTTTAAGCCCACAAATGCAATTCTGCAAAGTGCTAAAAGTGCATGTGTTGATTATAATACAAAACACTGTACATCGAAAGAACAGTGTACATCATGATCACTTAGTTTTTTATATGTAAAGAACAGTTTGAGGCTATTAGCATGTTTTATATCACAATAATTCAAATGCTAATAGATTTGTATATGTCATTTCTCATTTAAAAACTGTATTGCGTATAATTTATTAATATATTTTTTGCGTAAGGATTTTTGGGTGTTTGTAAGGATTTTTTTGGTCCGGCGTACAGATTTTTGTCTCAGAAGGTTGACAGGTATGAATACATATAATGAAAGAGTAATGGGGAAATGCGGCAGCGGAACAGCAAACGAAAATGGGGATAAATTAATAAGTTTCTGTAGTATTAACAACCTGGTCATTGGAGGAACACTTTTCCCACATAAAGAAATTCACAAATTAACATGGGAATCACCAAATGGTCGGGACAGAAACCAGATAGACCACATCATGATTAACGGTAGATGGAGACATGCATTACAAGATGTGAAGGTAAGAAGAGGTGCAGATGTGGGAAGTGATCACCATTTAGTAGTAGCAAAACTGAAAGTGAAACTAAGAAGGGCTGGACCAATTGTAACTACACAGAAAAGGTTTGACATCAGCAAATTGAAGGACCCCCTTACCAGAAAAGCTTTTGCAGCTGACATAAAGAAACGATATCAATTTGCCAAAAGTCAGGAAAAGACATTGACTGATGATATAGACCAGAAATTCAGCACCATTTCAACAATATATAAGGAAAGCAGCAAATCATGCTTGGGATTCCAGGAAAGGAAGAAGCAAGACTGGATAACACCAGAAACATTAAACACCATAACACTGAGAAAGGAAATGAAAAGAAAGAAAACAGAAGCGAAGTCCCCCAGGTTAAAGCAACTATATAGCGAACAGTACAGTCAGCTGGACAAGGAAGTTAAACGCCAAACCCGAGCCAACAAAAGGAATTTCCTAGATGATCTTGCAAGACAGGCAGAAGAGGCAGCACTGAGAAATGAACAAAGCACAGTATACAAAATAACTAAATTCATCAGCGGAAAACGAGGTGCAAACAATATTACATTAGTAAGAGATAAGCAAGGATTACATTAGTAAGAGATAAGCAAGGATATCTCATCACGACAGCAGAGGGACAAGAAACAAGATGGGCAGAGCACTTCAGAGAAACTCTGAACAGGGAACCACCAGAGACACAATTGAATGTTCCTGAGGCTGAAAACGATCTAGATGTTAATACAGACATTCCACGAAAAGAAGAAATCATCACAGCAATCAAAGGGTTAAAGAACGGAAAAGCTCCTGGCCATGATAACTTAAATGCAGAGCTATTTAAGACAGACCCTGAGCTAGCAGCAGAACTATTAGAACCACTATTTGCACAAGTGTGGAAAATGGGGACAACACCGTCAGAGTGGAACAAAGGAATAATTGTCAAATTGCCCAAGAAGGGAGATCTTGCAGACTGCAATAATTGGAGAGGAATCACTCTTCTCTCAGTTCCCAGCAAAATACTAGGCAGGATAATTATACAGAGAATTTCAAAAGCAGTAGACCGCAAACTGAGGAAGAAACAAGCAGGATTTAGAAAGAACAGAAGATGTGTAGATCATATATTCACTCTCAGGAACATTATAGAGCAGTGCTCAGAATGGCAAAGACAGCTGTACATTAACTTCGTTGATTTTGAAAAGGCTTTTGACAGCATACATAGGGACAGTTTATGGAAAATACTGAGGGCTTATGGAATTCCAAGCTGCATAGTGTCAATCATAAAAAGCTTCTATGCCAACTTTACATGTAGTGTTGGGCAGAGCAACCTAACCTTTGAGGTGAAGACAGGAGTACGACAGGGATGCCCCTTATCAAACCTTATTTTTAACAGTCATAGACTGGATGATGTGCCAGACAACAGAGGGCAGTCCAAGAGGAATAAGATGGACTACATTTTCTACATTGGAAGATCTGGAATATGCAGATGACATTGCACTACTAGCACATTCACATCAACACATCCAGGAAAAAACAGATAGACTTAATAAGTTTAGCCAGCAGGTGGGCTTGAACATCAATTTAAAGAAGTCAGAGGTCATGACGCTCAATGTGAGCAACCCTAAGCCCATATCAGTAAGGAATCAGCAACTGGTACAGACAGACACCTTCACATACCTAGGATGCATAGTAACACCAGACGGTGGGGCAGGCAAAGACATCAACATCAGAATGAAGAAGGCAAGAACAGCCTTTTTTAGCCTAAACAACATCTGGAAGTCCTCTCAATACAGCACAAGCACAAAATTAAGATTATATCAGAGCTGTGTGCTTTCTGTGCTTCTCTATGGTGCAGAATGCTGGAGAGTTACAGAGAAGAAAATGTCGAAATTGTCCTCTTTTCACACAACATGCTTAAGAAAAATTCACCGAATCTTTTGGCCGAATACCATCACCAACCAAGATCTGCTTACTCGGAGCAAGCAAGAGGACATGCACACCATCATAGCTGGCAGACGCTGGAGCTGGGTTGGCCATGCCCTCAGAAGAGACCCCAATGCAATCACAAGAACAGCTATGCTTTGGACCCTTGAAGGAAAACGAAAGAGAGGCCGACCAAAAACATCCTGGCGGAGGACTGTGGAGGCTGAGATGCAAAGAATGAACCAGAGTTGGGGCACTGTACGAAGGATGGCCGCCGACCGAGCAAAGTGGAATCAATTTGTTGTTGCCCTACAAGACGCCACTAAGAGTGATGGCCACTGACTGCTTTGACGGTTGGCGGCTAAGGATCAAAGAAGAAGAAGATTCATATCAATTAATTATATGAAGCAATTCATAAGATTCTCCAGTCAATTTCACACATTTAAATGTATAACTTATGTACCTACTGAACTTATGTATTTGTCCACTGTCTGTTTTTAAAACTTCACCTGCCTGAAAAAATTGCATCCATTTTGGTGCCTTGGTAAAACCCCAAAACAGCCTGGGAGAGAATGAGTTAAGAGCAAGAAAGACAAATCACCACCTCTGAAATATCTTATAAAAGCACTTAATAAAATATGAAAAGTTATAGAGAGAAATGAAGAGGTAGGGCCATCCTTGAAAACAGCACTGGTGAAGGGATATTTTGAAAAACAAAGAATGAGTTGGTTTTGACACCTGTTAATGATGAATTCCACTCAGCCAGCAGCATAAACAACATAAACATGTAATCTCCAGTGGGAAGAGAGCAGATAAAGAGAATGACCCTAACAAAAACCATCAACCCCACACCCATGTAACTTCCCTGTGTAAGCATTTGATAAAAGGAGAATTGTGTTTTGAGGGAGTTTTGTGGCCTGGGTTTTAATGTTCTTATGATATGTTTCAGGTTCTGCATTCATATGTTGAAAAGAATATTAGTCAGTAACCTTATATTCAATTTCATTATTCACACTTTCATACAATGATATACAACTGCTTATGTGGTTATGAAATAGTCTCTTTTGTTGACCTCATACTTGTTCTATCAGGAGCATAAATTTAATTAATATTATGATGTTACTCTGTCCACTTGGAGGACAACATTAGACAATCTTTGAAGGACCGAGGACTGGAATGGAACCAGGCCAGGAAGAAGACAGCTGATAGAATAGTCTGGCGCTCTCTCTTCCAAACCTCTACACCTCACGGTAGAAGGGGAACGACTAAGTAAGTAAGTATGTTACTCTCAGTGCCAGGAAAAAAATATTAAACAGATTCATCCTTGAGAGATTAAAAGAGGCCATAAAAAGAAAATTGAGAGGAGAAGAACATGCAGGTTTTGGCAAAGCAGATACTGTACAGGCCAAAAAGATAGACTTTGCATAACAGTTGAGTGAAGATTGGAAGGGAACTCACCACTTTACGTTGGATTTGTGGACTGTGAAAAGACAGTGACGTCAACCAGCAGAAATTAAATTCAGTGAACTGAATAGCTAGACAGTCAAAAATTTTGCAGATGACCTGACCCTTTTGTTCAGTGACTGTAACCAGATTCAAGTTATTAATATTGTTGATCAGAATCAACTTCATTGTACTCTGGGCAAACCCATAGCAAATGTCCCTCAGCAAATGCCGAAGGGTATGAATGCTAATTCACCCGTGTGTTACCGGGGCCCGAAAGGGGAGCAAAGAATAGTAACACTGTCCCCTGCCAAACATGTCGTAGAAAGCGACTAAGGAGGGTTGGGCATGGGGCCGGTTACCCCATCCTGTAAAAAATTTAAACCACAAAAAACTTCAACAAATATGGACAAGTCAAATAAAGAAAATAAAACACAGCCATCCAAGACAGGGGAAGGTCCTCTCGCGGGGAGGCGTATGATGCAACACAGAGAAAGCCGAAAGGAGTCTGTGTTGCTGACTAACCTTCTTTCTTCTAGGAGAACTTCCAGATTTGGCACCTGGAATGTTCGGACATTAAACGAACAAGGGAAAGTGGCGCAAGTGGCAGCAGAAATGAGGGAATACAAAATCGAGGTTTTGGGAATGTGTGAAACAAAGTGGAAGGGGGTAGACAGGAAGAAACTCATCACAGGTGAATTGGTGCTGTCCTCAGGACATGAAGACGAAAGTTCATACCACAGTGAAGGGGTAGCTCTTATGTTATCTAAAGAAGCACAGAAAGCACTCATTGAATGGGAAGCTGTTGGACCCAGAATAATAACAGCTACTTTCAAAACAGCTAAAAAGAAAATTCATGTAAATGTCATCCAATGTTATGCACCAACTAATGACAAAGAAGAGTCTGTGAAAGAAGCATTTTATACTAAACTACAGGAAATTATGGATAAAGTAAAAAGAAGAGACATCACAATTTTGATGGGTGACATGAATGCAAAGATAGGTACAGTCAACACCGGATTTGAAGAAGTCATGGGAAAACATGGGCTAGGAGTAATGAATGAAAATGGAGAACTATTCGCAAACTTCTGTGCTTCAAATCAACTGGCTATAGGAGGAAGCATGTTTCCACATAAGAGAATACACAAGGCAACACGGATATCACCAGATCATAGAACAGAAAATCAGATTGATCATATATGCATAAACAAGAAGTTTAGATCATCATTGCAGGATGTAAAGGTATACAGAGGAGCAGATGTGGCATCAGATCACCATCTTCTGATAGCCAAAATAAAAATGAAACTCAAGAGATATGCAACAATGCAAAATTATAGACAACAGTATAATGTAGGACAGCTAAGAAATCAAGAAACAAGAGACAAATTTGCGGTCACAGTATCCAACAAATTCCAAGTGCTCCAACAGCTGGAAGATGTAGAGAATACAGAAGACTATTGGCAGCAGGTCAAAACTGTATGGAAGGAGACATGTGAAGAAATACTGGGGAAAAGGGAAAGACAACAAAAAGCATGGATAACAACAGAAACCATCAATAAGATAAAAGACAGAAAAAACAAGAAAGCAGAGTTAAACACAAGCAAAACCAGAAGTTCCAAAGCCAAGGCTCAAGAAGTGTACACAGAAGCAAACAAAGAAGTAAAAAGAAGTATCAAAAGAGACAAGAGGAAGTATATTGAGGAGTTGGCAAGAGAGGCAGAAGATGCTGCAGCCAAAGGAAATATGAGAGAACTGTATAGCAGCACAAAGAAGCTAACAGGGAAATACAAGCAAACAAGTTGCCTCATAAAAGACAAGAATGGGAAACTGCTCAGCAATATACAAGAGCAAATGAAGAGGTGGACAGAATATTTTGGGGACCTTCTCAATAGACCAGCTCCACAAAACCCGCCGGACATCCAGCCAGCAGAAGAAGAGCTACAAATTAACGGTGAAAGACCAACGAAGGAAGAAATAAAGAAAGCCATAAAGCTTCTAAGAGATGGAAAAGCGTCTGGACCTGATGGCATTCCAGCAGAGGCCATCAAAGCAGATATCGACACGGCTACAGAGATGTTATATAAATTACTTGGTAAAGTCTGGGAAAAGGAAGAGATACCAGCAGAATGGAAGGAAGGATATCTGGTTAAGTTGCCTAAGAAGGGAAATTTACAAGAGTGCACAAATTATAGAGGAATAATGTTACTATCAGTGCCAGGAAAAGTATTAAACAGGATTATCCTTGAGAGATTAAAAGAGTCCATAGACAAGAAACTGAGAGATGAACAAGCAGGTTTTCGACAAAACAGATCATGTACAGACCAGATAGCCACTTTGAGAATAATAGTTGAACAAAGTCTGGAATGGAATTCACCACTATACATCGGATTTGTGGACTAC
Organism: Oreohelix idahoensis; assembly: GCA_024509875.1. Lineage (NCBI taxonomy): Eukaryota > Metazoa > Mollusca > Gastropoda > Stylommatophora > Oreohelicidae > Oreohelix > Oreohelix idahoensis. The sequence continues at coordinate 625,892 of JAMPIV010004653.1, forward strand.
GAAAAGGCATTTGACAGTGTAGACAGAGAATCACTTTGGAAATTGTTGAGGCATTATGGAGTTCCCCTGAAGATCATTAATTTAATAAAGAAAACATATGAAGACATGACATGCAGAGTTCTTCACGAAGGACAGCTTACAGAACCGTTTGGGATAAGAACAGGAGTGCGACAGGGATGCCTCTTGTCTCCATTTCTTTTCTTGCTGGCAATAGATTGGGTTATGAGATCATCGACAACACACAACAGAAATGGAATCCAGTGGACTCTGACTAAGCAGTTGGATGATCTGGATTTTGCTGATGACTTGGCTCTTCTGTCCCATAGCCGTAATCAGATGCAGGACAAATTGAAAACACTTGATGAGAGGTCACAGCAATTGGGTCTGAAAATACACAGGGAAAAGACAAAAATAATGCGAATAAATGCAGGTAATGATAACAGGGTTGAACTTGAAGAAACACCAATACAAGATGTAGAATCATACACATATCTTGGCAGTAATATAGACAAAGTTGGAGGGACAGACAGCGATATCAAAATAAGAATACAAAAGGCAAGAGGAGCTTTCATTGCATTGGGAAATATATGGAGATCAAGAGAAATAGGATCCAACACGAAAATAAGAATCTTCAACTCAAATGTGAAGTCAGTCCTATTGTATGGCTCAGAGACATGGAGAACAACAAAGACAACAACCAAAAAGCTACAGACTTTCATAAATGGGTGCTTGCGTAGAATAGAGGGATTAAAATGGTATGACAAGGTTACCAACGTGGAACTGATGACAAGAACTAGACAAGTGCCAGTGGAACAAGAAATGAGAAGAAGACGATGGCGATGGATAGGACACACACTGAGAAAACCTGTTGATAGCATTACAAGGCAGTCCTTGTTCTGGAACCCCCAGGGCAAGAGAGGCAGAGGAAGACCAAGAAGTACATGGAGAAGAGAGTTGGAAACAGAGGTGAAAATGATGAGGAGAACATGGAAAGAACTTGAGATGATGGCACGTGACAGGAGGACTTGGCATGTGTTTGTTGAAGGCCTATGCTCCTGTGGGAGTGGAGGGTTATGAATGATGAATGAATGAATGCTAATTGCTCATGATGTGTGCTGGTTGTATACATGCTGGATGCATCCTTTCATACGTCCATCCCTGTTGGTCTTATGTTTGATGCCAAATTCCAACAATCTTAGCCTTGATGATTCATTGATAGCAGTGTCAATCTCTAATAGGTGATCATTAATTGCCCTCAGTATGTCTCCCTTATCAATATCCAAGGAACCTTTTGTGATGGGGCCGAAAAGGAGACGCCCGCCCCCTACCTGTTTTTGGGCAGATTTATCGCCCATGTATTTTAGAAGTGCGCGAAGCATGCTGAGATGTGAATTCTTCAAGATTGATGAAGTAGAAGATATGTTATTAGGCCACAATAATGCCTTTAAATTAAGTTGTGGTGTAGAATTGTGTTATATTAAATAGCTGTAGGTTTTATTTGTGTTTTCGCTATTCCTAAGCGATAATCGCGTGTGATATTTAAGTAGCCAAGATTAATACGCCCAGCGCGCAGATAAGTGAGTGATTAGCCTAGTGCCTATAAAAAGAAATAGCGATCGGCAAAAGGCCGATTTGAAGATTCAGCCCACACGAGAGAGCAAACGATGAAGCGCACTGTGTACCCACACAGAAGAACACAAAGACATGACATGTGAGTTAATTTAAATTAGAATTAGTTTTATATAATTCTGATATTGTATTCAGCACGAGTCTGTTTTAATGTTTAGTGATATAGATAGATGTGCTTCCAAAGGAAATGTCTTTTTAGGACATTATGATTTAGTCTTGAAATATAATTGAGTGGAAATAATGTGTGAATATATTTCACTAGTGTTAAGACCAAATCACATATGTAAGAGTTTAGTATCAAGTATTTCAGTCATCAGACCGGGCAAATTTAGTAGGAGAGTGTTTTATACATGAAACTGGACAGAAATGTTATCAGAAACTGCAATTTAGATAATATTAACTAGTTGGGAAGATGGCAACAGGGAGAGCCACGTGGTGATTGTATAAAAGCGGCGCGAGGGGTCTGCGGTAACACTCTTAGTTATCACTTAATGTTACGCAGTTTTATATTGTGTGAATTGAGACGGGGGTGGGAAGCAGATAAAGATAATGTTCCCCAGTAAAGGAAAGAGAGAGTTTTCTTGGTAAATGTTACGCCATGTGGCACATTGTGTATTTAGTCCCAGTTTGGCTTAAGTCGAGAATAATTATATTGTATTCTTTATGTAAGAGTAATTTAGTGTATTTCACGTTTATTGATAATTCTACTGTATATTTAATGGGTTACTGTGAGGTGAGAATATGTATTTAGATTTCTGGAGAGCGCGAGGCCACTCCTTTGTTGAGACATGTGTTTCTCTGGTTGCTCCCGGCGGAGCATGGAAACACCAATGTGGCTGGTGTCTATCGCAAGCCGACAAGAAGCATTTTTATGCTATGGCAGTGATTTGTTTCGGTAACGATGTGTTTCGTGTGATGAGATTCTCAGTCGCACCAGTCGTCACATACGACATGCTTCAGAATGCAGTAACGAATATTGAGATAGACCAGTTGTGAGGTGGTGGTTTATTCTCGTAATTGAGAGTATTTGTTGTACATGTAGTTGAAGAATATTATTTTATGTCCATTTTATGATTATTTAATTATGGTTATGTGAGGAATGGTTGTGAGAGCACGTGGGCTCACTTCAAGATATATATTTCTCTTCTCCGCTCCTGAGGGAGCATGGGGCCAACAGTGTGGTTTGCCTTCATATTAAGCATTCAGATGCTCGGGCAGTAGTGGTTTTGGTAGCAATCTGTGTTACATGGTGAGGTTGCCAGCCTCATGCACAACACCTTACTAGTCTCATTGGACGACATGCATGAGTGTGTGTGTGTGTGATAGCTGAGTGTGTGCTCTTGTAGTAGTGGTTTCGGTAGCAACCTGTGTTACATGGTGAGATTGCCAGCCCCACGCACAACACCTTACTAGTCGCATTGGATGACACACATGAGTGTTTGTGTGTGTGTGATAGTTGAGTGTGTCAGGTGGCGGCGTAGGACAGTTTGACAGGTGAGAGCGTGGTGTTTCTCATTCAGTATTATATTATGATTTTAACTATTCTGTGCTTTGTTTGCTTCTTCAGATTAGCATCGGGCACTGTTGGGTGTTTTGTTTTGTTGGGTTTTGTGATGTTCGCTAGTTTATTTGTTTAATGTTTGCTTTGTCACTGAATGGGCTGTAAAAATAAATATAGCCCCTGCCTCTAGAATCAAGAGTTTTATTGTTGTTCGGGTCGGTGCGAGTGTGACAAGAGAGTGATATCACAATCACAACATAATCATCATCATCATCTCGCCCACCCTATCACACTTTTATGGGTGTTCTTGAAGCTAGTCTGTCAGCACTTTCATTGCCGCATACCTCTGCATGACCAGGACTGTAGATCCACACCAGTTTCTAAAGATTTGAGGCTTCTACTGAGGTTTTTCTTTCATACCGGAGCCATCTTCTTCTTCTTCTTGCGATCGCATCTTTGATGATTACACCGTCAGACGAGTTCTCATGATGAATTTGACTGTTGTTTGAAGTTCCTCTTTAACTCCATATAGCTTTGAGTTTAGTGTTGAGTCATTGGGCCAGTATATCTTTCTTAACTGGTCATACAGAGGACAGTCCTGTAGAACATGCTCAGCAGTTTGTTCGTTTAATCCACATGTGCACAGTGGTGAAGCAGACAATCGTAGCTTGTGCATGTGTTTATTCAGTTTGTTATGCCCTGTCCTGAGTCGAAAAATAGTTATCTGTCCCTGCCGGTCGAGAGTGTGATAGTCGTCTTTGGGCTGGTTCTGTTCTCTTCTGATAGTCTGGATAGCTCTCTTTTTCTCAAAGTATGTGACTTCATTATCTTCTTGTTCACATTCTCCTCCCTTTTTTGCAAGTTTATCTGCCTTTTCATTTCCGGGTACACCACAATGAGATGGTACCCACTGAAGTATGGTTCTCTTTTTGGCAGCTACCTTGTTTAGTTCATTTCTCAGATGTGGGAGTTTACCACCCTTGAGAGCTTGCAGGACAGACAGTGCATCTGTGAGGATGACTACCTGGTGGCAGTCAGAGTTGGTGTTATAAATCATATTTGCAGCTTGCTCTAGAGCTTGAACCTCAGCTGTATAGTTGGAACAGAATTTACCAGTGGGAATGTGCCTAGTCTCATAGTGGTTGTCAGGATATGAGATAAAGATACCGGCACCTCCATTCCTAACAGCATTAGTTGCTGATCCATCTGTATAGGCATGTATCCATGATTGATCGGGATAGCTTTCTTGGATCATACTCAATGTAGCAGTTCGTTTTTGCAGATCATTATACTCACATCCACTTGTGAGACCACTGACTGATGTATTAATTTGGAGGGCACTGCTGGCCTGCTCCCATGGTACAGGGTATAGGGTGGGCTTCAGTGGTGTTGTCTTCATGGATAGGTCTTCTTGATGCTGTCTTATAAGTCTTTTTTCCCCGATGCACAAAGCTGCTACGCTTTAGACGTCCCAATGCCAGATCATCTAGTCTTGCCTTCATTGGGTGCATTGGCATACTGTTGTACTTTTCCATCTGGATCATGGTTTTTGTGTCTCTTCTATGGGACAATGTCTGTAATCCAGCAACCTTCTGCATCTCTGTTATTGGTGTATTTTTCATGGCTCCTGTAATGAGCCTGAGAGCTTGATTTTGCACCTTGTCCAAAGACTGCAGATGTGAGTTAGCAGCTGATGACCATGCTGCTGAGCTAAACTCTAAGTGTGGTCTTATTACTCCATTATAAATCTTCTTTAGATTTCGTTCATTTGCTCCCCAGTTGGTACCTGCTAATTTTCTGAGTATGCCTAGTCGTCTTCGGGCCTTTCCTTCTGCATTTTCAATATGCTTATTCCATGTAAGCCTTTGGTCAAATGTCACCCCAAGATAGGTGGGGTAGCTTTCTTCCTTGATCACGGTTGTCCCTAGGTGTATGTTAGCTGATTTGTCCTTGGGGGCGAGGGAGAACAGTGTTGTGGAGGTTTTGTCTGTGTTTATTGTGATAAGCCATTTCTCTGCCCATGACACTAGCATGTCTGCTGCCCGCTGCATTCTATAATTTGCTGTGGTGACATTTTCATCAGCGCACCAGAGTACTAGGTCATCTGCATATAAGGCAGCTTTCACTCCTGCAGGGAGATCTTTCACCAGGTCATTGATGTAAACAAGGAAGAGTGTTGGGGAAATTACTCCTCCTTGAGGTACCCCCTGATGGAGCAACACTTTTCTGCTCTGCAGACCGTCAAGAGTGACTCTAGTTCTCCTGTTATGCAAGTATGACTGGATCCATTTCATCATGTTGCCTTGGATTCCACTTCTCCTAAGTTTTGCAATGAGGCCATCTTTCCACACCTTGTCAAAGGCCTGCTTGAAGTCGACCCAGATCGTTAGGACCTTTTTCTTCTCCTGGAAGGCATCTTCTATTGCTTGAGACAAGTAAGTAACTTGGTCTTCTATACTGTAGCATTCTCTAAATCCAGCTTGTTCCGGCACCAGGATCTGCTCAGACTCTAAATACCATTTCAATCTGTGGTTGACTATTCGCTCCATAGTCTTCCCAACACAGCTTGTGAGACTGATTGGCCGGTAACTTGCAGCCTCGGTCTTACATTTCCCTTTTTTTAGTATGGGTATTGTGATGGCTTCTCTCCATACTTGGGGTACCGTTCCTTTCAACCAGCTGTGGTTGAATATCTCAAGCAGTTTTGTCTTTGCTGCTGAGCTCAGATTTACTAGCATTTCGTTGCTGATTTTGTCTGGGCCGGGTGACTTTTGAAACTTAAGCTTGGAAATAGCCTTCTGTAGTTCTCCTAGTGTGATGGGTTCCCTCATTGGGGCAGGAGTATCTGTCTGTCCCATGGTTGCCAGTATTTCTTTTCTTATCTCTCTCTGATGGTCTATGTTAATGGGTAAGTTGCTTTCTGAACTGTATCTTCTAGCAAACAAGTCTGCAGCTTGTTTTCCTCTGAAAAGTTTGCCACCTTCATCCAATGTGATAGTCTGCCTTGGTGAGGAACGCTCTTCATTTAGAGACTTGACTAATCTCCAAAGTTTCCTGCCGTCTTTCTCAAGGTTCAGCGATGCCGTTTTAGTTCTCCAGCTTTTCCGTTTTTCTTCTAGCTTTGTTCTCTGAAACTCTGCTACAGCCTTTTTCCATTTGTTGTGAGTTTCAAGTGAAGGCTGAGACTCTGCGTCCTTTCTAGCCCTGTCCATAGCTTCCTGACGTTCTTGGAGTGTGCTGGACCAGTATGGTATGTAGTTACGCCGGCATCCTTTGGGAATGGTTTCTTTTGCAGCTTGTAGTATGCATCTGTTGAAGTCTTTTACCACTTCATTAATGTCTCTGTTCTGTACCTTGAGGGTAGACAGCAGCGTGTTCACCTGATGCCTGAATAAACCCCAGTTGGCTTTTTTGTAGTTCCATCTTGTAATGGCTGGGCCTGTACTGAGAGTTGCACTCTGGACAGTAAGAAAGATTGGGCGATGGTCGCTTCCCCCTAGTTGGTCTCCTACTTCTCTACTAATAGATCCAGCTATATCTGGTGTGGAGAAGGCAAGATCTGGTGTTGAAGTTGTGTGCCATCCTCTGGAGTAGAAGGTAGGAGTATCTGTGGCATTATTGACTAGGATTAGGGAGTGATCATCTTGCCAAGTTTCAACCTCTTCACCTCTGTGATCCAGATGGTTATAGCCCCAGCTCTGGGAGTGGCTATTAAAGTCTCCAACTGCTATAAAGTTGGTGGCTGGTACCTGTATAGAGCTGAGACTCAGGGGTTTGTTGTTCGGACAGTAATAGTTCAGGAGTTCTATTTCCATCTTGTCTACCTTTATCTGCAACAGCTGATATTCTGCTCCATCCATGAAGGTTTTCCTTTCGTGTGCAGGAATGTTATTCCTTACAAGAGTAAGTACTCCTCCTTTTCGTCTATCTTTTCTGTCGGATCTGAAGCATTGATATCCCCTTATTTTAAAGGTTTGATCTGCTTTCAAGTGAGTCTCTTGGATACAGCAAACACTGACTTGCTTCTCATACAAGATGTTTTCCAGCTCTGTCTTTTTGCTGTATCCAGCCTGCTTGCTGTTCACTCCCTCTGCATTCCAGTGCATCATGACAAGTGGCACTCTGGGTTTCTCTTTTTCTGTTTTGTTTTGGTCAGTAGTTCTCCTCCGCCGTCTGCTGACTCCACAAGACGGTCTAGAGGGTCCTCCAGTAGCTGAGGGTGGGCTCTGTCGAGGCTCAGAGCCCGGCACTGCACCTGCCTGGTGGAGCTCCACAGGGCGAGCACCAGTACGAGATTTATTTGACGGTGTACTCTCCATAGAAAAAAAAAAGCGAGTTGCGTGATACTGTGGTTTCCGGTGCGCCTTCTGGCCCAGTATCTACGACTTTAGCACCTGTTCAACGGGAGAGTGGGCTCATCCCTAATCTGTTTATGTTCCCAGTAGTAGACTATTCGCAAGCAGCCTGGGGGTGTCACTGCTCTGCGCGGACCTTGTTTACCGAGGCGGCGTCCGAGCTCGTATGGTGAAAATATGGTTGCATTATCTTCAAAAATAGACCTGTCTTTCCCGTGGCTTTTCTGCCATCCTGCAACTTTGAGTTAGGGAGTTCTGAGCTCCAGTCTCTTTCCCAAGCATTTTATCCTGGCCTGGCACGCATACAGAGGACCCCACTTCTGGTTCTAAGTTAGCAGTTGGGGATAGATGGGGTGGCACACTGTGCATTCCCCGTCATCCAGGGGGCTCTCCATCTATGCAGAGCTTGCACAATGCTGTGCTCTGGTTCTGGGCTCTCCCAAGGAATCCTCACGTCCTGCACAGAGCCACTTCCAGATACCTACCACCTGCCATCCCCCCACTGTAGAATCTCCTGCATGCGGCCATCCAGTCAAAAGCCAGTATTAAGTCTGGTGCCCATGTGATCCCCCCAAGCCTAGTGTGAAATGCTGGTTCTCAACATGCTGCAACACAGGGGGGATTGTGATGCTCAGCCATATCTCTCAACTCTGCACCGATAAGTGACATCGGGGACTTAACTGTGCCTCAGTACTGGGAGGCTCCGTTTCCGGGTACACCACACACAGCCAATTGAGGAACGGTCGTCGTGGGCGTGTCTTTTGTAGGGAAGTTGTGGAGTCTTTCTGTCCATGTTCTTGCACATCCTAACACTGCCCGCAAGACATCGGAGGTTTGGAGAGTGGCCTTCTCTGCGTAGCCATCCACTTAAGACCTTTTGAAGCGTGGATTGTGAGTCTGATACATTTACTGCCCTTGTTAATGAAGTTTCAGACATCCACCTTAAGGCTGCAGTAGCTGCCTCTACCTCCATTCTCATGATGGAGGTTGTTATCGTGTAAGCCCCACTATGTTCAGTGACAATTCTGCCCTTTACCCTAGCAGAGAAGCCCCACCCTGATTTCTCACCACAGATTACAGACCCATCAGTGTACACAATGGCATCATCATCCCCATATTGATTATTTCTCAGCTGATCAATTTCCAGCTCTGCCCTCCCATTGGTCCAAGTTCTGCACAGTCTGCCAAGGCTGATGATGACTTGCTGGTAGTTCGTTCAGTTCTGACCTGATCTGACTTACTCCACTTTTCCCTCTTGAATATATTTTAAACTGTGGTCACCTGTCTAATAGTTGCCTCTGCCTGTGCCAGCCATGACATCCCCCTCTTTACTCTTGCTCCTTTGATGTCAGCTATGTTCCTATGCAGGGGATGCCTTTTGTCTGTGGTTATATAACATATAAGCTTCTACGTGGGACATCACATATCTGGATCTAATTGACAGAAATCCAAGCATGTGCCGCTTCATCACAATGGGGGTATCTCCCTTAATTTTAAATGCGTTCCAGTAATTCACATTGTGATATTGACAATGTGAGTATTCCCAGACCATACCTGATGACTGACATGACTAGCTGATGATACATGAGAAACAGTAGTCTCTGCTCCAGGTGTGCTGCGGTCATTGTTTTTAAGGCTGCCAGACCTCTGTTGCACTTCTGTAACCAGAGAACTTCAGCTAATGGCAAACCAGATGCAAGACAAAATATGAATACCTGATGGGAGATCACAGCAAGGGGTCTTCTTCTTTTTCTTCTTCTTTGTACACTCTCAAACGTCAACTTGAATATTTTCAAAGAAAGCAGTGGTAAGCTTGACGCTGTTTGTATCTCCATAGAGTTTTTCCAGGAATGGTACTGGTGACGGCCGCATGTGCTTTCTCTGTTGCTCATATGTTGGGCATCTTTGAAGTAGATATTCAGTAGTCATTTTATTGGGGCAACATTTACACTCATCAGTAGTACTTATCATTAGCTTATTGAATAGATGATATCCCAATCTGTTGTGGCTGATGCACAGTTTGAAGATTACCAGCAGCAAGGTGTCTGAAAATATATAGGGAGAAAAGCCAAAGGTTATGAGAAAAACTGCAGCAGATGATAGCCAGTTGGCACTTGGAGAAACATGCTTTCAAGATGTGGACAAATGTATATATCATGGTAGCAGTATAGACAGTGTCTGAGGAAAACATAGTGATATCAAAATAAGAATACAAAAGGCGAGAGGGATTTTCAAAGCATTGAAAAATATATTAAAACCATCAAATTCAACACAAAAATTAGAGTCTTGCTATGAAACATGGAGAATGACAAAAACAACAACCATGAAACTACATTCATAAATGGTTGCTTTCACAGAATAGAAGATTTGAAATTTTATGACAAGATTAACAGTGTGGGACTAATGGAAAGAACCAGTAGAACAAGAAGTCCGGAGAAAATTCTGGCTTTGGATAGAACACGAAGTGAGGAAACCAGATGATAACATTACAATGCAGTTCTTGGTCGGAAAAACCAAGGCTTGCAAGGAATAAAGAAGAGATGGAAAGATTTTAATTGGATGGTTTGGCTGAAGGGTAATGATGATGTGAGTGCCAAGTTAAATTAGTTACAACATCCATTTCTTATTGTTGTGTGTATAATTTCAGCTGCCCTTATTGTCACGCCAAGTTTGTTCCTCATCTACAAATCTACATAAAGGCAAGTTTTTCGTAACTGGCATTAATTTCCTTTCTTTGTTTTTTCTTAAACAGCATATGAAATTAATTATATGAATGTAATTCATCTCCATACCAAATTAAGACTGTGTGAGAGCTGCGTACTTTCTGTGCTTCTCTGTGGTGCGGAGTGTTGGAGAGTAGCAGAGAGGGAGATGTCGAAACTGTCCTCCTTCCACACAATCTGCCTAAGGAAAGTTCTCCGAGTCTTTAGGCCAAACACCATCGGCAACCGGGAGCTACTTATTCGGAGTGGCCGGGGGGACGTGCACACCATCGTGGCTGGCGGACGCTGAGGTTGGGTTGGCCATGTCCTCAGGGGGGACCCTGGTGCCATCGCAGGAACAGCTGTGCTGTGGACCCCCGAGGGGGGGCGAGGGAGAGGCCGACCGAGAACAACTTGGCGGAGAGCTGTGGAGGCTGAGATGCAAAGAATGAACCACAGTTGGGGCACTGTACGAAGGATGGCCGCCGACCGAGCGGGGTGGAATCAATTTGTTGCTGCCCTACAAGACGCCACCAGGCGTGATGGCCGCTGACTGCTTTGACGGTTGGCGGTTATGGATCAAAGAAGAAGAAGAAGAATTCATCTCCATATGTTTTATTCTCATTTTATTTCCTTACATTTTCAGGTAAAGTATTAAGTTGACTAAATTGAATTATAGCAAGGAAGAAATAATACAAAGCCACAATGCTCCATTTGCCCATTGTTGTTCTCAGGGGTCTCTTAATAGACAAAGAAAGAATAGAACTACTTTAGCCTCAGACATTTCATACAAGGTGACTTTTCATACGAGGTGACTAATACGAGGTTGTACATGAGGCTAGAAACTTCATCATGTAAAACATATTGCCCCAGAAACCACTTCTGCAAAAACAAGAGCTTGATACAGGGGTCCTACAGGGGAAGAAGGACTGGCAGCAGTGGTTGCTTCATAGGGAGTGCAGAGGAAAATGATGATGACAATGCTAATTTATTCACTGTGGTGAAACCAAGATTGTCATTTGTTCTATATTTATAGTAGTGATAATAATAAACTACAATTGGGACAAAAATCCTCAGATGTGCATACTTCAATTTTCAGAGTTAATATTTATGGAAATGATTTAGAAAAATAAGTTTCTTAACTGTCTTTCTCTTTTATTTATTTATTTATTTAAAGGATTGGCGAAAAGACCCAAAATCAGTTGTCCTCAATGGTGAACCAGAATGTTCTAAAACAGAAAAATTGCTCGCCAGAAATGACCAGCCAGTAGAGCCGAATACTGACACAGGTTCTACAGGAGAAGTAACTGAGAAAATACAGAATCTCTCAGAAAAAAGTGACTTGCTCTTTGGTGAAGAAGGTGCTTGCACGGCCTCACAGAAACAATCTGCAAGGGAATGTGCAACGACAGCAACTGAAATTTCTGGATCAGGCTCCTCTATGAGTAGTTCTGGTTATAATTTTCAGTGCCAGTCTCTGCCTGCAGAGGGAGAAAGTCAGCTGTCTTCTTCTCCACAACCTGAGGGAACTCATGTGAAAAAAGAATTTATGACAAGGTATAGTGATGTCTTTTTTCGTTTAATATGGGAATAATGATTTTTAATCTCTTAAATATGAAAGTGCAGTAGAACTACTCTGATTAGCATGAATGGAGGCATATCTGGAGTCATCCTTAAATGACCACCAGCTAAGCACAATGCTATAGTATACGATGGGGAGGTAAACCTCTGTCTGTGAGACTAATTACACCCTCATTGACTCTTGAAAACATCCACACACTTCCAGGGATTCCCCCTGTGGTGAAACATGTTAAGAACCCAACATTGCACACTAAGCTTGGAGGAGTCACTTGAGCCCCACATGTAACTCTGGCTTTTACCTGGTCGGCTGCATGCAGGAGGATCTCACTATGGGGGAGCTGAGAAGTGGCTCTGTGCATGACGTGACAATTCCTTTGGAGAACCCAGAACTAGAACGCAGTATTTTAGCTCTGCATATTTGGAGAGCCCCCATGTATGACAGGGAATGCACAGTATGCCACACGCTTCTTCTTCCCAGCTTGGGACCAGATGTGATGATTCTTTACATGCATGCCAGGCTGGAGAAACTGGAGCTCATGACTTCAACTCATCACATTTTGGAATGACAGAATAGCCACAGGAAAAGCCTAGATCTACAGTGTGGATAATACCAAGCAGTCTGCAAAAGAGCGAGAAGCTCAGCAGTCCTAGTTAAACAACAACAACAAACTCTGATTAGCCAAACCCTAGTTATCCGAATGACACATAACTGAATCACCAAAACCAAGGAACAAGGACACAATCTGAGTTAGCCCATGTGGTATTATTCCAGTTCATACCAGTCTGTTCCCAACTGTAGTGAAATTAGTGATGTTTTTGCTTCACTTTCTAATTTTTATGGAGGATTCAAAATTTACAGTGTCAATTAAATGAAAATGTTTTTCTCACAGTAGTGGACAAAGTGGAAATAATTAATTTGTTGAGAAAGGGGGACATGAGAAAGAATAGAGTCAATTATTCAATTTGTTTCTGTAATAGAAAGTGAAGGGGTGGCTGTAGCAGAAAAACAATAATAAAAAATATTTTAAACACAGGCTTTTAACTCTTTGACTCCATAACTATTTTCCACCCTGTGCCATAATTATTTTTTGAAGAATTCTAAACGGTGAAGTGTACTGTCTTTTAGTGTAAATTTTATGTTAATCTTTTTTTGTGAACATGTACTTATTATACACCAAACTGTAGGGAAATGGATAGAGAATTGTAATATATAACGTCTTTGGCAGTATTAACTCTTAGTATACGTGCTCAAAAACCGTGTTTTTACGAGCTGATTTCAGAGAGTACATTTTTAGACATGACTGCCTTAACTGATTTTGCATTAAGTAACTTATTTATAATGATAACATAAAGTGTTATATATTAAAATGTAGAAAAATGAAACATCTATGACATGCACTTAACCTAATTGTTAAGTGGTGTTAAACATGCATGCAACATATACAGTAATGAGTGCAGACAAATTTTAAAATTGAAAAAAATTGAGAAACAAATTGTACTTATCAATATGTGTAATTAATTCTGGTAAACTTCTACCCCTAAACTTTCATTTTGAAGTACATCCATTTTCACATAATGTAGGAAAGTTGGAGTTGTTTCTGAGCACAAATAAAGTTTTTATCACAATTTGAATTTTTTGGGTATATTTAGATAAAGCTCACAAATATTTTAACCTTTATTTACAGACATGACTACTGTTACTGATTTTGCATTAAATAATTTATTTATAATGATAACATAAAGTTTTATATATCTAAATATAGAGAAATGAAACCCCTTTGACATGCACCTAACTTAATTGTTAAGTGGTGTTAAACATGCATGCAACATATACAGTAATGAGTGCAGAACAATTTAAAAATATAAAAAATTTGGAAAAAAGTTGTACTTACCCACAAAAATAATCCAATTTGGAAGCCTGGAACTCCTAGAACCACTTTCGTTCAATTATACGGAACACAGACAAGTTTCAGTTGTTTTGAATAATAAATAAAAATGTTGTTTCCTTTTGAAATGTTCAGGTCACATATTAAAAAATCATGACGAAAATAAACTATGTACACAACTTTATACACAACTGATATTTACATTTACCACAAACTATTTCCTTTCATGATAAGCAGCAAAACAGTTATTTGGATGTAGATGGGGATTATTTGTGCATCCTTCACAATAAAAGGATGTCCTGACCCTTACTTGAGGGGTGCTGCAAACGACACAGTTGCGATGAAATTTTGATTTTTTAACACATTAACTACCGAATTAAAAAACACACTGTGGCCGAATTAAATTTTGTTCCCATTTTCATTCTGTAGGTGTATGAAGAATTTAATCTGTAGTTTTCTTAATTTTAAACATATTTTTATGAATTATATGTCATTTTAATGATAAATGAATGTACTGTTGCCTAAAGCTGATAAAAGGAAAGTTTACTTAATATGATAGATATTATTAGTAATGTAAAATTATTGACAGACAAAATTCATTTCAAATTTGTTTCCAAATTATCAACTTATGTTCAAATTTCTTGTTTCTATGGTAGGTAATACCTTTCTTAAGGTGATTATTATGTAGTATATCCAATAACAAGAAAAACAAGCCCAAGAACACACACACTGACTAATATTTACACTATTGGTAACTTACATTATCACACCTATGCCACTTCCCAAAAAATGTCTGAAATTTTTTCCTCATTTTCTCCCTGTAAGTGTTTGGAGAACTTAAGCTGCAGATTTATTAATTTTAAACAGATTTTATTACTGATATGTCAATTTGATGATAAATGAATGTACTGTTGCCTAAAGCTGATAAAAGGAAAGTTTACTTAGTATGGTAGACATTAATAGTAATGTAAAATGATTGACAGACAAAAATCAATTCAAATTTGTTTCCAAATTATCAACTTATGTTCAAATTTCTTGTTTCTGTGGTAGGTAATACCTTTCTTAAGGTGATTATTATGTAGTATATCCAATAACAAGAAAAACAAGCCCAAGAACACACACACTGACTAATATTTACACTATTGGTAACTTACATTATCACACCTGTGCCACTTCCCAAAAAATGTCTGAAATTTTTTCCTCATTTTCTCCCTGTAACTGTTTGGAGAACTTAAGCTGCAGATTTATTAATTTTAAACAGATTTTTATTACTGATATGTCATTTTGATGACAAATGAATGTACAAGGGTATTGACATAAGTCTTGGGCCTGACCATGAAGGGGTCACAGGAGGAAGATGAAACTTGGCACATTTAAAGTTCATCATATTTGCACTGAATGTGTGAAGTACGCATTTGTTTCTTCAATGGGTTTTCCCGCTACGGTGCATGGCGCAATGTACCCTATTGACTGGATCTACTGCTCTAAAGATTTGACAAAACAATGGAAAAGAAGGAGGCCAGAGCTGTGATAAAATATCTGATGTTTCAGGGAAAAACACCTACAGAATTACACAGGGAGATGGAACCAGTGTTTCGTGATTCTTGTCCTTCATATACTTCGGTTAAAAACTGGTGTCAACAGTTTAAGTGCGGCCGCTCAAATGTTGCTGATCTGCCAAGATTTGGTAGACCAGCCTCAGAGTGCAACGATAAAAATGCAACAAGAGTGAAGAAAATCATTGACCAGGATCGAAATATGACAATTGTGGAGATAGCTAGTAGAGTAAAACTAAATGAAAGAACAGTTTATAGAATTTTACACAACAGACTGAACATGAGAAAAGTGTGTGCACGCTGGGTTCCGCGACTGTTGACACGTGAACAGAAGCAAACGAGGGTAAATTGCTGTCAACAGTTGCTCAAAAAGTGTCAGTCAAAAAATATTTTGGAGACCATGGTGACAGTAGATGAGACTTGGGTACACCATTATGACCCCGAATCCAAAATTGCCAGCATGCAATGGAAAACCCCGAGCTCCCCAACACCTGTCAAGCCGAGAGCGCAGAAATCTGCAGGAAAAGTGATGCTGACTGTTTTTTGAGACGGCAAAGGTGTCCTTTTGAAAGATTATCTGCCTCATTGCAACACAGTTAACTCTTTAAGTCCCAAGCAAAAAGCAGGGTTTGTCCCAAACAAAAACGGCCACCACAGTGCTTTTTTTATTGTTGTTGTTGTTTGGAAAAAAAATATTTTTTTATGTTCATATGCATAAATACGAGTTATTTAAAATGAAAGTACTTCCTGTTGGAAATGACGTTTTGGGTTGTTAACATTGGAACAGAGCTCTAGACAAGAGCGAAAAATCCGAAGCCACTTAAATGGCTCCTGGGCCAAATAGGTCTAAACCCTGAGCCATTATAGTGGCTCTTGGGGCTTAAAGAGTTAATGGACAGTGCTATGCAGATCTTCTCACCAAACTAAGAAAGGTTGTGACCAGGAAACGAGGGATAACGCGCACTCAGAATCTTCCTTTGCTTCAAGACAACGCGCCCTCTCACAAAGCACGGCTTGTGCAGCTAGCAGCCAACGATTTGAATATTGAAATTCTTCCACACCCACCATATTCTCCAGATTTGGCTCCATCAGACTTTTTTCTATTCCCAAATCTTAAAAAACAGCTAAAAAAGAATCATTTTGACAGCGATGAAGAGGTTATACTGGCATGTGATGACTGGTTTAGTTTGAAAAATAGGGTGTTCTACTCCCAAGGTCTTTTCAAGGTCAAGCAGAGATGGCAGAAGTGTATCAATTCAGACGGTGGATATATTGACAAGGAATAAATACTATACAAAATTTCAGCTCTCTGTGACATGTCCTTCATGGTCAGGCCCAAGACTTATGTCAATCCCCTTGTACTGTTGCCTAAAGCTGATAAAAGGAAAGTTTACTTAATATGGTAGATATTATTAGTAATGTAAAATGATTGAAAGAAAGAAAAAGGATGCAACATTTTCTTTAAATTATCAACTTACCTGGAACTTGCTTATTCCTGAGGCAGCTAATTTCTTTTCTTGGTGATTTTCATGTAGTATATCCAATGGCAAGAAAAACAAGCCCAAGAACACACACAATAGCTAATAAATACACTATTAATGACTTACATTATCACACCTACACCACTTCCAAAAAATGTCAGAAATTTTGAATAAATAGCTCCTTTGACAAAGCACAACATCTATAACTTATTTACAGTATGTCAATGTCTTTAGTAAGTTACAGCTGAAAGATCATGCGTATGGTACAGCCTAAAACAGCTCTTTGGATGGAGATGGGGCTTTTCGGGGCAACCGATGCAATAAAAATTTGTTCGGACTCGTTTCGCAGGTGTTGAGCACACTATACAGTTCCTATCTTTGTCGGTGTAATCCACAATGTGCTTTGCACCCTCAAATCTTTTAACTTTGTTTCCTAACAATTTCCTACCTTTCTTGTTGCTACTGGTATCTACTAGATCAGGTGGAGTTATGGAGGCAGCCTTCTCAGTCAACTGATCAAATCCAATCAGTTTGTCTTTGAAAAATTTCAATGACACTGACTTCTCATCAGCATGACTGAGGGTGTACAATATATGGGCATTTACCTGGGACACCTCTATAATCCAGTAGAAAATTTTCTTCCACCATTTTCTAGTTTTTCTTTGGAAATTGCCATAGTAAGCTACCATTTGATCATTGTGGTCACATCCATTCATGCAAAAATTGTACTGGTGTACTGGTTTGGGTTTTTCGACTAAGTTATGATGTCGAGTTGTGACTTGCACCATCTCAACTGATGTTTCAGTGGACACAACAATACATGGTTTCTTTGCCTTTTTGTCTCGCCAAGCAACACATATCTGAGATCCATCACCATTTTTGTACCACCTGGCTTCTCGGTGATGGAGGGAGAGGGTCTTCAGTTGAAGTGGAAAATTTTTTCTGTTGATGTTGACTGTGCCAGTATAATGAATGCCCCTACTCAACAGATAGGTTATCAGTGTATCCACAGTGTAGTATCTGTCAGCAAATACATGGTGGCCCTTCCCAATTCCTTGCAGCAAGAAATCAAATACCTTCACCGCCTGACTTGTTGTAGAGTCATTAGCAAGAATATATGATGTATTCTTCCCAAAGTATGTCAATACAGAATAGACATATCCAGTGGCAGAATCACACAATCCAAAGGTCTTAATGTGATACTTGCTTGGCTTTGTTGCATTGTACTGCTTGTGTTTCCAGCGTCCATTATACCCAATAACCATTTCATCAATGGCTAAATTCTGAAATGGATAAAATGCATCCTGGAACTTCGCAACGAGCAAATTTAAAAAAGGCTCTATTTTGTCCTTCCCTTCTGAATCAGCATCTCCAACATGCATCATTGTATGGTAAATTATTTCAAACCTAGATCTTGAAAACATATTGCCATACCAGGGTGTATAATTATGAGGTGTATGTGCCCAATAATCTTTTACTGATGGCTTTTTATCTAAACCCATCGCAGTTGTTACTGCGAAAAATTTCAAAAGCTCATAGTCAGTGACAGGTTTCCAAGCAGCAGACGAAGATCTGTTTGAAGATGGGGGTTTTGAATTCTTTACTTCAGCATAGTCATTTATTACTTTGACCAAAGAATGTAAAACATCTGGTGTCAGCAATGTAAGCCAGCAATCAAGCACAGAGGAAGTTGCATCAAGATTTGCTTGCAAACCTGGTTCATGAGTTGGATCAAAATAAAAACTATTTGTTGTTTCACCCTCAGTCACTTGCTCCCATTGTTCTCTTATTTTAGTTAGGCCTAGGCCTACAGTATTTCCTGCACTATTGGTAACTCTAACCGAGGTTTTCGCTCTTTTACGACCCACTGATGGCCCAGGACTTCTAAAATCTTCGCTATCTTCATTGCTTGAATTGTCACTACTACTGTTATCACTGCCAGAAAATTCACTACCTGAATAAATGTCCACATTGTTTTCACTGTCCTCCTCATCGCTAGAGCTATCAATCAATTGCTGAAATAAGTTTCTAGCCCGTTCAGCAGTTAGACGAGGTGTACGTGCGTTTTTTGTGGCGCTATCATTCGTTGCCATAGTAAACAGTTTTGCGATTTGGTAACTAACCTGAAACGTGTGATAAATATGAATATAATATCAATTTTGAGAGGCACAAATTTACCCACGCTTTGGAATGTTGTTAAATTAAAATCTCGAACCAGATCAGAATGTGTTTCTCATATATTTCATTCGTTATCTTACTAAACTTAGAAAGCCGATGGGAGCGGTTTGCCGTCCAAATGTGTTTCTTTCGTAAGCTGCTCCCATCGGCTTGCGGAAGTTAATGTGTTAATTTAATGGTTTGTTCCTCCTAGTCTGTTGACTAGATTGTTCACTTGATTGCCATGTCCTGGGAGGAATTTGCTGGAAATCCACAGCAGCAACAATAGAGCTCACTGACAAGTTGCCGTTTAAATTGAAGAAGGCTCTGTTTTTTGGCATTTGTTGTTCTTGACAGTGCAAATAATTTATACACATTGAGCTGAGCTATGTCAAAAATCCAGAAGAAAATTTTTTTCCACCACTTTCTTGTTCTTCTGCTAAATGTGCCATATGTTACAATGCTTTGGTCCACTCTGTCACATCCATTCATGCGTTTATTGTAATAATCAATCATCAGTGGTTTATTTTTTGTTTCACCAAAGCGATTGGTGATGTCCTTGCTTTCCACTGTTGCGCAGCTTGAAACAAGAATGCATGGTTTTTTTTGTTTTTTTGTCCCTAAACATTACACATAAAAATCTTTTTTCTTGCTCCATATACCATTTCATTTCCATATGCATTAGCTGTGTAGTTTTCAGCTCTTTTGGGAAGTTCTTTCGATTAACGTTGACAGTCCCAGTGAAATAATGACTCCTGTTATTCAGATATTGAAGCAACGGCACACTTGTGTAATATCGATCAGCATAGATGTGATGACTTTTCCACATGGTTGTAGCAAAGTGTCAAAAACTTTATTGGCTTGCTAGCTATTTACATCAATATCTGGACTGTAAGAAGTATTGGCCCCAAAGTATATCAACAAATTTACTACATACCCTGTGCTACTGTCGCAAAGACCGAATGTCTTCACATGATATTTTTTGGGTTTAGAGGCATTGAACATTTTGTGAGCCCATCTGCCTTTCCACCCAATTACCATTTCATCCAAAGACAGCTCCTTGTAAGGGTAAAATGCTTCCTGGAATCTAGATAACATTTTCTGTAGAAATGATTCAATCTTTGCTTTACCTTGTGTGTCTACATCACTCACATGAAACATCGTGTGATATAACATCTGAAACCTATCCCATGTAAACATCTGTCTGTACCAGGGAGTTTGCATAAAGCCTTCATTAGACCAATAATCACTAATGGCTGGTTTTTTCACAATCCCCATTGCTATTATCACAGCAAAAAACTTGCACAGTTCTGGAGATGTAACTGGATACCAGTTTTGATAGACAGATCTTTTTGTCGCCGTTTCTGAATTTGACTGACAGAGTCGATCAGCATATTCATTTATAGAAACAGTAAGCTCATCTATAATCTCATTAGTTAACTCATTAACTACCGCAAGCCGCTGTCAGCGGCTCACAACATAATCACATTTGGACCGCAAGCCGCTCAGGGCGCCAATCTAATTTTAGTAATAAAACGAATGAAAAATGTACTGAAACACTCTCTGATCTGGTTCGAGATTTTAAGTTGCCACCGGAAAACAAATTCCCAAAGCATGGTTGTTGTAGAACACTGAAAAATTGATATTATGTTCATATTTTTCAGCGTTTTGGGTTAGTTACCAAATCGTGTAAAACTGTTTACCGTGGCAACTAGTGCTAGGTCTACAAAAAATGCGTGTACATCTCGTCTAACGGCTGAATAGGATAGAAACATGTTTCAACAATTGACTGAAAGATTTAGCGACGAGGACAAGAGTGAAAACGGTGTGCACATTGATTGAAATTGTGATTTTGATAGAGATGGGGCGCAAGCAGTTATAATTGTGAAAATATTGCAAGTCCTCGGCCATCGGAGGGCCGTTAAATAGCAACAACCTCTATTAGAGTTGCAACTAATGTTTATTGTAAAAGTACATTCATTTATCTTTAAAATGATGTGTAATTCATACAAATCTGTAAACAATTACGAAAACTACAGCTTACTTTGTGCAAACACCTACAGGATGAAAATGGGAAAAAAATTTAATTCGGCCACAGTGTGTTTTTTAATTCGGTAGTTAATGTGTTAAAAGAGCTTTGAGATAATAAAATGCAGAAGAATCATCGGGTATAATATTTGGATTCGCACCTGTAATCCTAGCATGTAATCCTAGTACAAAGCGGAAAGCATTTTGTGTTGAGCCAGTATCAACTTCATTCCACCTAATTTCCTCATTCATTGTACTTGTATTACCATCAGTACTTGTGGGTTCTGCTTCTCTATGGGGTGATCTAGATGTAGGCCTATCTTCTTTTAATCTTTTCTTCATGGGAGCTTTACCTTTTCCTTGTTGTCTTTTCACTGGCCTGGCATTTCTAGTACTAGTACTACTGACAGAACCAGCTAGGGGAAACGCCCCCTTCTCATCTGATTCAGTGTTTTGATTACATATATCTTCGCTGGACAAAATATATTCTGAATCTGAACTGTCATCGCCACTCGATAACTGATCATCCTCATGTTCAATCCAAGAAGAAATAAGTCATGCTGCTTGCACAGCCGATAACCTTTGCTTACAATCGTTTGAAGATGAAGCCATTTTGGTTAGAAAAAAATTTGTTTACGGTCAACAGCCGAACAAAGGTACTAAAAATCGAATGTTAATAATGGATAAAATACACCACGCTAAAATTGTAAACAGATTGATTAATGGAAGTGACTTTATAATTGTTGGATTGGATAAAATATCGACAATTTTTCATTAAACTTTGCCGATAGAGACTTACTGTCCTCGCCACTTCAGAGGGCGAGCCGTATATTGGTACCAATTAGGCGCCACCTCACCTGGTGAGCCGGATACTAAGAGTTAACACAAGTATGTTTGGTATACTTAAAACATTTTGCATGTAAAATTGAAAAACACTAAAAAGTTAACTGTAGAATACGATCTTACCAAAGACAAATTACTGTTGTAGACAATAAAACTTTCTATTTAGTCATCAAACATCAAATTAATCCATATACAAAGTAAAAAAAACATTGCTTATGGCCACAATTAGTACATTTAGTGTTAATTTATTTACATTTAGTGTTATTCACACCAGTTTTTACTGTGGTCCCTTGTAAGAAAAAAAATAAATTATGCAATCGTGCATTACATAATTTTCAAACAAATAAAGAAGAATAATGTCATATAAAAACTTTTTAACACTTGTTTAATGTTTTAATAATATCTCTAGCTTCATCCTCTACCTAGGACTAGTGATTAGATGTTACGGTAGGTCTAGTTTTGTTGCTTTTTGATCGGCCAGCATATGACTACGCCCACTCATCAACTAAATCTAATGTGTCTATCTTATCTGCACCGATTCCATATTTTGACAACAAACTGTGACTACCAAACAATCATCATCAATGTCAGCAATGTTTCAAAGTAGTTTGACACAATTATTTGCTTAGGAGACATAGAAAATGTAAATATAAAGCGTGACATATTTCTCTAGCAATAACGAAAAATGCAAACACGCGAATCGTCACACAAATTGTGATAATAACATCAAAACAAGCACATGTGCTGCTTAACTACAGTCAAATTAGTTGTTTAAGTAGTAGCGGAAGTCATTCTACGAGTTTTAAAATATAAACTGCATTAAATGGACGATTTTGGGGGTTTATTCATGATAAACTAAAAACAACGCTCTGAGCGTTGCGCTGTCATGGCCCGTTGAATTTTTCAACACTCAGAGCATTGGTCTGGAGTCAAAGAGTTAGTGCACTAAAAAGCCACAAATAATTTTTCAAGGAGTATATAGCTTGCAGTAAAAAAATGTAACATCAAATTGACAAAAAGCGTGGGGACTTAAGCACTTATAATATATTTTATCCATAAGTGTGTAATGAAGTATAAAGCAGAAGTTAATTTCATGTAGAATCAGCGCCCCAGGCTTTTTGTCAATTTGATGTTACATTTTTTTTACTGCAAGCTATAAACTCCTTGAAAAATTATTTGTGGCTTTTTAGTGCATTAAAAGCCTGTGTTTAAAATATTTTTTTTTATTTTCTTCTTTTTAGTGGTATGTTTTTTTTTTAATTAAGTCAAATGTAATCGATCCGCTAATGACATTATCAGTTTGTGATAAACGAGTCCAGAGCACACGATGCAGATTTCATTATTCAGTATATTACATGGAAAGTTAATATTTTTTTTTTTTTTTAAATTTTGATAAGAGTTGTAAATTACATTTTTTTAAATGTAGTTGTCAGTTGTTTGTTTGTCTGTGCATGTGCGTGTGATAGTGTGTGTGTGGATTGGGGAGAAGTTTCAATATTTCTCTCAAGAGAGACAATCTTGTTGGAAAGAATACACCTAGATTATTTGCAGTTATCGCCCATTTCACTGATGATACAATACAAGCAAACAAAATTAATATTAATTTTATTCATTTTATTGTTTTTACGACTGATTATTGTATTGTCATGGGGAATACACAACTATGCCAAGTTTCAGAGCTATTGCTCATCTGGAGGTGATTGAAAAATGGATTGCAAGATTTGAAGGTGACAAGAGAGTGACATACGTTGCAAGTTTAAGAAAAGCCTGTAAAAAGGGTGACAATGACAAATTGGAAGAAGCAGTATACAAATAGTCTATGCAAAAAAAAAAAAAAAATTCAACTGGACAGCCAATTTCAGAACCTAGTTTATGTGAGAAAACTGTCTAATAAAAGACTAATTCATAAATTGTTTTTGTTTTTTCTTGGAACAGAACTTTTTCCTTATTTCAATTATTCTAAATTTTGATTATGCGAGCAGCCCTTGTCAGAGTTAATTCAGACAATTAGAGTTCTGTTGTACATGAAATGAAAAGGAAACTTTAATGTAGCAGAGTAAGAAAACAAAACTCATTCTCTCAGTTTTTATATTTGAAGACCAATCATTTTATCATTGGACCTGATGAAAGTTACAAATAGAAAATGTTGCTGTCTTGTAAAACTGGAATTAAAAATAGAGCTAACTCTGCCATTAGAGTGCAGCACACTGCTGTTTTCTTCTTAAATAGCTGTCTGACATAACTTCACACTGCCATCTAATGTGAATCCTTGTATTTACTACTCCTCAGATCACCATCATCATCTGAACCTTTTGTGGTGCCCTACTTGAGTCCACTGGTGTTACGGAAGGAGGTGGAGTATGTCCTTGACCATGAGGGTGACATATGCCTGGCAGCTGACTCTTTTGTGGAAGAACATCCCATTATATTTTGGAATTTGGTATGGTTGAATTTGTATTAACTATATTACAGGCTACTGCATGATTGGTTACAAACAAGTAAATGACAACATCTCCCTCAGGCATGTCGAGAGAGGTAACTAATATGAGATTGTGCATAAGGCTGGCAGCCTCATGATATAAAACAAATTGCCACAGAAACTACCACAATTAGAGCACATGCTTTGATGTAGTTTTCCTGCAAGAGTGGCCAGCTGAGGTCTTCTATCCAGGCCTATGATGTAATTGTACATTGAAAAAGGTCAGCCACAATGTATCTAAAACTTTCTTGTTACTGTCTAGCGATGGGAGGAAACTTCAAATAACAAATAAATATAATCAAGTCAGATAAATATTATACAAAGGTTCCTGTGCTTATTAATTTAATAGCTCAAATTTCTCTACTTCATGAACTATAAAATTTTGAAGAATATGAGGGAGATCGTAGTTAGATTACATACAATGATGGTGTTAATTGAAAATAGTGACAGTGAGGTCTTCTTCAGGAACAGGACACTTGAAAACAGAAAAGAAAGGGAAATACAGGTCCATATCCTTTTATCCAAAATCATCAGGGACAGCTGTATTTCTGAATCAGATTTTTTCAGTTTCCAGATGTCACCTAAATAATGTTAGAAAAATAACCCAAAGTCACCCAAAATGTGTTTGAAAGTCATCCAAAAGTAGCCCAAAGAAACTTTTGATTTTGAGAATATTCTGGTTTTCAGGTTTTCAGATAAAATGATACAGACCTGTATAATCTAATCTATGTGCATAAGCTAAGATGAAAAGTAAATTAAAGGACACTAGGAATCTGAGGGGAAAAAAAATGCTGAGAACCAAGTATGCTGTGAATCAGTCGCAAGAGCTAGCACAAATCCAGACAAATATGGGACTATTTTAATGAATCCTTGATTGTTGGGCATTTAAACAAATTTCATTCCCTGAAATTCTGCATTTGAGAGAAAATGTTTTGGTTAGACCTTTTCCATTTGAGTGAGAACATTTTGGACGCATCCTTTTTTTTTTTTTTAAAGTAGACTTGGAAAATCTTATATTTATCATCTTCAAAGAATATTTCTATACTGTATAATGTTTTTATGTTGCTTTTCTTCAGAACTTGTTCTAACATTTACAGTGCTTTGCTGCTTTTTTTCAGATGTGGTTCTTTCGCAGAATTGAAGTGCCAACTCATTTAACTGCATTTCTGCTGTCCTCCAAAGCTTTCAGCTGCAATAAACCAGAGGTATGTTAACAACAACAAAAGTGCTCTTATATATTTGGGGATCACTCATAATTTACAGCATTATAGTACATTTGTAAAATAATTATTTAGTTTCTGATTTGTTATTGGTACCAATTGTCACAAAGTGGCTTTAAAGTTTAGAGTTTGTCTGAGTATATAGACAAGACACTAGTTATGAAAAAGTCTGAGAAGATAGATTTAGATGAGAATGACAGTGAATGTGGAAAGATGAGACTTATAGCTTCAAGGGTGAGAACCGAGATTGACTCTCCCTCGCCACTTGTGACTTATGTAATAGCTACTGTCTCACCACCTCTGACTACCAGAAAGGAGATAAGGTTTCACTAAAGTCCACAGACACAACTATACAGACAAGCATATAAGTACAGTATAGTTAAAAATAAACTGATCCAGTGTACATTTTATAGTTTATTAAACAACAAATCAAATCCACAGTAAACAAAATAAAGTGCGAGTTCGCACCACCTGGAAAAAGAACAATTTAAATGAAAGACAATATAAACAAACAATTCCACCCTCTCTTTCACACCTGCCTGAAAAAATAAGGATTTTTTAAAATCTCCTTGGTGGGGGGCTCTAACTAAGAGCCACCACTCCTGACTACACTATGGTTACTAACTAACACTCTATCTCATTGAAGGTGTCTAACTAAATAACTACTGTTTCAAAGTGCTCTAGGCTGTCCTACACAGTTGACTAATACTCTACAAGCACTGCTACACTACTTGGTTTTTCAGCGCTAACTCAGAGGCTGTCCTCTAAGTATTTCTAGCTGAATCTACTGTTCTTCTCTAACTCCTTCCTTTCGCATCTGCCTCGGTTCAGTGCCTCTCTGACGCCACCATCTTCATCTGATGAGTTGCTTCTCCGTCACTCCCCTCTTCTTGCTTGCAGTTTGGAAAGGTATGTTTTCCCTCTCTCCTTTCCTGAACACTGATAAAGGGGGTCTGGTTCACTACACGATATGTTGTTGCCAAAGGCTGTATTTGGGTTCACGGCTTTATTATGGCCGTATTATAAGCACAAGGCAACGCGCCTATTTGATGTGCTTTATCGAGCTAAGAGCTTCTGATTTAAGAACCCGTTCCCGCTGAGGCAAGAGCCCTCACTACATGAGAACTTCTTTCTTTCGGTGTTGCAGACGTACTGGGTGCTGGTACAGGGAAAGAAGTTATGATTACACAACACAACCACCCTGCACGTGGTGGGGTCTTGGATGTCAAGCCTCCACTCCAAACTAGCTGTTCTAAATTCTAATTTTAACTCTAAGTACACAGTCAGCTGGAACAACTACAAAGTATCTACACAATCTCTGCACAGACTTCGGTTCTACACAGCCTATCCTGAAATCTCCTGAACACTGCTACACAACTAACTCTTCTAAACCTTCAGCTGCTGACCTCTGCTATGCTCTTAAATAAACTTGCTCTCAGTTCTGTCTATCTGCTATAGCAACTGTAGACTAAACTTCAGCAACTGTCATCTGCTATACTTGGAACAAAACTGTATCAGTTCTGCCTATCTGTGCTGACTTCTGTAGAGAGTATGTTCACCCTTTCTCTCTCCACAATTCTGGAATTGATGACCAAGTTTTAAAAGAACCCCACTGGATTCTGGACTGGAACTGTAGCAGGTTTCTCCTAACACATCTGTCGTTACCTGCCCGATTACCTCTCTCTGGGTGATGGGCCTTCGGCTTTATTATGGCCGGGACGAAGCGAAATAATTACAACAACGCTGGCAGCATGCCAAATGTGCGTGTGTAACAAAAACGAGCTCAGCGCTCAGGATTTATCCAACAAATCCTATTCCACTAAAGAAATGTCTTCCTCTGCCTGGGAAAACCGGGTTTTCTACTCTTCGTCCGCCTCTGGCACAATCTCAAACCCCTCTTTGTCTGAGATGCCAATCTTGCCATGGGGAAAGTTATTGGCAACTTTCGCTCCTCCCACTGCTCGCCGCTACCCGCTGTAAACGAATAGAAAAATGCACAGCTGAACAACACATAAATAATACATCTCTATATAACAAATAACTCCCTGACTTAACCCTTAAGTCCCAAGTCTTTAACACTTAACTCTCCTAGTACAATACCTCCCTCGTTCTATTCCCAGTATGTACCACCCTACAACCGTAATCATGCCAAAGAAGTCCGCTCCCCCACTGTTCCCTTCTCTATCTGAGTCCAAAGTAAACATTACTGACCCCCGATCTACTTGTACTGCATGACTAACTCTGAAACACAACAGTTTTTCTCACTGGGCCCTACCTGTGCAAAAAATACTGTGACCCACTTCTACACTGTCACTAAATTCAGCACTGTTACCACAATTTAAAATAGCCCTCTCTGTCACGAAGTGGTTTTACTTTTATAGAGTGTGCCTGAATGAAAGCAAGACCCTAGTATGAGAAAGTCTGAGAAAATAGAATTTAGATGGAAAATGACATGCCTGTGGACAGACGAGACTATTAGCTCAAGGGCTAGACCCAGGATTTGAATCTCCCCTTGCCACTTCGTGACTTTTTAGAATGGCTATAGTCTCGCCCTCCTCTGACTCCCTTGACACACAAGGAGATAAGGTGTATAAATACGACCACAAACACCACTATACAGACAACATAGAGTAAGTATAGTAAAGAGTAGAAGCTGATCCAGTGTACAGTAAATATATATATTTATTTACAAAATAAGGCATAAAAATTCAGCATACATCAAAACGTATCAATGGCGTGCGCTGTTGCACGGCCTGAAAACAAAATAACAATTAAATTAAGAGACACTAGAGACAAAAAAAAAACCCCAATCACATTCACTCTTTCTGTCACCCTGCTGAGGAGCAATAAAAATGGTTAGTGATTAAAACCAACTCTAATTTGGTGGGGCTGTCACTTTAGCCTCCACTCTCTACCATTAATAAGCTTTCTACTGTCTCAGTCCTGGTGACTCTTCCTCAACGAACGGCTACACAGCTTTCTACTTGTTAGGCGATATGCGCCGATAACTACACCACAAGAAATGCTAAAATAATAGACTTGGTTTTTCGAACGCAGACTCAGTGTCTATCCGTCAAATGGATACTGAACAGACCCTACTGGTCCTGTCTATTGTCTCCCTCCTTCTCTAACTCTCTCTCTCTTGGTCTCAGTGTCTCTCTAACACTCGAGGACTGATCTCTCTCTCTTGGTCTCAGTGTCTCTCTAACACTCGAGGACTGATCGTGCGGCGTCTCCGGTACTCTCTTCTCTCATTTCTATCAGGACCTAGGTATGGTAACCCTGTCACCTGTTCCTGATTTTGGTGATGACGATGTTCGGATATCAAGCATGAGGGACTTGATTAACTGTAGACGCTTCTCTGCTGCTGAAAAAACTTTCCCCTTTTCTCCCACTCCGGATTTAGAGGAAGACACAGCCTTGATTTCTGGCTGTATGAAATTACACCAGTCTCCGACCTCGTGTCGTTGTTGGAGACTATAATAGCGACGAGCTCTGGCTGTATGATAATTAAACCCGTTCCCGCTCCTCACTGCAAAAAAAAACCGTAGGTTAAGTTTCTTTTGCTTCTGACGATAACTCGAGTCCACTGACTACTGAGGTATGTCCGTGTGCCGTGGATAAATTGGTATTTCCAATTTACGCTCCCCCACTGATTCGCCGGGACTCGCTGAAATTAAAAGAAACAGCGACTCATGTACACCCACTCTAAAATCACTTATCTCTAACATATACGATACATAAAATAATTCTATCCACGTGTCACTTCATTCTCATTCCTTCTCTCCCCTTCTCTCGTTCTGCATAACAATACATAAAATAATACTATCTCACGTGGCACTAAAATCACATTCCTCCTCCCCTTCTCTCGTTCTGAAAACCGATACCTAAAATATTCCGACCCACGTGTCTCTCTATCTAAAATCTGCCAGGTAAAATAAACAAAAGCCCAGACACCGTCTGACAGGTTACATGGCCGTTACGCATGGCCGATCACGTGTTCACACATGACAAAATAGGGAAATCCTTTTACCCATTAACACAGGAGTTTCCCTGGCTTACTCCAATTTAAATTAAACCTCGCTGTAGGACTGATTTATTTCCCCAAGCCGTATAATTCACTGATAACATAAGCTCACTGCATTCCTCACATTTAAGGCTCAGAAAAATTAACGTACACACCAAGGATTTCCCAATAAAATTACATTAGAAAATATACAGGAATAAATGGGGGTTTCCCAATATTCTACCATTAGGAGCACACGTGTCTCTCATAACTTCACACTCTCCGATCTACTGCCAAAAAAACCTACAAAAGACTTATGCACACTTTTTACGTTTACATCGTTCTACAAAGATAATAATTAATGGCGCTACCGTTTAAACTTTAAGTTAATGTCTCCCACGAACTTAACTTACGGGCCGAGATTTCTCAAAAACCCACTAAGTAAAACGATTTTAAAAAATAGTTACATACCTATTATCGTTTTTTGTTCCCACAATGGAGACGATAATACGAAGTCTTGCGGCTGACACTTATTTCTACATAGAGACCGAATCCCCGTTTTCTGTCTCATTATATACAAGAGAAAACACCCACGCAAATTATACTCCTACGTATCTGCTCGGACCAATGGCAGCTCTAGGAAAAATCAATACTAGCCCTTACGCAAATCCCGCGTTGTCCGAAAATTTGCGTCACATTACGTGATGGCCACGTGTGTCTGGCGCGTCATACAGGCGTGCCCGAAAATATCGATTTTCGTAAACAATGAAATTTACAGGAATCGCGAAAAATCAGAAGAAAGTAAAACTGGCCGAGTGAAAAATAAACCTACCGACCTAAAACGAACCCATTAAAATTACCTCCTCAAAAATACCGAACACGATATATTCACATGAGAAGAAACAAGGCAAACCCATATAATTACAAAGTGAAGAGAAATGGTGAAAACTCAAACTAGAACCACAGAATCGGGCCTGTTAAAAGACAGAATTACAGTGTAGCATCACACTCTCTGAGAATCATAAATTCCCGTCAATAAAATAATCACATTCAAAATGATAATACAAATATTATTTCCTTTAAAAGTACATCTCACGTCTTCTGAATACACAGACCAACAAATGCCCAAACAATAACGTATAACCAGTTTATGCTAGCGTCTGCATACAGCCCAACCGTTATACATAACCCAGGTTAACAATTACCCTGTAGTTACAACCACATGCTGCCGCATTCTTATTCATTAAATGATAGCACCCACGTGCTCCCGTCTAAATATATATATAACTGTATAACTCAGAATAACCTCTCAATGAAAATACACATTACACGCGCTCCCGCCATTCTGTACATTACCATAAATCACAGATGCGGGTTCTCTACAGACCTACTTTGAAATAATCCAAAGCACGCCTGTAACATCTCAGCTTTTAAACCATCTTAAATACCGCTATTCCTTCAATAAGGAATTATATGGACCTCTTAAGTTTTCCCAGTTTATCACTACGATAGTATTGATGGCTCTGGAGTTAAGAATTAACTTAAACTTCCCAAAGAAAGATCGGCCTAGGACTAGTAAAATTAATAAAGTACCACGCTAAAATTATGCTTACCAAATTCGAATTCCCACTGAAGGCGAATCGACTTGTCTCTGGTACGCGGCTGGCAATTTACATTTAAGAGACCGGGCTATGAATTACGGGCCTATTTATCATAGATCAGCACGCTGACCTCTTGACGTCATTTGCGCGGCTTTGTTTCTAGCCCAATAGTCACTCTGCATTTGAAATGCAGTTTGATCTCGGCCACTCAAAATCGTAAACCATTCTGATGTTACTGCCCGCTCGTGTTACGTGCATGGGTAACAGGTCACTCTCTCCCCCATCCCCCGTTTAGACAAAGAAACGAGATTTCGTACTCAGCCATCTACTGCCAATTGAAGCAACAATGACCGCATTATTTAAAATTCCGAAAAATGCGTCTAGCTGCATGCCATATCTTTAAAAAAAAAGAACCTGGTGCAAATCTGATCTAGGCTCTACAGTCATTCTTCTAGAATACAACTGCAACAATTCCCTACACACCAACTCTAAACTCCACCTACTAGTCATAGAGAAGAAACCTAAAGCAGAAGAGATAAAACTCCATCGTGATCTCACTCTGAAAAACGTACATAATAGAAGGAGAAAAAGACATGGGGTGAATTACCTGTAATTCCTCCTAGAAATAAATGGAAAACATTGCAAGGAGAAAAAGACATGGGCCATTTGAAAGACAGAATCTCCGTACTTCATCACATCTAGTATAAAATGCTTCTTTCACCGACTCTTCTTTGTCATTAGTTGGTGCATAACATTGGATGACATTTACAATTATTTTCTTTTTAGCTGTTTTAAAAGAAGCTGTTATTATTCTGGATCCAACAGCTTCCCATTCAATGAGTGCTCTCTGTGCTTCTTTAGATAACATAATAGCTACCCCTTCACTGTGGTGTGAACTTTCGTCTTCATGTCCTGAGGACAGCACCAATTCACCTGTGATAAGTTTCTTCCTGTCTACCCCCTTCCACTTTGTTTCACACAGTCCCAGAACCTCAATTTTATATTCCCTCATCTCTGCTGCTACTTGTGCCACTTTCCCTTGTTCGTTTAATGTCCGAACATTCCATGTGCCAAATCTGGAAGTTCTCCTAGAAGAAAGGTGGTTAGTCAGCAACACAGACTCCTTTCGGCTTTCTCTGTGTTGCATCATACGCCTCCCTGCGAGAGGACCTTCCCCTGTCTTGAATGGCTGTGTTTTATTTTCTTTAATTGACTTGTCCATGTTTGTTGAAGTTTTTTGTGGTTAAAATTTTTTACGGGATGGGGTAACTGGCCCCATGCCCAACCCTCCTTAGTCGCTTTCTACGACATGCTTGGCAGGGAACAGTGTTACTATTCTTTGCTCCTCTTTCGGGCCCCGGTAACACACGGGTGATAATCCTCCTTGATGGAGGGTATTTTTCCATACAGGGTGATTGATTTTAATTAACATTTTTACAGTTTTTCTAGCTAACTAATTTTCAATAGGATGGGTAGCAAATTCATGACCAACCCTACTTCATACATGCCACACGCTATGGTTTACCCATAATCTGTACAAGGTGTTTGCATTTTCAGATGTGTACATAATTTCTGTACAGGTTTTTTTTGCCTAATTATTAGCTATATATAAATCGATCGTCTTGCGCTACACCATTGCCGATATTTGCGTCGTGAGATGTTAGGCCATGTGAATAAAAAATCAACCATTAACTCTTACTATACGTGAGCTAAAACCGCGTTTTTACGCGCTAGTTTAGCTATCGTTACCGTCGCGCGCCACTTGAACTGGCGAGCCGTAAAATTGGTACTAAACCCGCGCCACTTCACGGGGCTTGCCGGATAGTAAGAGTTAAAATCAGGCTGCCTTTTTTCAATTGATGCAGGATTTGCAAGGGTCCGCATGGTGTGTCGTTCATTCATCACCTTTCGCTAATGCTGACGGCAGCCAGTACATTACTGATTATTTTAACCATTATGTCTCATTGAGCATAATTTATTATTTACAGCTGCTTATAAGCAAACCAAAAAAAAAAAGTGGATAACACTACATATTACTTGATTTCACTAAAACTTGTAGAATCTCCGTAAGAAATATACATTTTAATAATAATATAAAAAAAAATATCAAACTGGAAAAAATAAAATCACGAAAGCAAGGCACATTTGTATCTTAACCCGATCAGAGCCCCTGGAAAAGTTTTTTTTGGAGTTACTTCTCTTCATTTTAATTTCCTTTCTTTAAAATCATTCTGATTTTTTTGGTGGATATATCATTATTACGATCATCCAGTGAGTTATTTTATTAAATAATTAATTACTATCAATGGTTGTCGTATTGATGGTTGAAACTAGTCATTTGGGTATTTAAAACTGCCAATTAGGCTAAAATGGCTATTTTCATTTTTGAAGTTCGGTAGAGAATAAATTATGCTAGCACCAGTTTATATTTTTGAAGCAAATTATGAGCTTTTTATTTTTTAAATTTTATATGATAATGTGATTTTATTATTTTTAAAATTACATCAAATATTTATTGAACTAATTCTAAGCCGCCCTAGAAACCTCCCCATTCCATTTCATATAACTCAATAATATAGTTTAGTTCAATTTTTCTCTTTGCAATAATAATAATAACAAAGTACTAAAATTAGTTGTGAGAACAGTGGAACATCTTCTTTGACAATGTCATCCTTGAATGTCGTTAGGGTTAAGATTAAGGTTTAGGTTTTCTAACCCATAACCCTAATTACATTGTCTCAGAATTCTTTTATGTCCTATCAAACACAGGATTTCCCAGTCTGTTAGTGATAATTAAGCGCAGAAATAGACTAAATGATGAAACGATCACATGATTTTTACAGTGTAAAATAAACTCAGACATTTATTGTTTGAGTTTTAAAATAAGTGAAGACTTGCTTTAAAAGGCAACGTCCCCATGCCTCAATTATAATGCAGCTGTAATTGAACAATTTTTTACACGAATTAACTCTTTTGATACGTTTTTCAGTCTATTTTTTTGGTACTGGTTTTGCAGGTCTTTGTACCAAGTTTTTGAATATTTTGTACAGGTTTTTCATCTCCGAGGTGTGGCATGTATGCTACTTAATCATCTTTAACAGTATACCTAGTAGGTCACATTTGTCCTTTTCTCTGCTTTCCTTCTGGGCCCCAAATCCCCCATGGAAAAATTAAGATTCTAATGAGGCACAATGAATTGCAGTTTTCTCCACCTTAATATTTCATTCTTGGGGGTTGGGGGGGGGGGGGCGGGGCGGGGGGGGGGGGGGGGTGGGGGGGAAATTGCAGGATGAACAGTGACATAATAACAACTGAAAACTGATATATAATAAATTTTTCATCAAATAGTAATGGTGTTTTTTTTCTCTCTCAGAATGTCGCCAAATACAAAGATGTATACAGCAGTCATAACATCTCCATAAAACCTCAGTGGGATAATGTCAGGATTCATGATGAAGTAGGCTTACCCATGTATGCAGCTTGGCGAGCAGGTATTAATGCTTTTTTTTTTGTTGTAATAGCAAGTTCTGTCTCTTCTGTACTATTCATTTTTGTCATTTAGATAGTGAGCCATGTTAAGGATTTAGTATTGTTAGTAAGAATATCATTTCTAAATTTCAAACCTACAGCAACAGATGTGATCTCAGCTGGACACAAATATAACCTATGAGGAGTCCAAGAGTTTTATCAAGCGCAGATACAGGCACAAGTGGGAAGAAGAGCATCCAGGCCACACAAAAAATGATCCGTATTACCAGCTCAGCAGAAGTGAACAAGTGGCAATCTTCAGACTTTGCACTGGTCATAACAGATTGAGATACCATCTGTTCAACAAATTAAAGATAGGAACTACGGATGAGTGTGACTGTGGCACTGGTAAAATGACTGCCGAACACCTGCTTCAAAGGTGCCCAACATATGAGGAACAGAGAAAACGCATATGGCCATCACCAGTACCATTCCTGGAGAAAATCTACGGAGATATCAACAGCCTCAGGCTGACCACTGCTTTCTTTGAACTTATTCAAGTTGACATCTGAGGGTGAACGAAGAAGAAGATGGCTAGAAGTAATAACAGAAGATAACCAGACAGTAACCAGTCCATCTGGACAGAGACAGTGGAGATTGATAGGACATAACCCCTAAGGAAACAAACCACTCTACACCCCCCACCTCCCGTAACCAGATTTGACTGATCCGTAAGGGTGGGCAAGAATGGTGATGCTGAACAAGAGCCTGGAGAAGAGCTGTACAAAAGGAAGCCAAAGTAACTGGAGCCACATGGGCAGGGCTGAAGAAAAAGTCCAAAAATTGAAATCTATGGCAACAGTTGCTGGTCTGTGTTTTATAGTGATAATTATTATTTTTTTTATTTTTTAAATCTTTAGCACAGCCAAATGAAACTGTTTTTGTCTGGCATAAAGACGTTATTTTAAAAAATAAAACAGTAGATGCATCTACTTTGACTTTTAATTACCTGTTTGTTCCATTTCTTCTTTTTTTTCAGTGTGTGGTTCTATCAATCTCTAAATTATATATCTTTTCAGGTCACAAATCAACAGTAGTTGATGCACTAGTTATTGATTCAGATTATTTCACCATACCGTAAGTACAGAAAAACTGTATTTTAATTTCATTGGTTATTTTTAAAAATTCAAATGAACAGCTACATTCGATTTTTTAAAATAGTTTTGAGGACTCAAGCATGTCTGCAAACTTGTGTTTTGTGCACAGTCAAATGCTGAAGGTTAGCGGGTAAGAATGTATTCTGGAGGGAAAAAAGTGTATGATATTGTAAGTAGGATTATAGTGTGGAGATTAAGACTACATTTTGGGAAAGGATATAGTTTGGAAAATTAGAGAATCTTTTGATGGTAAGGATGTAGTCTGGAGTTTAAGAGAAAGTGTGACGAAAGTACTGAGATTCTGTCTTTCAAATGGCCCATGTCTTTTTCTCCTTGCATTTGGTTCACTATTTCTAGGAGGGATTACAGAAAAATCCTTCCCCATGTTTCTTCTCCTTCTATTTATTTACGTTTTTCAAGAGAGATTACGGTGGAGTTTCATCTCATCTACATCTATGTTCCTTCTCTATGACTAGTAGTCTTGTTTAGTGTTGGTGGGTAGGGAACTGTTGCATTATTATTCTAGACGAAGGACTTTAGAGCCTAGATCAGATTGGCACCAGTTTTAGTCTTTTTAAAGATAATTTTCGGGATTTTATATATATATATATATATAATTCCGACATTGTTGCTTCATTTGCTACTAGAGGGTAGGGCTTAATCCCGTTTCTTTGTCTAAAACCCATGCACGTTGCATCAGAATGATCTAAGGTTCTGATTGGCTGAGAGCTAACTGCAGTTGAAATGTAGAGCTCCCATTGGCTTAGAACCACGCCGCGCATATGACGTCATGAAGTCGGCGCGTGGGGTCTTGATAATAAATATGCCCGAATTTCATAAGTTCGGTCTCTAAAAATTAATTGCCAAGCCGCGTTCCTGATTCAAATTATCGATTGCCTTTCAGTGGGAAAATTCGAAATTTGGTAAGCAGAATGTTCGTGGTAACTTTATTTAATTTTTGTCTAAGCCTAGGCCGATCAGTAAAGTTTCTTGGGAAGTTTAAGTTTAATGTTAATTCTTATCGCCAGAGCCATCAAATATTATCTTAGTGATAGACTTGAGAAACTTTAGAGGTTCATAATAATTCCTTAATTCAGGAATAGCGGTATGGTTAAAAAGTTGAGATGACACGGACGTGCTTTGTATTTATTGCAAAGTGGGTCGGGAGAGAAACCCGCATCTCTGTCGTAGGTAAATGTACAGAATAGCGGGAGTCTGTGTATTTGTGATTTTATTGAGAATGTAATGCTACAAGTTATTTATATTATATAGTTACGCATATATCTGTGGACGGGAGTGATAGAGGTATTAATTGGAGCACGTGGGTGCTATCAGTTAATGTGTATTGTTGCACGAGCACGTGGGTGCTATCAGTTAATGAATATTTATGCAGGAGCGCATGGTTGCGAAACTGCGGCACCACGTGGCTGAATTACGGGGTTTTCATTGTATAACTTTTGACGGCAAGCAGATGCTGGCGTAAACTGGTTATATGTTATTGTGGGTGCATTGTTGGTCTGTGTAGTCAGACGACATGAAATGTAATTTTAAAGGGAATTATTTTGTATTACATTTTAGGTGATCTAATTTTTCTGAACGGGATATTGATGCCTAGAGATATTATATTTGTGTTAATCATTATGGCTGCATGTTGTCAGCGCGAGAAGTGGGCCTTAGTATTTTTGGACAGGTCAGTCCTCAGTGTGAAAAATGGTTGTGGTTGTAACCAGTCAGGCAGAACCCTAGGTCAGACGATCTGGGTCAGCCATTGTTTATTTTGGGCTCAGGTAGAGATGGGAGAGAAGGGAGCTCAGTGGGGGAGCGGACTTTGTTGGCATGATTTTGTATGGTAATAGGCTAACGGGAGAGAGTAGGGGAGTTATATGTTATTAGAAATGTATTATTTACGTGTTGTTTAGCTGTTGTGTTTTTTTGTCTAACAGCAGGTAGCGCGGCTTTTTGAGGGGGCAGAGCGGAAGTTGCAATAACTTCCTCCCAGCAAAAAGATTGGCATCTCAGACGCAGGGTTTGAGATCTTGCCAGAGGAGGACGAAGAAAAGAGAACAAACCCATTTTTCCAGGCAGGGGAAGACCTTTCTCTAGTGGAAATAGCATTCGTGGGAAAATCCATGAGCGCTAAGCTCGTTCTGTTACACACGCAAATTTGGCATGCTGCCAGCATTGTCGTAATTATTTCGCTTCGTCCCGGCCATAATAACGCCGAAGGCCTGAACCCATAGGAGGGAGAGGGCAGGTAACTCCAGAGGTGTTTGGAGAAACCAGCTACCTATTCCAATTTCCAGAATCCAGTGGGGTTCTTTTTAAACCTTAGTCATCAGTTCCAGAATGGTGGAGAGAGAGAGGGTGACCATACTCTCCACAGAAGTCGTCGCAGTGTTGTCCCAAGTATAGCAGATGACAGCTGCTGACGTTTTTTTAGATGAGTTAATTGTGTAGCAGTGTGCAAGAGATTTCAGGATAGGCTGTGTAGAAACAGAGTCTGCGCAGAGTTGGTGTAGACACTTTGTAGTTGTTCCAGCTGACTGTGCACTTAACATTTAATTTAGAATAGTTGTTGAAGTGGAGAATTGACAGCTGAGACCCCACCTAGGGCAGTGTGGTTTATTTGGTTTAATCCTAACTTCTGTCCCCATACAGGTTGCCTTTTTGAGGGAGAAGGGTTGGGGTTGATGCATTTTAACTGTGCTTGATTGTTGTTTTCAGGTGTGCACCCTCGCACTTTATGTATGGGACGTGCATATGTTTGTTTGTTTATAGGTGTATAATAAACTTGTATAAATTGTAGCTGGCATCAGTCATTTCATTTAGTACAGTAGCTATATGTTGTCTGTATCTTGGTGTTTGTGAATCTTAATTGAACCTTATCCCCATAGGGTAGTTAGAGGTGGTTCGAAACTATAGCCAGCAGAAACGTCCGAAATGGCGAGGAAAGAGTCAAATCTAGGTTCTCAACCTCGGGGCCAATAGTTTCACTTTCACATATGCACTATCATTTTCTTCAAAATCTAATTTTCCAGTCTTCCTTCTCACTAGTGTCTTGTCACTATATGTAGACAGTCTCTAGTCCTAAATCCATTTCGTGACAGAAAGATATAATCCAGAGTGTAATATATGCCCAACTATATCAACTACAAGCAGTTTTATGTGGTTGTGTTTGTGTTTGCGTAGACATATCTGTGTTTGAGTATATACACAGTAACTTCTAGTGGTTATGTCAGAATGCTCAAATTCACCAGCCTGTATAAAAACCACTTGTCAGCTCCCATACTCTACGATTTATTTTAGCTGTACGTATTAATTTGATTCTAATGAACGGAGTTCAAAAATTCATTTTCATAATGCTTTACTAAAACTTCTAAACAGCAACAACCACATAACGTTATTCATGAAATATTATTTGTTTATTAACACCACTAGTTCATTAAGACCCTGGTAAAAAATAATTACAATAATTATCATCCTGTATTAACACTAGGCTTCATTTGTCTTCAGCATCTTCAGTAATAGTGTCAGTAGGCAGAATGGTTAGAGTGCTTCAAGCTGCAGTCTATCCAACTTTACCTGACTCTGCTCTTGAGTAGAGAAAGCAAAGGCAGTGAGGAAGGAAAACATTAACCCCCACCTCATCAAGCTGAGACTAGTATAATGAAGTCTCTAACACTTCACTTTCCTTAAGGCAGTGTCAGCAATGGGACTGCCTTCACCTTTTTTTTTCCCTCCAATTGCCAATTGTCAAGCGACCCATTATTTTGTGAAATATATTAATTATTGTTTTATTCATTTTACAAAAACTCTTTAAATGATTTAAATTAGTCTGTGTAGAAACAACTTCTGAGCTGCTATTATCTGAGTTGGTCGTTGATAATTGATAATATCTTATCAGCTTATGTGAGCCGTCATCTGAAACCTAATTCATTAAACTAGTCAGTTTCCATGTTTGTCATCATCATCATCACCATTGTTTCTCAGCTCCCCAAGGAGCATAGGCCTTCAACAAACTCATGCCTAGTCCTCTCATCCCATGTCATCAGTGCCAGGTCTGCCCATGTCATTTTTGTCTCCAGTTCTCGTATCTGTATGTTTTTTTGGTCTCCCTCAACTTCTCTTATTCTGGGGATTCCAGAAAAAAGGACTGACTTGTATTGCTGTCAGTGGGTTTCTACCATGTGTGTCCTATCCATTCTTCTCATCTCTTGTCCACTGGCGCTTGTCTGGTGTATTAGTCATGCGAGATTCTAAAATTTAATTATTTTTTTTTTCTTTATTTGTGCTCCTCATCATTAGCTTTATTTTAATGGCTGTTCACTTGTTTGCTCCTCAAGCTTGATGTGGCAGATTATTGCAGACATCAAAAGAAATGATGTTTTTAGTGGCATCCGACAGATAGCTAATGTTCGTCGCCAAATGACATCACGAAAGTGTCGTTTCAGGAGCATGTACAGAGAGATCCTTTTCCTGTCATTTGCCGCCTGTGGCAGGGAAAATATTGATCATGGTATGGCTTATAAAAATTCAGCAAGTCAGTGCTGTTAATGTTCAGAAAATTTCTTGAAGTACTTGTCAACACAAGCAATTTAGCGCAAATTGCTGAACAGTTAACAATAACAGTGAAATTGTATATGAAAGTTAAATAGTAAAGGAGAGATATTATGTGAACAGTTAAACAGTAGAAGTAAGATGTTATATGAACAGTTAAACAATAACGGTGCGATTGTTTGTGAATAGTTAAACAATAGAAGTAAGATGTTATATGAACAGTTAAACATAAAGGTGAGATTGTTTGTGAACAGTCAAACAATAATGGTGAGATGATATCTCTTCTTCAAGTACCATGGATGATGGCATAGATGATCATGTCTCAGGACATCCTCAGTTCTTTTTGGCTGTCCATGGTATTCTTAATATTCTAGTGTCTGTTGCCTCAATGGCTTTTCCTGCCTGTGAGATAGTCTATGAATGGTAAAACATTAACATTGAGATGATATATGAACAGTTAACCAATAAAAGTGAGATAGTATTTGAATAATTAATCAGTAAAATGAGATGTTATATGAACATTTAACACTAAATGTTAATTAGTTTATAAACAGTTCAACAATAAGGGCAAGATTGTAAATAACAGTTAAGCAGCTAATACTACTAAAGATAAAATAGAACAAAAAGTTAAACATCTAATACTACTAAAGATAAAATAGTACAAAACGTTAAACTGCTAATACTAATAAAGATAAAATAGTATAAAAAGTTAAATTATTTCAAATTCTGTAGTGGTGACGGTGTATGAACAGTTAACGGGGGGGTTGATTTATGTAAAAAAAAATAAAATAAATAATTGTCAGATAAAAGCTAATCTTACATATGAGGATTGGAATAGTTATATCTCAGTTTTATAAGTTTAGATTCAGTATTATTGTAAATTTAATAAGAAATTACTAGTAAATTTCAAGAAACCATTTAACTCTTTGACTCCACAATTATTTTCCACACTGTGCTGTAATTTTAATTCATGATAGACTAAAAACAACGCTCAGAGAGTTGTTTTGGCATGGCTGTCAAATCTGACCAACGCTCTGAGCATAGTTCCGGAATCAAAGAGTTAATATAGGGATCTACGGTTGCACAGTGGTTAGTGCACTAGCTTCCTAGCTCAGTGATCCTTGGTTTGATCCCCAGTTGAGGTGAGATTTTTTAGACCGCAAACAGCCCCGGGGTCGACCCAGCCTCATGAATTGGGTACCAGAGCAACTCTGGGAAGGTTAAGGCAGCCGGCATGATGCTGACCACATCACCCCTAGTGTGCCGAAGGTCAAGAAAATATGGGCCTAACACCATATTCCCAATATGCCTCAATGGGCGTGTAACGGGATCCCCTTTTAATATTAATTTTAGAATCTGTTTTGAATGGAATAAATGGGTATGTAACACAGAAAGAGTAGGAATAGAAAACTACAGGGCACTGAAAGAAGCATTTTGGTGACCAGAGTATAAAAATTTGCTTCATGTATTTTATTGCAGCTGTAAAATGTGTTTATAAAGATATGAAATATATTTATAGTTTTTTTTTTTATTTGCCATCTCATTACAGATGCTTTTGATAGGGAATATGCTCTTGCATTTGATGAGAAACTTCAGAAACCTGAAAAGAATCGACTTCAATTGGATGATTATCCAAAAGCAGAGAATGTCCAGTGGTGTCGCAGACTGTTTAGTGAACTAGAAGTGTGAGCTGATCATGCCAGAATTGGAACATCTTGTGGGGGCTGAGCCAGATGATGATCTTGT
Organism: Oreohelix idahoensis; assembly: GCA_024509875.1. Lineage (NCBI taxonomy): Eukaryota > Metazoa > Mollusca > Gastropoda > Stylommatophora > Oreohelicidae > Oreohelix > Oreohelix idahoensis. The sequence goes on from JAMPIV010004653.1 coordinate 667,845, forward strand.
CTACTGCTGTGCTTGTTAGGTAGACAGCTTTGGTAATACGGCATTGAATCTATAGATTCATTCAAATGCACATAATATCACAGTAATAACTTTGTTTTTTGCAACACATTACCAAATGTTACCTTCATTACTGCTCAAATTAAAATAATCATTTCAGTTAGAGAAAAAAAAACTGCTGCATGAATTTAGTAAGTTATGCCATCTGTTAGGAAAAGCTGAAAATGTCAGTGTTAACAAAATAAGGTGAGAGAAGAAAAAAATCTTGAATTAATTATTAGATACATAGAGTAATGCAGAAAATCTTGTAATGTTAAAATGATATGGAGAGAGAATTTGTTTAAATCTTGTTTTTTTCACGAGGTCTGGAGAGAGGTGCCCAAAATCTGAAAACATTTTCAGCACATGAAGGAGGAAGTCAAAAGACTTGAAATTTTTTTTTTTTTTTTTTTTTTCGTTCGCCCGCTAATACTCGAGGCGAAATCTCAGGTTATTATTTTATGTCTAACCTGACATTGATTTTACGTGAGTATCCCTTTATTTCTTGTACAGAGACAGGTGTCCCTCGCCATTCAGGCAAATACTCGCCAATTTCGGAGGTACCCATTGCAGCTGGGTCGGCTCAGGAGCCGCCAGTCCCTGGTCGATGACACTCTTTCAAATGTCCTCGCCAGGTCTCGAGTTAATCCAGTCCAAATCCCGGTCGACGAAAAATCCTCAAATGCCGTCGCCCGGGTTTGATCCTGTATCACCCGGTCGCCAGAGCGGTGTTGTAACCACTACGCTAGCGCGGCTCCCAGACTTGAAATGATCACAGGGTATTGAGAGAGGAGGCATATGTAGTGGTCATAAGATATGGAGATGTCAGTCATCATGTGGCCTTTTTGTTGTGTGTGGTACATGTAGCTGTGCCTATGAGATTGTGTTAGCTTAGTCTCCTCTTCTGCTGTTCCTGTCCTGGTCTCTTTAGCTTCACTCTTCTCTTACCCTAAAGGAAAGCAACCAGAAGGTATTCAGAATAGACAAGACATACAAAAACAGTAGACAAAAGAAAGTGAGGACTAATCTAATGCATAAAAATAAACAAGAATATGAGAACCAGTTGTGTGACCTTATTGTGACCTGTTCCCCCTGATCAGTTTGGCTTGACTTAAGCAGCAACTGCACCAGGCTGCCACCAATGTAATTCTTAGTGTCAGTAGGCGTGCAAGCCATCCTACCAGTTAAAACTAGATGAGGCACACAGGAAAACAAAAGATATGGAGAAATTAACCAAATTCTCAAGTTGTTTACAAAATACTGTGAGAAAAAGTACAATCTCCTGTATTCTTATAGGATAAGGAGAGAGCGAAGACAGAAATCTGGTCATGACCTCAAGATAATGAGATATAAAAGTCACAAGTTTTGTAATGTTTGCAACAAATGGAGATGACAAGCCAAACATTTTACAAAGTGCGTAAGAAATGGGAAAACACTGGATAAGCCAAAAATTTTGCAAAGTGCCTAAGATGTTTAAAAACACAAAAAAATCTTAAAATGTTTTTATGATACAGAGAAAAGATGGCAAGTATTCATAGCTATTTCATTTAATACTTGAAAATTGTATGATACTTTGTGATCCCCAACTCTAATATTTATAAAACAGTAAAGCAAGATATATAGTTTGTGTGATGAAAGAGAACTTTGTGTTTATCACATTTTGAGTTGCTGGCCTGTAAATATTATGTGATACTTTAAAGCACTGGTGAGGTATATTAATTTATTAGCTCTAGCAACAGTCTGTATTTGTCATTTCTGTACTTTTAAGTTGATATATTATTTCACTGCAAGTTTTTAATATTATTATTTATTTATTAACTCTTACAATCCGGCAAGCCCCGTGAAGTGGCGCTGGTTTAGTACCAATTTTACGGCTCGCCCCGTGAAGTGGCGCGCGACGGTAACGATAGCTAAACTAGCGCGTAAAAATGCGGTTTTAGCTCCAGTATAGTAAGAGTTAATAGCCTCTTACATGTAGTGTTTTTACAATAATATGTGTAATGTTATTATTACATGGTTTATTTTTGTTGTTTTTTTTTTTGCACCTTTGTAAAACTCTTGTTTTTAAACCAATTTTCTTTTTTGGGCACTTATAATTTTATAATTTTTCAGCTATTATTATGTGTAAATAAAAACTAAGACCTGTCATTTGTGATTTTTGTTATTATTTTTCTTACTTACATCTGTCATTTCAAATGTATAGTTTTATTTGTAAAGCTTAATATATGCCGAGTTGAAATGTTTGTAAAGAGCAATATAAAAAGGTTGTTTGCATGTGATGATGCATGAAACTGTAAATCGAGCAGGATAAAGTATTAAACTATTTAATGTATATGTAAAAATAACGCAACACTTTGTATACTCCAACATTCTTTTTTTTTAAAAACTATATAGATACAATTTTATGACTGATTTCATTGATTCATAGCACAAACACGGCATGTAGAGTGGCAATGCATTGAATAGATTATTGTATATAGGATGTATGTATAGGTATATATATATATATATATACATACATATACACACACACACACACGCACGCATGCACGGAGGGGGAGAAGGAAAGATAAACATAATCTTTACATTTTACACATTTCCAGTTAACGCTACTTCTGCTTTATAATTTCACCATAGGCATTCTCAGAGTAAATTCTATCTAATTTATCATTGACAGGCATGGCTTTGAACTCTGAAAGAGTTCTTATTTGTTGGGTTATAATAATGTATCCTGTTACAAACATATGTAAATATGCTGTTGTATACAATATTAATCTGCTGTTTTAGTTGTGTGAGAAAGAATGAAGCCAACATGCTCTTTCAGCTGCTATATTTAATCCATAAAAATAAATTCTTGTCAAAGTATAAGAAAATATAAATGTATATATTCTTTTCATATTGCAGATTATGTATCCACATTGTTTTAAGAAAGTAATGAGAACAAACTTGGCTCCATTTTTTGGATTTTATTTTTATACTATAGATTTTTTATAACTAACAGCAGGCTTTTACCATAGAGATTACTTCATAAACTAAACCCAATAATCGTGACTGAATATGTAGTTTACTTATATTGTTTAATGTTGTTTTTCCATATTCAAAATGAAACCCATATGTGGTTTGTTTGGTGTACCTGTTGAAATTCTAGAAACTCATTCTAATTCACATTGATATAATTTGTGCTCTAGTCAGATAACTCATAGCCATTAACTTTGCTACTCAGAGCCAAGAATACTGTACATTATTCCAACACTAGTCGTTTTGTAAACATGTCCTCCACCTTTGAGCATACTCACATTCTGCTGTTCATCTGGAATTTTCATTGCATGATGGAATGTTTGATCAAGTATTGTTACCACTGTCAAAGATAATGTCACTTTGCATTGCGAATGTAACTTTGTATTGCTAATGTCAATTTACTTTGGCCAGGAGCAATACAGTTACAGCCCTACAAGATAGTCTTTCTAAGGTATCAGTGGCTAGATTAATAATGAGTGATGAGTGTGTGAAGTGGTAGAAGATATTTATTTTTACATTTTATTGTGCTCATAACCTTATCTTTCTTTGCTATAACTGCACATTTCATAACTTCACTAAAGCTCATAAGTACATTTAAGTTATGTTTGAATGTGATAGCCCATGCAGAAACAAGCCACCATTGTCATTTGTGCTTCTTACAGAGATGGAGCCACCGCTGCAGCTGGTTCCCTCCTGCACCAACCAGTCTCATGTTCTTGCAGCTGTGGTTTCTATGACATTTAGTTTTAGTTTTACATGATGAGATAGCCAACCCCATACACAACCTTATGTTAGTCACCATGTATGACATGTCTGAGATAGCCAACCCCATACACAACCTTATGTTAGTCACCATGTATGACATGTCTGAGATAGCCAACCCCATACACAATCTTATGTTAGTCACCATGTATGACATGTCTGAGATAGCCAACCCCATGTATAACCTTAGGTTAGTCACCATGTATGACATGTCTGAGATAGCCAACACCATACACAACCTTATGTTAGTCACCATGTATGACATGTCTGAGATAGCCAACCCCATGCACAACCTTATGTTAGTCACCATGTATGACATGTCTGAAATAGCCAACCCCATACACAACCTTATGTTAGTCACCATGTGTGCCATGCCTGAGATAGCCAACCCCATACACAACCTTATGTTAGTCACCATGTATGCCATGCCTGAGATAGCCAACCCCATACACAACCTTATGTTAGTCACCATGTATGCCATGCCTGAGATAGCCAACCCCATACACAACCTTATGTTAATCACCATGTATGACATGTCTGAGATATCCAACCCCATGCACAACCTTATGTTAGTCACCATGTATGCCATGCCTGAGATAGCCAACCCCATACACAACCTTATGTTAGTCACCATGTATGCCATGCCTGAGATAGCCAACCCCATACACAACCTTATGTTAGTCACCATGTATGCCATGCCTGAGATAGCCAACCCCATACACAACCTTATGTTAGTTGACGTGTATGCCATGCCTGAGACAGCCAACCCCATACACAACCTTATGTTAGTCACCATGTATGACATGTCTGAGATAGCCAACCCCATGCACAACCTTAGGTTAGTCACCATGTATGACATGCCTGAGATAGCCAACCCCATGCACAACCTTGTATTAGTTGCCATGTATGACATGTCTGAGATAGCCAACCCCATACACAACCTTAGGTTAGTTGCCGGATATGACATGTCTGAGATAGCCAACCCCATGTACAACCTTAGGTTAGTTGCCGGGTATGACATGTCTAAGATAGCCTACCCCATACACAACCTTATGTTAGTTGCCGGGTATGACATGTCTGAGATAGCCAACCCCATACACAACCTTATGTTAGTTGCCGGGTATGACATGTCTGAGATAGCCAACCCCATACACAACCTTATGGTAGTCACCATGTATGACATGTCTGAGATAGCCAACCCCATACACAACCTTATGTTAGTCACCATGTATGCCATGTCTGAGATAGCCAACCCCATACACAACCTTATGTTAGTCACCATGTATGACATGTCTGAGATAGCCAACCCCATACACAACCTTATGTTAGTCACCATGTATGCCATGTCTGAGATAGCCAACCCCATACACAACCATATGTTAGTTGATGTGTATGACATGTCTGAGATAGCCAACCCCATACACAACCTTATGTTAGTCACCATGTATGACATGTCTGAGATATCCAACCCCATGCACAACCTTATGTTAGTCACCATGTATGCCATGCCTGAGATAGCCAAACCCATACACAACCTTATGTTAGTTGATGTGTATGACATGCCTGAGACAGCCAACCCCATACACAACCTTATGTTAGTCACCATGTATGACATGTCTGAGACAGCCAACCCCATACACAACCTTATGTTAGTCACCATGTATGACATGTCTGAGATAGCCAACCCCATACACAACCTTGTATTAGTTGCCATGTATGACATGTCTGAGATAGCCAACCACATACACAACCTTATGTTAGTCACCATGTGTGCCATGCCTGAGATAGCCAACCCCATACACAACCTTATGTTAGTCACCATGTATGCCATGCCTGAGATAGCCAACCCCATACACAACCTTATGTTAGTCACCATGTATGCCATGCCTGAGATAGCCAACCCCATACACAACCTTATGTTAATCACCATGTATGACATGTCTGAGATATCCAACCCCATGCACAACCTTATGTTAGTCACCATGTATGCCATGCCTGAGATAGCCAACCCCATACACAACCTTATGTTAGTCACCATGTATGCCATGCCTGAGATAGCCAACCCCATACACAACCTTATGTTAGTCACCATGTATGCCATGCCTGAGATAGCCAACCCCATACACAACCTTATGTTAGTTGACGTGTATGCCATGCCTGAGACAGCCAACCCCATACACAACCTTATGTTAGTCACCATATATGACATGTCTGAGATAGCCAACCCCATGCACAACCTTAGGTTAGTCACCATGTATGACATGCCTGAGATAGCCAACCCCATGCACAACCTTGTATTAGTTGCCATGTATGACATGTCTGAGATAGCCAACCCCATACACAACCTTAGGTTAGTTGCCGGATATGACATGTCTGAGATAGCCAACCCCATACACAACCTTAGGTTAGTTGCCGGGTATGACATGTCTGAGATAGCCAACCCCATACACAACCTTATGTTAGTTGCTGGGTATGACATGTCTGAGATAGCCAACCCCATACACAACCTTATGTTAGTTGCTGTGTATGACATGTCTGAGATAGCCAACCCCATGCACAACCTTATGTTAGTCACCATGTATGACATGTCTGAGATAGCCAACCCCATGCACAACCTTATGTTAGTCACCATGTATGACATGTCTGAGATAGCCAACCCCATGCACAACCTTATGTTAATCACCATGTATGACATGTCTGAGATAGCCAACCCTATACACAACCTTATGTTAGTCACCATGTATGACATGTCTGAGATAGCCAACCCCATACACAACCTTATGTTAGTCACCATGTATGCCATGCCTAAGATAGCCAACCCCATACACAACCTTTTGTTAGTCACCATGTATGCCATGCCTGAGATAGTCAACCCCATACACAACCTTATGTTAGTCACCATGTATGACATGTCTGAGATAGCCAACCCCATACACAACCTTATGTTAGTCACCATGTATGACATGTCTGAGATAGCCAACCCCATGCACAACCTTATGTTAGTCACCATGTATGACATGTCTGAGATAGCCAACCCCATGCACAACCTTATGTTAATCACTATGTATGACATGCCTGAGATAGCCAACCCCATACACAACCATATGTTAGTTGATGTGTATGACATGTCTGAGATAGCCAACCCCATACACAACCTTATGTTAGTCACCATGTATGACATGTCTGAGATATCCAACCCCATGCACAACCTTATGTTAGTCACCATGTATGCCATGCCTGAGATAGCCAAACCCATACACAACCTTATGTTAGTTGATGTGTATGACATGCCTGAGACAGCCAACCCCATACACAACCTTATGTTAGTCACCATGTATGACATGTCTGAGATAGCCAACCCCATACACAACCTTATGTTAGTCACCATGTATGTCATGTCTGAGATAGCCAACCCCATGCACAACCTTATGTTAGTCACCATGTATGACATGTCTGAGATAGCCAACCCCATACCCAACCTTATGTTAGTCACCATGTATGACATGTCTGAGATAGCCAACCCCATACACAACCTTATGTTAGTCACCATGTATGACATGTCTGAGATATCCAACCCCATACACAACCTTAAGTTAGTCACCATGTATGACATGTCTGAGATAGCCAACCCCATACAAAACCTTATGTTAGTCACCATGTATGACATGCCTGAGATAGCCAACCCCATACACAACCTTATGTTAGTCACCATGTATGACATGTCTGAGATAGCCAACCCCATACACAACCTTATGTTAGTTGATGTGTATGACATGCCTGAGACAGCCAACCCCATACACAACCTTATGTTAGTCACCATGTATGACATGTCTGAGACAGCCAACCCCATACACAACCTTATGTTAGTCACCATGTATGACATGTCTGAGATAGCCAACCCCATACACAACCTTGTATTAGTTGCCATGTATGACATGTCTGAGATAGCCAACCACATACACAACCTTATGTTAGTCACCATGTATGACATGTCTGAGATAGCCAACCCCATACACAACCTTATGTTAGTCACCATGTATGACATGTCTGAGGGTGCATTAATCCTATTCTTTCTTTTTCCGTTTAGAGACCTGGAACTACATGGGGCAAGCAGCTACAAGTACATTAAGAAAACTTTCTGTCACTTTTCTTAGAACTTGACAACAGTAACTAAACTTTCTGTCACTTTTCTTAGAACTTGACAACACTAACTAAACTTTCTGTCACTTTTCTTAGAACTTGACAACAGTAACTAAACTTTCTGTCACTTTTCTTAGAACTTGACAACAGTAACTAAACTTTCTGTCACTTTTCTCAGAACTTGACAACACTAACTAAACTTTCTGTCACTTTTCTTAGAACTTGACAACAGTAACTAAACTTTCTGTCACTTTTCTTAGAATTTGACAACAGTAACTAAACTTTCTGTCACTTTTCTCAGAACTTGACAACAGTAACTAAACTTGCTGTCACTTTTCTTAGAACTTGACAACAGTAATCAAACTTTCTGTCACTTTTCTTAGAACATGACAACAGTAGCTAAACTTTCTGTCACTTTTCTTAGAACTTGACAACACTAACTAAACTTTCTGTCACTTTTCTTAGAACTTGACAACAGTAACTAAACTTTCTGTCACTTTTCTTAGAACTTGACAACAGTAACTAAACTTTCTGTCACTTTTCTTAGAACTTGACAACACTAACTAAACTTTCTGTCACTTTTCTTAGAACTTGACAACACTAACTAAACTTTCTGTCACTTTTCTTAGAACGTGACAACAATAACTAAACTTTCTGTCACTTTTCTTAGAACTTGACAACAATAACTAAACTTTTTGTCACTTTTCTTATAACTTGACAACAATAACTAAACTTTGCCACTTTTCTTAGAACTTGACAACAGTAACTAAACTTTCTGTCACTTTTCTTAGAACTTGACAACAGTAACTAAACTTTTTGTCACTTTTCTTAGAACTTGACAACAGTAACTAAACTTTCTGTCACTTTTCTTAGAACTTGACAACACTAACTAAACTTTCTGTCACTTTTCTTAGAACTTGACAACAGTAATTAAACTTTCTGTTGCTTTTCTTAGAACTTGACAACAGTAACTACACTTTCTGTCACTTTTCTCTGAACTTGACAACAGTAACTAAACTTTCTGTCACTTTTCTCAGAACTTGACTAACATAATGAAACTTTCTGTCACTTTTCTCAGATCTTGACTACAAATCTTTCTGTCACTTTTATCAGAACTTGACAACAATAGCTAAACTTTCTGTCACTTTTCTTAGAACTTGACAACAGTAACCAAACTTTCTGTCACTTTTCTTAGAATTTGACAACAATAACTAAACTTTCTGTCACTTTTCTCAGAACTTGACAACAATAACTAAACTTTCTGTCCTTTTTCTTAGAACTTGATAACAATTACTAAACTTTCTTTCACTTTTCTCAAAACTTAACAACAATAACTAAACTTTCTGTCACTTTTCTCAAAACTTGACAACAGTAACTAAACTTTCTGTTACTTTTCTGAGAACGTGACAACAATAACTAAACTTTCTGTCACTTTTCTCAGAACATGACAACAGTAACTAAACTTTCTGTCACTTTTCTTAGAACTTGACAACAGTAACTAAACTTTCTGTTACTTTTCTTAGAATGTGACAACAATAACTAAACTTTCTGTCATTTTTCTCAGAACATGACAACAGTAACTAAACTTTCTGTCACTTTTCTTAGAACTTGACAACAGTAACTAAACTTTCTGTCACTTTTCTTAGAATTTGACAACAGTAACTTAACTTTGTGTCACTTCTTAGAATTTGACAACTGTAACTAAACTTTCTGTCACTTTTCTTAGAACTTGACAATAGTAGCTAAACTTTCTGTCACTTTTCTTAGAATTTGACAACTGTAACTTAACTTTCTGTCACTTCTTAGAATTTGACAACTGTAACTAAACTTTTTTTCACTTTTCTTAGAACTTGACAACAGTAGCTAAACTTTCTGTCACTTTTCTTAGAACTTGACAACACTAACTAAACTTTCTGTCACTTTTCTTAGAACTTGACAACAGTAACTAAACTTTCTGTCACTTTTCTTAGAACGTGACAACACTAACTAAATTTTCTGTCACTTTTCTTAGAACTTGACAACACTAACTAAACTTTCTGTCACTTTTCTTAGAACGTGACAACAATAACTAAACTTTCTGTCACTTTTCTTAGAACTTGACAACAATAACTAAACTTTCTGTCACTTTTCTTATAACTTGACAACAATAACTAAACTTTGCCACTTTTCTTAGAACTTGACAACAGTAACTAAACTTTCTGTCACTTTTCTTAGAACTTGACAACAGTAACTAAACTTTTTGTCACTTTTCTTAGAACTTGACAACAGTAACTAAACTTTCTGTCACTTTTCTTAGAACTTGACAACACTAACTAAACTTTCTGTCACTTTTCTTAGAACTTGACAACAGTAATTAAACTTTCTGTTGCTTTTCTTAGAACTTGACAACAGTAACTACACTTTCTGTCACTTTTCTCTGAACTTGACAACAGTAACTAAACTTTCTGTCACTTTTCTCAGAACTTGACAAACATAATGAAACTTTCTGTCACTTTTCTCAGATCTTGACAACAAATCTTTCTGTCACTTTTATCAGAACTTGACAACAATAGCTAAACTTTCTGTCACTTTTCTTAGAACTTGACAACAGTAACCAAACTTTCTGTCACTTTTCTTAGAATTTGACAACAATAACTAAACTTTCTGTCACTTTTCTCAGAACTTGACAACAATAACTAAACTTTCTGTCCTTTTTCTTAGAACTTGATAACAATTACTAAACTTTCTGTCACTTTTCTCAAAACTTAACAACAATAACTAAACTTTCTGTCACTTTTCTCAAAACTTGACAACAGTAACTAAACTTTCTGTTACTTTTCTGAGAACGTGACAACAATAACTAAACTTTCTGTCACTTTTCTCAGAACATGACAACAGTAACTAAACTTTCTGTCACTTTTCTTAGAACTTGACAACAGTAACTAAACTTTCTGTTACTTTTCTTAGAACGTGACAACAATAACTAAACTTTCTGTCATTTTTCTCAGAACATGAGAACAGTAACTAAACTTTCTGTCACTTTTCTTAGAACTTGACAACAGTAACTAAACTTTCTGTCACTTTTCTTAGAATTTGACAACTGTAACTTAACTTTGTGTCACTTCTTAGAATTTGACAACTGTAACTAAACTTTCTGTCACTTTTCTTAGAACTTGACAACAGTAACTAAACTTTCTGTCACTTTTCTTAGAATTTGACAACTGTAACTTAACTTTGTGTCACTTCTTAGAATTTGACAACTGTAACTAAACTTTCTGTCACTTTTCTTAGAACTTGACAACAGTAGCTAAACTTTCTGTCACTTTTCTTAGAATTTGACAACTGTAACTTAACTTTGTGTCACTTCTTAGAATTTGACAACTGTAACTAAACTTTCTGTCACTTTTCTTAGAACTTGACAACAGTAGCTAAACTTTCTGTCACTTTTCTTAGAACTTGACAACACTAACTAAACTTTCTGTCACTTTTCTTAGAACTTGACAACAGTAACTAAACTTTCTGTCACTTTTCTTAGAACGTGACAACACTAACTAAACTTTCTGTCACTTTTCTTAGAACTTGACAACACTAACTAAACTTTCTGTCACTTTTCTTGGAAAGTGACAACAATAACTAAACTTTCTGTCACTTTTCTTAGAACTTGACAACAATAACTAAACTTTCTGTCACTTTTCTTATAACTTGGAGATGTGGACATGGCTTGTTTTATGAAGATAGAAACTGTTCTCCAGATTATTCTGCTTAAAAAAATTTTGTTTACATTTGCTGCATGACAGAAACAGCAGGCTGGCAGTGAATTTTATAGTGCTCAGAGAGATACAAAGGGGAAGATTATGAAACAGACTGATTTATAAAAACAAAATCCAGGTCCAAGCTGCTCACCTTGCACAAGAACAAAAACTACCTACAATGAGGTATTAGATTAAGTGTGGGAAATTATAGCCAGATTGCACTTTGACATGCACCTCTTTAAGATGTTGGCTCGTACATAATCTTGCCAGCAATACACATATGGAGAAAAGTAATCAAGTCCAAAACAAAACATCTGAATCTTAAACTCCGATGTTAACACATTAACTACCACAAGCCGCTGTCAGCGGCTCACAAAATAATCACATTTGGACCGCAAGCCGCTCAGAGCGCCAATCTAATTTTAGTAATAAAACGAATGAAAAATGTACTGAAACACTCTCTGATCTGGTTCAAGATTTTAAGTTGCCACCGGAAAACAAATTCCCAAAGCATGGTTGTTGTAGAACACTGGAAAATTGATATTATGTTCATATTTTTCAGTGTTTTGGGTTAGTTACCAAATCGTGTAAAACTGTTTACCGTGGCAACTAGTGATAGGACTACAAAAAATGCGTGTACATCTCGTCTAACGGCTGAATAGGATAGAAACATGTTTCAACAATTGACTGATAGATCTAGCGACGAGGACAAGAGTGAAAACGGTGTGCACATTGATTGAAATTGTGATTTTGATAGAGGTGGGGCGCAAGCAGTTATAATTGTGAAAATATTGCAAGTCCTTGGCCATCGGAGGGCCGTTAAATAGCAACAACCTCTATTAGAGTTACAACCGGTATTTATTGTAATAGTGCATTCATTTATCTTTAAAATGACGTGTAATTCATAAACATCTGTAAACAATTACGAAAACTACAGCTTACTTTGTGCAAACACCTACAGGATGAAAATGGGAAAACAATTTATTCGGCCACAGTGTGTTTTTCAATTCGGTAGTTAATGTGTTAAGGCAGTCTGTGTATTTCCAACATGGAAAACCACAAATGCCAAGAAATTACGTAAATGGCTGCCAGTGCAGAATTTTCATCATCAGCTGCCATCACCACATCAAAGGCCAGCTGCAATGGATCTCCAGTGTCTTCTGTCTCTTGTCTTGATGGTGCACTCTGATAGACTCTTTCCTGCCCATCTCTTGATGTTATCTTCCCACTTATAGTGCTGTCTTCCTCTTACACATTTGCCTTCAACTCTTCCTTCTATTATGGTCTTCAGGAAGGTGTTATGTCTTTTTACATGGCCAAAATATTTTAACTGTCTAATTTTGATCTCCTTCGTTAATTCTCTTTGCATTCCTAGGTTTTCTAGGACCTCTATGTTTTCTTCTCTTTCCATGAGACATGCCCCATACATCTATATATCCACATCTCAAAGGCCTCAGTTGTTTATTCCTATTGCTTTTTCATTGTCTATGTTTCTGTGTTTCTACACCATACAGTAATGAAGAATATATATTTGATGATTCCCATTTTGAATTTATCTGCCATGTTCTATTATTATATGACCAAGATATGAGAAACTCTTGCACAGTAGAAGGATTGAAATGGTATGGGACCCAAAGATGCAGCAATAGAGAATGCAGTCAGCGACCCATAGCTTGACTGCCTGCGTCAGGGTCAGCGAACCAGAGCTGACCAAGACCCTACTCCACCTCCACGTGGTGGTCCTGGAAACAGGCTGCATCACTGCAGTCTGGCTGAGAGAGTAGGGATTGAAGAGGGAAGGCAAACCCGGTCCCAAAAAATGCTGTACTGAAGTCAGATGTGTCGGCCGAAAGGCGCAGATATCGCAGCTCCGGCATAAACAGACGCAACGCAACCAACGTCCTTTTCAGGACGAACGAGGAAGAAGAAGAAGAAATGGTATGAGAAGATCACCAGTATGGTACTAATGGGAAAAACCAGATGGACACTAGTGGAACAAGAAGTAAGAAGGCGGCACTGGTTTGAATAGGACACACATTGAGGAAACCAGATGATAGGACACACATTGAGAAAACCAGATGATAGGACACGCATTGAGGAAACCAGATGATAGGACACACATTGAGGAAACCAGATGATAGGACACGCATTGAGGAAACCAGATGATAGGACACACATTGAGGAAACCAGATGATAGGACACGCATTGAGGAAACCAGATGATAGGACACACATTGAGGAAACCAGATGATAGGACACACATTGAGGAAACCAGATGATAGGACACACATTGAGGAAACCAGATGATAGGACACACATTGAGGAAACCAGATGATAGGACACGCATTGAGGAAACCAGATGATAGGACACGCATTGAGGAAACCAGATGATAGGACACGCATTGAGGAAACCAGATGATAGGACACGCATTGAGGAAACCAGATGATAGGACACACATTGAGGAAACCAGATGATAGGACACGCATTGAGGAAACCAGATGATAGCGTTATGAGACAGATCTCCAGGATAAGAGAAATAGAGGAATAATGAAAAATAGAAAAGGGAATTTGAGACTGACATGAAAGGGAAAAAGGAGAAATGAGAAGATGGATGGCACAGAACAGAATGGCTTGGCATGAATTTATTGAAGGCCTATTCTCCACAGGGAGCTGCAGGGTAATGAATAGAGCATCATCAGTGAAGTTAACAAAAAAAATAGAAGATGTATATGGCTGAGGACATTTTCCCGTGGAGGTACCTCTCAAAGGGAAATATAAAAGCAGGAGAAAGCAAAAATGAACTGGGCTAGCTCACAAAAGACAGTCTGAAGTAGGAAAATTTGTCATTTAGTTATATATCTGCATAAAAATCAATAAAGCTTTGAATGTCTTTAGCTCCCTTGCATATGCAAAGGCAAATGACCACATGCTGTTTTAGTTTATGTTCACTGTTTCTGCAACTACCTCATTTCTTGCAGTGATAAATAGTTTGTCCATCTTCATGTTCTCCCTAGTTGTTTGGAATGTAGAAAATAGCAATTTTGTTTTTTTGCAGAAACGTTCAGAGTCTGGACCCAGGTACAATGCTGGTGAAAATGTCAGTATAAAATTTTGTCTTGTATTTTTTTTTTTTTTTTAAAAGACTGACGTAATTAGTTCATATCCAAGTAGCAGAGTGGTTAAGAGTTTGTGCTTCATGAGATAAAGGGACCTGGTTTGAAACCAGATTGTGTCACGCTTCAGACTGCCTAGCTGTACAAAAGGGTACCTGACGACTACTCTTGAATTAGGAAAGACAAAGGCAGTGAAGAAGGGAACTGGTCACCCCACCTAATAAAGCTGAGACCTAGATATAAGTCAAGTCTCTAACACTCCACTCCTCAGCATCATTATCTTCTATGGAGCTGCCTTTCACTTTATACTTCTTCTTCTTCTTCCGTCCTTAGCCACCGACCGTCAAAGCAGTCAGTGGCCATTACACCTAGTGGCGTCTTAGGGCAACAGCAGATAGGTTTTCTTTGCCATTGTTTCCCATCACGCCTATTGGCGTCTTTAGGGCAACGGCAAATCAATCCATCTGCTGTTGTTTCCGTAATCGAAGTGACTGGCAAACGGGTGATCAGCCCGTTGGTACACTTTATACTATAATTAGTAAAATTTCCCGTGATCATACCTAGATAGATCATGTCAAGATATATTATTGCTGTATCAGCATCAAGAACCATTTGCCTTTATCACAGTATTCAGTTCTCTCCACATGTTCAGGTCCTTGACGTTCTCAGAAAGATTTCTCTCATACAATTTTTTAAAACTGTCCAATATCTTTGCCATCTTTTGTCTCTGTGCATTGTCTTTGCCTGGTATACTTTAACTGTCTGCTTTATCAAACATGTCCATAGAATGCTTACAGTCTCAGACCTTTGCATTGATTTTCTTTGTATGTCTCTTTCA
The DNA here is from genome assembly GCA_024509875.1 of Oreohelix idahoensis. NCBI lineage: Eukaryota > Metazoa > Mollusca > Gastropoda > Stylommatophora > Oreohelicidae > Oreohelix > Oreohelix idahoensis. The sequence continues at coordinate 683,483 of JAMPIV010004653.1, forward strand.
GAAAATTTAAGTTTAATCTTTGCTGACCTAGGGATTATTAACATTCTGCTTTGAAACCACAAACATCTCTTTGGACTCCATTTGTTTCACAGTGTTATTTAAATGTATTTTCAGTTAGATTCCATATGGTAATACTGATTCTGTATAGCTCTCTTTCTTTGTTGTCTATGGACTATGGATACAAATTTGTTAACAAATGCCTTTCTTGTTCAGTGTGCTTTTTTTTATAGTTTCATCAGGTTTTGCTCTTTAGTTTTTGAGTTGTCACAACCTGCTACTGAATATGCAGACTTTGTTTTGCTCATGCTCGTCTTCTGGCATTTTGTCTTTGTAGAAGCTTCATTTTTTGTTTCCCTAATTATCCAGTAGAGATAAGCCAGAATATGACATAGATTTTGAGTTTCCTATGAGATGACTGGAATTTTCAAAAGATTAAAAACATTATGGTAAAACATTTTTTTTTTAAATGTGCGTAGCACTTAATAGAAATTTATCTTAGTCATTCTTCACTTTATGGTTTCACAGTTGTAGATAATTCTCATAATACTGATTTTGTTGTTTAAAAGCAGACTTTTTTAAATCCATTGATGTGAGCTTTCTTTTGCTCCGTGAGTTTACTGAGTTGAATGTGTTTATGTTGTTCATCAAATTCCAGATCAGTGGGTACATTTGATTGTATTGCAATATAATGTTTGCTCAAAAGCTTGTACAGATGCATGTTACTTTTTATTTTTACAGTCTTTTGTTTAAAATTAGCATTATAAAGCTTTTTTGTTTTTTATTTTTAATTGTACTGTAATACTCTAAATAGTAACAAATGACAATGTAGTCTGGATAAATAGAAGTCGCTGGAGCCACGTAAAAGTACTTCCTAGTTATGATAAGTAGAAGTCACTGGAACCATGTTAAAGTACTTCCTAGTTATCAGAATTTCTGCTAATCAGAAGTTTGCTCAAAGGTGGACATTTTAGGGTCAGAATAAGAAATAAAGCAGGTTGTAATTATTTAACCTTTCATTTACACAACTTTTTCTATTTTTAATTAGCATACCTGCATATATCTCTACACCTGACGGTAGAAGAGGAATGACTAAGTAGTAGTATTCCTACATATTTTTCAATTTTCAAAGGCAAGTTGACATAAGCATAAGGTGTAGCAGCATTTCAGTACCACAGTTGCAAGTAACGAAACATTTTAAAAGTTTAAATGTCCTAATTGACCCATTTCAAATTTTGTACTGTATTGTCAGAGTGTAACATGATTAATTAACAGAAAATCTGCATCACAAGAAGTATCATATATTCAGTTTGACTATAAAATGGCCATATGAGGAACGAAATGATAAATTTTGGCCAGGACCCTTCAGCAGATAGCCTCTCTGAGAGCTCAGCTTCACATTTTGCCTTTGTACATTCTCTTACTGGTTACTGCACAGCTTGATAGCCAAAATGAGAATGACTATAGGACAGGTAAACTTTATGTAAGAGGTATCCATGCATAACCCAGGGGCTGTCCGAAGTTCCTGTGATCTGAACCATTCAGACAATTGACCTTTGGTATCAATCTCCTCGTACACTCCAATCTTGCGATCGGAGGCGATCCTTAGTTCATGAATTTGGCTGACGATTAGTCGACAGTCTTCGCTCATGCCCGTATGTTAGAATTGTCATCCACAGCTTGGCCACTTGCAAAGTTAGTAGCATTTCATGGCCTCTTGACAGACAATTACATATTGCCAGGAATTCATAAACTTGGTCTCATAGGCATGATGATAGAATTTCTGCTAAAGCGATCCAGATTTGAGTTGGGACTGAACAGTTAGCTGTAGTTATCCTAGAATTCTAGGTAACAGAAACTTACTTCAGTGATTTTTTTAAACAGGGGCAAAATAGACGGTCGTCACCTATGAGCAAATGTACTTGTGTGTGCTAAGTTTCTGATTGTGATGATAATATTAATTGATCCTGTCTGAAGTTGTTAATATTTTAATTTTTAAAATGCTGAAAATTGTATTGCAGGGCAGAAATGTAAAAAGGCAATTATGCCTATTTCTTTACCCTGATGAAATAAAGATTTCGTTCGTTCTAGTTAAGTAAAAATTGATGCAAGTTTTGAGTTTAGTGAACTGTGCTGTATTTCACTTCGTAAACAGCATCACTATAATCTCCACAAAGTTTGTTAGGAATCTCTTGTCCATTACTGAGTTTTAAACTGATTATGCTTATTCACAGAGAGTACTGCACAAAAACACTTATAATGTTGGATATTCCATTTGAATCACCTGCCAATGTTACTTTTATATTTAATTTTGTATAGAATCTTTTGTATCTTCATGAATATATCTACTGGCATGCCAAATAATATCATTTATAATGTGAAGTGAACTTTATATTATTGATTATTTAAATCATTCATTAGAAATTATCTCTATGGTTTCCCATTTTTGTTTGCAGTAAAAAGACTAATGAATATTATTTTTTGTGATGATAATTTACTGGGATGAATTGGAGGGCTTGATTGTTTATTTATACCAGTTCATCTTAAATAAGGAGGAAGAGTGAAACTACTGCAAGCCTAGTCTTTGTGGCTGTATATGTATTTCATACTAATTTAGCTGCTCCTCTGTGACATAATTTTGTAGCTAGACAACATTTTTTGTTCTTTAAATCATTCCATTGTATTTTATGATCCATTTCTGTTAACAGTCTTCCTCTACATCATCTTCTTTTACGTCAAACAGAATTTATATATACAGTTTTGTAGACATTTTCCAGAGTCATTCTTTGGTCTTACATTTCTGTCAGCTTTAAACATGTGTTTTGTATTTTTTATTCTTTCTGCATAACATAACCATTTTAGTCTATTTTCTGTCAGGATGTTTGTTTGTTATTAAATGAATATTTATTGTTGTTTTATTTTATTTTAAACTCTTTGTGGCTAACCAGACATGCATAAATTGAAGTTAATAATCTTGTCTGACAATATATGTCCTATTATCAGATTTCCAAAACTTATGTAAACAAACATTTGTTATGTTGAATATTTTAAGTAGTTTGCTTCATCCATTTGTGTTCATTCCAAATATTTTTTTTCTTTTTAAAGCTACTCATCTTTGCCTGTAGTTTTTTTGGATACCAGATGTGTTACTGATTAAATGCAAATACTATCTCAGAAGTGGTTTCTTTTCATGTAATCTTTGTGTGTATTTGTGTTTTTTTTCTTCCTGTGACAACATTTGATGGTTAATGCCTTTAGGTGAAAAAATTAACAAAAAGTGAGGATCATACCAATATATATTTATATTTATGCTTAACCAGCAAAAAATAGATTTATTTATGATGATAATCTACATTTGGGGGAAGGGGGGAATTGAATAGAGGATGGTAAAATGGACATAGAAATAGAAAAATACAGAAATCAGAAAACTGATGGGATTGACACCAAGGGTCAGCTACAAAATGATGGTGAAAATAAAGTAGTATGAGCAGCTCTCAGATTGCGGTTAAATCAGCTAATAGCACAAACCTTCAACAGCTGATCTTTTTTCAACCAAAAAAAAAAATTGATACAAAGGAAATCATGAAGAAACAAAAGGTTGTTTTTATTGTAATTTCACTAGTACTGCTAAGCTCATTGCTCTTGCACAGCCAGTGCCAAGTTGAATAATTGACATGTGTTCTTTAGCTGTTGTATGGTGCTATATAAAGTGTTTGTGATTGCTGGGGAGACCAGCAATAGCTTCCTTCTTTCTATTGTAAGTCATATGTTGAACTGTCTCATATGGATGGGTACAGTTGTGGCAGTTAGGCTCATGTGTGTTCTGGTCTTAGTTGGAATATTGTGCTCTGCTTTGTGTGTCATGGTTTGTTGATGTGTCATTTCTATCTGGATGGGTCATTTTTCACACATGGCATGTGCAGTAGATCCTTTTGCCCATTGGTTCAGCCATTCCTCTTTGAAGTTGTTTTGAAGTATTAGTTTAGCTGTCTGCATGCTAACTGGAGTGTTTGTTTGAACCCTGCTTGCTCCTAGTTTTGATAGTTTGTTTGTGTCCTGGTATCCACTGAAAAGTGACTCCGATGTTGTGTGCTGTTTGCAGACTGTCAGTCATTTCAGCCAGCTATATTATTTCTTTGTTTTCAGCTTGAAGGTAATCAATCTTTTAATGCCTGCAGTGTTGATTTTGGATCAGTGCAGATAATGTTGTCTGAGGGCCTACAGATTTCTTGAAACAAGATATGATACTGGGCAAGGCTTTAAAAAAACAGGAACAAAAACTGCTTCTTTCTATGATGCTTAATGGCATGAGGAAAGTAACACTAAATGTCTGCTCAAGACGAATGATGTTAGATTTTTTTTAAGTGTTTGGAGTTTTCCACTTTTTTGTTGTTGTTGTGTGGAACAAAGCTGGTCAACAGCCCAGTAATTCACTTTGATCGATTGTGAAGTTTCCTGTTTCATAACTGATCATGTGACCCGAGTCTGCATTTTCAAATGATTATCATATGTCCATCTGGATACCAAGGTCTTTTACTGGGGAGTAAAGAAAAGGACCACTGACCCTGCCAATCATAACAGAAAAAGGTGACTAACAAGGGTTGTACATGAGGCTAACAACCTCATTATATAAAAGATAATGTTACCAGAGCCACCAGTGAGGAAGACATTAAGCGCTTTGACACAGTTTTTCTGCCAGGGGTCAAGTGCAGTGATGGCTCAATGCTATAAAGAGTAAGAAAGGGGACGAGAATAAAACCGAACTTTTGGACGATTAAGTTTGTATGATTATTAGACTACACTTATAATCTATTAAATATGACTGAGTTTGCCATCTGCAGTGTCCAGAAAAATGACAAAACACATTCTTGACAGACTTAAAAACATCTTTGGTTGAGATTGTTTTGTTTTTTTAATGAAAGATAGTTCACAGACTTCTGCCTTCTGGTAATTACAGCACTTGTTATTTTCAAATAAGCTAATAAAACTATAAATAAATATTATATCAAAAGACAGAAATAAATTACATGGAATGAAACAAGTTGCACAGACAGAAAAAAAAGCCAATCTGGGCTGCTTTCAGCAGAAAAATGAAGGAGCCAACACACAAAGCTAGTTTGTATACAAAATGTAATCAGTCTCTAACTCAGATTGTGATAATACAGTTACATAAATACTTTTGCTATTCTTCAATTACAAGTTAAAAGGAGTCTAGCTTATTCAAGCATGTATTATTCTCATCCAATCATTCAATTCTGCAACAACAGCAACAAAAGAAAGAAAGAAAAAAACAAGTCAAACAGCTACTAAACCAACTTGTCCAGCCATTTTCTCATATCCAACTCAACCACATACTTATATCTCTCTTCCTCCCACCACCACCATCTTTCCAATTCTCAACCAGACTACAGCACTGACCTGATACATAGTATGTCAGTATAAACTTTTTATGTTTCTGGTCAATAATTTTCTTTAAGACAAGAGTTTCATACAATTAAAAAATTCTATGACACTGAATCATCCTGTATAATTAAAGGAAAGAAATTGATAAAAGCTTGGGTAAACTGCCTTTTGTCGCCCCTGGATAAATTACATTTTTCCAAACAGATTCATGCAAAGTTGTCATGCCTTCGTACATTAAAAAAACATTCACAATATTCCATGAGCCAATTTCTGTAAAGTATGTGAATACACTCATGAGCATGGTATCCAAACTCTAGAAGTGGTTGGTATCATATCATATAAGACACACTCTATGAGCATGGTATCCAGACTCTAGAAATGTTCGATATCATATCATTTAAGACACACTCTATGAGCATGGTATCCAGACTCTAGAAGTGGTTGATATCATATCATATAAGACACACTCTATGAGCATGGTATCCAGACTCTAGAAATGGTTGGTATCACATCATATAAGACACACTCTATGAGCTGGGTATCCAGATTCTAGAAGTGGTTGATATCATATCATATATAAGACACACTCTATGAGCATGGTATCCAAACTCTAGAAATGGTCGATATCATATCATTTAAGACACACTCTATGAGCATGGTATCCAGACTCTAGAAGTGGTTGATATCATCATATAAGACACTCTTTGAGCATGGTATCCAAACTCTAGAAGTGGTTGATATCATATCATATATAAGACACATTCGGGCAGATAGGGCTCGTGATCCTTGGTTGGTAGCTTATCTAAGAGAAGGAACTCTGAATTCAAACCACCGCTGCCTTGCGGGAATATCCATTTATGGAATTGGCTTCGGGAGTAAACCCTGAGGATAAATCCGGAGTCGGAGTCCCTAAGGCAGTCTAATGTCGATTCGATATTATTCTGGCAACTCCTGCGACATGGCTGGTACCAAACTGTATCGGCTACTGCCGTTCCTTTGGATCTACCGGCTGAGTGGAGAGGGGGAACATGCTGCATGGGCAACAGCTTGATCTCCATATAACTGTGCCCAAGCTTGCGCCCTGGAGAGGACACTCCAGCTTCACCCTACAGGTGTCGGCAAAACACGGGAAGTAGCAGTTACCGGTTATAAGACACAATCTAGACAAGAAGCTTAGCTCAAACATTCTTTAGCTTTACAGTAAACTGTGTCAGAAATTCACTGGTATAATTACACAAGATAAACTCACCAAAAACAGAATACAAAATATTAGGGGACATAAGAAGGATGAGAAAAACTAAAACATTACAGAAGAATGCTTAGGAAATGAGAGCCTGAAGACACATGACTAAAAACATATGCTTCACAGAAGCTGAATGACAGAGAAAACCAATAAAATTGAACATAAGATTCCATTATAATAAGCATCAATTAAGAAAGGGTAATCAAAAACTTTCAGACTGGTGAGAAAAAAAAAATGTGGGTGTTTGAAAGATAGTGTGGGGAATGTCAAGCTGTGAGAAAATCTGAGTACAGTATTTTAGTGATGTTCAGAAAGGGTCATCGTCTTCATGTGTTCTAAAATGTAACTCATTTGTACACTCGTGACATTTTCTAGATTTTGCCTGCAACCTTGCCCTTCTATCCCATAACAAAACCAGATACAAGACAAAATGAGAATACGGGATGGATAATGAGAATAAATGTGTAAATGATAGCCAGTTTGTACTTGCAGAAACATCCCTAACAAGATGTAGAATCTCATGCATATCATGGCAGCAATATAGATAAAATTGGAGGAAGAGACGGTGATATAAACTTACGAGGGGCGTTCAGAAAGTAATGCACCACATCGTTTTTCTCAGGAGCTGTTTATTCAAAAAGCATGAAATTTACACAATATACATGGATATGTCATGTAAACATCGGTATTATTCAACATAATCCCCATCAACTTGTACAACTTTATGCCAGTGCGAAACAAGTGCATGTATTCCTAGCCCGTACCAGATTTTGACTTGATCATGTAGCCATTTCTTCGCTGCATGAATCACTCCTTCATCATCTTCAAACCTTGTAACACGGAGTGCATCTTTAAGTGGATCAAATAGATGAAAATCAGAGGGTGCCAAATCGGGACTACAGGGTGGATGGGGTGGTACAGTCCAACCCAATTTGGTAATTGCTTCCCGTGTTGCCAGACTTGTGTGAGGTCGCGCATTGTCGTGAAGGAGAAGCAGGTCTGCTGGATTCTTGTGCGGCCGAACTCTGCGAAAACGTTGATTGAGTTTTTTCAGTGTCTTAATGTAAGCTTGCGAATTGATTGTTTCTCCTCTTGGCATAACGTCCACAAGAATCACACCTTCAATGTCCCAAAAAGACAGTGATCATGACCTTTCCAACTGAAGGAATTGTCTTGAATTTCTTTCTTCGTGGTGACTGCGGATGATGCCACTCCATTGACTGTCTTTTTGTCTCAGGTTCAAAATGATGTGCCCAGGTTTTGTCACCTGTAACAATCTTAGCCAAAAAGTTCTCTCCATCAGCATTGAAACGCTCCAACAATTCAGAAGAAATTGCTTTCCTTTGCAATCGGTGGTCATTTGTGAGACTTCGAGGAACCCATCTTGCGCAAACCTTAGAAAATCCGAGAGTTTTTATAACTGCATTTGCACTACCAATGCTGATTGACAGCTGTAAGGCCAATTGTTGAGTAGTGATTCGCCTATCAGTAAGAATAATGCCCTCAGCGCATTTCAACATTTCTGCGTGGTGGCTGTGGCAGGACGTCCACAGCGCGGCCGATCAAGCAGCTCCGTATCTCCACTTCCTGATTCTTTGATTCTCTGAACCCAGCGACTGAGTGTACTCCTGTCGACTGCAAAACTTCCATACACATCACATAGATGCTTGTGAATGTTCACAACAGTTTCCTTCTCTGCAACGAGAAATTCTATCACAATTCACTGCTTATAACGCAAGTTGCTAGCACGCTCCATTTCAACGGTTTAGGGCAGCCGTATTATTTGGCCGGCTGCGGTGCAATTTGGTGCACACAATTGGCACATGCCATATTTGAAGTGTGCAAAATTTCATGCTTCTATCTTCATTATTAGCTAAGAAAAACGATGTGGTGCATTACTTTCTGAACGCCCCTCATAACAGAAAAGGCAAAAGGAGTTTTTGTAGCAATGAGAAATAACAAGTAATAAAGTTCAACAGACATACACACAAAAAGAAATCTTCAACTTAAGTATCAAGGCAGTCCTATTCTATGGCTCTAAAACATGGAGAACAAAAAACAACCAAGAAGTAGCTGACTTTCATAAATAAGTTTTAGCACAGAATTATCATCATCATCTCCATTTTTATTCCTTAAGGAGCATGACGTCATCACTGTATCTGGTCCCCTAAACCTGCACCAAAGTATTCATGTCCTCTTGTTTGTGGTGGTTTCTAAAGCAATTTATTTGACATGATGAGGTTGCCAGCCTCATGCACAACCTTGCCTTTGCCTTTTATGACATGCCTAATGGAGGAGTAGTCCTGTTGTGTCTCATCAGACACAGAGCTAGAACAGAACAGAAGGACTGAAATGGCATAATAAGATGACCAATGTGGAACTTGGTGGAAAGAGTCAGACAAATAACAGTGGATCAATAGGTAATGAAAATACACTGGCGCTGGATAGGGCACACTGAGGAAATCATCTGAGAGCATTGGAACCCTCAGGGTAAGAGACATAGGAGGGATATCAAAAACAAAAAACTAATGAGAACTGAGATGGGAAATGGAGACAGACACAAAATGGATAAAGAAAGTATATATATATATGTATGAGGCTGTTCACGCAGCTGGCAACCTGAACACATAAAACAAATTGCTATGGAAACTACGGCTACAAGAGCCACATGAAGAGCTCTGAACTAGCTACAGTAGTGACCCCATGCAGCACAAAGGGAAATAATGACGATGATTTTCTGACACGGTAACCTGGCCAGTTTTTTGTTAATTTTATTTGTTTTAAACTTTCATAGTTATGGCAGGACCTATTATATTTCACATCAGTTCTGGTCTTTCTTCTTTTCTTCTCACGATAACTCATTACAAAGACTATCTCTGCTGAAAACAGTAGTCTGAGAAAAACAAGCAAAACAGTATGGTGTGGCAAACTTTGATGACTATTTTCCCAAGAAAAATGTGTGTTTTCACTTGTTTTTGAAACTGTTTTTGTGTGCCTTGCTACAACCACTAAATCTAGCTAGCATGCATGCTGGACTAGTCAAAGCTGACGACATTATTTATTATTTTGTATTTTTTAATATCTATAGGAGGCAGTCTGAAAAAGTGAATGTCAGGAGAGGCACGCTGACACATTTTGGAACTCAAAAGCAGATCCTGTAATAACTACTTTGGAGATTTTCTGAAACAACTAATTCAGGTGGTAATGCTAGTCTACTTCTCACTGGTACCCAAACATTTGGATTTACAATTCTGTTATGTTCTTTTAAAAAATCTGTCCTAGTATTGGTTGGATTCAAATCTTCCTGTCTGGAGAGTTCACATTCAGTCACACCTTGATGTAAAGTGTGAATGTCCAAGCTGAAGTCTGGAAAAATTACCTGTGGGCTAATACAAAATACGAAGCAAAATATTTGTGCAAGAAATGGGATGTTTTAATCGGTGAACAAATTAAGAAACATCATGCCTGATAAAAATTTATCTGATTCTGGAATGTCTACTTAAGAGAAAATAAGCAGTGCTTTTGGGAAGTTTCAGGCTAAATTGTTTAAAATGTGAGACCACTTTTCTCAATTGAATTTTCTTTGATCTGTTTAATTACTTTCTTTTTTTCTATATTTGATGTAACCCCCATGCCAAATATTATGAATTTTGAATTTATCTGCATAAATTGTTATGTTGGTGACTAGTTATACATTCACAGCACACATACCCATGATGGGATAACTGGTCTTCATTTGTGCAAATCTTTGTTCGTGCATGAGCTCCTAACAAAACATTGTGTAAATCATGAATGCACTGTGTATTTTATTATTCAGTGTGTGGCCCAAACAAATTTCCATTATACTTATATCGCATGAATATATATATGTGTGTGTGTGCGCGCACACGCCTCTTCGGCTCCTGAAGCAGCAGGGGCGACAACTTTGCAGGAAGCCTGTGCCAAAGCACTCCATGTGATCTCATTATGGTGTAAATTAATATGAGACAAACATAAAGGTATGCCAGCCTCACACACAATCCTTCTTTTATGACAAGCTTAGTAAGGCAATGCTTTTACTCTTTACAACTTAATATAGGGCACCAGGATCCATGCTTGCAATTTATATAGATGTACACACACATATATATACACACATATTATGGGGCAAAAGGCAGCATATAAAATCAATAAGTACAAGATATACTAATCCCTGATTATTTTTGTGGATGTTTCACTTGATTACTGTCTGCCTTTCTCAAATTTAACTGGCCATAGTACAAATGACAGAAATATTGAAAGTTCTGAACAGCTCTAGAGCTGCAAATATGCCCCATGCCTATTGTAAGGCTTCAAATGAATTATAACATACATTTATTGATGCATTCCCCCCCCCCCAAGTGTAAATGAAATGTAATGTCCTAAACATCACTCATTTTTTCCCCCAAGTAAGTCTGGATGTGTTAAGACAGATTTCCTTTTATATATTGAAACAAGAATGTTGCCCACACTAGACGCAAACAATTACAAAGATTACTTATAAGTCATAATAATATATACTATGTACAGTCAGTTATTTTCACCTGTCAAATATAAACATCTTGTCAGTGATTAAAAAATACACACATCTTCTGAGAACAGAAAGTTCACATACAAAACAATGCATAGTTAAGAGTTGCTTCTATTTCCCCGCTGTTTTTTTATGTACTACAAGTAAAATGTGATCTAAAATTCCCTGTACAGACAATTCTGCTTCTCTCTCGTATTCCATTCAGTGCCACAATCACTATCCCAAATTCTGCTTCTCTCTCATCTTCCATTCAGTGCTGCAATCACTATCCCAAATTCTGCTTCTCTCCCATATTCCATTCAGTGCCACAATCACTATCCCAAATTCTGCTTCTCTCCCATATTCCATTCAGTGCCACAATCACTATCCCAAATTCTGCTTCTCTCCCATATTCCATTCAGTGCCGCAATCACTATCCCAAATTCTGCTTCTCTCCCATATTCCATTCAGTGCCGCAATCACTATCCCAAATTCTGCTTCTCTCCCATATTCCATTCAGTGTCGCAATCACTATCCCAAATTCTGCTTCTCTCCCATATTCCATTCAGTGCCGCAATCACTATTAAATCATCAACTGGGAGTACAATTTTTGTGCTGCTATATAGTATATCAATGTGTCTCCTCTTGGGCAAGCATTTGCATATTCAAATGGATGGACAATACAAAAATGACTCAAAAGAGAAATAAGGTAAGGTCACCATGTCAGAGATATACTGAGACTATTCATACTGAAGAACAACTTTAAAATGTTGACAAGAATAATAACTGTACAGAGTTCTCATAGCTAAAAGGGATCTTCATCATATCTAAAAGACAAGGTTTAGAAACAAGACCCTATGAGTATTTAAACCAAAAACATGTTTTCAATCCCTCATCTGAAACCCCTGAGACCAGAAGTATTTTTGAATCCGGAATTTTTCTGATTTCAGAATGGCTGTACAATACATGTACTGTATATTACAGTAATACCCAAGTGGGGTCTATGGCAGCATTCCGTATGCAAACCTGTTATTTCTAAAATTCCTATATATATTTTTAAAAATCGTTATCATTATTACTGTCTAACATTTGAAGTTCTATAATTAATAAATTTTAGACCAGTCACAAATGTAAGATTCTTTAAAAAAAAAAAGTAATTAACCAATATTTGAATATTTCACTAATTCATCCTCATATTGTGTTGACACAGACAATATAAAATGCAACTATATCGTAATGCCTAAATTACTGTATTACAGTGTAGATAAGAACATAAGTATACTGTCTATGCAGATGACACTTTACAGATGCTTAGGTCAAGATTGACACACCAAGAAAAAACTTTTCAGAGTTCAAATTTCATATAAGGGGTTGAGAACCCGTCCTAAGATTCAACCATAAAATGATTTATTTTGATTTGTAAATGTACTCAGATTGTTCTGTAATCCACGGGAAGAATGCTTGTACATAAAGATCTATTCTGGCCCATTTAAACATATGGTGTGGATTTAATAATCAGCAATGGCCACTTGCACACTGTGTAGTTGGGGGGGGGGCTCTCTAAAAAACAAGAACAGGATTACTGCACCATCATGCATGTCATACGAGGCTACTAAAATGTGGTTGTTGTGCATGAGGCTGGCAACCTCATCATGTAAAACAAACTACCACAGAAACCACTGCTGCAGGATTATATGAATACTTGGTGCAGGCTTCCTGTAAGGGGGCCAGTTGAAGTGGTGGCTTCAAGCTCCCAAGAAAATGAGTTAAATGATTGGTGAATACAAATGTGTGTGTGTGAGTACACGTACAACATTAGATTAGGACATTAATGTAATATGTCCGCATCACATATTCAAAGTTATTCATAGTGATGATGAACCTGTGTGTGGACTACACGGGCAGGACTAGTCCATGGATCAAAGAACAAATCCACTTTTGCATTCCTCTGACAACACTGGAGCCATACCTTCACTATAGTCTGCACTTTATTCCTTATGTCCCGAGGACAGCATCATTTCTCTTGTGTTCAATTCCCTCACAAGCATGTAAGAAAAAACGACTAAGGAGTGTTAAAAACAGGCCAACTGTCTTTGTAAAATCTAACAAACAATCTAACAGTAAAGAAGACATATAATATCCCAGAAGCGATGTGAGTGGAGAGAACCTGCCTTTACAAATGCACCCAGTGACGTACAAACACCCAAGGCAGTCAAAGAGTGAATGACACTAAAAGTGTGGGTACTTCCATTTCAAAATAATGTCTGTACAAAATACATTATAAACCTTTTTAAATCAAATCATACTTATTAAATTTCCTAATTAAAACATTTCAAACGGTTGTGTGGTTTATGTGCTCATAAATTGTTTTTAAATTGTGACAGCTGTGATGTGATGATGCTAAGACCAAGCAAGAAGTTCCCATGAAACCTAAATTAACAGTCAGAAAGGCACTCAAGTAATTCACAGACAAAAATGTGATCACACATGAGCTGACTCTAACCTGAGTTAATAGTCATGTTTTTCAACGTAAGCACTTTTTTATAGTCTATGTGGAAAAAAAAAGATCTCATACACACAGGGCTCACAGTGACTTATCAGTATTTACAACAAAGTATACATTTTCCCATGACCAAATGCCCAATATCCTGAAGACACTTTTTTCTAGGTCAAGGAGACAAGCTAGTCTTTTGGGGGGAAAAAAATGACCACATCTAAAAAGCTATCTCATATTTCATGATTTTTAAAAATATAGAAGAAGTGTTATAATGTCATATTTATCTTCAGGCTTCCTATCTTAGTTTTCAGTACGGGAATGACAGGGACAAATTATCAATTCAGTTTTGTACAGCATGCCAGAAACATTGTTTCTCTAAGGGCTCTTACAGATGAGCGTTTCTTGCTGCGCGTTTCTCGCGCGTGATGAATGAAAGAGTAGGGATTTACAGACAGTCTCGCTCGGCTGCGCAGCCTGTAAATCCCTACTCTTTCATTCGTCACGCGCGAGAAACGCGCAGCAAGAAACGCTCGTCTGTAAGAGCCCTAAGACGTAACTTGAGAAATGTTCTTCTTTAATCATTATAAAATCTTCCTAGACAACCACTGACAGCTTTTGACATTTATATACATACATGTGTGTGTTTAAGTGACATGGCATAACAAAAATTAGTAAAACTTGTCAGCATTCTGACATTCTGAGATATGTATCACACACACACAAATCTTTCAAAGACCTTTGTCATGATGGAAAAAAAAATTAATTAAAACTGAAATAATTTTGTGAACAGTTATGCTAGCCTGAAAAAACAATTAGTCTGAAATATCACTGTGAGAAAAAAAAGGGTTTGATTTTCAGACATTTCTGGACAGCTTAGTGCTTTTAGTGGTTTGAATGTATTTCAGTTAATTTTTAATCAATATACTTGAAACCGTTTGATAGTAGAGAAGTTAAGCTTCATAAACTATACACATCTCAAAACTGAAACTGATTAAAAATATTTTTTCTGTTTTCTCTAAATGAGATTTTGTGACATTACATTTTTTTAAAACACATGTACCCTTTGTAATGACAAAAAAGCTGGCAATATCCAAATAATTGTTTATGTCATCAGTCACATTCAACCACAACAACGTTCTGAATTTAATAGGCTCCTGTACCAACAAAATGTAACCACTCATCTCCCTCATCTAGATTTATAGCAGTAGTAATGTCTTGAAGTTAAAATAATTCCAACCTCTGTATTGTTTTTTACTCGCACGCACACACACACATATACATGCACATACCGGCCATCCCATACATTCAGTCACACATTCTATTCCCACAAATGTACTGAAATATGCAACTGAAGTTATCTGGACCTGATGACAAAACATCAAATCTGTCAAAAGGACATGCTTACCAGCTCATGCCTGCCAGTCTCTCTAACAGTCAGAAAGATTATCAGATGTGTATCACAGCCAGTACAATAAACAAGCCAGGTCATTTACACAAAAGCTTATTGGTGTCACTTAAAACCATAGCTAATACTTGGATAACTGATTAATTTAAATATAACAGTAACATAAATTCATGGATAAAAAGTTAACTGGCCTACTAAACGATTAAACAACAAAATGAGTTTAACTAAGTTAAAAGACAGGCAAAACTCAACTGCTAACTGCAAACATGAAGCCAGCATTGAATTATAGCAACATCTTAGTGTCGGTGACAAGCACAAGCATCTCCTACATTTCGGCAGTAACAATAAAACTCTGTGCTCATTAAATGTTTACGGTAATAACAGATGAAATAACCAAACTTAGCCACAAGAGAAGAACATTTGAAAACCAAATGTAGCCAAAGGATAACATCACATGAAATAACCAAACTTGATCGCATTCTCCATCAAACTACAGCTTTTAAAACACAAATCTTCAAGCAATAAATCTTAAACGAAACTATGTGCTCAAAATTCCTATTACTTTGACTGTCTATATAATTATGACAACAAAACATCTGACAACAACACAGCTACACTATTTTAAAAATCTAATGATTTGATTACAAAGTGGGAATAAAAATTACAGCCAAAGGGACTAACATCAAATAATAGAGTACATGTCTTTAATTTGAACAACACCTGGCAGTAAAATAAGTGTAAGCTTTGTGCCACTATTTGTGTGAAAATCCTGTTCTTTTATTCTCTGTATATGGACTGGCCAAAGACGGCTTCATAGTGAAGATTGATTACTTTGCCTCTTCAACGAATTTCTATCACTTGACTTGGGACACTCTGATAGACTACTTCCAATTCATCTTTTGATGTTCCTTTCCCACTTACATTGCTGTCATTCTCATGTCTGTTTGCCTCTGAACTTTCCTCTTTCAGCTCGGTTTTCAGTAAAGCATTACATCTTGATAGGTGTGAAATATTTGGTCTAATTCCATTATTATTTCTCTTTTCATGTCTAGTTTTTTTAAGGACATCAATTTGTTTCTGTTGCCATGCCACAGGCCCCATTCTTACCCATATCCATATTTCAACAACTTCAGAAAACAAAAGAAAATAACAAACAAATTTAGTACCTGCAACAGCAAAAAAAGGTTTTCTAATTATACATGATCCTGACAAAAACAACAGATCATGAGTGGGCAGTTCCTGCCTGTATGATTCTAGAACATGAGATTTTGCTTATGCTGTATGTAAGAGTTGCTTTGATGTAAAAAATTATAAATCATACAAACATATTAACCATCTCATACACTGGTAACAACGTCATCATGCTCAACAATATCAACCTGGATTTCGTAATAACGCCAATATATGTCTCAGTGCTCCCAGGACCCTACTCTTTTCAATATCAGCTTCAAGACATAACTTCAATCTGCGATCCTGCACATAATGATCTAAGCAGTCGCAATCAAACTTTTCCAGATCAATCAACAAAATACAATCACACATGCTTCCAGTAACTTCAATACTACTAACAGGCTGAAAATTTGTTTTGGACCCGTAATGCACAATTTTCAATAAATACACACCAAGACCAAATACAGTCACAAAATTTTTTTTTTTTTTCAAAGCTGGAAGATAATACTCTAAGAGAACATGCAAACAACAAACCTGAAGCTTCTACCACACAGTAAGTGAAGCACACAGTCTTAGATCTTTGATACTCAGCACAAGATCTTAAGAATTTGTTACAGCTGCATCACAACTGCTTGACAGTCTTTGCTGGTTAGATACTTCTAAGGTTAATGACGGTTTCAGTTTCGTATAACAAAATGGATTTATGGGTTCATGCTGTTTTATAGAAAATGTGTCAAAAGTGCCAAAAAAACCTGAAATTTTATCTACTCTACGTCTGATTAACTTTTACTCAAATGACACAGGCGAGAATTTTTGTCAGCATGTGCATCTGCATTTCAAAATTTACATACAACAGAGGACTCAGAACTCCTTGTAACAAAGTGCCCAAGATATATTCTTTTTTTTTTTTTAAAGGACATCATAACTTTGGGCAGATTTTTGTCAGAACTGAACAGGCAGATCCAAAATTGTTGAGATTAATAGGAAGTGTAGAGGGAAGATGAGAGAAGAAATGTTCTGTACAGTTTCTTCTGTATGCTTAGCACATAAGTTCACTAAACCTTCTTCAGCATTCCAAACCATTAAGTCTACCGCAGCAACCGATCTTGTTCCTTTTTTCTCAGGTGATCTTTCTCCAGTTCAAAATTTCAAGCTTTTTCAGGGCCATTACTTTGTTGTCCATTCATGTTCTCTTTATCGAACACTTCTTTGACTTATGCTCTGAATTTATTCATAATATAATTTCCTGACTAGTGGAACAAAAGATGAGAAGATGATGCTGGTGATGGATTGGACATACACTGAGGAAACCTGTTGACAGCATTACAAGGCAGTCCTTGTTCTGGAATTCTCACGGTAAGAGCAGACCAAATGACACATGGAGAACAGAACTGGAGACAGAAATGAAAATGATGAAGACATAGAATGACCTTGAGCTGATGACTTGTGACAGGAGGACTTGGCATATGTTTGTTGTAAGCCTATGCTCCTTAGGGAGTTAAAGTGTACTGATTGATACTTTTCTTGCCTCTATATTAGCATCTATCAACTTTTTCCCCCCATTTGTTCGACTTGATGCTGAATAATGAAGTTTTCTGATGGATATAGGAAAATGCTTAGTATCCCCTTTTTGTATTCCAGTGCTTCTGTTTACTAAGTACCACTACCTCAGTGACAACTCCATAAATAATTGGTGGCAAATATGAGCAACATTGTACTAGTTGTAAGCAATGTGGCACCAATCTTCAACATTAGATAGATGTGATGTACTGGTATGATAGAGAGCATGACACTGTTTGTATAAAGGGAGTCCAATACTTGGCAAGAAAGAAAAAAACTTAACACTGTACAATTGCAGGAATGGAAAAACTCTGAACTCAGAGAATTGAAGACTCTGAACTCAGAGAATGAAAACTCTGAACTTGGAGAATCAAACATTCTGAACTCAACTAATTTAAAACTCTGGTCTCAGAGAAGTGAAAACTCTGAACTCAAAGAACTGAACATTCTGAACTCACGAGAATTTAAAGCTCTGAACTCGCAGTTGAGTGCTAATGACACTCTTTCAGCACGGTTTTCAGTAAAGTATTACATCTTGATAGGTGTGAAATATTTGGTCTAATTCTAATTTCATTATTATTTCTCTTTTCATGTCTAGTCTTTTTAAGGACATCAATGTTTCTGTTGCCATGCCACAGGCCCCATTCTTACCCATATCCATATTTCAACAGCTTCAGAAAACAAAAGAAAATAACTCAGAGAAGAAAAATAGAAAAACATAGTATCTTTTCTCATGGACGACATTATGTTTTACTTTTGAATTCTTAACATCTGGGTTTCCTTTCTAAAATAAATTAAAAGAGGTGATCTATTCACACTACTGACAAAAAAACAAACGAAAAAAATAAAAGTACAGTGCTTTGCCAGATTATCAGCTGTTGTAATATAAGGAACCATCTGGTACTTTTTCTAGCAAATCTCATGCATCGCTAATGTTTCTGATAGGACTGCCATTTGCATTTATGCTGTTTTATTAAACCCTGAATTAGGCTTAAACATAGCTGCTGCATCCGCTGATGAATACTGAGCTTTTCATTCACTCTCTCTCCCCCCCCCAAACCACCCCCACCCCATCTTGAGAGGGTTTCTTTGGTACAACTTTTAAAACTCTTTTGTCAATAAAATTCAGAGTCTGAACTCTGTACAGATCCAGGTTGTTCTTTGGTATCTTGTGCTCCAGTGCTGTCAATATTGAATGTGTCAGGCCCATCTAAGGTCTTTGTCAGCCCTGTGAATAAGCAGAGGAAAATACAACATTATAGAAAACTTTGCTGCACTAGAAGAAAAGAACAAAGAATACAAATAAAAACTCAGTTTATTAACAAATATAAAAGTAAATACACCAAGTGACATTAAAGAGAAAAAGAGTCAGAAATTGGCCATGCTTGGAACACATAAAAACACAAAGAATCAGGTAGTCTGGACCAACCTACTGGGAACACATAGAAACATAAGGAATCAGGTAGTCTGGACCAGCCAGCATCTTATACTACAACATCTGAATGCAGGGCATGAAGAAAATCACAGGACAAAATGATTTATGTTGTGGTTCAATCTTCTCTAATAATTTGCTTGGTATGTCCACAAGAAACGCAGCTCTAACTAAGGAAGGCCATCTTTAAAATAGTTAAGATTTTTTAAAACCACACAGACCAAAGAGCACCTATGGTTTAGCAGTTGGAACATTTGCCTTCCAAGCAAATATTCTGTGCCTGGTTCCTGGTAGAGGATTTTTTTTAAATGTGCATTTTATTAAGGTATTTTAACTCAGCCATCTGTTTTCAGTTTTTATAAGTGTGTTTTTATTAATTATAATTTCCAAGTGCCTGTATGTGTTGACTGGCTTACTTGCTTGTGTGAGGAGTTACTGTGATTTAGTCTTCAACAGGCCCCATTTCGTTTTCTCTTTGTAACTATAAGAGTTGCACCAGTCTTCTTCTCTTGGTAACTATATGAGTTTGCCATTTTTGTCTTCTCTCTAGTAAAGATTGGAGTGTATTCTTCTTCTCTACGAATAGTAGGGGTGTTTAGTCTTGTTCTGTAGGGAAAATAATTGCGGGGTTTTTTCTATAGGGATTACTGTAGGGTAGTACTGAATGGCACCAGTCTTCCTTTCCCTAGATTTATCGCAATCTCGTAATCCCATTTTGCTTTGTTTAAATAGATCGCGGTCATTTTATTGTGGTAAGCTTGAGTGTGATTGAATTAACCCCTACCCAGTAAATCGGGGGAAGGGGTGATGAACCACTACCCAGGTAACGTCCAACTTACGTTAGAGCGAATCACATTGGATTCTACTCACGCAAACGGACAATGTTAGGTAATATTACGGGGCGATAGACGCAGGCGTTCAGATATAAGCGGGTTACTCATACGTTCTATATTTAGACCATGAGCACGGGATTAATTTTAGATTTTGCACTATTTCTATTGGCTATAGTGGGACGCTAGTATGACGTAGTGCTTTTGGGTCAGCGTGGGGGATTCTAAGATATATACGAGCGCTTCTCAATCAGAGGCCTCTTTGTCTGCAGAAAAGTTCCGGCCGTGCATCCAAGCATTACTGTCTGCTTCTGAGCGGAAGAAACGCAGTAATTGGTATGTCTATAATTTAAAGTAGTGTGGTACTTATAGCTAAGTTTCTATAATAGAGCATTAGCCCGTTCTCGTATAGGTTCCTTTAGGAAATTTATTTAAAACTAATGTAACTTGTAGAGCCATCAATTATTTCTTCGAGGATAGCAGTGTCCATGAGTGATTTGGAGGTTGAGATATTTAGTATGTGTGCTCTGTAAAGATTTAATAGAAAGTCTGTAGAAATACACACATCTTTAATTTATGATAATTTCAGAATATAATACGGGAGCGGTTTTTGTAGTTCTATCACGTGGTTACTGGTATTAATTGAGTATTTATTCGAGACGGTAGATGGATGGAGAGAGGGGGTAATTTAATATTTCTTTATCTGTTGATCTACAATATTGCAGTGTAACCACGTTGGGTAGTTGTGTAAGGTATTTTATTGTGCCTTTAATTGGTTGTGTAATTAAATATTATGAAGAGTAGTATTTAATTTTTCTGTAATGGGATTTAATGAGGCCTAGAGGATAATATATTTATGTACTTGGAGATGTAATATATAAGTGTATTGGTGTAAATTTTAATTGTGGGTGTGCATTTAATTGTAGTGCATTTTATTAAATCGATTGAGACCGCTTGCAGAGTTAAAGTAGGCCTAAGTACGAGAGGTTTCCCTACATGTTCTAATGTTTTGATACATGGAGTAAGATGTGCATAACCAGACTTAGGTCAGTGCGTCTGGATTTTACGAGACAGACAGCGTTGAAGTCGTGGGTAGTTGACTCGGGGGTTAGTAAATATGTGTGTAATGTTGGGCATAGGAGTAGGGGACTGAAGGGGAGCAGTCTTTGTTTTGGGTGGGTACATGTTTGTGCTAGATATGAGTGTGATTGAAGCAACAACTGTATATGTTCTACTATGTAAGTTTATAATATGAGAGTATTTGGAATTGTTGTACATAGCGGAATTTCTTTTTGTCCACAGCATTTGGTCACGGCCCGTAGCTCGGGGTGCCATAAATTTTGTTCCTGACAGCTGGCAAAGGTAGTCAGTCTTCTCAGGAGAGAAAAGTAGAGGAAACGCCAGAGGCGTAAGAGCATTGTACCGCGGTGGGTATCGGCTCTGAGTACATGGGCCCCAGAGAGAGAGAGGGAGTGAGAAAGAGCAGGTCACTGGCAGCGACACAGTCTTCAGTGAAAGGATTTCCTTAAAATCCTGAGCTCAAAGCTCCTATACACACATCGAACCCAAGCACGTGGGCTGGTGTGTCGTTTATAAAAATCGGTCATAATAATACCGACGGCCCTAAACCCAATGAAGGGTAACCAGGCAAGTGAAAATCAGTTTTTTTTTTCGCCCACAGTGAAGCCTCTACAGTTGAAATCTAGTACCTAGTCAATATTTTCAGAAGTCATCAGTGTAGAAGTCAGAATCAGGGAGACAGGGATAACATGCCCGGTTTCTGAAACCAAACGAGAGAAGCAAGGCAGAAGTGGAGAGAGAGACAGTGAAAATATATCGGGGACCTGTAGAGTCTCATATCATTCTGAACCTTAGATTTATAACAAAAGTCTACTAGGTAGCAGTTCAGAGTGTGATTTAGTGGCGTATGTCGCCGACAGAGCTTGGAAGCTGTGCAGATAGTCGTTAGGCAGTGTTAATAGAAACGACAGTAGAAACAGTAGTGAAATAGAGAGTGGTGGCTACAGTTGAGATCCCACCAAAGTAGACTGTAGTTAAGATCCCTTATCATTTTAATTTTGACCCCAGCAGGGTGTATGAAGGAGTGAAAGTGGTTGGGGGTTTTTTTGTGTGCTTATAATCAAATTGATTCTTTTTTTGTTTCCAGGTCTGTGCATCCTTGCACGATATAATTTTTTGTTACTGTGTTATGAAATTCTGTTGATTTGTATAATAAACTTATTAATGTACACTGGATCAGCTTCTTTACTATACCGTCCTTAACTGTTGTCTGTATAGTGGTGTCTGTGGTCAATTAGTTTAACCTTATCTCCTTTAATTGTTAAAGGTAGTCAGAGGAGGGTGAGTTTATAGCAATTTTAGAAGTCACGAGTGGCGAGGGAGAGTCAAATCTCGGTTCTCACCCTCGAGCCAATAGGCCCACCTTACCACATTCACTGTCATTTAACTTCAAATCTATCATCTCAGTCTTTTCTATTAACTAGGGTCTTGTCTTACACTCAGGCATAACTCTAAACTTAAATCCACTTCGTGACAGCTTGGTGGTGGAACGCGAAAGGAGGAAGGAAATAGAAAGGGTGCCACTCTCAGTGCACGAGGACAGAAACTACACACCACAATTCTTTGACCCTTTCTTGATGGGGCAGTCAAAAGACAAGAAAGTGAAAGTGTTGTTGTTGTTAACTAGGGCTGCTAAGCTTCTCACTCTTTTGCAGCCAATACCAAGCTGAAGACTCCTTGGAATTATCTACACTGTACATCAAGGCTTCTCCTGTGGCTTTTCTGCCATTCCTCATCATGTTGAAGTCATGAGCTCCAGTTTCTCCAGCTTGCTTGCATTTAAAGGATCATCACATCTGGTTCCAAGCTAGGAGGAAGTAAAGCTTGACATACTGTGCATTCCCCACCATTCAAGAGGGATCCCCAAATATGCAGAGCTAAAATACTGTGCTCTGGTTCTGGGCTCTCCCAGAGAATTGTTATGTCCTACGTAGAGCCACTTCTCAGCTCTCCCTGTCCATCATGAACCCATAGTGAGATCCTCCTGCATGCCGCCAATCCGGTAAAATACCAGAGTTATGTCTAGGGTCAAGTGATTCCTCCAAGCTTAGTGTGCAATGCTGGGTTCTCATCATGTTTCACCACAGGGGGAATCCCTGGAAGTGTGTGGATGATTTCAAGAGTCAATGAGGGTGTAATTAATCTCACAGACAGAGGTTCACTTCCACATTTGAATACTGTACATTGTGCTTAGCTGGTGGTCATATAAAGATGACTCCAGATATGCCTCCATACATTTGTTCTGACTATAGTTACAATGTGTCTTCACAAGTAATTTCCTATTACATGTAACTTACAATATATTCAACAGTTGCATTCATTATCACTAATGTAATGGTTTTCATTTGACTTTATAGCATGCCTTCAGTAATTGAACAATCAGTATAAATTCCAGCAAACGTATGACTTGTACAATTCTCACATACTTTTTAATCACTGTTGAGTAACCTCCGTTATTTTTGAACTCTGGATGAAGATATTACCAAGTCCATAACTGACCATTTACAATTAATTATTAGAACAAATTTCTTGTTGCACTATTATTTTTCTCTTACATTTTGTAACTTTCCACTTCTGTGCTTTCTTTATTCAGCATTTTTGTTTTGGCATTCACAGGACACAGGTGACATGAATAATACTGTTAATCAATTGCTGTTGCTGCCAGTGTGTTATTAGGGTGTCTTGAGTAATGTAGCCAACTGGTATCTAGCCCCATATATACTCATATTCTTCATCACTTACTCTCATTCAATGTATCGCTCTTATAAAATGGGTGGTCAGTCCCAGGTTGCTCTCATCAATATACATTTCCTCCCTAACAGAGGCTGGTGAAGGTCAACTTATCATGAAGGTGGTATTCCGAGAGGGTTTGTTCTACTGCTTGATTTGATTCCAAACAAGCAAGTTTAAAATGTTCCTGATAAAAATAACTTAATGCCAAGAAGCATCTATGATGAACAAATCACTACCTCTATTTTCTTCGCCTTCACACACTTTCAGACGTCAACTTGAATATGTTTAAAGAAAGCAGTGGTCAGTTTGAGGTTTTTGGTATCATCAGAGTTTGTCCAGGAATGGGACAGGTGACAGCTGTATGCGCTTTCTATGTTCAGCTGTCATTTTATCAGTGCCACTGTTGCACTCATTGGTAGTTTCTATCTTTAGTTTGTTAAAAAGATGGTATTTCAATTTGCTGTTGGTTTGTGTGGAGTATTAAGATAACCACTTGTTCACCTCTGTTGAGCTGGTGGTGTGTTGAGCTGGTGATGTGCATCATTTTTCTGGTGGCCTGGATGCTCTGTTTCCCACTTGTTCCTGTATTTGCTCCTGAAATGACTCTTGGCCTCTTCATAAGTTATGCTTACAAAAGGCTACAGTAATTCTCCACCTTTCTCTGCCAGCCTGTTCATTGCCAGGGATGCTGCAATGAGAAGGGACCCATTACAACTGCCTGTATTCGATTACTTTTCGTGTCAGGTGATAACAACTTACCAAAAGCTGGAGTGGATGTTGTAAAACGAGATGATTTGGAAGTGATGTGATTCGGTGTGGCAGCAAAAGGCATGTGAGCAAGAATTATGGCCAGACAGTCAGCTACACGTGGTGTGGGAGCACAAGACAGAGCTGGAGTGTAACCTGCAAGAGAAATAACAGGGGCAGTGATGATCTATCAGATTTTGTGAATAGATTGTCCAGCTAATTTATTAAGAACTGTATAATTACTACTCAAAATAAAATATAACAATAATTTAAATCTGAGAATTTAAGTTTTTATAGCAATGCCATGTTTAAAAAAAAAAAATGGAGATCTGTCAAACTTGTACAGAAATGCATAAATGTTTTTTACAATTCCATGTCAAATAAATGTGCCCTTGGCAGTTCCTGGAAGACAAAGAAAGAATAAGACCACTTCTTCCTCAGGCATGTCAAAAGAGGCAACTAATATGAGGGTGTGCCTGGGGCTGGTAACCTCATCATGTCAAATAAATTGCTGCAGAAACCAATGCTTTAGTGCAGGCTTCCTGTAACAGAGCCAGCAGCAGTAGTGACTTCATGCTCCATAAGGACCCAAAAGGGAAATGGTGGTTGTGATGGTGATGGTGTCAAAGAAATGGAGACAATATTTTCAGAGAAAAATACCTTTTTGAGGGGTTTTTACCGGAGGGGACATAAGGGTAGAGGATCTGAAATCCTGAAGACAACACAATTTTTTTAAATATTACAGTTAGTGTAAACAGTGACACTCCCCTTACAGCGCTCTATAAGACTGTGTCCACTGATGACAGACATTACAGCTTAGGTTTACTCAATTTCCAGAACAGATTTCCTTTTTTCTCTTACAATTCAAAGAAGAAAAAAAAACAGCACTCAAAATCTATTCAATGTATATGCATTTGAGGGAGGGCAAAGAGATACAAGGCATGGGATATGATTAAAACAGTAGCCCTTTACAGCTCAATGCTACATGTCAGTAAAACGCACCACTTTATTTTTCTTGTCTTATCCATGTAACGTGCGATTCTTACATTTCAGTTCCACATGAGGCATAAGCCTTTAAGCAGATTTCTCCAGGACTTGCCATCTTGGTCAATCCACAGCAGTTCTTTTCATGTTTTTCCTTCTTATTCCTTTTTAATGCTTTCTTCTCCAAGTATATTTGGTCACATTTGTTTCCTTCTACTCATGGGGTTCCATAACAAGACTTATGATGCCAACAGTTGACATTTTTGTCTGTGTATGTCACATTCATCTACAACATCTAGTTCACAGTTCCTGTTCAATCATAACTGTTGGGGGTTTTATCTCCATCCTGGATGGTTGACCTTGTCTTAGTCATTTTTCCAGTGCTGTCTGGTTAGGACAGCTGGTCCTTATGCCTAACCTTTCTAAGTTACCATTCAAAATAAGCCTCATGAGGAGGTGTGACCATAGGCACTGATACCATAAACTGAGTCACAGAATTCACACATGAAATACTACTACTATTTAGTCATTCCTCTTCTACACTGGGATATAGAGGTTTGCCAGAGAGCGCGCCATATCAGCTGTCTGTCTTCCTCTTGGCCTAGTTCCAATCTAGTCCTAGGCTCTTCAGGGATTGTCTAATGTTCTCCTCCTAGCGAACTCAGGGTCGCGTTGGAGGTCTGGATTCCTGGCTCTTAATTTCCCATATTGTCGTGGTAGTCTATCTTCTCCTCTGCAGACATGGCTAACCCATCGTAATTGGGACTGTTCTACATGGGTCTTCAGGGGCTGGGTTTTCAGGACTTGCCGTATCTTCCGGTTTCGGACCATGTCTCTTCTTGTTACTTCAACCACCTTCCTCAGATACCTCATTTATGAGGTGCAGAGCTGGCTTTTGTGGATTGTAGTCATTGCCCATGACTCGCATCTATAAGTCAAGACTGGAACATAGGTGGAGCGGTATACAGCCATCTTCATCTTCTTGCATATTTCTCTTTTTCTGAGGAATCCTCAATTTATGGCCTCAAAAAGTCTCCCAGCTGCTACTCTTCAGGTAGCCAACTCTTCTTTGATGCCTCCCTTCCAGTCTATGACAGCTCCAAGGTATTTAAAGTGGTTGATCTGCTCCAATCACTCAGAAAATTGAGGACGCTTTCCAAGAAAAAAAGCACACACTGGTGGTTTGGGTGGACTTAGAAAAAGCATTTGACAAAGTGTGGAAAGATGGACTGAAAGTCAAGCTGCAAAGAAGTGAAGTGTGTGGGAGAATGTTCAAATGGATCAGCCATTATCTTGAGAATAGAACTGCCAGAGTCTAACTACAAGGACAGACCAGTAGGAAGATGGTATTGGAGCAGGGTGTTCCCCAAGGGGGAGTCTTGTCACTCATGTTGTTCCTCGCATATATTAATGACATATCAGAATATTCCAAGAAGAACCCACAATGCCTCCTTTGCAGACGACTTAGCCCTGTGGATCTCAGAGGAATATATCACTGCAGCAAGCATTCGGATGCAGCAAGCCCTAACATCATTGGAGAAGTGGGCCAAGGCATGGCTAGAAAAGATAAATGAAGGGAAAACATCATACACAGTGTTTTCTCTCTCAAACAAACCACAGATTTCCAAATTGGTGCTAAATGGGAAAAATCTACATCTGGATGAAAACCCAAACTACCTAGGCATTACCTTTGATCGCCGCTTGACTTGGAAAACCCAGATTGAAAAAAAACAGGACAAGAGCAAGGCAGAGAAGGACAATCATGAAAAAACTTGCTGGCACAGGTTGTGGAGCAGACGAGAGAGTACTAAAGAAGCTATATACTGGGCGAGTGAGACTAGTCTTAGAATATGGCATTGCAGCATGGTCAACAGCAGCTAAGTCAAACTTTGACAAAATAAACAGAACCCAAAACCAAGCATTGAGAATCATAACAGGGGGCGTGAAATCAACACCCATTGAAGAGTTGGAAAAGATTACTCACCTCCAGCCTATGGAGGACAGAAGAGATAGCAGAGCCCAGCAACAAGCCGAAAAATTCAGGAGGCTGATAGATCACCCAATGCACCAGAGAATAAATGGACTTGGAAGGGGAAGAATGAAGCAAAGCAATTTTGTAGAGACAGTCAAAACAAAGATGAGAGCAGACCCCATAAACGCAATATCAACAGCTAAGCCAATATGTACTGCACACAAGCTACCAATTTGGAAACAACAGTGCTTCCCTGAAATGATAAAAAAAATGTTCCTGGTATTGAGAGAAAGAACAGCCAAAATGAAACAGAAAGGAGAGTCCTAACCACAAAATATATAGAGAAACATTACCCAAGCAACACCTGGATCCATGCATACACAGATGGATCAGCAACTAATGCAACAGAAGATGGGAGTGGAGGAGTCTTCCTGAGCTCAAGCAATAGCACACAAAAAAAGATAGCAGTCGCAACAGGGAAATTTTCAAGTAACTTCAGAGCAGAGGCCTTAAAAACTGCATCAGAAATTCTAATGACAGAAGAAAGCTCAGAGAGACCAGTAGCTATCTTCTCAGATGCACTGTCAGTGATTACAACGCTGAAAAGCCAAAGTAATGCTGAACTGGATGACCTAAGAGTAACACTTCACATACTATGTCAGCAATACAAAAGAGTCGTGATACAGTGGATCCCTTCTCACTGCAACATCCTGGGAAATGAAGAGGCTGACAGATTGGCAAAGGAAGGGAGAAAGCTTCCTAAACTTGACACAAATATAACTTATGAGGAGGCCAAGAGTTTTATCAAGCGCAGGTACAGGCACAAGTGGGAAGAAGAGTATCCAGGCCACACAAAAAATGATCCGTATTACCAGCTCAGCAGAAGTGAACAAGTGGTAATCTTCAGACTTCGCACGGGTCGTAACAGATTGAGATACCATCTATTCAACAAATTAAAGATAGGAACTACTGATGAGTGTGACTGTGGCACTGATAAAATTACTGCCGAACATCTGCTTCAAAGGTGCCCAACATGTGAGGAACAGAGAAAACGCATATGGCCATCACTAGTACCATTCCTGGAGAAAATCTATGGAGATATCAACAGCCTCAGGCTGACCACTGCTTTCTTTGAACTTATTCAAGTTGACATCTGAGGGTGAACGAAGAAGATCTGCTCCAGGCCTGTTCTCCCAGCATAATTTGATGCCATAGTTTTTGTTTTGGAGCTGCTGATGACCATCCCTCTCTTCTCCAGCTCTTCCTTCCAGACTTCCAGGTTGGATTGAAGATGTGCCTCTGATTTAGTAATCGGGGCAACATTGTCAGCAAATCTCAGCTCTGAAATGCAGACCTGTCTCATCTTCCAGTACCCCATTGAACATTTCTTGTTCTCTCCTTAAATGCTTTGATGACATCGTCCATGAGAAGTATGAAAAGATAAATTGACAGAATATCACCCTGTCTAACACCAGTGGTGGTCCTGAACTCTTCTGACTTATTTATGGTCTACTGTTCTTGCATAATTTCTGCAAGTCTTGTAAAAGCTCTAATATAGCATGGATCAGAGGTGCTGGAATGTTTTTCCTTGCCAAGCAGTCCCAAAGTTTGCTCCTGGGGACCTTGTCAAACACCTTTTCCAGATCCAAGAAACAAAGATGCATATCACCTATTTTCTCAAGAGCCTTTTCACTCAACTGCCTGAGTGCCCATATGCAATACACTAGTTTTAATATTACTATGGGCATGTTTCATTGTCTAGTAATAAATAATCACTAAACATCCATACCATTTTCATCTAAGGCTAAAACACTTCCGCCTTTCCTTATGAGATCTTGTACAACTGGCACCAAACCATTCCTAGCTGCAATGTGCAGTGGCCTGAAATAAAACAAAAAACCAAAAAAAAACTGATCACTTTCATTAGATGAATCAGCACCTTTGGCTGTTTTATGACAAAAGTAGCAAGTCAGAATTACACTTACTACAACAGTTACCATCATTACTGTCACAAAAGATAAGCAAGTCAAATTATGTTTGTTTCTATATTATCACTGTGAGCCTTTACCTTGATAAAACATTTCTTTTCCTAACTCTTTTTCCCCCACTGTATCTCTCTGAATCTCTTTATGCTGCATTGAGATACATTTCTATATTGCCTCCTAATCACCTTTCAATCCTTTGTACACTAATGGACCCTTCTTTTGCTCTGTTCAGACTCTGCTCTTTTGTTTGGTAAAGACAAGCTCTTATTCATGTATATTCAACTTTTGTAAATCTGTGTTTATGTAAATCTTTTCCATAAACCACAAGAAGCCAATTTTTTAGTTTAAAAAAAAGTTTATCCATAAAAATCAATCAGAGTAGGAATATATGTTCCCTCAGAACTGCACGGCTGATTCAACAGTGCCATTTGCCTTCTATGCTTTCACCCTACAGAGCATAGGCTTTCAACTGGTTCATGTCAATTTCTCCTGCCTTGTCATCCGCAGACCTAGTTACTCTTTGACAAGACAGCATATTTTCTTCTGGAATAGCCACTAAGAAGATTTCATGGGGAAAAAAAAGACTTGGGGACAATGAATGAAAATGAAAACCTATTCATAAACTTCTGTGCTTCAAATTTTTTTTTTTTTTTTCTTAACCAGCGGCACTTGGGCTTTCAGCCCTTTGGCCCAATGACATGTCATTGCGAGGCTGGGGAACCTGAGGACTTTCCTTCCAACCCGGTCAGGAGCTTCGCTCCTTCCCATCCACAGAGGGTTTATCACAGGAGTCGTTCAGGTTATTCAGTCAAATTTCCGGTCGGAAACATTCCTTCAAACGCTGACGCCCGGGTTTGAACCATGAACACCTGGTCGCTAGTACAATGCCGAAGCCATTACACCAGCGCGGCTCCCCTGTGCTTCAAATCAACTTGCTATAGGAGGAAGTTTATTTTCCATTCATTCATAACCCTCCACTCCCAAAGGAGCATAGGCCTTCAACAAACACATGCCAAGTCCTCCTGTCACGTGCCATCATCTCAAGTTCTTTCCATGTTCTCCTCATCATTTTCACCTCTGTTTCCAACTCTCTTCTCCATGTACTTCTTGGTCTTCCTCTGCCTCTCTTGCCCTGGGGGTTCCAGAACAAGGACTGCCTTGTAATGCTATCAACAGGTTTTCTCAGTGTGTGTCCTATCCATCGCCATCGTCTTCTTCTCATTTCTTGTTCCACTGGCACTTGTCTAGTTCTTGTCATCAGTTCCACGTTGGTAACCTTGTCATACCATTTTAATCCCTCTATTCTATGCAAGCACCCATTTATGAAAGTCTGTAGCTTTTTGGTTGTTGTCTTTGTTGTTCTCCATGTCTCTGAGCCATACAATAGGACTGACTTCACATTTGAGTTGAAGATTCTTATTTTCGTGTTGGATCCTATTTCTCTTGATCTCCATATATTTCCCAATGCAATGAAAGCTCCTCTTGCCTTTTGTATTCTTATTTTGATATCGCTGTCTGTCCCTCCAACTTTGTCTATATTACTTGTCCATATTTGTTGAAGTTTTTTGTGGTTTAAATTTTTTACAGGATGGGGTAACCGGCCCCATGCCCAACCCTCCTTAGTCGCTTTCTACGACATGCTTGGCAGGGGACAGTGTTACTATTCTTTGCTCCCCTTTCGGGCCTCGGTAACACACGGGTGTTTATTTTCCATACAGAACTTGAAATTTCCAAGCAGAAGTTTTAAATGTTATTTTAAAGTTTTAATTGTCAAGTAGAAGCTCTAACTGCCTCACAGAAGTTTCAATGGTCATGCAAAAGTTTTAAATTGCTGCAGAGAACAGTAAGATAATAATGCATGTGCTTGGCATCTGTTACATACAATTTTGTACAGTTAAGAGTAATATTTTGCTCATAAGGGGCAAAAAACTTACAACACTGGTGGGAATGTCCAGTATACACTGATCTGTGGCATGTTGGTTTATGTTCAGTTTATCTCCCCCCCCCCCCCCCCCCCCCCCCCCCCCCCCCAAGTTTTTCAGGTAGCTCCTGCATAAGATTAACTGAAATTGTAATAAGCCGTACTGCAGCAACAGCAGGAAGCAGACGACTATCAAAAGTAGCTGGGGAAAAAAAGTGATTACTGACAGAAACATCAGTTCTGCTGGTGTATTTACAGAATTTATAGATTTCTTTTAAGGAGAAATTGAGTTGAAAACACATACATTTTGCAATGCTTTCCTGTGCATTATTTATCTGCACACTTTTAAAACTGCCACCAAGGAATTAATTATTTAAAAGGTCCATTTTTAAATGGTCAAATACAAAGAGAAAATAAACAGGTGATTCCAAATACTTACGTTCTTAGCTCGGAGTTTGCCATGTTGATTGTCACGTAGTCATCAATCTTATCTAGTACTAAGAGTGCTATGTCTTCCCGATTCTGTGGATCAGAATTAACAGTATATTTAATGTAGATGCCCATCATTTTTCAAAACAAACCTCACTTCTTTAAGTGTTTACAAAGATCAATCAAGCAAAACCTCACTTCGTTAAGTGTTTACAAGGATCAATCAAGCTATTTCAAACAAAGGAATACATTTTTATTCATGCTATGCCTGTTCTGATGTTGAAAAAAAAACCTAATATTGTTACTGTATCTCTGTTGATGACTAGAAATGTCTCGCATCTTTCTTGGAAAAATTTAACAGAGAGGAGAACAAACAAAAAAAAAGAGACAAATATGTTTAAAAAATGTGTTATAAAAAAATTAAGAAAATAATGTGACACAGATTTTTAAAAAAAAAGCAAGATGTCACACAATGAAGATGGAGAAAAATGCAATATACATTAAAGTTATCACCATAATTAAGATAAACAAAAGGATGACGCATTTAAAACTTTAACAACAAAGTTAAAAAAACAACAGAGTGGCCTGGACACAGTATAATTATCACATATTAAGACACAAGAATGACACATGGAAGTCTTGACCTAAGTCAGCCCACCTCACCTTCAAGTGTTATAAAGCAGTGCTCTTTACAATTTCCCATTATCATTCATTTACTACATTTTTGTGGAGCACAGGTCTTCAACAAGTTCTTTCTTGACCTGTGCCATCCATTCAAGTTCTTCATCCCATTTGAGTATGTGTCCAGTTCCTTTCTCCATGTGTTTCTTTAGATCCCAATATTTTCTTACCCTGGAGATTTCGGAACAATGATTGCCTTTTCAAGCTATTAGTTGGTTTCCTTGATGTGTGTCCTATCCAATGTTAGGACTCTTTTCTTCGCCTCCTGTTTCACTGGTATCTGTCTGGTTCCTCCCAGTAGTTTCAACCTGGTGATCTTGAAATATCATTTTATCTCATCTAATTTGAGAAAGCGCAATTTCTTCCTTTTTTTTCCATTGTTTCAGATCCATACAACAAGACTGCCATGACACTTGAGTTGAAGATTCTTATTTGTGTTTTGGATTTGATTTCTTTACATTCTCATATAATTCACAATGCAATGAAAGCTCCTCTTGCCTTGCATATTCTTATTTTGATATCACTGTCCATTTGCCCCACACTGTCTATGTTGCTTCCAATATGTATGAGTCCACATTTTGTAGTGATGCTTCTCAAAGGGCATTCTCATGTGGTAGTTTGTGGTCTCTGAAGCAATAAAAATGTGAAGTTCTGGATGGGGCTGGAAACCATATGTGATGGAGTTACTGTGATTTAGTCTTCAGCAGGCCCCATTTCGTTTTCCCGTTGTTACTATAAGAGTTGCAAGGGTCTTCGTCTCTTGGTAACTATATGAGTTTGCCATTTTTGTCTTCTCTCTAGCAAAGATTGGAATATATTCTTCTTCCTTTTAAATAGTGGGCGTGTTTAGTATTGGTTTGTAGGTAAAGTAATTGCAGGTTTTTTCTATAGGGATTAATGTAAGTTAGTACTGAGTGGCACCAGTCTTCCTGTTTCTAATAATCGCGATCTTGAAATTCCATTTTTGCGTTGTTAAATTTATCGCGGTCATTTTTTCGGGGGGAAGGGGAGATGACCCCTACCCAGGTAATGTCCAACTTACGGGAGAGCCAATCACGTTTGTTTCTGTTCACGCAAACAGACGACGTTAGGTAATGTTACGTAGCTGGGAAGACGCGTGGTTTAAAGTAAGCAGGTTACCCAGATTCTAAATTTAGAGATGAGCGCATGGAAAATTTTAGATTTATCTTTAATTCTATTGGATGTAATGAGACGCCAAGCCTCAAGTAGGTCTGGGGTCAGCGTGGGTAAATCAAAGATATATAGTAGCGCTTTTCAATTTAGCGGTCTCTTAGTCTGTAGAAATTCCTGGCCGTGCGCCCATGCAGTATTGTCTGCTTCTGTAACAGAAGAAACGCAGTAATTGCATTGGTCACGGCCTGTAGAGCGGGTTGTCAATAAATCTTGTTCCTGACAGCTGGCAAAGGTAGCCAGTCTTCTCAAGAGAGAAAAGTCGAGGAAACGCCAGAGGCGTAAGAGCTTGTACCGTGGTGGGTATCGGCTCTGAATACATTGGCCCCAGAGAGAGAGAGGGAGTGAGGAAGAGCAGGTCGAGGCAGCGACGCAGTCTTCAGTGAAAGGGGTTTTCTTAAAACCCGGAGCTCTAAGCTCATACACACCCACCGAACCCAAGCAAGCGGGTTGGTGTATCTTTTATAGCCTCGGTCACAATAATATCGAAGGGCCTAAACCCAAATGAGGGGTAACATAGCAAGTGAAGATCAGTTTGTTTCGCCAACAGTGCAGCCTCTACAGTGAAGTCTAGCAACTAGTCAATAGTTTTTCCTGAAGTCATCAGTGTAGGAGTCAGAACCAGGAGAGAGGGTATCATACCTGGTTGCTGAACGAAACGAGAGAAGCAAGGCAGGAGTGAGATAGAGTGAAAAATATATCAGGGACCTGTAGAGTCTCATTGTTCTTAGAGGGTAGCCTCTGAGCCTTAGAGTTAAAGAAGTCTATTAAATAGCAGTGCAGAGGGTGACTTAGTGGCGTATAACGCTGACAGAGTTAGCAGCTGGGCAGATAGTCTTCATGCAGGGTCAGCAGCCATTGACAATAGAGATAGTAGCGTAATAGAGAGTGGTGGCTACAGTTGATGCCCACTGAATTAGACGGTAGTAAGAATCCAAGTAATCATTCTGATTTTTCCCCAGCAAGGTGAATGAATGAGTGAGAGTGGTTGGGTTCATATTTTTGATGTGTCTTATAAATTTAAATTGAGTCTTTTTATTTCCAGGTCAGTGCAAACCTGGCACGATATATATTGGTGTTACTATGTTATGAACTTATGTGGATTTGTATAATAAACTTATTTAATGTTCACTGGATCAGCTTCTTCACTGTATAGTCCTTAACTGTTGTCTGTACAGTAGTGTCTGTAGTGTTAGTTTAACCTTATCTCCTTTAGTTTGTTAAAGGTAGTCAGAGGGGGTGAGTTTATAGCATTTCTTGAAGTCACGATTTGGCGAGGAAGATTTAATTTTGGTTATCATCCTCGAGCCAATAGACTCACCTTACTACATTCACTGTCATTTCTCAACATAAATCTATCATCTTAGTCTTTTCTCACACTAGGGTCTTGTCCTACACTTGGGCATAACTCTAACTTAAATCCAACTCGTGACAAAGTGGGTGGCGATCGTCCTTGGGATCAGCTTTGTAGTATCATTCTGGGATCTTATGATTCACAGATTGTTTTCTATAGGAAAGTCTGAGAATAGATTCTTTCAATATCCCCTAGACTGAGCTATTAGAACTGATCCAGTTATAAGTTTTTCCACAGAAAGTTTTTCCACGGGTTGCAGGCAGGTGGATTGTAGTGATAGGATAGTTTATAGAACTTAGAGGTAATTGATGGCTAACTGATTTTGTTTTCTTAACAGGAAGGAAGAATTTTAGGTAGCTGCATAACAATATTTTTCAGGTAGTTATTAGTCAGACTTGGTGCTAGTCTGAGTTCGGGTTTTGGGACCGAGGTTATAGAGAGAGCATTCCTCAGTAGGTAACAGGTAATTCCTTCTTTTTTTTCTTTCTGTCATTCCTTGTCTTTGGTAACTTACAGCACTTACAGGTAAGATGGCAGATATGGCCAAGTTACGAGCTGCCTGGCGTGAGGCTGCTCAGGACATGGGAATGGACAAGGAGGAAACTAAGGCCTATATGATCAGAGATAATGATAGGCATAATCAGAAAGAGGAAAGGGACCGGGCAGCAGAAATTGAGGAAAGAACAAGGGCAGCAGAAGTTGAGGAAAGAAAAAGGGCAGCAGAAGTTGAGGAAAGAAAAAGGGCAGCAGAAGTTGAGGAACGAAAAACGGCAGCAGAAGTTGATGAAAGGGAAAAGGCAGCAGAGAGACAGCACGAACTTGCCATGCGTTCTCTGGAACTGCAGCTCAGGTCTTCGGAGGGCAGTTCGGCTAATGGAGATTCCCCCGGAGCAGTGGCGATAGACACCTCAGGAAATGGAGGCCCCCGGATGGCAGCCATGAATTTTCCGATGGACTCTTTCCCTAATGGGAACGAGAAAATCTATGTATTTTTGGAAAAATTTGAACGGATGGCAAAGGCATATGGGTTGGACGAAAGTCTTTGGTGTCTGAAATTATCGGAGTCCCTCAAAGGTCATGCGTATGATGTCTACCACAAGTTGCTCATAGACGACCAGAACAACTTCGAGGCACTACGAAACGCGTTGTTGCAAAGATTCCAGTGGACCCCCCGTAAATGCCAAACCATGTTCAGGGAAAGTCGTCCGGAGAAGGGAGAAAGCTTTCCTCAGTTTGCTGAAAGGCTGAGGAATTACCTCACTCGCTGGAGAGAGCTGTCTGGACTGGCTAAATCCTTTGAAGGATTAGAAGAGTTAATAATGGTGGAACAAATCAAGGCAACCATGTCTCCTGATTTGAGTAGGTACCTGGCAGAGCCGGGCGCCCAGCAACTGGACCAGATGATTCTTTTTTCGGAAAGGTTCCAGATGGCACAGACTGAAGTACTGGGCCAGAAACGAAAACACCCAGATCTGCCAGCCCAGGACAAAGGAGCTTCATCGTCACAGTTGTCTTCTCATGCTCACCAGCAGCAGGGGCCTTCATGCAAGGACCCCCATTCCGGTCATAACCTGTGCCCCCAGCCTCACAACAGATCACAGGGGCCAAACTCTCAGGAACCAGCCAGAAACCGAGGAGATAATGAGAGATACTGTCGAAATTGTCAGACCACTTCCCATTGGACCTACAGGTGTATGAATAAACAACCGGTGCATCATGCGGCTTGCTTAAGGCCTGTGAGAGCGACGAAAGGGAACACCTGGGAACCCATTCAGTCGGAGAAGTTGTTCTCCAAAAGCGGACCAGCAGAAGTGAATGGGACTGCGACTATGTGTTTATTTGACAGCGGTCTTACATATCCAAGCATAGTTGCCCGACATCTGGTGAAGCCCGGGCAAATGACAGGGGAGAAAGTTGATATTGGTGGCATTTTAAGGAAAGGGACCTCCCAGCGCTTTCCGGTAGCCAATATTCAGGTGAAGTGCAAGTTTGCGCGTGGCATGATTAAAGCTGCTGTAATGGCACAGCCAGCTTACGACTTCATCCTAGGGGCCCCACATTTAGTTTTGGGAACCCCAAGTACACCGATCCTTGCTGAAGCAAGGGGGCCTACTACAGGCCAGATAAGTGAACAGGGAGAATCCCTAATTCACAGAGCCCCGAGTGAGCTCGAACAGCCCTGTCTTGTTAAGGAGAGGTTAGGAGCCTCTAAGGACAGCGGTATGTTAACTGCAGAGGCGTATTCGCCTGTCAGCCCTGTTCAGCCTAATGGCCAAACAGAGGTGACGCCTCTGATTTCGGAAATACATTCTTTGTTGTCGGGAATTAGGCCCCCGATGGTATTAGCTCCTTCAGGAGAGGGACATACTGACAAGAACTGTATCACATATGTCAACGACCAGCGCACTCTTAAAAGGGCACAAGACGGTGAATCGAGCGAACATATGTTTCCAACCAACCCTGGAGCCCCATCCGACCAGCACTTTACTCAGATGGAGGAGGACAGTGATCTGAGTGTCCGTTTGCCTATAAACGGAGATGAGCCCCACAACTCTCGTATCTCGTTTACAGGAAACGACCCGCGTAACGAGGAGCCTGAAAAATTGGCTATATTTTCCAATTTGTTTCAAGGAACATTGGAACCAGTCACTGAGTACTTTATCTCAGATACTCCGCGATCTAACGGGATCTTAAACCGTCAAGTGTCACTGCAGGACACATTCCAACTGACGCCAGTAACTCTCACAGGGGAGGGCAAGGTTGAGGGTAGAACCAGGGTGTTAGACGGAGGACTCCCGTGGTCTATAGTTACCTCTCACGAACTTTTCAGGCCAGAAAAGAGTGAGGAAAGCGGCCTTACGAATTTGCAAGGGGCTATGTTAGAGAGCTCTGTCCCTCTTCATGTTGGTAGGGGAAGAGCGATCACAGAACCACTGCCAGGGGCAGATACTTCCTATCTTGTTCCAAAGATAGAAGCTACTGGGATCAATAAGGATTCAGTAGACACCCAGCAAATGATCGGAAACCCGGTGTCAGAAATACACGAGATTTCTCAGGTTCATTGTAAAGTACCAGCAGTCACAACCCTGCTGGCGAGCAGCACCGTAGTCGCCATCACCAGGCCTCTACAGAGCCAGTCGGTCAGTTCAGCTGATCAAGTCAGTCTGTTGAGAAACATAGCCAGGGAAGTTTTAGACCCACCATTGGATGGCACGGGTCTAGAGAGAGAACAGCCCTTCAACAGAAGCATTGGAGTAGATAAGGAGAGAAAGAAGGAGAGAATTGTGCACGGGTCTTTGGACAACGGTGAACAGTTACGCACGGTTACGGTGATTTCTGACCCAGTCAGTCAGCCGGATACCAGTAACAATACCTTACCGCGCACCGTTAGGAAATTACGGGGAGAACTCGCAGGAGAGGAAAGGTGAAGAAAGAACTTGGGAGTGCGGCTGCCAAAGAAAACCCCAGTAGGAACCCTGAAACTTCAGCGATCACAGACAGCTCGGGAGACATAGATAGGGGCCAATCTGAACACCAAGACCACAGTAAATTAGATCGGCAGGCTCCGACCTCAAAGGGTGGGGTAATGTGATGGAGTTACTGTGATTTAGTCTTCAGCAGGCCCCATTTCATTTTCCCGTTGTTACTATAAGAGTTGCAAGGGTCTTCGTCTCTTGGTAACTATATGAGTTTGCCATTTTTGTCTTCTCTCTAGCAAAGATTGGAATATATTCTTCTTCCTTTTAAATAGTGGGCGTGTTTAGTATTGGTTTGTAGGTAAAGTAATTGCGGGTTTTTTCTATAAGGATTAATGTAAGTTAGTACTGAGTGGCACCAGTCTTCCCGTTTCTAATAATCGCGATCTTGAAATTCCATTTTTGCGTTGTTAAATTTATCGCGGTCATTTTTTCGGGGGGAAGGGGAGATGACCCCTACCCAGGTAATGTCCAACTTACGGGAGAGCCAATCACGTTTGTTTCTGTTCACGCAAACAGACGACGTTAGGTAACGTTACGTAGCTGGGAAGACGCGCGGTTTAAAGTAAGCAGGTTACCCAGATTCTAAATTTAGAGATGAGCGCATGGAAAATTTTAGATTTATCTTTAATTCTATTGGATGTAA
This sequence comes from Oreohelix idahoensis, assembly GCA_024509875.1. NCBI lineage: Eukaryota > Metazoa > Mollusca > Gastropoda > Stylommatophora > Oreohelicidae > Oreohelix > Oreohelix idahoensis. Next base: position 722,747 of record JAMPIV010004653.1, read on the forward strand.
TGAGACGCCAAGCCTCAAGTAGGTCTGGGGTCAGCATGGGTAAATCAAAGATATATAGTAGCGCTTTTCAATTTAGCGGTCTCTTAGTCTGTAGAAATTCCTGGCCGTGCGCCCATGCAGTATTGTCTGCTTCTGTAACAGAAGAAACGCAGTAATTGCATTGGTCACGGCCTGTAGAGCGGGTTGTCAATAAATCTTGTTCCTGACAGCTGGCAAAGGTAGCCAGTCTTCTCAAGAGAGAAAAGTCGAGGAAACGCCAGAGGCGTAAGAGCTTGTACCGTGGTGGGTATCGGCTCTGAATACATTGGCCCCAGAGAGAGAGAGGGAGTGAGGAAGAGCAGGTCGAGGCAGTGACGCAGTCTTCAGTGAAAGGGTTTTCTTAAAACCCGGAGCTCTAAGCTCATACACACCCACCGAACCCAAGCAAGCGGGTTGGTGTGTCTTTTATAGCCTCGGTCACAATAATATCGAAGGGCCTAAACCCAAATGAGGGGTAACATAGCAAGTGAAGATCAGTTTGTTTCGCCAACAGTGCAGCCTCTACAGTGAAGTCTAGCAACTAGTCAATAGTTTTTCCTGAAGTCATCAGTGTAGGAGTCAGAACCAGGAGAGAGGGTATCATACCTGGTTGCTGAACGAAACGAGAGAAGCAAGGCAGGAGTGAGATAGAGTGAAAAATATATCAGGGACCTGTAGAGTCTCATTGTTCTTAGAGGGTAGCCTCTGAGCCTTAGAGTTAAAGAAGTCTATTAAATAGCAGTGCAGAGGGTGACTTAGTGGCGTATAACGCTGACAGAGTTAGCAGCTGGGCAGATAGTCTTCATGCAGGGTCAGCAGCCATTGACAATAGAGATAGTAGCGTAATAGAGAGTGGTGGCTACAGTTGATGCCCACTAAATTAGATGGTAGTAAGAATCCAAGTAATCATTCTGATTTTTCCCCAGCAAGGTGAATGAATGAGTGAGAGTGGTTGGGTTCATATTTTGATGTGTCTTATAAATTTAAACTGAGTCTTTTTATTTCCAGGTCAGTGCAAACCTGGCACGATATATATTGGTGTTACTATGTTATGAACTTATGTGGATTTGTATAATAAACTTATTTAATGTTCACTGGATCAGCTTCTTCACTGTATAGTCCTTAACTGTTGTCTGTACAGTAGTGTCTGTAGTGTTAGTTTAACCTTATCTCCTTTAGTTTGTTAAAGGTAGTCAGAGGGGGTGAGTTTATAGCATTTCTTGAAGTCACGATTTGGCGAGGAAGATTTAATTTTGGTTATCATCCTCGAGCCAATAGACTCACCCTACTACATTCACTGTTATTTCTCAACATAAATCTATCATCTTAGTCTTTTCTCACACTAGGGTCTTGTCCTACACTTGGGCATAACTCTAACTTAAATCCAACTCGTGACACCATATCACATAAAATAATCTGCTACAGAAACCATCACTCAAAAAGCATATAAAGTTCTTCAAAGCAGGTTTCTTGTAAGTAGATCATGCATGGAGGCATATCTGGAGTCATCCTTATATGGCTACCATCTAAGCACAATGCTATAGTATACAGATGTGGAAGTGAACCTCTGTCTGTGAAGCTAATTACACCCTCATTAACTCTTGAAATCACTTGACCTTGGACATAACTCTTGTATTTTACCTGATTGGCTGCATGCAGGAGGATCTCACTATGGACCAATGAGAGGCAGGGGGAGCTGAGCAATGGCTCTGTGTAGGATGTGACAATTCCTTGGGAGAGCCCAGAATCAGAGCACAGTATTTTAGCTCTGCATATTTGGAGAGCCCCCTTAGATGTCAGGAAATGCACAATATGCCACACGCTTCTTCCTCCTTGCTTGGAACCAGATATGATGATCCTTTAAATGCCAGCCAAGCCGGAGAAACTGGAGCTTGTGACTTCGAATCAACACGTTTCGGAATGGCAGAAAAGCCACATGTAGAGCCTAGATCTACAGTGTAGACAATACTAAGGAGCCTTCAACTTGGTATTGGCTGCAAAAGAGGGAGAAGCTCAGCAGTCCTAGTTAAACAGTAACAGCTGCAAGGAGACCATCTGCAGTGGTGGGTTCATGTTATTTAAGGAACATATATGAAGAATGATGGTGACGATGATGAATGATGTAAGGCGCAGAAAACAGTGACACTGGTAAACATGTGACATTGGTAAACATATGACATCACAAACTAAGACTTAGAAAAGAGTGAGAGAAAAAAATGTTGTCAAATTTTGACAGAGAAGAGGATGAAACAATATGAAATTAAACACCAAAATTAAGGTAGATGATTGCTGACACAGAAAAGTCACTGGCAATCTGTTCAAAAATTAATTTCCAACACACTTTATAAAACGTACACTGGCACAGCATTATCATAAATAAAAATGTCACGTAGACATCAGAATCAGAGCAAACAAAAGTTGTACGTACATGAAAACAAGCATGATGTAAGACTGTGTTTCGTTCCTTGTCAGATATTGTCAGATCGGCACCATGTTCTAACAACAATTCTGAAATAATGTGCATAAAAATAAATAATGCTCACTTTTATATACTGTCTTTACTGGTCCTGTCAACAATAAGTAATATAATTATTATAACTTATACACATAAGTACCTTTAGTAATCAAGTAATCACAGACTGTAATCAAGTAATCATAGGTTTCAACACACTGTCACATGTACAGACTGTTAACAAACCACTAATAAAAACTATATTTCAACAAAACACCTAGACTTGGTCACTACTGAAAAAAAAAAATGATAATACACAATAAACAGATGGTAACTTAAATGATTTCTATAAAAGAAACATCAAGAGATGGTGTTACGTACATTTATTACCTAAGGGGGTAGTCTTCGGTCCTGCCAAATGTACGCACCAGTCTTTATATATTTTATTATTTGTGCGTTCGATTGATTCACGCACTGACGTGCACAATGCAGTGTGAGTTGCTTTGGACGCACGGGTAACCTAGTTTGGGGATTGTGACGTCATGTTTTGAACGGGGCAGTGCGGACTTTGTTATGTCCGAGAGATATATATTATTGGAATTGTCTGGCAGTTTTGTATAAGCCAGTATGTTATATTGATTCAATTGGTATTCTTGACGAAGCCAATGATGGAAGGATCATGTAAGTGTCGCCCCGGTTATATTTGTATATTTATTGCCGTAAACTAAAGTATCAGGCCGCTCCCAGTTGTAGTCTAGCGGGAAGTCATCTTAGCATGTAATTTCCTAGAATGGACAGACGGAGTCGGTGGTCATATTAGATTACCGTAGAGGAATAATACCTACGTGTAAACCAGTTTATTTATTCGTATGCTTCATATTTTATATGCCGTACATTCAACAATGCCAGAAGCGTGGCATAGAATGGGAGAGGTTAGTCAACTGGAATCTCTAACCTGTTCGTATTATCGTGTATGACTTTGTTTGAAACTATATGCTATCTAACGTTATGTTTTGGAGAACGTATGGGATTGTGAAGTATGATATGGAAGATTTTATCCTGGAGTATGAATATGTTACCATGATAGACGTCCTTGAAGGAAGGTCAATGGACTTGAATGAGAAGAATATTATACGGTAACAGTTTTGTGATCCTTAGTCACTTGAGTCAGAGGACTTTATTGGTAGAGAATCTTCAGGAACTTTAAAAGTAATTACCATTATGCTGATGTATAATCTTTGCGCCTGTGACGATGTTAGTCTTGTCCACTCCGTATGTGTCATGTTGAATAAAAACTATGTACAGTCATCACCGACTTATGTACTGCCAGTACTTGCCCAGTTCACCCAGTTCAACACTACTTGTTGAAGTTCGTTTGAAGAATATTGTTGACATTCGTTCATTTTAACCATTCGCGTTTTAAGCTACCTCTTCACCAGTATAAACTGTACTCAACCATAAAACGGAGTCAACAGTAATTGGTGTGCCAGTCTGGTTTTGAAATCAAGAATTTTACAGGAAACGTACCCAATACAATTATCATTAATGGAAGATCTGAACTTTCAAGGCGACAACATCTTGGGATCATCTGAAGATCTGAACTTTCAAGGCGACAACATCTTGGGATCATCTCTTTGTCACTATTATGTGCAAGCTGTGGTCTAATAACTCAGAACGAAGTATTTTATCCTCACACGTACATACACGGAGACGAGGATAATTGGTTTTTTTTCCTGCACGCGAGATGAGTATAACGTGTTGTCGTTGTACCCTTTATTACGTTTAGCTGTGCCTTAAATAATTATGTCCATATTTATATTTTCCTTGTTATATGTTATATGTTGTTCATTTGTCGTGGGAGGTAGGGAGGTTGATCTGACGAACGAGATCCATCTCGAAGCCAATTCGGGCTCTTCGTCAGACGTTCTGTAGGGCTCAACTTGTAAGTTTCAATTGAGCGATAGTTCCGGTACAAGGCTAGAAACCTTGCCGAAGTTCCGATCGCTAACTGTCCCTTATAATAGTATCTGTTTAGCTGTTTCGTCACGTTTACTTGTTGTTTTCGCAGTTATTTTTATTCGTAATTTAGTTTTATGATGAATTTTGTTTGTATTTTGCGTCCATCTCACCTTTCCTGTCGTTCAGTTTTTTACAAAACCTATGTTTTTACACTGTGTTGTCAATTGTACTGTTAATTATCTGATCGTAGTTATCGTCGTATATTTTTACGATATTCTATTTTAGTTATACATTTTTATTTGATTTCTACGATTGTGTTCACCCGTCCAGTTTATCATGTCTTGTCCATTATGTTTCTATTGTCTTTCTCGTTGTTCATTTCATGACATTTGATTACATAAATTTATTGATTAATAACATATTTAATAATTATATGATAACATTATACCGTTCTAAGGACAGGAACGAAGAACACTTGTTATAGTAACAAGGTTAATTAATTTATATTGATTAATTATCATTTTTATAAATCAAGAGTATTGTGACTACTTATAAAGCATAATGTATTCACTCGATTATTTCATTAAGCAAGCAAAAGCTCTTCAGATGGCTCCTGATGAAGCAAAAACATTTGCACTTGCAGAATATAGGAAAGCTCAAGAAATAGAAGCCGAACAGAGAAAGTTAGAAACTTTAAGACTAGAAAAACTTCAATTTGAGGCAGATCAAAAACGGATTGAATCTGAGGAAAATGAGAAAAAAATGAGATTGGCCGCTGAATTAGAAGATAAACGATTTCAGCGAGAGGCAGAACAGAAGCAAAGGGAGGCAGAAGAAAGACTTAAGATTGAGATGGAAAATAAACAAAAAGAAATGGAAGAGAGGAGATTAATAGCTGAACAAAATGTAAAACGACTTCAGCTTGAGATGGAAGAGAATGAAAAAAAACAACAGCATGAACTGAAATTAGCAGAGTCAGAATATGAGAGAATTAGGTTAACTCAGGAATCTAATTCTCAGAGAACTTTTGAAAGCCAAACTCCATCCAGACATGATTATTTTAAGGAAATTCACCTTAAATTACCAAAATTTAATCCCCCGTCTGATGACGTAATATTCTTCCTAGATAGGTTTGAGGCCACTTGTGGATCTTATAACGTGGATAAAGCGCTATACTGTACATATTTATCCAGATTACTTACAGGGGATGCATTAGCAGTTTATCATACCACCAGCATTGGTGAGAAAAATGACTATAATGCTCTTAGAGCAGCACTTCTGCAAAAATTCCAAATGACAGAAGACGAATATCGTTTAAGATTTCATACATTACTACCCCAATCTAGCAGAAATTTCAATGATTTTCTGTCACAAATACGACTAACACTAGAAAGATGGATTGAATTATCCAAAATTGAAAAGTCATATGAAGGTCTCTTCGATTTACTGATGCGCGATAAGGTACTATCGTCTGTAAATCCTACATTTCTCGCATTTTTACACGAACGGAAACCTTTATCTATGAAAGGCTTAGAAGAACATGCAAAAAATTTTTGTACTGCTCACCCAAACATGGATCTAAGTAACGCACAGATTAAGAATGAATTGCCTGTTGCTTTTGCAGCACAACAAAACAATTTTTCACGAAATCGTTCCTTTAGTGCTGACAGGTATGTCAATAAGGGAAATAATTACAATTTTAACAATGATAACTTTTACAAAGGGAAGCAATTTCAACAATCTGCTCCATTTAATGTTTCTTGGAAACAAACTCACAGATCACAAGATTTTGGTAACAATAATTTTAAAAATAATCAAGGACATTATAATAAACAAAACTGGAGATCAAAATCTCAGGGTCCGCAAAAAAAAAAAGGTTCTTGGAATAAAAATTTTAAAGAACAGCATAACTTTAATTATACAAACTATCGGACTCATCCAAATTTTAACTCTAGTAGAAAAGACAATTATGGCAATTTTAATGCAAATAATCAAAATCGATCGCGTCGCAGAGAAAGATCGTCGAGTAATACGGGTAGACATTCTAATGTCTCTTTAATTGATACACAGGCTAACATTGAACAGGGTAAAGTAGCTGAAACTCACAATGCTATGTGTTGTTCTCTTGATTGTACCCAAGTCAAAGATTGTTCAGAATGCTCTACTCTTTTCCAGCCCAAGGCGATCACGACACTGCGTTGCGGACATACCTTGCCTAGTCTACCTGCAGTCTGTACGGCCACTGCTGCGTCAGTACACCAGGGACAGGGCTCTCTTAAGTTTAACAGAGGATTTGTTAACAATATTTCATGCTCTCTTTTATTCGACTCAGGTTGTACCACTGTGGGCGTCCGGACTTCGCTGATCGACCCTAGTTGTGCGACGGGCAGGGTTGTGAAATGTGTGACGTTTGGCGGAACTGTGGAAACATTTCCCACAGCCATTATAACACTTCATACACCATTTTTTTCAGGAAAGATCCAAGCATGTCTCCTTCCGAATCCAATTTGTGATTTAATACTTGGTCGCATACATGGTATTAAAGAGTGTACACCACAGCAAATTGCTGAATGGGAAGAGCGACATATTCAAACTGCAAATGCAGTAGTGACTAGAGCGCAAGCTACTAATATGTCGCATGATACACCTATTGAACCTACAGTTCATACCACTTGTGATGATGATGCTCCTATTTCACGGGAGTTGTTTGCTACATTGCAAAAGAATGATGATTCATTAAAAAAATTTGTTCAGTATGTTAACAAAAAGAATACAAGCAACAAACTTGCAAAATCTAGACATGACTTTATACTTAAAAATGGGATTTTGGTGAGAGTAATACGGGAAAAGGATTCATCCTTATGTTATCAGATCTTAGTCCCATCCTCTATGAGATCTCGTATATTACGACATGCGCATGACTCGCAATGTGCGGGCCATATGGGTTTTTCGCGTACCAAATCCAGAGTGCTTTCGGCATTCTACTGGCCAGGCGTCCATAGGGACATCACTCTCTATTGTCGATCATGTTTGATATGTCAGGAAGTTAAAGTACGGGGTCCATTTCATGCGGCTCCTATTCAAGCTGCGGACATCCCGATTAGACCATTTGATAAAATGGCCATTGACATTATTGGTCCGATGCTTCCATCTGCTAGAGGGCATACGCATATCCTTACGTGCATTGATATGTGCACTCGTTGGCCTGAGGCCATCCCTCTCAAGAACACTTCATCTGCCAGTGTAGCAGAGGCATTGATGTTAATCTTCTCATGCATTGGTTTTCCACGGAAAATCTTGTCGGATCATGGGGTTCAGTTCATTTCTGAATCCATGTCTCAAGTTATGAAGACATTAGGTATAGACAGATCTCTTAGTTCTATTTATCATCCGATGTCAAATGGGTTAATTGAGCGTCTCAATAGGACACTCAAGCAGTTGTTGGGTAAGATGACTCAAGACCATCCCCAAGACTGGGATCGGGTCCTACCCGCTTGTCTCTTTGCGTATCGCGAGGTACAAAATCAAGCTACGGGGTTTTCTCCATTCCAGCTTGTTTTTGGCATGCAACCACGCGGTCCTATGTCGTTAATCCACGACTTATTGGTTGATGAGAATATTGAAGAGGAAACTCAATCATCCTATGAGTATGTGATCTCTCTTAGAAAGAGAATCATAGATGCTTGTAGACTAGCTACTGCATCATCTGAACAAGCCAAAGAAAAAGCTCGTCTATTTGCAAACAAGTATAGACGTCTTCGCCAGCTCATACCTGGTGATTGTGACGCTACACTGTAATTCTGACTTTTAACAGGCCCGATTCTGTGGTTCTATTTTGTATTTTCACCAGTTTTATTTTCTTCTGATCACGCGATTTTCGGGCCCGCTTTTCCCCCATTTTATTTCTTCTCATGTGAATATATCGTGTTCGGTACTTTTGGGAAGGTAATTTAAATGGGTTCGTTTTAGGTCGGTAGGTTTATTTTTCACTCGGCCAGTTTTACTTTCTTCTGATTTTTCGCGATTCCCGTAAAGTTCGTTGTTTACGGAAATAATTGCCATTTCCGGCACGCGATATGACGAGGCCGGAAGCACGCGGCCGGAAGCACGCGGGGTTTGCGTGGGTTGATAGTATTAATTTTTCTAGCGCTCCCATTGGTCCGGGATTTGCGTAGGAAGGGAAATCCGCGTGGGCGGTTGCTCTTGTATATACTGAGACCGAAAACGGGGATTCGGTCTCTATGAAAAAATAAGTGCCAGCCGTCAGACTACGTAATTTATCGTTCTCCACTGTGGGAAAAACCAGCGATGAATTGGTATGTAAGATTTTATCGTATTATCGTTTTATTCATTAGAGGGTTCTTTGAGAAATTCGCCCTTAGGTAAAGATTAACTTTTCAGTTTTAAAATAAACGATAGCGCCATTAATTACTATTTTTGAAGAACGACGTAATGCAACAGTGTGCTTATTCTTTCTATGATTTTGGCAATAGATAGGAGTGTGTGAAGTTGTGAGAAACACGTGTGCCATATTTGTAGGATGTTATGTAAAACCACCATTTGTTCCTGTATATTTTCTAATGTAAATTTATGGGGAAATCCCTGGTGTGTTCGTTAATTTTTCTGAGCCTTAAAAATGTGAGAAATATTGTCGGAGGGTTCAGATTTACGTTGTAAATGAATTATACTGCTTAGGGGAGGAAACTATTCCTATAGCGAGATTTAATTTTGGAGCAAGCCGGGAAACCTCATGTGTTAATGGGGGAAAGTAGGCCCGGAATTTAGGACAAAGGAATTCCCTAGTTGAAATGTTTTGAACACGTGGGTATTCATGCGTAACGTGTCAGACGGGGTCTGGGCTATTGTTTATTTTACCTGGCAGATTTCAGTAGAAGGAGGGGGGATGAAGAGGCCACATGGGATAGTGGTATCTTATGTATTGTGAGAAGAACGAGAGAAGGAGTGTGATTTTAGTGCCACGTGGGATAGTATTATGTATTGTTGTGAAGAACGAGAGAAAGGGGAGAAGAAGTGAGAATGAAGAGACACGTGTATAGAATTATTTTATGTATCGTATATGTTAGAGATAAGCGATTTTAGAGTGGGTGTACATGAGTCGCTGTTTCTTTTAATTTCAGCGAGTCACGGCGGAAACAGTGGGGAGCATAATTTTGTCAAATAAAATTATCCACGGCAAAAGACATATCTCAGGGTCAGTGTACTCGAGTATCGTCAGGAGCAAAAGAAAATTACCCTATGGTCTCTGGCAGTGAAGTCCCTATGCTTCAGCTGGACCGAGGTTTATTTATCAGACAGCCGAGAGCATTGCTATTATAGTCTCTAGCAACGGCAGGTGGCCGGGAGACTAGTTTCATTTTGTACAGCCTGAAATCAAGGCTGTGTTTTTTTTTCCTCTAACTCCGGAGCGGGTTAAAAGAGGGAAGCTATTCAGCAGCAGAAAAGTTTTTGTCTACAGTTAATCAAGTCCCTCATGCTTGATATCCGAACATCGTCATCACCAAAATCAGGAACAGGTGACAGGGTTACCATACCTAGGTCCTGATAGAAATCAAGAGAAGAGCGTAACGGAGACGCCGCATCATCAGCCCTCGAGTGTTAGAGAGACACTGAGATCAAGAGAGGAAGATAGAGAAGGAGGGAGAAAATAGACAGGACCAGTAGGGTCTGTTCAGTATCCATTGGACGGATAGACACTGAGTCTGCGTTTGAAAAACCAAGTCTATTATATTTAGCATTTCGTGTGGTGTAGTTATCGGCGCCTATCGCCTAACTAGTAGAAAGCTGTGTAGCCGTTCATTGAGGAAGAGTCACCAGGACTGAGACAGTATAAAATTTATTAGTGTTAGAGAGTGGAGGCTAAAAGTTGACAGCCCCACCAAATTAGATTTGGTTTAAATCACTAACCATTTTTATTGTTCCTCAGCAGGGTGACAGGAAGAGTGAATGTGATTTGGGGTTTTTTTGTTGAGTGTCTCTCAATTTAATTGTTACTTTGGTTTTTCCAGGCCATGCAACAGTGCATGCTATTGACTGACTTGATGACGTATGATGCCATTTTATGTTTTCTTGTATGTAAATAAATATATACATATATTATTTACTGGATCAGCTTCTATTCTTTACTATACTTACTCTATGTTGTCTGTATAGTGGTGTTTGTGGTCGTAATTATACACCTTATCTCCTTGTGTTTCAAGGCAGTCAGAGGTGGGGAGACTATAGCCATTTTTTTTAGTCACGAAGCGGCAGGGGGAGATTCAAATCCTGGGTCTATCTCTTGAGCCAATAGTCTCACCTGTCCACAGGCATGTTATTTTCCATCTAAATTCTATCTTCTCAGACTTTCTCATACTAGGGTCTTGCTTTCATTCAGGCACACTCTATAAACTTAAAACCACTTCGTGACAAGTGGGCGGCAATCGTCCGGTGGATCATTCTGTTGAGATCAATTCTGTGATCTACATTCATAGATTGTCTCTAGGAAGTTTCTGAGAATAGATTTTCTTTAAATATCCCCTAGACTTGAGCTACTAGAACTGATCCAGTATAAGTTTTTCCACAGGTTGCAGTCTAGTAGATTTTTGTGGTATTTTTGATTTATATGACTAAGAGGGAATTGATGGCATACCGACATATTTTTCTTTAACAGGAAGGTAATTTAGTTTTTGGTAGCTTCTTAACTAAATTTTTTTCTCAGGTTATTGTTCAGACTTGACGCTAGTCTGAGTTCGGGTTTTGGAACAGCGGTTAAAGAGGGAGTATTATACATTACGTAACAGGTAGTTCCTTCCTTTTGTTCTCCTTTCTGTCATTTTCTGTTAGTTGTGAACTTACAGCAGTTTACAGGTAAGATGGCGGATATGGCCAAGTTACGAGCTGCCTGGCGTGAATCTGCTCAGGATATGGGAATGGATAAGGAGGAGACTAAGGCCTACCTGATAAGGGAAAATGATAGGCATAATCAGTGAGAGAAAGAGAAGGAGGACAGGGCAGCCGCCGCAGAAATTGAGGAAAGGCAAAGGGCAGCCGCCGCAGAAGCAGCAAAAGAGGAAAGGATAGCCGCCGCAGAAGCAGCAAAAGAGGAAAGGATAGCCGCCGCAAAAGCAGCGGAGAGACAGGCCGAGATGGAACTTCGGAAATTGGAAGCCCAGGAGAAGGCAGCAGAGAGACAAGCAGCAGAGAAGGCAGCGGAGAGACAGCATGAACTTGCCCTGCGTTCTCTGGAACTGCAGTACCAAGCTTCGGGAGGCAGTTCGGCTAATGGAGATTCACCCGGAGCAGGAGCGACAGACACCTCAGGAAACGGAGGACCCCGGATGGCCGCCATGAGCTTCCCATTTGACTCGTTCCCTAATGGGAATGAAAAGATTGACGTGTTTTTAGAAAAATTTCAACGGATGGCAAAGGCATACGGGTTGGATGAGAGTCTTTGGTGCCTGAAATTATCGCAATCTTTGAAAGGTCATGCTTATGAAGTCTACAACAAGATGCTCCTAGATGACCAGAACAACTTTGAGGCACTGCGAAACGCTTTATTGCAAAGATTTCAGTGGACTCCACGTAAATGCCAAACCATGTTCAGGGAGAGCAGGCCGGAGAAGGGAGAGAGTTTCGCACAGTTTGCAGAGCGGGTGAGAAATTACCTAACCCGGTGGAGGGAACTGTCAGGACTGGCGAAGACTTTTGAAGGGTTGGAGGAGTTAGTTCTGTGTGAAAAAGTTAAGGCAAACATGTCCCCCGACTTGAGGCGGTATCTGGCAGAGCAAGGGGCCCAGCAACTAGATCAAATTATTCTGTTCGCGGAAAGGTACCAGACAGCACAGGCCGAAGTACTGGGACAGAAACGGAAAAACCCAGACCTGCCAGCCGCAGACAAAGAAGCTTCATCATCGCAGCCGGCTACTTCACCAGCTTATCAGCAACCAGGACCTTCTCGCAAGGAGCCTCATTTTGGTTATAACTTGCGCCCCCAGCAGCATAACCGAGCACCGACAACAACCTCTCAGGAACCCGCTAGGAACAGAGGAGATCATGAGAGGTATTGTCAGAATTGTAGAACCACTTCCCACTGGACATCTCGGTGTATGAACAAACCCCCAGCTCACCATGCAGCTTGTTTAAGGCCGGTGAGATGGACTAAAGGGAATAAATGGGAACCAGTCCAGGCAGAGAAGTTGTTCTCTAACAGTGGACCAGCCGTAGTGAATGGGACAGCCACTACGTGTTTGTTTGACAGCGGGCTTACTTACCCCAGTATCATCGCTCGTCATTTGGTGAAACCAGGGCAGTGGACCGGAGAAATAGTTGAGATTGGTGGCATTTTGAGAAGAGGTATCTGACAACGGTTGCCCATCGCCAATATTGAGGTGAAATGCAAGTTTGTGTCTGGCACCATCAAGGCAGCTGTAATGGCACAGCCAGCACATGATTTCATCCTGGGAAGCCCATACTTAGTTTTGGGAAACCCCACCACACCGATCCTTGCTAATGCAAGGGGGCCTACTGCAGGCCAGAGAAGTGAAAGGGGAAAGCCCCAAATTCACGGAGCCCCACGGGAGCTCAAACATCCTTGTCTTGCGATGAAGAGGATGGAAGCCTCTAAAGACAGTGGAATGTTAATTACCGAGACGTATTCGCCTGTCAGCCCTGTTCAGCCTAAAGGTCAAACAGTGGTGGCGCCTCTAATTTCGGAAGTATCTTCTTTGTCGTCGGGAATTAGGCCCCCGATGGTATTACATCTCTCAAGGGAGGGAAATACTGACAAGAAGGAACATGTGCACGGTTCTTCAGTCAACCGCAAACAGTTACGCCCTGTTACGGCGATGTCTGGCCAAGCCAGTCAGACTGTTTCAAAACACTGGGAGGTTGCACCAGCTGGTAATCATTATTTACCACGCGCCGCCAGGAAAATTCGTGGGCGAAGGAAACATATGAAAGGGAGGAGGAAGGGCGACCAGTCAGGCTGCAGTCGCCAGGAGGAAATCCCATGGCGTGACCCTCACGATCCAGGGCTTGCCAAGATTCTCAAGGATATGGAGATGGGCCTGGATGATAATGCTAATTATGACAGTGATTAGATCGAGAGGTAGATCTAGATACGGGCCAGTATGAAACCCAGAGATTTCAGTGATTTAGCACGGTTCCCGTACTTGAAAGGGGGGACTTATGTGACGCTACACTGTAATTCTGACTTTTAACAGGCCCGATTCTGTGGTTCTATTTTGTATTTTCACCAGTTTTATTTTCTTCTGATCACGCGATTTTCCGTTGTTTACGGAAATCGCTATTTTCGGGCCCGCTTTTCCACCATTTTATTTCTTCTCATGTGAATATATCGTGTTCGGTACTTTTGGGAAGGTAATTTAAATGGGTTCGTTTTAGGTCGGTAGGTTTATTTTTCACTCGGCCAGTTTTACTTTCTTCTGATTTTTTGCGATTCCCGTAAAGTTCGTTGTTTACGGAAATAATCGCCATTTCCGGCACGCGATATGACGAGGCCGGAAGCACGCGGCCGGAAGCACGCGGGGTTTGCGTGGGTTGATAGTATTAATTTTTCTAGCGCTCCCATTGGTCCGGGATTTGCGTAGGAAGGGAAATCCGCGTGGGCGGTTGCTCTTGTATATATTGAGACCGAAAACGGGGATTCGGTCTCTATGAAAAAATAAGTGCCAGCCGTCAGACTACGTAATTTATCGTTCTCCACTGTGGGAAAAACCAGCGATGAATTGGTATGTAAGATTTTATCGTATTATCGTTTTATTCATTAGAGGGTTCTTTGAGAAATTCGCCCTTAGGTAAAGATTAACTTTTCAGTTTTAAAATAAACGATAGCGCCATTAATTACTATTTTTGAAGAACGACGTAATGCAACAGTGTGCTTATTCTTTCTATGATTTTGGCAATAGATAGGAGTGTGTGAAGTTGTGAGAAACACGTGTGCCATATTTGTAGGATGTTATGTAAAACCACCATTTATTCCTGTATATTTTCTAATGTAAATTTATGGGGAAATCCCTGGTGTGTTCGTTAATTTTTCTGAGCCTTAAAAATGTGAGAAATATTGTCGGAGGGTTCAGATTTACGTTGTAAATGAATTATACTGCTTAGGGGAGGAAACTATTCCTATAGCGAGATTTAATTTTGGAGCAAGCCGGGAAACCTCATGTGTTAATGGGGGAAAGTAGGCCCGGAATTTAGGACAAAGGAATTCCCTAGTTGAAATGTTTTGAACACGTGGGTATTCATGCGTAACGTGTCAGACGGGGTCTGGGCTATTGTTTATTTTACCTGGCAGATTTCAGTAGGAGGAGGGGGGATGAAGAGGCCACGTGGGATAGTGGTATCTTATGTATTGTGAGAAGAACGAGAGAAGGAGTGTGATTTTAGTGCCACGTGGGATAGTATTATGTATTGTTGTGAAGAACGAGAGAAAGGGGAGAAGAAGTGAGAATGAAGAGACACGTGTATAGAATTATTTTATGTATCGTATATGTTAGAGATAAGCGATTTTAGAGTGGGTGTACATGAGTCGCTGTTTCTTTTAATTTCAGCGAGTCACGGCGGAAACAGTGGGGAGCATAATTTTGTCAAATAAAATTATCCACGGCAAAAGACATATCTCAGGGTCAGTGTACTCGAGTATCGTCAGGAGCAAAAGAAAATTACCCTATGGTCTCTGGCAGTGAAGTCCCTATGCTTCAGCTGGACCGAGGTTTATTTATCATACAGCCGAGAGCATCGCTATTATAGTCTCTAGCAACGGCAGGTGGCCGGGAGACTAGTTTCATTTTGTACAGCCTGAAATCAAGGCTGTGTTTTTTTTTCCTCTAACTCCGGAGCGGGTTAAAAGAGGGAAGCTATTCAGCAGCAGAAAAGTTTTTGTCTACAGTTAATCAAGTCCCTCATGCTTGATATCCGAACATCGTCATCACCAAAATCAGGAACAGGTGACAGGGTTACCATACCTAGGTCCTGATAGAAATCAAGAGAAGAGCGTAACGGAGACGCCGCATCATCAGCCCTCGAGTGTTAGAGAGACACTAAGATCAAGAGAGGAAGATAGAGAAGGAGGGAGAAAATAGACAGGACCAGTAGGGTCTGTTCAGTATCCATTGGACGGATAGACACTGAGTCTGCGTTCGAAAAACCAAGTCTATTATATTTAGCATTTCGTGTGGTGTAGTTATCGGCGCCTATCGCCTAACTAGTAGAAAGCTGTGTAGCCGTTCATTGAGGAAGAGTCACCAGGACTGAGACAGTATAAAATTTATTAGTGTTAGAGAGTGGAGGCTAAAAGTTGACAGCCCCACCAAATTAGATTTGGTTTAAATCACTAACCATTTTTATTGTTCCTCAGCAGGGTGACAGGAAGAGTGAATGTGATTTGGGGTTTTTTTGTTGAGTGTCTCTCAATTTAATTGTTACTTTGGTTTTTCCAGGCCGTGCAACAGTGCACGCTATTGACTGACTTGATGACGTATGATGCCATTTTATGTTTTCTTGTATGTAAATAAATATATACATATATTATTTACTGGATCAGCTTCTATTCTTTACTATACTTACTCTATGTTGTCTGTATAGTGGTGTTTGTGGTCGTAATTATACACCTTATCTCCTTGTGTTTCAAGGCAGTCAGAGGTGGGGAGACTATAGCCATTTTTTTTAGTCACGAAGCGGCAGGGGGAGATTCAAATCCTGGGTCTATCTCTTGAGCCAATAGTCTCACCTGTCCACAGGCATGTTATTTTCCATCTAAATTCTATCTTCTCAGACTTTCTCATACTAGGGTCTTGCTTTCATTCAGGCACACTCTATAAACTTAAAACCACTTCGTGACAGTGATGAAGCTTTTGTCTTACTACCTGCGCATAACAATCGTCTTTTAATTACCTGGAGAGGTCCTTTCAGGATCATCTCAAGAATATCCGATGTCGACTACATTGTTGATGTTAATGGTAAACATAAAACCTTCCACATTAACATGTTGAAGGAGTATTACTCACGTCCTGATTATCTACAGTCAGTGTTTCAGGCAACTGACGATCCTACACCTCCTATTCAACACTATTCTAGTTTGTCAGTCATCCAAGAAGAAGAATCTTCTTTCGATGATGTACAACTACCAATACCAGTTGTACCACTCCATTCCACTGAGAAATGGAATGATGTTACGATCTCATCTACTCTTTCGGCTGATCAACGTCAGCAAGTCTCTAATATTCTACACTCGTATGAGGATGTCCTCACTGACATCCCAGGTCATACGTCAGTCATCCAACATGACATTATTCTGACTGACGATACGCCTATTCGAGTTCGCCCATATCCTATTCCTTTACACTTTCGTGATAAGGTTGATAAGGAATTGGATGATATGCTCCAATTAAATATAATTGAACCATCTTCATCACCATATTCTTCTTCCATGGTAATCATTAGGAAGAAAGACAACAATATACGTCTTTGCGTAGATTACAGGAAATTAAACAAAGTTACAAAATTCGATGCGGAACCATTACCTCTTTTAGATGACTTATTGGAGAGATTATCTCGTGCTACATTCTTTTCGAAATTTGACCTTTCAAAGGGATATTGGCAAGTGCCACTCACTCCTAAAGCAAAGCCATTCACCGCTTTCTCGACACCACGGGGTCTTTTTCAATGGAATTTTATGCCATTCGGGTTAATGAATGCGCCAGCTACCTTTGTATGCATGATGCGCCGCATATTGTCTCATCGTCCCGATGTCATTACTTATATAGATGACATCTGTCTTTTCAGTGACTCTTGGGATGAACATATTCAGGGTTTAAAATCTTTACTTTCTACCTTACGGGATTATAACTTAACAGCGAAACCTTCAAAGGCTTTTGTCGGTTTTCATGACATCTCATTTCTGGGTCACCGCATAGGTCATGGTTTCATGTATACAGAAGACAGTAACGTCTCTAAAATTTTAAACATCTCAGCACCTAAGACAAAAAAACAAGTTAGGTCGCTTTTAGGACTAATACAGTTCTATTCAAAATTCATCCCTCATTTGTCTACTATAACTGCACCTTTTTCTTCTCTACTGAAGAAAGGCACATCTAATGTAATAAAGTGGTCGCAGGATCACCAAACGGCGTTAGACTATATAAAACAATTTTTTTCAAATGCACCTTTTTTGAGGTTGCCTGACAAAAATCTCACCTTCATTCTCCGCAGTGATGCAAGTTCTTACGCTATTGCGGCAGTTTTGATGCAGGAATATAACGGCACCTTATTTCCGGTTATGTACGTATCCAGAAAGCTCACGCCGAGCGAGACGAAATATTCCGTTCTGGATAAAGAGCTCCTTGCTCTTGTCTGGGCAATCACTAAACTGGATCGTTATCTCCTCGGATCACACTTTGTGGTGGAGTCTGACCAGAAAGCTCTTACCGCACTGAATACAGGGAACGTTAAGTCATCAAAGTCAGCGCGTTACGCTATAGCGCTTCAACCGTTCCATTTTGAGATACGAGCTATTCCTGGAGTGCAGAATGTGTTCGCAGACTGTCTTTCAAGATGCCCAAGCGAACTTGTCGAAACTAAGCCACTTCCAGATGTTGGAACATCCTCACCAATAACATGAATAACTTTGTACATTGTTATTGATACTATATTAACGTTTTATTAGAATGGGAACATTGGTACTACAGTAACTTTTTATTAATATGGCAACATTGTTAAGAGCGACAAATATACATTTGTTATTCCTATGGAGTCGGCGTCTGTGGCCTAATGGATATGAACGCGGTTTCATAATCCAGATATACCAGGTTCGAAACCTGCTGCAGGCGATTTGGTAGCAGATCGCTTTGTGTGGATTTTTAACAATGGTATAAGCGCCGTACCGTTCAGAAAGCAATGGCAAACTACTGAACGTAAAAATATTGCCTAGAAAAATCACAAAACAGCCAATAAAAGCTGGGGTTGATTGCCACGTCCTGTAAAGGATAAGCAACTAACTTTTATTCCTATGGAACATATTACACTACATAACGTGTTAGAGAATATATTATATCGTGTATGGAACATTGAGAACATTGTCTCGTCGATTACTAACTAGTCGAAACTGAACATTGACATATTGATAGTGATATCGTAATTATTTAGAATATATTAGTAACTGGTTATTTCTTAGTAATTAAGAAATATATAAATTAGAATAATTCAATTTAATCTATTTAATTGATTATGGATCACACACATACTAACTTTCTTAGTTGTCAGGTAATACCTACATTCACGGGTCTTAGTTATGATATATCACTGTTAGATCACTAGTCAACCGTACTAGTGTTAGAAAACATTAAGTGTGTTGATTCTTAAAGTGTTTAATTTTGCATTGCTTCATTTTTGCACATTGTATTTTCAATTTTTCTGTTTCACTGATTCTCTTGTCATTGATCATCATCAGTGTTGCTGTTCATTTTCATTTTTGAAATCATATGTTTCAAATTTTGTTGAAAACTTAGTTGAATTTTATTATCATCTTTTTTTTATGGTTTTTTTCATTTTTCATTTTCAAACTTGTTTTACCACATCGTTCCAAAGTAGGTCGTTTGTGGATGTGTGCTTTAATGCATACTATCATTTAGTTATATTGATTTCGTTTAATATTCTTTTCTTAATATGATATAACTTATGCATTTCATATCTTGTTGAAGTTTTGACTCACCTCTCTCGGGTATTAAGTTCAAAAAAATTAATAGAATTAATTTTTTTTAAGGGGAGGTGATAAGGGAGCTGTTACGTACATTTATTACCTAAGGGGGTAGTCTTCGGTCCTGCCAAATGTACGCACCAGTCTTTATATATTTTATTATTTGTGCGTTCGATTGATTCACGCACTGACGTGCACAATGCAGTGTGAGTTGCTTTGGACGCACGGGTAACCTAGTTTGGGGATTGTGACGTCATGTTTTGAACGGGGCAGTGCGGACTTTGTTATGTCCGAGAGATATATATTATTGGAATTGTCTGGCAGTTTTGTATAAGCCAGTATGTTATATTGATTCAATTGGTATTCTTGACGAAGCCAATGATGGAAGGATCATGTAAGTGTCGCCCCGGTTATATTTGTATATTTATTGCCGTAAACTAAAGTATCAGGCCGCTCCCAGTTGTAGTCTAGCGGGAAGTCATCTTAGCATGTAATTTCCTAGAATGGACAGACGGAGTCGGTGGTCATATTAGATTACCGTAGAGGAATAATACCTACGTGTAAACCAGTTTATTTATTCGTATGCTTCATATTTTATATGCCGTACATTCAACAATGCCAGAAGCGTGGCATAGAATGGGAGAGGTTAGTCAACTGGAATCTCTAACCTGTTCGTATTATCGTGTATGACTTTGTTTGAAACTATATGCTATCTAACGTTATGTTTTGGAGAACGTATGGGATTGTGAAGTATGATATGGAAGATTTTATCCTGGAGTATGAATATGTTACCATGATAGACGTCCTTGAAGGAAGGTCAATGGACTTGAATGAGAAGAATATTATACGGTAACAGTTTTGTGATCCTTAGTCACTTGAGTCAGAGGACTTTATTGGTAGAGAATCTTCAGGAACTTTAAAAGTAATTACCATTATGCTGATGTATAATCTTTGCGCCTGTGACGATGTTAGTCTTGTCCACTCCGTATGTGTCATGTTGAATAAAAACTATGTACAGTCATCACCGACTTATGTACTGCCAGTACTTGCCCAGTTCACCCAGTTCAACACTACTTGTTGAAGTTCGTTTGAAGAATATTGTTGACATTCGTTCATTTTAACCATTCGCGTTTTAAGCTACCTCTTCACCAGTATAAACTGTACTCAACCATAAAACGGAGTCAACAGATGGCAACCAACATTTAAACAGCATGACAAAAAGAAACATTTGCAGATGATTACAAAACAGTTAAAGGTTTCACAAATGATCTATGTACATATAAACAACATTAAAAAACAGAAACATTTGCAGATGACTCCAAAACAGTTAAAGCTTTCCCAAATGATTTCACAAAATAAAAACGTAATATTAAAATAGAAACGTTTGCAGACGATAACAAATTCATTGAAGGTTTCACAAATGATTTATGAACTTAAAAACATAACATTAAAACAGAAAGATTTGCAGATGACAATAAAATAGTTAAAGGTTTCTCAAATGATTCCACAACATAAAAATGTAACTATAAAACAGAAACATCTGCAAATGATAACAACACAGTTAAATGTTTCACAAAATAAAAACACAATATTACAACAGAAACATTTACAGATGATAACAAAACAGTTAAAGGTTTTGTATATGATTTCACAACATGAAAACATAACATTAAAACAGAAAAAGGTTAAATTAATTACATGTTCTCAAACTGACATTAAATTAGGCGCAACATTCTACTTTCAGGCCATGCTCTGAAGAGTCACGTGTAAGTGAATGACCAGACCTACCAACTGCAGAAATATGACCGTTAGATGCTGCATACATGATGGGTGATTTCCCTGAACAGTCCTGAATGTTCACGTCAGCTTTGTGACCCAGCAAGATTTGCATAGATTCTCCCTGGTCTGAATAGGCAGCAGCATGCAGAGGAGTGCGTCTTTTGCTATCTTGTAAGTTTATAATTCCTTTTCCTAGTAAATCTATTAACAACTCTGTACAGCTATCATTGCCATTTATCCTGAAAGAAAAAAAAGCAACTGTTGCAACTATAATTCATTCACTCAATCATTCATTACCTTTTAGCATCCTAAGCAACATAGGTGTTCAACAAAATCCTACCAAGTCCTATCAAATATTTAAAATCTGACAGTCTATTGTTAAAGCACCACCACAAAGAGTTATAACATCAGCCACAGGTCATTGTATCAGAAATGACTAGACTTGACTTCCAACACTCATAAAAGTAACCCACAGTTAAGACAGCACCTCAGTAGTGGGCTGTTTGACTAGAACAAAGATTTTCTTTGTGCTCAACTAATTATTTTTTCTATCTCGTCTGCCCCCTTGTGAATGAGTACCTGGCCCTGCTCCTGAGTTATGGAAGGCAGAGGCTGTGAGAAAGTGAACAAGTTACCTTTTACAGCAGAAACACTTTGTGGAATATGAATAGATTATTGGAATAGTTTAAAAGTATATGATAGTATATATATATATATATATATATATATATATATATATATATATATATATATATATATATATATATATATATATATATATATATATATATAAATTTATATGAAATAAAACCTGCACAATTTATTATCTTATTTACATATTTTTTCTTAACTGCAGATTTACCTCAACCAGTTACAAGATGCATGGGATAAAGATGATGATGATACAATCACTGACATTTACATCGAGCCGCATCAGTCTTTAGAACACACAAATGCAATCAAGACCAACAACAACAAAAACAGACCGAGACCATTCAGACTGACGATAGGACACAATGAGAAACACAATCATGATCAGATGAAATGATAACAGGGTCGTCATGAGGTATCGAGCAGTCATGCAATAAACACACAAAAGTTGGTGAGATGATGGCTGAAGGCACAGAAAAAGTAAGTCATTACAATGCCTTATGTGCCTGAGGTCTACAATCAGTTCCCTGGAAACACAGAATACGTGGTGCAAAATATTCAACTACAGGCTGCAAATAAGGCTAGGGCAGTGATGGTGGCTCCTGTCTGTTATTCCCTACTTCTACTCATAATACCAGGAAACCCTACAAAGTGGTGCCAAGCAGGTTTAGGTTAATACTCTGGACTTTTAGCCTACTTAAAAGTGAAACAGGCATGACAATGCAATACACATGAATAATCAATAAGATGATGGCAGTCTCATCTAGCGATGACTGCCAACGCTAACAAGCCCGAGCACTACAAGTATGATTTGACAGTCAGGTGCTTTACATAACCACAAGCTTTCACTAAAGGAATTATCAATTTACCAGCTCTAGAAGAAAAAAACCATCAAAAGTCTACAAATGCTATGATTGGTCACTGCATGAGAGATGGCGTTCAGATTTTCTGCAGTCCGTAGACAAATGGTTCTAACGTATAAAATTAAATTAAATTTTCTTCAAGATCGTATTTTATATATTTTTTAAAATATAGTACCACAACTGTTGAATGTTGAGTTGTAGAGTGGTTAGAGCAGTTGCTTCTCGAGGCAAAGTTACTGAGTTTGAAAAGTGATGTGGTACTGTGATTTTATTTTTCAATACGCCCCATTAGTCCTCTCTAGATAATTATTTATGTTGTTATGAGACCATTCTTCTTCTCCCTGTAATGTGTTCTATAACTAATTGAGTTTAGTTTTCTTCTCTTGGTAATTAATTGCGTTTTCAGGAGGGATTACTGTAGGGTTTAAGTTTATACTCGCACCAGTTTTCTTTTCTCTAAAGTAATTGCGTACAAGTAGTCGTATTTCCTTTGTTAAATTAATCACGGTCATTTTATTGTATTTACTAGGCGTTGTAGTTATTTTAGGCTGGGTAGATTTTTCAGCTCGGATAAAACCAAAAAACCCGCACCTACCCAGGTAAATTGGGGGTGGGTGTGAAAAAGCACTACCCAGGTATTTAAAACTGGCGCTGGGATTGAATTAAAGTTAATTTTGCTCACGCGGTCGACGTAACATTATCTTAAATGACGCAATGTTTGGACGCGCAGTAGCTGTAATAATATGAGTCATGAGTAGCTTGCGTTATCATTGGGAGATTTCAATAGTTTATGAAATGCAGGAATATTATTGGTTTAAGAGTGACGCCAAGCGATGACGTAGGGCGTGGGTTCAGGCATGGGGTCCCTTGAATAAATAACAGGGTAAATCATTAGCGGGTGTGACAACTTGCCCAATCTTCTCTTCATTTTTTTTTATTATTTACGTGACATCGTTTTTTTCTCATCCTCAATGCATGATCGCAAAGTCCCGGGAATTGTCACTGGCGGAAATTCTCCTAGCATTCAGTATTTCCTCCTCGCTATTTTTAGATACGACGTCATTGTTGACCAATGACCTCGGTAGCTAGGAACCTGTTTTAATTTAAGACTGCTTAAGCTGATAAAACCAGTTTATGCCACTTTAGGAAGACCCCACGTGACTTTTAACGCTATTGATTGGAGCGTTTATTTGACGCTAATGTCACATGATGCACGCTATGGATCACGTGTCCAAGCGGAAATGTCCCGCTAAAAGTGCGCCAAACACGAGCAATCTTCACTTGCCCGGAACCCTTGAGACAGCTAGGTCTAACCCAATTATCGGCGAATTCTCGCATTAAAAGCACTGAAGCCACGTGTCTAATTGCGGGTTAGCGTCCATCTTTGAGTAGGTAAGTGAAATCTCGCTAGAATATAATGTGATGAAATGTGTAGTACCTTGCAAAATCGACGCAAGATTGGTATGTTTACTTTATTCATATTTTTGTTTTACGATCACATCCAGCCACATGTGATCGGGTATATTTTATGATCCCACGGGATATGTACATGTTCATAATAATGTATAACGGGAATATATATATATATAGCTATTAATTTCCATATTATTTGATTATTTTCGACCCGACGTTTAGACTAACGGAAATTAATAGTAACGATAATGTTGACCGACCGTGACATATATTCATTATAAATTATATGACGATGCGACCAGACATGAAGTGTGTGATAATGTTGTCAGACAATTCTAAAACACGGATGTCCAATTATTTGTTAAATTCATCATAATGACATGACGATTAGGCTAGAGGCACAGAACTAGAATACTGTTGCCGACATTTCTATGATAAATTTGGTGGGTTTAACTGACATTTATAATAATTCATCGGGTTAAGCTGACGATAAATCAGTCTAAAGAATTATAATACTGCCACTGGGGCAGAGTAATATAATAAAGGACAGACAGGAGAAACTTGAATTCAAGATTAGACTCTAGACATATGATGTTAGAGACTAAAATCTGAGGTGACAGGCAGAGGGACGGCTTAGGGAAAGACTGCTTTCTAAAGCTAGAAAATTAATGAAGCCGTCGTATTTGTCTTCAGTCTATGGTGGAGCCTTGCACGACAGTCCAATCTCAGCGCAGAATACGGAGTCGAGCACAGAGAAGGCAAATCCGAACCATTCAAGACCTACCGGGGCAACGTCAGGAGACCGGAGAACTAACCACACTTCACTATCAGCCGGGGGCTGAAAAGCTAAGTCCACGACAAAGGAAACTCACCTAATCAATGCCACAAAGTTTAGTCATCCATGATGAAAAACACGTGAATTGTGAGACACATAATACATACAGCAGACACTAATTCCATCGACAATACTATCATTCACCATCTATTCACTTTATTGCAATAAACCAATTGGGTGTATATACTGTACCCCACGCTTTGTTCCTTCCATTAGATGTTGAATATTGTCTATGTTTATCTTCCTTTATAAGGGAGGGGGGGCTCGTAAAATATAATATAATTTAAAGAATAATAATAATAGATAACTGAGAAGGGGACGACGGTAGCGAGAGACCAAATATCTCCTTACAATCTTTTCCAGACCTGTCGAGTTAGGAGAATTTACCCTCTTCGTCACCCTTCGGAAGTGGGAAAACCCAGCAGGGATTCCTTGAGCCAAATCTTCCACATCAGATCTATTATTTCCTCTAAATAATTCTCTTATCCTTTAAACGCTACGTGACACTGGTGTCTCGGTCCGGGATTTGAACTTATGTATTTTATCATACCTCTGGGATAGTATCATCCATTCAGTCATTACAGTATACCATTTTAACACATGTATTTTCACACAGTGAGCTCTAGAAAGACAGAAAACATTTTTTCTAGAAATTCAGGCATTGATTGGTGAATCCCTTTATATATGTTGTGTTTAATTAAGTTAGTTCTTGATTTTGTATTTCATTGAATTACAGACCTTAAGTCTCCATAACTGTAGTAATTTCATTCTACAGCAGTCGGATAAATAATTAGTATTTACTTGTTGCTAGAAATACTATTGGAAGGTAGCACTAGCTTACTCAGTGTGGACTTTAACTGCAAAAGATGGCTGAAATAGTTAAGCTTAAGGCAGCACTAGGGGAGGCCGGTCGAGATCTAGGTTATAGTGGGGTGGACCTTGCAAATTATGTCAGTGTCGAGACTGATAAGTATTACGCTCGAGAAACAGCGAAAGCTGAAAGAGAAGAGCGAATAAAGTTAGCAGAAATAGATGAGAGGATAAAAGCTGTAGACGCTAGAGAAAGAAGCGAGAGAGATGAACGCGAGCATGCATTGAAGATGAAGCAGTTAGAGATGCAGGGACAAGCTCAAAGAGTTGAACCAGTAGCCGGTGCGACCGCATCTACCTCCTCAGGCAACCTATCGCCACGGTCAGATGATATGCCTTCCTTGCACGCAGGGGGCACCGGACCTTTGCCATCCTCACTCATGTCAACTTTGGGACCTTTGACGTTTCCATTTGAAGCTTTCTCGGAACAAGCCGACTCGATCGATAGGTATCTCGACAAATTTGAGAAGTTTGCCACCACGTTTGGTTTGGAGAAGAGCAAATGGAACCTGAAACTGTCGCAAGGGCTTAGAGGAACTGCTTATGACGTGTATAGCAAGCTTCCTCCAGGTTTACAGGATGACTACGACTCTTTGAAAAAGGCACTATTGGTTCGTTATGAGCTACATGCTGACGCCTATAGGAAGAGGTTCCGTAACTCTAGGAGGGAAGTCGGAGAGAACTTTGCTCAGTTTGCTGCGAGACTGGATTCCTACGTGGAGAAGTGGGGTGCCCTAGGGAATTTTACTCATGATTGGGAAGGCCTGAAGGAAATGGTCATGATCGAACAACTGAAGGACACCATGACTTCCGACATGAGAAGATTCCTGACAGAGAATGGGGCCAGCACTTTAGAATCCATAGTCCAGTTAGCGGAACGATATCAGGCAGCACTATCAGAGAATCCACCACCCAGACGGAAACAACCAGATTACGTACCTAGACAGACAGCTCAGTCACACATGGACCCCCAAGTGAAACCACCGTATACTAACTTCAAAAAGCATGACAAGCCAGACTACAAGACTACTCAGAGATCTAATTTCCAGCAGCAGAGGCAAGGGGAAAAATGGTGTAAGCACTGTAGAACCATCACCCACAATACGCAGGAGTGCAACCGGAAAAACCCACCTCATCATGCTGCCTGCTTACGTAAAAGTGCCGCAAGGGGAAATGGACCGGAAGAACCTCTGGACAAACCCCGACATCCCCCGGTCGTTGAGACAGTCCTCGTAAATGACCAAGAGGTGACCTGCCTTTATGATACAGGCCTTGCATTCGACGCAGTTGTCTGTGCATCCCTAGTCAAGCCTGACCAGATGACAGAAGACACTATAGAAATACAAGGACCTACTAAAAGTGCAGCACCTATGCGTTTGGCCATAGCCAAGATTAAGGTCAAATCAAAATATGTGACTGGGGAAATCCGTGCAGCGATCTTGGACGACCCTATTTATCCCTTGATCTTAGGGTGTAGGTATGTGTTCTTGGGAGAACCCATTCACCCTCTGGTTGTGGCGGCTGTCACCACTAGAGGACAGGCCAAACGGAATACGGAGTTGGAATCCCCACCCAACATCCTTCCTGAGGAATTAAAAAAGGCACAAACGGAGGATCAATCTCTAGCACCCTGCTACAAAAAACTACCGAGAGCGCACACTCCTCTCCAAAAGGGAGACTTCTACAAGAAAAATGGGCTGTTGCATCGGAAAGCAGGAAATGGAGGACAGGAACATGGGCAACTTGTGGTTCCATCAGCATACCGAGCCCAGGTCCTAGAAATGGGCCATGCCCTTCCGTTTAGTGGCCACATGGGCATAAGTGCCACGATTCAGCGTATTTCATGTCATTATTATTGGCCAGGTATCAACGCCGATATCCAGAGATATGTGAAATCATGCCCGCAGTGCCAGAGGACAGCGCCGAAACACTGGACGGCCCCAGCCACTCTGGGAGAAATGCCAATCTTGGGCACACCCTTCGAACGAGTAGCGGTGGATATTGTGGGTCCACTTACTCGTAGCAAAAAGAGAAACAGTTATATACTCACGTTAGTGGATTGTTGCTCCATGTGGGCAGAGGCAATTGCTATGCCCGCCTGTGATTCTAAGCATGTTGCTGAGGCTCTGCTCACCATATTTACTCGGCTAGGGTTTCCGTCACAGATCCTGACAGATAATGGTTCCCAATTCCGAGGAAAACTCACCGAGGAAGTGTTTAGGATATTTCAGGCCCGACATATCCACACCTCTCCCTACCACCCCCAGGCAAATGGCCAGGTGGAGCGGTTTAACGGGACCCTTATTTCCATCCTTCGGAAACTTGCGCAGGAAAAACCAGAGAGCTGGGATCAATACTTACCCGCAGCACTATTTGCTTACCGCGAAGTACCCCACAATTCTACTGGGATGCCTCCTGCCACATTGCTGTTTGGTAGACCTATAAAAGGACCTTTAGAGGCACTGTTACGTACTTGGACAGATGATAAAGCTGATGAGACGGTCACCTCTGCATCCCAATACGTGAAGGAGTTGACCCAACGCCTTAAAACAGGATGGGAACTGGCAAAGGAAAATGTACGCCGTGCCCGTCGTAAACATGCGCGTTACTACAACCGCACTGCGAAGGATAGGGAGCTAGAAGTAGGAGAACAGGTATTATTACTCCTGCCCAGTAGCAATAATAAATTGCAAATCGGGTGGAGAGGTCCATATAAAATTGTTGAGAAAATGTCGCGCACCAATTACAAGATTGCCATAAAGGGGAAGCAGAAAATTTACCACATAAACCTGCTGAAGCGATATTATGAAAGACCAGGTGCAGAACCAGCACATTTCCTGACACTGGCTATTGCGACGGAAACTGAGGCAGAACCCCTGACCTCCTGTGAATACCCTCTTCGTCAGTGCGAAACTCATCAAGATGTTCAGATTAGTTCAACTTTAACGGAGGATCAGCAGGCACGGGTTCAACAGTTGTTGAGAAAACACCCTAGTACACTCACGGATAAACCTGGCATGACCAACCTGATAGAATTTGATATGAAGCTAACAGACCTCGCCCCGGTACGAGTTAAGAACTATCCTGTTCCTTATGCTAAAGCAAAGGCATTGAGTGAGGAAATCGAGTACCTGCTTAAGGAAAATATTATCTCAAAATCAGAGTCGCCTTATAGTGCGAGTGTAGTGTTGCTTAGAAAATCCACAGGAGAACATCGCCTCTGCATAGACTACCGAAGGCTCAACGCTGTAACGGAATTTCAAGCGGAGCCCTTACCGGATCAGAATCAGCTTTTCACCAAGCTGAGTAGAGCACGATACTTTTCGAAGATAGACCTTAGCAAAGGGTACTACCAGATCCCGGTAAAAGAGGAAATTCGACATATGTTAGCATTTAGTACTTCTGAAGGCCATTACGAGTTTAATGTATTGCCATTTGGGCTAAGCAACGCCCCAAGCGTCTTTACTCGTATGATGAGGAAGCTACTGGAACCCCTGAACCACCCTGGGATAAGTAATTTCATGGACGACATACTTATTGCCACGAACACCTTTGAGGAGCACCTGGACGCAGTTTCCCTACTCTTCGAAAGACTTAGAGAAACAGGACTCACCGCTCGCCCTACAAAATGTCAAATTGCCTGCGAGCAACTAGAATTCCTGGGACACACTATCTCGCATGGATGCATGTTCCCAGATGCGCGTAATATTGAGAAGTTACAGCGGGCCCCACGACCCCAGACTAAAAAGGATGTAAGGTCATTTGTGTCTCTATGTGGCTTCTACCAGAGATATATTAAAGATTTTAATACCCTGAGTGCGCCATTGACCGCATTAACCAAGAATGGGAACCCGGACAAAGTAACCTGGACAGCGGAGTGCGAAAATGCCTACACGCTGCTGAAGGAGAAACTCACAGCTAGGCCA
Organism: Oreohelix idahoensis; assembly: GCA_024509875.1. Taxonomy (NCBI): domain Eukaryota; kingdom Metazoa; phylum Mollusca; class Gastropoda; order Stylommatophora; family Oreohelicidae; genus Oreohelix; species Oreohelix idahoensis. The sequence goes on from JAMPIV010004653.1 coordinate 752,226, forward strand.
ATTCTGCGACTGCCTGACTTAACTCTGAACTTTACGCTGCGAACAGATGCTAGCAATATAGGGATAGGAGCCACTCTCCTGCAGCCTAGTGATAGACCTTCTGCAACTCTATTCCCCATCGCATATGCTAGTAGGAAATTGAACCCTGCTGAACAGAACTACTCTACCATCGAACGAGAATGTCTGTCGCTAATATGGGCTGTGCAGAAGTTTCAACCATATTTATACGGGAAAAAGTTCACGGTGCAGTGTGATCACCAACCGTTGATATTTCTTGCAGCGTCGAAGAACCTTAATGCCCGGCTTATGAGATGGTCACTCCTGTTGCAGCCATATTCCTTTCACATAGAATACATACCTGGGAAGAACAACGTAGGGGCAGATTTTTTGAGCAGACATCCGGACGCAACCGAGGAGATATGAGAAACTGGAAAAGAAGAGGAAGACAGGACAAGAGGAGTTGGACGGAACGTCAAACTTGAGGAGGGGCTTGTGTGACAACTTGCCCAATCTTCTCTTCATTTTTTTTATTATTTACGTGACATCGTTTTTTTTCTCATCCTCAATGCATGATCGCAAAGTCCCGGGAATTGTCACTGGCGGAAATTCTCCTAGCATTCAGTATTTCCTCCTCGCTATTTTTAGATACGACGTCATTGTTGACCAATGACCTCGGTAGCTAGGAACCTGTTTTAATTTAAGACTGCTTAAGCTGATAAAACCAGTTTATGCCACTTTAGGAAGACCCCACGTGACTTTTAACGCTATTGATTGGAGCGTTTATTTGACGCTAATGTCACATGATGCACGCTATGGATCACGTGTCCAAGCGGAAATGTCCCGCTAAAAGTGCGCCAAACACGAGCAATCTTCACTTGCCCGGAACCCTTGAGACAGCTAGGTCTAACCCAATTATCGGCGAATTCTCGCATTAAAAGCACTGAAGCCACGTGTCTAATTGCGGGTTAGCGTCCATCTTTGAGTAGGTAAGTGAAATCTCGCTAGAATATAATGTGATGAAATGTGTAGTACCTTGCAAAATCGACGCAAGATTGGTATGTTTACTTTATTCATATTTTTGTTTTACGATCACATCCAGCCACATGTGATCGGGTATATTTTATGATCCCACGGGATATGTACATGTTCATAATAATGTATAACGGGAATATATATATATATAGCTATTAATTTCCATATTATTTGATTATTTTCGACCCGACGTTTAGACTAACGGAAATTAATATTAACGATAATGTTGACCGACCGTGACATATATTCATTATAAATTATATGACGATGCGACCAGACATGAAGTGTGTGATAATGTTGTCAGACAATTCTAAAACACGGATGTCCAATTATTTGTTAAATTCATCATAATGACATGACGATTAGGCTAGAGGCACAGAACTAGAATACTGTTGCCGACATTTCTATGATAAATTTGGTGGGTTTAACTGACATTTATAATAATTCATCGGGTTAAGCTGACGATAAATCAGTCTAAAGAATTATAATACTGCCACTGGGGCAGAGTAATATAATAAAGGACAGACAGGAGAAACTTGAATTCAAGATTAGACTCTAGACATATGATGTTAGAGACTAAAATCTGAGGTGACAGGCAGAGGGACGGCTTAGGGAAAGACTGCTTTCTAAAGCTAGAAAATTAATGAAGCCGTCGTATTTGTCTTCAGTCTATGGTGGAGCCTTGCACGACAGTCCAATCTCAGCGCAGAATACGGAGTCGAGCACAGAGAAGGCAAATCCGAACCATTCAAGACCTACCGGGGCAACGTCAGGAGACCGGAGAACTAACCACACTTCACTATCAGCCGGGGGCTGAAAAGCTAAGTCCACGACAAAGGAAACTCACCTAATCAATGCCACAAAGTTTAGTCATCCATGATGAAAAACACGTGAATTGTGAGACACATAATACATACAGCAGACACTAATTCCATCGACAATACTATCATTCACCATCTATTCACTTTATTGCAATAAACCAATTGGGTGTATATACTGTACCCCACGCTTTGTTCCTTCCATTAGATGTTGAATATTGTCTATGTTTATCTTCCTTTATAAGGGAGGGGGGGCTCGTAAAATATAATATAATTTAAAGAATAATAATAATAGATAACTGAGAAGGGGACGACGGTAGCGAGAGACCAAATATCTCCTTACAATCTTTTCCAGACCTGTCGAGTTAGGAGAATTTACCCTCTTCGTCACCCTTCGGAAGTGGGAAAACCCAGCAGGGATTCCTTGAGCCAAATCTTCCACATCAGATCTATTATTTCCTCTAAATAATTCTCTTATCCTTTAAACGCTACGTGACAGCGGGCCTCTTTTGTCTCCAGAAATTCAGCCGTGTAAACAAAGTCATTTTCGTTTGCTCTTAAGTGGGAAATGCGAATTGGGTATTTCATATTTTAATTTAGTGTGGTACTTATAATTCGATTCTTAATAGAACCTTAGCACGATAACGGTAGTTTCTCTTCAGGGAGTTAAATTAACTTTTATATAAACGAAAGCGCCATCAATTACTATCTTAGAGGTTGTAGTGGGTTTGAGGGTATTGTATGGTGGTGATGGTACTACGTGTGATGCATGAGGTCAGCTGTGAAGGCTCCTGAGATAAAATGTAACTGAGAGTTGTCAGAAGGCCCTTCTCGCTACCACTACGACCTCACACTTATCCTTTTTTTTTCTTTCTAATGAATGTGGCTACGTTAAATGTCTAGGGTAATGATATGGAATGTGGTGTGATAGTTTATAGACACACACACAGATATTTACTAAGTCTAATAATATTAACAAATGTTATAATACACTGAACTAACTCAAGTGTGTAAAATTTTTGATAGAAATTTTTTTACATTTATTTTGTTCTGGATCAAGTTTTATTTTGACCAGAACTTATAAAAGATTTAGAAATTATGAAAGAAATGCATGGAATATTACATAATAAATGCAAGAGTGTACATATGTAAGTACTAGACTATTTAGTTTTATTAATGTTTATACTAGTCATCTAATTGGGAGGATAGTTAATGGTTGTGCTGTTGGGGTGGCCTCATCACTCCAGTCTATATTGACTACACCTTGTCCAGAAATGGCAGGAATTTTATGGGATTGTTAGTAACTAAATGGAGTTGGTGAATTTCCAGCAGACCAGAGGCTCACTCAACTCTGAAGATGTAGCTCTGGTGCTGAGATCTGGTGGCCCCACCTCTCCGTGCTTGGGGGCAATAATAGTCTGCTCTGACACAACGTTACTGCACGGATCCACTCTGGTAAAATCACCAACTTAGTTTACACCGCCTTGGTGACAACTGAAACTCACAGCTCTGCAATCAAAGTATTGGCTATGTGTCAAAATTCCATTCTCTAACCATGTCTGGACACAACACTACACAACAACAACACCATATAGACAGGTCAGATCTCTCTGACCATACAGCACATTTTACCATGGTGGTTTCACATCAGATAGGTCCTCCCAGACTACAGATTCTGAAATATATTTATTAGTTTCCTGCCCTAACATAGGATAGGTAATATGTTTCATTGTTCTCAACACTTGATCTGTCCTTCCTAACCCTTGCTGGAGTTTATGTATATTGTTTGTCCCTAGACCCTGAACTAGGGCGGGGGGTCTAGAGCAAATCCTTACTTATTTGTAAGGCTAGATTTCGATATGGCAGTATCAAATCACTCGAAACATTAAACAATATTCAAAATATATAAAGAAATAATTTCAATCTTACCAGATTATGAATAAAGAACACAGAAATGCTAGCAAAACTCAGCTGAGCTGCTGGCTATATATGGCGTCCCTGAACTTATTTCAATTTATTTCATTTGGAAATCACCACACTTGAAATTTACTGTGTCTATCACTGGACAACTATTGAGGAATGGCAAAAAAGCTCGTCTGAGCGCGGATAATATGATTGTCTGTGGCCAATCAATGCCTTGGTTTTTTTAAATTCAAATTTCCTACACTAAAGTCATATTCAGTCATGCTTCAGTCAAGTATGGATTTTTATCTGTTAGTCTGTCCGTCTCTACTTGCGTTTTCACAAAAACGTACTTGTTTTTTGAACCAACCTATTCATCCCCTCTACAATTTTGCCTGAAAAGTTATTTTTAGCCACAGCTTCCACCAATTCCCCTTCTCTTTCATTCTAACTAGATTTGGACACTTGAGTCTTCAAGGTCGCGATTTTTGTGCAAATAGTGAGATGTTTGATTCAATGCAGTCTTTCGCTGTTGTGAACAACACAGTCTTTTGTCAATGTCTTCATTATTATCTATCCGTCTGTATAATTAAAAGCATATTATTTCACTGCTCAGAATGGGCCATCCGGCCAGCTAATTTTTATATTCCTAACATTAATATTAAGAAAAAGTTACTTTTTGAATTTTGTAATATTTCAAGCATCTGCGTTTAGCCGCTGAATTCAAATAAAAGGCTTGGTATCGCAAAAGCGTCCAATAAATGACTGTGGCGTATCATATCCAAGGTCCCTTCTGTCGAATTCCTTACTTTATGTCAACTTGGGGGGGAGGGGGGGGGGGGACGTGACTTTTCCTCCTTGCCCCACCAATTTGCGTCCATTAACCTCGCTAGTTCAAGTACGCGTCCAGTCAGATTTTTGTCTTTTGATCCTCGTTCCGTTTTGCCTTCAAGTCTAACACCTGATGACCCGCGGCGCGGGCGATCATGTATTCCAGCAGCTTACGCATTGGTTTTTATCCTTACATTTTATCCTTTGGAGATATTTTTACGTTGTATCACTTGTTAATTTTATGACACATCTCCCCACTTGAAAACATGCCTACGGCAAGTTCTAAAACCAGTGATACACATAGACAAAATCTCTCCTTACGCCTGCCATTACTCTAATTTTGATCACAGGGGTGCCGACTGAGGAAATCTGCACCGACATTCAATTTACCTGGGATATATTGGATACTAAACTGATAAGGTTGAAGCAATAAAGACCACCTCAGCAATCTTGCGTTTTCATGCTTAGCCTGAGATAAGAATACGAGAGGCTGATGATCCGTCTCGACCACAAAAGTCCTACCATACAGATAGATTTGAAACTTCTTTATTGCCCAGATTAACGCTAAACATTCTTTTTCGCTTGTGGAGTATCCTTGTTCCGCCTTATTCAATTTGCGGCTTGCATAAGCGACTGGTTTCAGTTCCCCATCAGGTGAAGATGATCTTTGCAACAAAGCCGCTCCGAGTCCTACATTACTTGCATCGGTTCTCAAGACAAAGTCCTGTGTCAAATCAGGCAGTTTGAGAATAGGCTTGCTAGTGAGTTTTTCCTTTAACTCTTGGAACGCTAATTCACTTTGCGCAGTCCAAATAATTTTATCTGGAAGTCCCTTGCGAGTCAGATCAGTCAGAGGAGCACAAATAGAGTTAAAATCTTTGATATATTTTTGATAAAATCCGCATAACGACACGAATGATCGCACGTCCTTTTTTGTTTGTGGTCTAGGTGCTCTCTGCAGTTTTTCCAAGTTCTTAGGATCAGGGGTCATATTACCCTGATATACAGTGTGCCCCAAGAATTCCAACTCTTTGCATCCAATACAACATTTTGTTGGCCTAGCAGTTAAGTTCGCCTCCCGAAGTCTATTAAATAACATTTCTAGAGCTTCAATGTGTTCTTCAAATGTCTCTGTGGCGACGAGAATATCATCCATGAAATTCGTGATACATGGGTTATTCAGGGGATCCAACAATTTGCGCATCATCCTTGAAAACACACTCGGAGCATTTTTCAGTCCGAATGGTAGCATATTGAATTCATAATGTCCATCCGAAGTGCTAAAAGCCAAATAAGGTCTCACTTCAGGCTTCACTGGGATCTGGTAATAGCCTTTACTAAGATCCACCTTTGAAAAGTATTTTGCCTTGTTCAGTCTGGCAAATAACTGTTTTGTGTCTGGTAATGGATCCACTTGTCCTTCTGTGACAGCATTCAGTTTCCTGTAATCTATGCACAGTCTGTGTTCCCCAGACGGTTTTCTCAACAAAACGACACTAGAACTAAAAGATGATTCACTGTGCGAAATAATCCCCTCCTTCAACAAATAATCTATTTCTTCCTTCAATGCCTTCTCCTTCGCGAACGGAATAGAATAGGCTCTCATACAGATTGGGTTTGAGTCTACCAGTTTCATGTCATACTGTAGCAAATTTGTATGGCCTGGTTTATCTGTTAATACATCTGTATGTTCCTCCAGAACCTGTTGAACTCTCTCCCTCTGATTTTTAGTCAGGTGCTTACTGACTTTTACCTGTGCTGCTGTTTCACAAGGATGTAATGGGTATTCATGTGAGGTGAGTGGTTCCTTTTGCATCTGAGTTGCAATAGCCAAGGTCAATAAGGGGGTGCTTTCCTGGAGTGGTCTGTCCAGATACTTCTTTAACAAGTTTACATGATAAACTTTCTCCTTCCCCTTTTTGTCAATTTTATAGTTTGTTCTAGACACCTTCTCTAGAACCGTATATGGACCTTGCCAACCAATTTGTAATTTATTCTGGCTACCGGGTAGTAGAAGCAGCACCTTCTCTCCCACAGCTAGTTCTCTGTCCTTTGCCTTCCTATTAAAATATGCTGCATGTTTCTTCCTGGCTTGTTTCAAATTATCATTTGCCAGTTTCCATCCAGCTTTCAAACGAGTGGTCAGTTCGTTCCCGTATTGATAAGATGAGGTAACAGTCTCTTCCGCCTTCTCATCTGTCCAGGTCCTTAATAGAGCTTCTAATGGACCTTTTATTGGCCTCCCAAATAGCAGAGTTGCGGGAGCCATCCCGGTTGAACTATGTGGTACCTCCCGGTACGCAAACAATGCGGCGGGCAGGAATTGATCCCACAGATCCGGTTTTTCGTGTGCCAGCTTTCTCAGGATAGAAATGAGAGTCCCGTTGAACCTCTCTACCTGGCCGTTCCCTTGTGGATGGTACGGACTACAATGAAAGTGTCTGGCTTGAAATAGTTTAAAAACTTCTTCCGTTAGTTTCCCCTTGAACTGAAATCCATTATCCGTCAAGATTTGATGCGGGAATCCTAATCGGGTAAATATTGTAAGTAGTGCCTCTGCTACATGTTTTGAATCAATTGATGGCAGGGCTACCGCCTCTCCCCACATAGAACAAGTGTCCACCAGAGTAAGGATGTAACTGTTCCTCCTCTTGGTCCGAGTGAGAGGTCCTACAATATCCACTGCAACCCTCTCAAAAGGTGTTCCCACTATGGGCATTTCCCCTAGAGTTGCAGGAGCAGTCCAGTGCTTTGGAGCTACCCTTTGACATTCTGGGCAGGATTTGACATATCTTTTTATATCCTCCGTTATCCCTGGCCAGAAGTAATGACAAGCTATACGCTGTCCTGTGGCGCTGATCCCCATGTGACCACTGAAGGGAATCGCATGCCCGAGTTCCATCACTTTATCTCTATATGAAGTGGGAAGAACCAGCTGGTTGTGACCATTTGTTCCAGTTCCGGCCTTCCTGTATAATAGTTTGTTCTTCATGAAATATTCCCCCTTGCTCGGAGGTGTGTGGCATTTGGGCAATTTTTTAAAACATGGCTTGAGTGTCCTATCCTCAGCCTGCGCCTTCCTCATCTCCTCTGGATGAGCATTTATAGGTTCACCTTCTTCCTCCTTCTTCTGTGACCTGGTCTGCACTGTCGCCATGATCACAGGTTTCTCGGGATTCCCCAAGAAGACGTATCTACACCCCAATATCAGAGGGTAGATTGGTTCATCTATCACTGCTGCTCTGATTTCTCCTTCCACATAGCGAGTTTTCACCGTTATCCTTGCGATGGGAAGTGTCATGAGTGGTATGTCCTTAGTCGCCCCTTGTATTTCCACTGTTTCTGTGGTATACTGACTTGGGTCCACTAGGCTAGACTTCACAACTGAATCATAATCCAAACCTGTATCATAAAGGCACCTTATGGTGACCCCATTACAAATAACATCCTCACAAACTGGGGGGTGATAAGGTTCCTGTTGTCCATTAGGATTAACCTTTAATCTTTGCGTCCCCGACTTCATTGCAGCAATGTTTGAAGGTTTCCTTCTACAAAATTCGGTGTTATGGTTATCCTTCTTGCACCATTTACACCATCTTTTTCCTTGGTTCAACGGTTTTCTTTCATTGAATTTTTGGTCATTGAACTGTGAGTTTCTGTCGCGTAGTCATTTCTTGGCCGCTCAAAGTTTGTCCTACCTTTATTTCCCTGCTCTCTATTATCAAATTTATTAAATTGCTGTGGAGCTTTAAAATTGTCTATGTGCTTCTTTTTAGCACCACTTACCTCTGCCTGGGCTGCCTGATACCTCTCAGCAACATTTAAAACCTCCCCCAACTTCTCTGCACCTTGTTCCATGAGAAATTTTCTCATGTCTGGAGCCATGGACTCTCTCAATTGCTCAATCATGATCATTTCTTTAAGATCTTGGGTCTTCCCCAGAGCAGTCCATTTCTCCAAATAGGTTTCTAGTCTAGCAGAGAATTGGTGGTATGTCTCCCCAGACAACAGTTTGGCATTTCTAAATTTCTTACGATAAAATTCACCATTCTTCTCGTACCTTAATAACAAAGCCTGCTTTAACATGTCATAATTGTCTTGGTCTTCCCTGTTCATTTTAGCAAAGACTTCATAAGAAGTACCTCTCAGTCCCTGTGATAGCTTTAAACTCCACCTCTCTCTCTCTAACCCATATGTAGTAGCTAATAACTCAAAACGTCCTAGGTACCCCTCTATGTCATCGTCTTTTTCAACAAAATGGTCTAAATGAAACCCCATAGCTGAGTTTGAGGCTCCCAGACTAGGCGTAGCATCTGAGGCAAAAGGGCTGGCACCATTTTCAGGAGCCTGGCCTTGTAATTCCAGCTCCCTTAGTCGTAATTCGTGCTCCCTTTGCAACCTTCTATCTTCTGCCTCCCTTTCGGCAGTCAATCTTTTTTCTTCTGCCTCCCTTTCGGCCTTTTTATCTTCTGCCTCCCTTTGCTGTCGTTTGTCTTCTGCCTCAATCTGCAGCCTCTTAGTCTCAGCCTCTAACCTCTTCTCTTCAGCCAACCTTTCAGACTCTAATTTTCTTTCAGCCTCTTTTTCTAATCTCCTTTCTTCCCGTTCAATATATTTATCACATTCAGCCGTTACGTATTGAATTAAAATCTGACCATCCATTCCCATCTCCTTTGCGGTCAGCACAGCAGCTGATCTAAATTTTGCTAGCTCCGCCATACTTTCTAAACAAATCTAGCAATAAGCAAAGTAAAATTTCCAATCTCTAAAGTAATTATAATTATTCTAGACCAAAATAATTCTAATTAACTAATTAACTAACACTGGCTGTGAAGATTCACCAACTTCTAATTGCCCTTTTAATTTAAAGGGACACTTTTAATTTTAAGGGAATTTTACAATTTTGTTCCCCTAATTTTATTTCTCCCACCAGGAGATCCTTATATTACTGTTTATGCTAATTATCCCTGGACAAGACCCCAATATATGTAGTGGGTTTGAGGGTATTGTATGGTGGTGATGGTACTACGTGTGATGCATGAGGTCAGCTGTGAAGGCTCCTGAGATAAAATGTAACTGAGAGTTGTCAGAAGGCCCTTCTCGCTACCACTACGACCTCACACTTATCCTTTTTTTTTTTTTCTAATGAATGTGGCTACGTTAAATGTCTAGGGTAATGATATGGAATGTGGTGTGATAGTTTATAGACACACACACAGATATTTACTAAGTCTAATAATATTAACAAATGTTATAATACACTGAACTAACTCAAGTGTGTAAAATTTTTGATAGAAATTTTTTTTACATTTATTTTGTTCTGGATCAAGTTTTATTTTGACCAGAACTTATAAAAGATTTAGAAATTATGAAAAATGCATGGAATATTACATAATAAATGCAAGAGTGTACATATGTAAGTACTAGACTATTTAGTTTTATTAATGTTTATACTAGTCATCTAATTGGGAGGATAGTTAATGGTTGTGCTGTTGGGGTGGCCTCATCACTCCAGTCTATATTGACTACACCTTGTCCAGAAATGGCAGGAATTTTATGGGATTGTTAGTAACTAAATGGAGTTGGTGAATTTCCAGCAGACCAGAGGCTCACTCAACTTTGAAGATGTAGCTCTGGTGCTGAGATCTGGTGGCCCCACCTCTCCGTGCTTGGGGGCAATAATAGTCTGCTCTGACACAACGTTACTGCACGGATCCACTCTGGTAAAATCACCAACTTAGTTTACACCGCCTTGGTGACAACTGAAACTCACAGCTCTGCAATCAAAGTATTGGCTATGTGTCAAAATTCCATTCTCTAACCATGTCTGGACACAACACTACACAACAACAACACCATATAGACAGGTCAGATCTCTCTGACCATACAGCACATTTTACCATGGTGGTTTCACATCAGATAGGTCCTCCCAGACTACAGATTCTGAAATATATTTTTAGTTTCCTGCCCTAACATAGGATAGGTAATATGTTTCATTGTTCTCAACACTTGATCTGTCCTTCCTAACCCTTGCTGGAGTTTATGTATATTGTTTGTCCCTAGACCCTGAACTAGGGCGGGGGGTCTAGAGCAAATCCTTACTTATTTGTAAGGCTAGATTTCGATATGGCAGTATCAAATCACTCAAAACATTAAACAATATTCAAAATATATAAAGAAATAATTTCAATCTTACCAGATTATGAATAAAGAACACAGAAATGCTAGCAAAACTCAGCTGAGCTACTGGCTATAGTATGGCGTCCGTGAACTTATTTCAATTTATTTCATTTGGAAATCACCACACTTGAAATTTACTGTGTCTATCCACAACCACCTTGCCAATAACTTGCGATGAATTCACGCTGGACGAGATCAAACAAGCCGTTAAAAGATTAAAAAATTTTAAAGCTGCTGGAGTTGACGAAATTTCAGGGGAAATGATTAAAGCAGTTAATGACAACAACCTCTTGAGAATTTTAGATATTATAAATGAAGTATGGAGAGAAGAACAACCACCACAACAATGGAAAGACAGTATTATTGTAAAGTTACCGAAGAAAGGTGATCTATCAGACTGTAATAACTGGCGTGGTATATCTCTATTATCAGTACCTGGAAAATTATTATGTTGCATGATGTTAGAAAGACTTAAATTGCATGCTGACGAAAAGATCAGAGAAGAACAAGCGGGTTTCAGGCCGAAACGATCATGTATTGATCAAATATTCACACTAAGAACAATTATAGAAGAATCAGTGGAAAGGCAATCGCCACTTATTATCACCTTCGTCGATTTTCAAAAAGCCTTTGATAGTCTACACCGCCCATCATTGTGGAAGATACTTACAATCTATGGTTTTCCAACAAAATATGTGAATATAATCAAAGCGCTATATGACAATGCAAGATGTTGTGTTAGAACAAATAAAGGGAATACAGAATGGTTTACAGTAGAAACAGGGGTGAAACAAGGCTGTATTATGTCACCACTACTTTTTGGAATAGCTATTGATTGGGTTATGAGAAACTATACCCACAATGAACAATTGGGTATAAAATGGACAAATGGAAAATTCCTGGGGGACCTGGATTTCGCAGATGATGTAGCATTCTTAAGTTCAACACCAAGACAATCCCAAGAAGCAATAAATAATTTGTGTCATCTCTCGGTTAAAATTGGTCTCCAAATAAATGCCTCTAAAACTAAAGCTATGAACTTTTCTAACGAGACCTTTGATATCATCTTGAACGGGGAAAAACTACAGAAAGTTGAAAGTTTCAATTATTTAGGCAGTAAAATGACTCAGGATGGTGACACAACAAGAGAAATCCATACTAGAATTGCTTTGGCAGCTAGCGCCTTCAATAGATTATCTAACATTTGGAAATTACGATCATTGAATATACATACCAAGCTTCGTCTGTTTAATTCAAATGTTATCTCAGTGTTAACATACGGCTGTGAGAGTTGGAAAATAACAAAATCATTGGAGAACAAGCTGAATACATTCGAGAACAAATGTCTTAGAAAACTCATGAACATCAGTTGGAAAGAATTCAAGACTAATCGACAAATAAGAGAAGACTCTAGGCAGAAATATGTCTCCGACTATATAAGGAAAAGACGATGGTCATATATCGGTCATGTCCTACGAATGCAAAACAACAGAATACCACTACAGGCGCTCACTTGGGTTCCTGAGGGTAAGCGGAAAAAAGGAAGACCAAAAGAAACACTCAGAAGAACAATAATAAGAGAAGGAAGAACGTTGGGCCTAAATAATGTGCAAGAGCTAAGAGGAGTGGCGTCACAACGAACAACCTGGAGAGCACTGGTTTCTGCCTTATGCGCCGTGTTTGGCGCTTAAAGAATTTATTATTATTATTATTATCACTGGACAACTATTGAGGAATGGCAAAAAAGCTCGTCTGAGCGCGGATAATATGATTGTCTGTGGCCAATCAATGCCTTGGTTTTTTTAAATTCAAATTTCCTACACTAAAGTCATATTCAGTCATGCTTCAGTCAAGTATGGATTTTTATCTGTTAGTCTGTCCGTCTCTACTTGCGTTTTCACAAAAACGTACTTGTTTTTTGAACCAACCTATTCATCCCCTCTACAATTTTGCCTGAAAAGTTATTTTTAGCCACAGCTTCCACCAATTCCCCTTCTCTTTCATTCTAACTAGATTTGGACACTTGAGTCTTCAAGGTCGCGATTTTTGTGTAAATAGTGAGATGTTTGATTCAATGCAGTCTTTCGCTGTTGTGAACAACACAGTCTTTTGTCAATGTCTTCATTATTATCTATCCGTCTGTATAATTAAAAGCATATTATTTCACTGCTCAGAATGGGCCATCCGGCCAGCTAATTTTTATATTCCTAACATTAATATTAAGAAAAAGTTACTTTTTGAATTTTGTAATATTTCAAGCATCTGCGTTTAGCCGCTGAATTCAAATAAAAGGCTTGGTATCGCAAAAGCGTCCAATAAATGACTTCTCTTCTTCTTCTGCGTTCGGTTTGTAGTCATGCTAAATCTGCAGGCCTGTCGCCAGGACGAAGTCCACAGTCTTTTCCAGGTCGGCGCGGCAGCCCCATAGCTTCTGCTGGAGCTCATCACCTTTTGGCCAGGTCGCACGTCGCAATTTATCATGGGTTGGACAGTTCTGGAGAATGTGTTCTGGAGTCTGGATATCAGTTCCACAAGGGCATTCATTCGTGTGGGATATCTTGAGGCGATAGAGATGTCCAAGTAATCTGCAGTGTCCAGTTCTCAGGCGGAAAATTGTCGTCTGTTGGTGTCTGTTTAGGTGGTGGATTGGGTCATCTCTGCTGTATATATCCCCTTCCTCCTTCCACTGATTTTTGTACTTGTTGTGGATGATGGTTTTTGCTTCCCGATAGGGCAATGGGTGGCTGTATTGTTCCATTTTACTGCCGCTTCTTGATAGAGCATCTGCTTTCTCATTACCAGCAATAAATGACTGTGGCGTATCATATCCAAGGTCCCTTCTGTCGAATTCCTTACTTTATGTCAACTTGGGGGGGTGGGGGGGGGGGGTGGGGGGGGAACGTGACTTTTCCTCCTTGCCCCACCAATTTGCGTCCATTAACCTCGCTAGTTCAAGTACGCGTTCAGTCAGATTTTTGTCTTTTGATCCTCGTTCCGTTTTGCCTTCAAGTCTAACACCTGATGACCCGCGGCGCGGGCGATCATGTATTCCAGCAGCTTACGCATTGGTTTTTATCCTTACATTTTATCCTTTGGAGATATTTTTACGTTGTATCACTTGTTAATTTTATGACAGAGGTAAACTGTAAATGTAAGTGTGCATATAATGTTCGATCTTTGGTTGTTAGGGTAGCTTTGTGATATTATCTGTGTGAGTATAGCGTTTAGATACGCGGGTGCTCTGTCATAGGTAATTGGTAGACTGGGAAAAGCGCAATGCGATTATGATAGGGGCAGAGTAGATACACGGGCGTGATTGTGTATTTTTAATTAATTGGGGCTATTACGTTGTTATATAGTCAGAGGACAGGGGTGTACTTAATATTTCCTTATCTTTTGATCTATAATATTTGCAGCGTAAATACGCTTGCGAAATTAATTGTAGAAGGTTAAGTCCTTAAGCTTTATCAATACGGTAATTGCGAGGGTCCGATATATATATAGGTAACCTCGATGTGTTTATGATTTTCTTGCAGTATAAATATGCTAGCGTAATTTGTGTACGTTATTTTATTGTGCATTTTATTGTTGTGTAGTCAGAAGACAAGAGATGTAATTAATATTACTGAGACAGGAGTTCATCTTTCCTAGTTTTATATTGTGTAAGGTGATGAGCATCAAAAGTCAGCCTGTAAAAATAAAGTAGGGCTAGTAATTTAGTACAGGAGTTTCCCTCAGTTTGAATTGTTGTGACTCCGTGGCTAGACGGGCGTAACAAAAGATTTAGGACAGCTACATCTGGGAGTTATTACCAGACCGATGTTTACTTTGAAACGGGGTAGACAGATCAAAGAGGGAATTGTATGGGAGGCTGACTTTGAGGCATAAATATTTAATTATCGCTGTGCATAGTTGAGTAGGGGATTGAGTGGAGCGGTCTTTATTTAGGTGGTTATATGCTATGGTTGAGATTTATTGGAAGTTGTTGTACATTAGTTGTTATTTGTTTTGTTTTCAGCAGTTTCACGGCACAAATTGGGAGGGTGTAGTCTGCCTTCCAGTTTACAACTGAAAGTTGTCATCTCAGGAGCCGAGGGCTCGAGATATCGCCAGAGGTGAAGAGCACTGGTGACACGGTGGTTACAGGCACCAAGTACGTATGCAGCAGTAAAAAGAAGCAGTTCAATTGCAGTGAAGCATTCTTCAGCGTGAACGGATTTCTCAAAAATCCCGAGCTCTAAGCTCATATCCACACACCGAAACAAAGGCGCGTTGCCTGGTGTTGTCGTTTAAATTCGGTCATAATAAAACCGACGGCCCTAAACCCAAAGAGGGGTAACCGGGCAAGTAAATTAAGATTTGTCAGTAGTGAAGCAGCTACATTCCGAGTCAAGTATCCAGTCTAAAAACCCAAGTCATCAGCTACAATATTCGTTTGGAGGAGATAGGGTCAAAATTCCTTCCAAAATGCACTAGAGAGAAGGGGCGTAGCGGAGAAGCCTCTCAGTAGAAACCAGGAGTGCCAGACCGACACCGAACATAGATAGAATTTATAAATTAATCATTCAGTTCATGTAGGACTTTAAAAAAAAGTTCAATCAGCTTCCGGCATAGACAGTGGTGTTAGTTAGTGGCGTGTACATCGCCTAAAGCGTTTGAAGCTGTGAAGGCAGTTCATTTAGTGATGTCTGCAGACAGACAGTGGAGTTAGATTTTGTTTAATAATATATTAGGTTAGCTAGGAGTGGTGGATCTGATGTTAGAGACCCCACCAAACAGGTTGTTGTAATCCTTAACTTTCTTCCCTGCAGGTTGAGGGGAGGGTGACATTGTGGGTGTACCATTTGAAATCATTTTTAATTGTTTGTTCTTTTCCAGGTGTGCGAACACGCACTTTATTTATTTGATATGTACTTTTTGTGTGTGGTGTAAATAAACTATAAACGGTAGTCTGGATCAGTTACTTTCTTTAACTATACTGTAAGTATATATTTGTCTGTACAGTGTGTCTGTGGTCGTTAGTTAAACCTTATCTCCTTTAAGGGTGTCAGAGGTGGTGAATCAATAGCTATCAAATACGTCATAAGTGGCGAGGGAGAGTCAATCTCGGTTCTTGACCCTCGAAGCAAATAGTCTCATCTGTCCACATTCACTACCATTTCTCATCTAAATCTATCTTCTCAGTCTTTCTCATACTAGGGTCTTGTCTATACACTCAGACACACTCTAAACTTAAATCCATTTCGTGACAGAAACCTGGAAGCATCATGCTCTAGTCTACCCAACTGTCTACCAATCTAACTTTACTTTTCAATTTCGCTTTAAAAAAGGCTTAATCTGGAATTTTTTCCCCATATTTTATTTAACATCCACAAACCACACTCCTTCCAGCCTTCCCACAGCATCTGCACGATCAAAGTGTGTAGTAAGCATCACATAACTTTCACAGGATTCACACTGCAATCGTGACAAGCTCATCATATTCATACACAACATTTACCTAACAAATTTAATACAATGTGTCTTATTTTAAAACTTACACAGCACAATGTAGAGGGGTGAAAAGGTTCCCGGTAAATTTCTTCATGTTCTCTTGTTCCAACAAAACTTCTACACAACTGTCATGACCTGCAAATATAATAAAACATTATTGTTGGGACAGGAATTCCAAAATTTTCCGTCATATAATCATAAAGGTCATGCAGACTTTCTGAGCTGGAACATGCCAGAAATGCATGAGAATAAACAGTAGAGTTTTATTTCTTGGCACAGGCCTTCATTTAATTATATATTAACATGCATAATCATCATCATCATTTTCCTTTTCACCCCTACGTAGAATGGAATGACCACTGCAACTGGTCCCTTCGCTGAAAACATGCAAAAAAGAATTCACATGCTCTAGTAGCAGTGTTTTTTTTTAGCAGTTTGTTTTACATGATGAGGCTGCCAGGCCCATTCACAACCTCACATTAATCACCTTGCATGAAATGCCTGAGTAAGCACACTAGTACTACTCTTTCTTTGTCTCATAAACACCTACGGGAACTACATGGGGAAATGTGTTTAATGCCGACTGTCACTGCTGATTCATGATACTGTTGATGATAGCAAATACTGCTTAGGGCCAAAATGTAGCTTTTTCTTGAAGGCTTTTAACCCTCTTGACTGCTAATTGTTTGATGGTGAAAGTCACACTTATACAGCACCAACGCTACAAAGCGATCGTTAATGTCCAGTTTAACATTTTTTTTCTCCGATAATCAAATCCTCACATCAGTTATGTGTTGCTCATCAGTACTGAGTCCTTGGTTCAACTGTATTCTTATTCTCCACAAATGGGTCATGAATATGCCAAAGATAAATTTTAAATAAGCTGAATACGAATGTCAGAGAAAGTGGATAAAGACAGTTGTGGCCACTAAACTGCATCAGAATAACCCAGCAAGTGTTCAGCTGCTGACAGGATTTAAAAAGTACCAAATTAATACTGAACAGCATATCAAGTGTGACAACTACTCTCACGTATCTCTTAGTACACAAAATAAAATTTCACAGATGACTCATGCTACCAGCTACAAAATGTCACATTTGTCTGAGTGTGCCACATATTTAATGTCCGACGTCACCTTCACAACCACTCATATGTCACCTATTAAATCAGTCTGTGCAAGAAATCTGATAAAACCAAACCTACCATTGTAGCAACTATAATGTAATGGAGTGTACCCTCTGTTATCTTCTAATCGATCCATAGGACCAGCCTGGGGAAATGATTAAATTTTTTTAAACATTACGACAGAAATATACTTTAACAATTTGCCTTCTTGAATTTGTTTTTTTATTTATCGCAACACTACGTCACACACAAACATTGTAAGTACATTCATAAGTTTTACATACTATATACAAGCCATTCTCGAAGGGCAGATGGTGTTAACAATGATCTTGTTTGACTTTATAACAAAAAACAAACAAGAATAATGACTATTTTATATGTCAGCATATGTGTTATTAATAAAGAAATGTATACTATATGCTTGTGTAGTCAGCTATTATAAAAAGGCTATTATGGCAATGTCAATGAAGAAATATGACTAAAAACTTCCTCACAAAAGATAAAGCAGATGAACCACAGATGAAGAAAAATCAAGTCCAACACAAAAATAAGAATCTTCAACTTAAATGTCAAGTCAGTCCTATTGTATGAATATGAAGAACAGCGAAAACAACCAAAAAGTTACAACCATTCATAAATGGGTGCTTGCGTAGAACAGAAGAATTAAAATGGTATGACAAGATCATAAATGTGGAACTGATGAAAAGAACCAGACAAGTGCCAGTGGAACAAGAGATGAGAAGACAATGGTGATGGAAGGGACACATAATGAGGAAACCTGTGGATAGCATTACAAAGCAGTCCTTGTTCTATAAGCCCCAAGGTAAAAGTGGCAGAGGTAGACCAAGAAACACAAGGAGAAGAGAATTGGAGACAAGCAAAAATGATGAGAAATACATAGAAAGTGCTTGAACAGATGGCACGTGACAGGAGGACTTGGCATGTGTCTGTTGAAGGCCTATGCTCTTTGGGGAGCTAAAGTGTATTGACTGATTGATTGAGATGAACCACATTTTATTTTAGTGTACATGAAAGCTGGAAGAAATACATTTTGTATTATTTTATCACATCAGTATATACACAATCATGTGACACTTCTGATCAGCAGCTGTGATTTGTTCAAAAAGCTCTCAGCTAACAGAAAGGTTTTGAAACTTGGGAACCTGCATAAATGATCAAATCTGACTTACAAGCAGATATGTGAGCCTAACAAATTCTCATTACTTTGTCACAATCAAAGAATTAATAAGAACATTGTTTTAATCTTTTGGATGGTGTTACTTCAGATCAATTCAGATAGTAGTTTTTGTTTACCCCTGATGAATCAGAAGCTTTTATACTTAATTTCATGTGCTGGAAATGGACAGCTAATCTCACGGTGAGTAACTTTCCCTTCTTGCCATCAGTGCCTATTGCATAATGTACCATCACTGAGCATTCATACTGATGTTATTTCAAATTTTAATAGTTATAAATGAATTTTTATTTTGGCCCAGTTCATTAATATGTGCTTTTTGATGCAGAAGTGAGTTTCAGTGCTTCGGTCTTTGTTATCCAATGACAAATGTGCACAATGAAAATATATCATTTCATGTGAACATCACGTATTCTGTATCACATCCCAATCTCCATCTTTCAAGAATGTCTCATACATACAAAGATACATCTACATATAAAGACACTTTTATTTAAATCAATTCCGTGAACAACATACCAATACTTTTCTTCACTGTTTAAGCTTTTTGTAACCAATTTGCGTTAAATTTAAGCAGCTGACTTACAGTTTAAAAAAACAACAAGAATAACATCTTTGTTAACACAAAGCACCCAAGAATATACTTACACTTAACAGAGAGGAAAGTAATGCCATATGACCGCACATAGCAGCCATGTGAACAGCAGTTCGACCCAGATTGTCACGTATTGTTAGATCAGCGCCATGATGTATTAAGGCATCTACACATTCTTCATGTCCATTTGCTGCCTGACATTAAAAATAATTATAACAGCTTGAAAATTGAAATGGAAATTACAGATAACTGCATCATAACTTCTAGACTGACATAGAAATTTGTGAAAACTGCATGGCAACTTGTGAAATGATATGTAAATGACTTTCGCCAATATGAAAATGACAGCCTTTTTCTTCAGCTTTTCAAACTTTATTTAACATCCTTCTACAAACACACTCCTTTTCCATTACTTTTTGCCCTTGAAAGTCTCTCTTGTTTGCAGTCCCCAAAACTTTCAGGTCTGTTTGGTTTTTTTTTTTTTAAATGGATACAGCACTGGACTTCAGCTTTGAATTAGTTCAGTATATGCCACTCCTGTCTCTCCGTTCACTTCCATTAGTTTAATGCACCGCAGCCATCCTACTCTGTTCATCTTAAGATGTGAACTATAGACAGTAGTGACCTTTGTAGCACAGGGGTCCCCACAGTGGTCGATATTGACCCCCAAGGGGAAGTGTAAAGAAGGATATTGTAAAAAGAAACAAACAGACTCCAAAAAAAAAATGTAAATACCATCAATGTATTGAGTTTATAAGAGTGAATTATTTAATATTTGTGACATCAGCATCATCAACTCAGGTTTGGGAAAAAAAACTCAACCACACAGTGTTCAAAGTGTCTCAAGGATCCTACTGTAAAGAGAAGTCCAGTTTACCTAGATCAGGTATAATGCTTGCTACCAACAGTGCATGAATCTGAATGGAACTGAGTCCTTACTTAACTATTCAAGAATGTTCAGTCTGCAGTCACCATCAAAGTATGAACTGTAGCAATAGATATTAGCAGAAAGTTCAAGAAGCTGGTCTGAATGCAAAATGAACTGACACAAAATGTTCAGATCATTCCTTCCCTCGCAAATGCACAGACATGTCTCTGTCATAGAACAAAATTAAATACACACTTCCCTATAAAAATATCTACAACATTAGGACTTGAATGACAACAGAACGTATGTGCACTTCCCTGAGACATCATCCATACTTTGAGGACTTTCCAGCTTAAATGATTGCAAAACTTCTCCTTAACATTCCCGTGAGAAAATTTACACCTACAAGACTCTCCAGTTTTAATGACAGTGCTAAATCTCCCATACACTTTCTACTAACCACATTTTCACAACTCCCTAACTTAAAATACAGCATTTTATCTCCCTTAACAAAAAATGAATGCATTTATAAGTAAGTAATTCTATTACAGTAACCGTAACAAAAGAAGAAGAAACAATAGACACATACTTGGTTAGGAAAAATTAGTACACTAGCGTTGATAAGCTCACAAAGTGACAATTTTCATTGACAATCTGTGACATGATGTAGATCTGAGAAAAAATGTATGATGCTCTGTAAAAGGATGCACAAAGGCCTGATGATTCTGTTCCACTAAAAGATAAAAAGAACCAAGGATCTCTCTGTAAAATTCTTTACAATTATCAACACCCCATTAGTAGTACTTACCCCTCTATGAAGAGCTGTTCTTCCCTCAGTATCTCTTGCATTGACAATGGCATTATTACGTATAAGAAAAACTGTGCTATCAATATGGCCATGTTCTACAGACAACATCAACGGGGTTCTGTAATTGATGTAAAGCAATTCAAGTAATGATTAGTTACTGGCAATAATGTTGGAGGAGGTAATGCAAACAGAAAAGGTTAACAACTTAACTTTTTGGCACCTGAGAGTTATCAGGGCCCGAAAAGGAGGCAAGGATTAGTGGCACTCTATCCTACCATGTATGTCAGAAGCTATTAAGAAGGGCTGGTTACCTCATCCTGCAGCAACTTAAAGTCACAAAATTGCAATCAGAAACATAACAAGCCAGAAGAAATAAAGCAAGTAATTCAATTTAGCCACCCAGTTGGAAAAAGGAACTTGATCAAGGAAGACAATGAAATAATACTGAGAAATCCAACACGAGTTCAGACTGCAGACTCACCTTATTTTCACCTACAGAATCTCCAGATCAGTTAGTTATCTGGAATGTTTGAACATTACAGGAACATGAAAAAACCAAACAGGCAGCAGAAATGCTAAATTATAAAAATTACAGCCAGGGATTGTATGAAATAAGAGGGGAATAGAAAAGAAGAAACTGAACATATGAGAAATAGCGCTATCCTCGAGACATAAAGAAAAATGCACACACCATAATGAAGGTTTGGCTCTATTGCTATCAAAGATCAAGCAGAAAGAATTATAGAATATACAAGCAATGGGATCCAGACTAAGATCAGGAATATTCAAACTGTGCTAGAAAGAAAATAAAGATCAACAATATAAACAACGGAAGATGAGACAGGTCTGTATTTCAGAGCTGGCATTTGCTGATGATGTTGCCCTGATTGCTAAATCAGAGGCACATCTCCAATCCAACCTGCAAGTCTGGAAGGAAGAGCTGGAGAAGAGAGGGATGGTCATAAGCAGCTCTAAAACAAAATCCATGGTGATATCACGAGAAGAAAGAAGACATCAGATTAAGCTGGGAGAACAGGTCCTGGAGCAGGTCGACCACTTTAAATATCTCGGAGCTATTATAGACCGAAAGGGAGGCATCAAAGAAGAGTTGGCCACTCGAAAAGCAGCAGCTAGGAGACTTTTTCAGGCCATAAATCGAGGATTACTCAGCAAGAGAGAGGTTGGTAAGAAAACAAAGATGGCTGTATACCGCTCCACCTATGTCCCAGTCTTGACATATGGATGCGAGTCATGGGCAATGACTACAACCCACAAAAGATCCAAACCTCAGAAATGAGGTATCTGAGGTAGGTGGTTGAAGTAACAAGAATAGACATGGTCCGCAACCAGACGATACGTCAAGGCCTAAAATCCCACCCCCTGCAGACCCAAGTAGAACAGTCCCAACTCAGATGGTTTGGCCATGTCTGCAAAATGGGAGAAGATCGGCTACCACGACAAGCATGGGAAACAAAGAGCCAGGGATCCAGACCCCCAGAGTCCACTGGGAGGACAACATTAGACAATCTTTGAAGGACCGAGGACTAGAATGGAACCAGGCCAGGAGGAAGACAGCCGATAGGATAGTCTGGTGCTCTCTCTTCCAAACCTCTACACCTCACGGTAAAAGCGGAACGACTAAGTAAGTAATATAAACAACATACAGTGTTATGCACCAAGTAATGCCAAAGATGAACTGGTTAAGAAGAACTTTACACCAGACTTAAAAATATCACTGACAAAACAGAAGTAGAGAAATAACACTTTTAATGAGTGATCTAAATGCAAAGATAGAAAAGACAGCATAGGTTTTGAAAAGCTCATTTAAAAACAGGGTCTTGGGACTATGAATGAAGATGGAGGCACATACATGAATGTAATCTCTACGGCATGAGCACTCTATGCTTTTAATGAAATTAAGAAAACACATAATCTTTACTGAGTCATTCAGGAATTTAACAACTGTTACTGACATAGTTTTATTGTCCGATTTTGACACTTAACAGCCACTACTGACATAGTTTTTACTGACAGTTTCTGACATTTAACTACTATAACTGACATAGTTTTTACTACTGTGTCTGACAGTTAATAAGTAATACTGACATAGTTTTTATAACTGTTTCTGACAATAACTGATACTGACATAGTTTTTATAACTGTTTCTGACAATAACTAATACTGACATGGTTTTTAATTGACTGTTTCTGACAATTAACAACTATTACTGACATAGTTTTTATCACTTGATTTTGACATTAATTAATCACAGTGTTTGTTAACTTTTTTTTTTTTTTCGTACGCCCGCTAATACTCGAGGCGAAATCTCAGGTTATTTTTAATGTCTAACCTGACATTGATTTTTACGTGAATGTGACATGGCATTCGTTAATAGTTAATAGTGTGTTAATTTTTAAGTCATTTTTTTTTAACAAACTGATAATCATCCAGGATACCCAAGTTGTGTTCTGGCACACTAATATGACATCTTCAATGGGTTGGAAACTGCCATCTAGTAAATACTGTGTATTAATATGAAACAAACATAAAGGTATGTTTTCAGGCACTCGTAAGAAATAAAGAAGTAGAACACTAGACAACAGAAAAACAACAGACATGAGTGGCTTACCCAGGATTTGAACACTGGACCTTCCGTGCGACAACCCCGCCTAGCTATGCAAGCGAATCACATTATCCTCTTTACCATCCACGCATCACCAAAAAATGATGCTAAGATGACAGGTCAATAGTGCGAACCGAAAGACATAACACCGGAAGTCCACCATGGGCAGTACAGCCTATTAATGACGCAATCACTTCTGTAAAACTTTATGTTTGTTTCATATTAATTTACCGTTTACAGGCTTGGGTTTCCCTTCCTTATATGTTATAGTAAATACTGTGTCTATGCTGACCACAGATGTTAGTTTCTTGACTTATCTTTCAAACATATCTGTGCAATCAACTCTAGCCATTACATAACTATCATAATTACATAACCAATTCAAGCCATTTCCTACCTCTCAATTATATCATCATCGATTTCCTCTTCGTTAACTAACCCTAATACAGCCACCACTCAAGATGGTTCCCGTATAGGAAACCTGCACCAAGCATTCACATGCTCTTGCAGCAGTGGTTTTTGTGGCAATTTGCTTTGTATGATGAGGTTGCCTGTCTCATGCAAAACCTCATATCAGTCACCTTGCATGACAACTTGCAGTGTTACTAAAGTCAGCCATTGTATGTATATATATATATATATAATTCATGTCTATATAACCTATTCTAGTTATGGTTTACCAATCAAATATTTCTAAGATCAACACCAGATACCACCTACCTATCAAACATATCTGTACAATCAACAATGTTTCCATCATCTGCGGCCTCTAGCAGCAAACTTAATGCTTTAGTGTGACCATTGATGGCTATAAAAAAAACCAAAAACAGTCATAAATATCATTTAGTGACCACTGTGAACTCTACAGCAACTGAAATAATTAGACCAAAATTTTTTTGACTCAATGAAGAAAACAACTGCTAAAAGATATATATTAAAGAACATCGTGGACACAAGCTTGGCCAGGAGAACGTGCATCAGCCTTCCAAATGTTTAATGGAAAAATACTGGTGTTCAATTTCTTTGCTGCAACATAGTTTTCATGTCCTTCACTAGAAGAACAGTAGAATTCAAGCTGAATCTTTCTGATTACGGTGAAAAATTCTGAGGTCCCATGTCCACAGCGCACATAATCTAAATATCCAATGACACATGGAAATAAAAAGTGTGTGCTACAAGGTGATGTCCAGGCAAAATTAAAAACGAACATCCTTAAGATACTATAACATAATTACAGAAGCAAGGTTCTAATTTTTCCTGGCTGAACAAAACCTAAATCAAGAGATATTGAAGTAATGTAATCCTAGAACATCAGGTATCAATAAGACCAAGCAAACATTTCAAAAGACCTATACTGGGGATAAAAAATTATAATGCGGTTACGATCTTTGTGACTTTTCTTATTTCCTGTCATGTAAAAGATGGGCCTGATCATTTACCTGCAGCGTGCAGGGGGGTTCTCCTTGTTACATTATCATGAACCATTATTTTGGCATTCTGTGTAAGCAATGTCTCTATACACTCGGTGTGACCTCGAAAGCATGCCAAATCCAACATGGTGTGACCTGGAAATTAGTTAATAAATCAGTATTACACACTCAAGAATTGCTATACAGACTTCAGCACTACTTGAAATATATTTTAAATAATACTTCATATTAGGAAAGTAATAAGTATTTTCCCAAATATGAATTATTAGATCAAAAGTGTCAGTATTAATAAAAGCACAAAACAATGTTGATGGTGCCATCCATGCCCATGTATCATCATTATTTTCCTTTGCACTCCTTATAGAGCATGGAACCATGTGATGAAGTACTGAGATTCTGTCTTTCAAATGGCCCATGTCTTTTTCTCCTTGAAATTTGTTCACTATTTCTAGGAGGGATTACAGGTAATCCACTCCATGTTTCTTCTCCTTCTATTATTTACGTTTTTCAGAGTGAGATCACGATGGAGTTTTATCTTATCTGCATTATATTTCTTCTCTATGAATAGAGGTGGTGTTTAGTGTTGGTGTGTATGGAATTGTTGCAGTATTTTTCTAGAGGAAAGACTATACAGCCTAGATCAGATTTGCACCAGTTTTAGTCTTTTTAAAGATATTGCGTGGCCATAGACGTATTTTTCGGGAGTTAAATTATTTGCGGCCATTTTTGCTTCATTTTTGCAGTATAGGGCTGGGACTAATTCCCGTTTCTTTGTCTAAATGGGGGATGGGGGTCAGTGACCTTTTACCACGCACTTGCAGTAACAGGATGAGTCAGAGTTGTTTACAATTTTGATTGGCTGAGATCTAACTGCTTTGAATGGCAGCGCGTTCATTGGGGCTAGAACAGAGCCGTGCCAATGATGTCATGAGGGCAGCGTAGGGGATCCTGATTATAAATACTCACGGAAAGTCATAGTCGGTCTCTCTTGTATAATTGCCAACCGCGTACCACAGTAAAGTCGATTTGCCTTCAGTGGGAAAATTCGAGTTTTGGTAAGCATTATTTATTAGCGTGGTACTTTATTGATTTTTATTGCGAGTCCCAGCCCGATCAGTTAAGTTTTCTTTGGGCAGTTTAAGTTTAACGTTAATCTTTACTCCAGAGCCATCAATACTATCGTAGTGATAAACTGGGGAAAACTTAATAGGTCCATTTATTTCCTTATTGGGAGCCGCGCTAGCGTAGTGGTTACAACACCGCTCTGGCGACCGGGTGATACAGGATCAAACCCGGGCGACGGCATTTGAGGATTTTTCGTCGACCGGGATTTGGACTGGATTAACTCGAGACCTGGCGAGGACATTTGAAGGAGTGTCGTCGACCAGGGACTGGCGGCTCCTGAGCCAACCCAGCTGCAATGGGTACCTCCGAAATCGGCGAGTATTTGCCTGAATGGCGAGGGACACCTGTCTCTGTACAAGAAATAAAGGGATACTCACGTAAAATCAATGTCAGGTTAGACATAACAAAATAACCTGAGATTTCGCCTCGAGTATTAGCGGGCGAACGCAAAAAAAAAAAAAAAAAAATTTCCTTATTGAAGGAACAGCGGTATTTAAGATGGTTTAAAAGTTGAGATGTTACGGGCGTGCTTTGGATTATTTCAAAGTAGGTCTGTAGAGAAACCCACATCTGCGAATTATATTAATTTACAGAATGGCGGGAGCGTGTGTATTTGTGATTTTATTGAGAGTTTAATGCTGCTAGTTATTTATATATTTACACATCTATATGTGGACGGGAGTGAAGAGGTGGAATTTGTAAGCACGTGGGTGCGTTGATTACTGAATATTTATTCGAGACCATGTTCAGAGGGATGATGAGGAGAGGAGCACGTGGGTGCTATCATTTAATGAATATTTATGCAGGAGCACGTGGTCGTAAGAATTGTAAGCATTTGTTTGTAACTACCAGGATTTAGTTGGTAACCTGGGGGTTATGAATAACTTTTGGCAGTATGCAGATGATAGCGTAACTGGTTAAATGTTATTGATTGTGCATTATTGTTCTGTAAACTCAGAAGACGGGAGATGTAATTTTTTTGGAAATTATTTTGTATTACATTTATTTTTTCTGAATGGGAATCAAATTCCTAGAGAGGGCTAGTTTAATTGTGGTAAACATTTGCTGTATTTAGTGTCAGCGTAGAAGTGGGCCACAGTATTTTTGCACAGGTAGATAGGCCCTCAGTGTAAAACTGTTGTGATTGTAACCAGTCATGCAGAACCCTAGGTCAGCCGGTCTGCGCGTTGTATTACTAGGTGATGTTTACAGTGGACTCAGGTAGAGAAGGGAACAGTGGGGGAGCAGACTTTGTTGGCATGATTACGTTTATATGGTGGTACATAACGGGAAGAGAGTAGGGGAGTTAAGTGTTGAAGACTTGGGACTTAAAGGTTAAAGTCAGGGAGTTATTTGTTATATAGGAATGTATTATTAATGTGTTGTTTAGCTGTTGCATTTTTTTTTTCTGTCTGAACAGCAGGTATAGCGGCTCTGTGAGATAGAGCGAAAGTGCCAATCACTTTCCCCACGGCAAGAGTTGGCATCTCAGACACAGAAGGGTTTGAGATTTAGCCAGAGGCGAACGAAGAATAGAAATACATTTTCCCAGGCAGGGAAGACCTTTCTCCAGGGAATAGGATTTGGTGGATAAATCCTGAGTGCTGAGCTCGTTGTTGTTACACACGCAAATTTGGCATGCTGCCAGCGTTGTCGTAATCATTTCGCTTCGTCCCGGCCATAATAAAGCCGATGGCCCATCACCCAGAGATAGGTAATCGGGCAGGTAAACATCAGATGTGATAGGAGAAACCTGCTACAGTTCCAGCCCAGAATCCCGTGGGGTTCTTGTAAACCTTAGTCGTCAATTTCAGAATTGTGGAGGGAAACAGGGTTAAAATACCCTCTACAGATGTTAGAGCAGAAGACAGCTGCTGAAGTTTAGTCTACCGGTGGTAGAACAGGAAGACAGCACTGAGACATAGTTTGTTGAAGATCATAGCAGAGGACAGCTGCGGAAGGTTAGAAGTGCAGTTAGCTGTGTAGCAGTGTTCAGGAGATTTTCAGGATAGGCTGGGTAGTTAAGAAGTCTGTGCAGTGATTGTGTAGAAAATTTGTAGTAGTTCCAGAGGACTGGGACATTAGCAGTAACATTAGAAGTTGAAAGTTTCAATTATTTAGGCAGTAAAATGACTCAGGATGGTGACACAACAAGAGAAATCCATACTAGAATTGCTTTGGCAGCTAGCGCCTTCAATAGATTATCTAACATTTGGAAATTACGATCATTGAATATACATACCAAGCTTCGTCTGTTTAATTCAAATGTTATCTCAGTGTTAACATACGGCTGTGAGAGTTGGAAAATAACAAAATCATTGGAGAACAAGCTGAATACATTCGAGAACAAATGTCTTAGAAAACTCATGAACATCAGTTGGAAAGAATTCAAGACTAATCGACAAATAAGAGAAGACTCTAGGCAGAAATATGTCTCCGACTATATAAGGAAAAGACGATGGTCATATATCGGTCATGTCCTACGAATGCAAAACAACAGAATACCACTACAGGCGCTCACTTGGGTTCCTGAGGGTAAGCGGAAAAAAGGAAGACCAAAAGAAACACTCAGAAGAACAATAATAAGAGAAGGAAGAACGTTGGGCCTAAATAATGTGCAAGAGCTAAGAGGAGTGGCGTCACAACGAACAACCTGGAGAGCACTGGTTTCTGCCTTATGCGCCGTGTTTGGCGCTTAAAGAATTTATTATTATTATTATAGCTAGTTGAGTGGAGACTCGACATCTGAGACCCCACCAAGTGCAGTGTGGTTTATTTCATTTAATCTTACCTTCTTTCTCCATACAGGTGAAACTTGTGGGTGAAGGGTTGGGTTTGATAATACATCATTTGTAATTTTGCCTGAATTTATTTTTCAGGTGTGCACACATGCACTTTATTTCTTGACATGTATTTGAGTTTTTTTTTGGGTGTAAATAAAACGTGTACATTATAGCTGGAATCAGTCACCTTATTTACGTACAGTAGCTATCTGTTGTCTGTATCGTTGTGTATGTGAATCTTAATTGAACCTTATCCCCTTAGGATAGTTAGAGGTGGTTGAGGCCATAGCAATTTAGACGTCCGGAGTGGCGAGGAAGAGTCAACTTCGGTTCTCAACCTCGGAGCCAATGGTCTCAACTTTCACATTTGCACTGTCATTTTTCATCTGAATCTATCCTTTCAGTCTTTCTTCTCACTAGTGTCTTGTCACTATATGTAGACAGCCTCTAGTCGTAAAACCATTTCGTGACAAACCACCACTGTTGTAACTGGTCCCCTTGCAGGAAGCTTGTGCTGAGTATTGATATGCTCTTGCAGTGATGGTTTTGGTGGCAATTTGTTTTACATAATGAGGTTGTCAGACCCCATGGAAACCCCTCATATTAGTCACCATGTAAGGGCATGCCTGAAGGTTAAGTAGGCCAATTCTTTCTCTTGTCTCTTCTGAGACTCCTGGGGACTACACAGGGCTATGTCCATGTAGGCTGAGCGATAAATACAGCAGTCCCCCATGCTACAGGAGTGAATAATGCTCTGTTATTCTTGGAGTTTGATGGGAACAACAATAAAATCTAATGCTAAAATGATGAAAAAGCATTAACATCATTGACAAGATCGGAACAGAAGATGGAAATGGAAGAGGCATATCATTTTTTGATTCTTTTTGTTCCATGTGGAGCAGAGGGCTGCAAATGTACCATCAATGTATATTCTGGCCCATCTTCTTAAGCTCTGCTCATGGCAACCTGATCACCTTGAACTTTTCTTCCACTATTACTCTCCAGATTCTCTTCAGTGTCTCCACGCTTCTCTTCCACTGTGAGTTCCAGTCATGAGTATTTCTGGTTACATTGGCTGGTTATTTCTTAACGCTCTGTTCGAACCATTTCCATCTTCTCTTTACCCTCCAGCTGTACTGGTTCATGTCTGGTTATATTTTACAGGTTTGTATCTGTTATTACATCTGGAAGGGGCTCATAGTAAGAACATATTAAAATAGATAAACCTTCCAATGGAACCCTAAATAACAGGAAAGGAGAGCTGGCTATCAGAAACAAGGAGAAATAAAGAAACTGTCTCATCATGCAGCACACAATTAAGACTCAGGAAAAACAGATTCACCTAAAGGATAACAATCCAATTTCACAGAATGATGATACATCAGCAGGTTAATCTAGCTCAAGAAAAGCATCATATGCACAAACCAGACAGTGATATTTTTCTATAGATAATACAAAAAGAGTACATAACAATAACTGTGATGATATTACTGTTTCAAACAACCTGAACAGATAATCCCACATGACAGAAGATTTCTTTCCAGGACTGTAAATGGCAGACATTAAAGGAACATATAATGACTGGCTGATGAGATCAAGATGTTCACAAATTTTAAAGTGGAGGAAGCAAAAATGACACACATTTGAGGTCCTTCATTCACTTGTTCTTAAATACACAGAGGATGTATGATGGACAACTGTGGGAACTTAGGTGGGCTAGAATGCACTTGTGTAATTAAACTGGAGGCTGCTGGTAGCAGTAAAGAACCTGCCTGATCAAGGAAAAACATACAATTAAAATGACAGAGAAAAGAATCAGCTTAGGTTATTTTATTTATCATCTAAACAATTTTTTTTATTTATTCTGACAGCAATTCTTCATGATTATAACTGATTAAGGCATTCAAACTCATGGTAGTGTTGCTTACTGGATGAAAGTGCCTTACCTGGAAAATGTTGTGGATATGATAAATTGATATTCTAGACTGACAAACTTTATACTTATTAATCTGCACACAGTCTGTCCACCACCACATTTAAAACCAAAGCTCTCAACTATCCATAATTTCTACAACATGGTATATGGTATTAATAATTATTTTATTATCTGTAAACTTGAATGTTTTTTTTAAATAAAATAGAAGAAGTGACTAACACTTGCCATTAGCATCCTTGATATCTATGTTCATCATGTATCCAAGAAGAACCAATAAAGCTTCGTTGTGGCCATTGTAAGCCTGAAAAGTAAATGAGAAGGTGCTGTAAAACCAAATGCCATTTTCTTGCACTTTTACATGCAAACATGTTATCACATCACATCATATATACTACTCTTTTATGACAAAGCATACCTGGAAAACTAATTCCATTTTACATTCACAGACATCACAAAAACATCTAACCCCTTATCACTTAACACGCCACTAGCTTTAGGGCTACATTTTTCTTAGTACAGAATGTTTTTTGTACTTCTGCTAAAATGCGTCACTTCAGATAATTGTAAAAAAAGCACTTAAAATCCTCCATACAACAAAACAGAAGAATGTCTATAACATGGACACCTGAATATTTATACTGTGATACAGAATTTGAATGTTTAGCCATTCAAAATAGGAGAAATTAAATGTTACAGAATTTGAATGTTTAGCCATTCAAAATAGGAGAAATTAAATGTTCAACACTTTTGAGTAACAAAATGAATAAAAATCGATTTCTGAATGGAAAATGGGCCCTTAATATTTTAATGTTAAATTTTTGTGTGAATTTGTTTGTTTACAAATGTCCTATGTGTTAAGTTGCAGCAACACTTTTCAGTTCTGTCCCATGCAGTTGTCCAATGTAAATTGTTCATCTTGTATTTTGAGAAAATAAAAAAATGGCACGGTCCATCATTTCTACTATTATAAGAATATTTTGCCTTGTGTTTAATTCTCTCTGTGGTTACTTGTAATCAAACATGTTTAAGTGGAACAGTCCCAAATGACAGCCAGTGCAGGCAAAGATCAACTTGCATCTTCAAAGCAGAGAAATCTATTATTACATTTTTAAAAAATACACATACATGGTTGCAAACTAAGGTATCTACCCTTCAGATAAACAAGCAGCAAACCTTCACTTTAAAGAACAGAACAGAACAGAAAAATAAAGGGAATGATAGGAAAGAAAAATGGGCTATGATTCAAACGCCATAGCTGGCCAGAGCTTCACTGGCAATTTGTTTAACTCCTGTATCAACACGGGTAAACTTAGGTATGTGAAAAATTCATATTTATGATGCAAAGACATAAAAATAAAGACTCTGATGCATGCTATACTACGTAACTGGACATAAGTACACCATCATCAAAACTGTCCGCTATTTACCCCATCTGTATGTATGAAGGCATATCTGGAGTCATCCTTATATGACCACCAGCTATGCGCAATGCTACAGAATGTAGATTTGGATGTAAACCTGTCTGTGAGGCTAAATTACACCCTCATTGACTCTTGAAATCATCCACACACTTCAAGGAAATCCCTCAGTGGTGAAACTTGTTGAGAATTCAGCATTGAACACAAAGCTTGGAGGAGTCACCTGGGCCCCAGACGTAACTCTGGCTTTCACCTGCATGCAGGAGGAGCTCACTATGAACCCCATGATGGGGAGCTTGGGATCTGAAAAATAGCTCTGTGTAGGACGTGACAATTCCTTGGGAGAGCCCAGAACAAAGGGCACAGTATTTTAGCTCTGCATATTTGTAAAGCCCCCTTGGATGGCGGGGAATGCACAGTATGCCACAAGCTTCTTCCTACTAGTTTAGGACCAGATGTGATGATCATTTAAATGCAAGCTGAGCTGGAGAAACTGGAGCTCATGACTTCAACTCAACATGTTTCGAAAGGGTAGATAAGCCACAGGAAAAGCCTAGATCTACAGTGTAGATAATATCAAGGAGTCTTCAACTTGGTATGGACTGCAAAACAGCGAGAAAATCAGCAGCCCTTGTTAAACAACAAAAACAGCCCCATCTGTCACTATTATCGAAGGTTTCAAACCCATATCTTCTCATTTTCTTTTAGAAACGACTTTACAGGCAGGGACATTTAAATTAAATTTCTTAATAAAAACTACTCACTTGATGATTTATCACCTTAATATAAACTTTATATTTTCTTCCATTATTGTTCAAGATACAGCAGATAAAGAAAAGGTTGGACCATCAATACCTGTAAATATTGATCACTTGATTTGATAAAGAAAAATAGTTCTTACAAATTATTTCTGAGAAACTCTACTACAGTGTGCTAAAAAAGAATAAGCACCTGCTATAAGCAGATTTTGAATTTACCTGACAGACATAATAAAATATTTGAGGGCAACACTCCTGTAACAGCTAAATAAGGGGAATGCTGTACTGATGATTTTGAAATTACAAACCTACAAAATACATTACAGGTATTTTGCTTGAAAAAAAATTGGAACATACTTATGGAGCATCGTTCGTAATATTTTTTGACACTAGATGAAGGACATTCAACTTAACAAAAACCAGTTTAAAAACTGGACTCTGAAATATGCAGTATTGAAGTGTTCAACTCTGCAGACGATCTGATTCAAATATATTAATTACTTTAAATCAAACCATACAAGGAAGAACTAACTCTCCTCATGCACTGCTAGCATAGCAATGAAGACGGACCACATCAAATATACCAACTGGTTTATGACAAAAGAAATCCAGAAAAACTATGAACATGTTAACACGCAAACCTGGTGATGTTTTTATTTATTTTAATTTCTGATAATTGTTCCTGAAATCTGAAACACTGAAAAATCACAACAGTAACCACTGAAGAAAATAGCAGAGTGAAGAAAACCATTTAAGGCTACTTTACATAACCTAATTATTACTCACAGCTAAGTGACCAGGTGAATAAGGTGCCCCACTTCTCACTAGATCAGTTGGGGCTGCGTCTAGTAACTGAAAATATTCAAAATTTTAAAAATATACATTTTTTTTAAGTCACATAAAAAAAAAAAAATTTTTTTAATTATTTTAAACCATTACAAGTTTTATCATTTCCGTAAAAATACAAAAATGACTATGAAACATGAAAATAACTACTACAATAAAAGAAATAAAGCTTCACAATAAGTAGTCTGCAATATTTTAGTCCAAAAACTGCTGCCAATAAATAGTGCACATGAAATAAAATACTATCTGTAAAACTATCTCAACAATATACAATAAAATATTTTATTTCAAATTTCTAGTCCATATCTGGTATAGCAACAAGAAGAGACATGGTCCACAACCAGACGATACGTCAAGGCCTAAAATCCCACCTCCTGCAGACCCAAGTAGAACAGTCCCAACTAAGATGGTTTGGCCATGTCTGCAGAATGGGAGAAGATCGGCTACCACGACAAGCATGGGAAACAAACAGCCAGGGATCCAGACCCCCAGGATGACCCAGAGTCCGCTGGGAGGGCAACATTAGACAATCTTTGAAGGACCGAGGACTAGAATGGAACCAGGCCAGGAGGAAGACAGCTGATAGGATAGTCTGGCGCTCTCTCTTCCAAACCTCTACACCTCACGGTAGAAGGGGAACGACTAAGTAAGTAAGTATCTGGTATAGCTATGATGAAAAACAAGTGTTCACCATTTCTAATGAAAGTTTGTGGCCCTTGAGGGCGGCATAGTGAACAGCATTGTAGCCATCATCATCTCGGATACCTGGTCTAGCCTCATGATGAAGCAGCAGCTCAACCACCCTGACAGAAAAAAAAAAAGATTCATTATTGTTATCACTTGTTTGTCAACTATATACATATATGCTTGTATTTAATGCATACGAATGTCCTCAGTGCTACTATCATCTACTGGTTGAAAAGTCTCAGTACTTGGATCTAATGGACAAAAATTCTCTTAGAGCTAGCATCTACTGTGTGTATATATATATATGATAGGAAACTATACATAGCGATACAACAGGAGGTAATCTGATCATCAGAAGTGCCCCCCCATCGATCAAGTGTTTTGGCCCCTTAAATATATATATATATATATTTGTTAAGCCAATAGTTTCTATACCATATGGCACCCTAGGGGTGATGTGGTCAGCATCACGCTGGCCGCATTTAACCGTACCAGAGTTGCTCTGGTACCCAAATTCATGAGGCTGGGTCGACCCCACAGTTGAGGTGGGATTTTGCGCGCGCGCACGCACACACACACATTTTTATCTGTAAACGCTTGAGACTCAGCTAGAGAAAAAAAACCAAAGGTATGACAAGTTAATAATCTGGCTTAAAGTCCTATGTTCAATTTTTTAAAAATCCCACTGTAAGTATGAGAACACATTCAAGCTGCAGCATGCAAAAAATGATATATATGAAATGTCATTCTGATGAACACAAAGTTTTAAACTAAGGACAATTACTTGGCATCTGTATCTGTAGAAGCAGCATAATGGAGTGGGGTACATCCTCGACTGTCTGTTACATTGATATCACTGCCGGCTGAAAGTAAAACTAGGACATTCTGGTAGTGACCATGTGCTGCTGCATAATGGAGAGGTGTTCTGTAGAAAAGCGGAACAACTAGTATGAATTCGTTCTGTTGCAGGAGTCAAACTATGTCTGAGATATGGACAGAAAATCTGTCTGCTGGTTTTATGGAATCAAATGTGTTAAAACAAAACTGTTTGAAGACAATAAAGACTAGCTAATAAAAATAGATTTCAAAAGGCACCTAAGTCTGGCTAATAAACATACAATTAATACTTTGTGTGAATTATATGAACAGGTATTTCACCAGCTAAAATCTTGATAGTTTGCTTCTAATTATATTAATATCAACTGTAACACCACAAAAGATTTTTTAATGTTAGCACTGTATAGTACGAGGGGCGTTCAGAAAGTAATGCACAACATCGTTTTTCTCAGCTAATAATGAAGATAGAAGCATGAAATATTGCACACTTCAAATATGGCATGTGCCAATTGTGTGCACCAAATTGCACCGCAATTGGCCAAATTATACGGCTGCCCTAAACCGTTGAAATGGAGCGTGTTAGCAACTTGCGTTATAAGCAGCGAATTGTGATAGAATTTCTCGTTGCAGAGAAGGAAACTGTTGTGAACATTCACAAGCGTCTATGTGATGTGTATGGAAGTTTTGAAGTCGACAGGAGTACAGTCAGTCGCTGGGTTCAGAGAATCAAAGAATCAGGAAGTGGAGATACGGAGCTCCTTGATCGGCCGCCCTGTGGACGTCCTGCAACAGCCACCAACGCAGAAATGTTGAAATGTGCTGAGGGCATTATTCTTACTGATAGGCGAATCACTACTCAACAATTGGCCTTACAGCTGTCAGTCAGCATTGGTAGTACACAAGGCAGTTATAAAAACTCTCGGATTTTCTAAGGTTTGCGCAAGATGGGTTCCTCGAAGTCTCACAAATGACCAATGACTGCAAAGGAACGCAATTTCTTCTGAATTGTTGGAGCATTTCAATGCTGATGGAGAGAACTTTTTTGGCTAAGATCGTTACAGGTGACGAAACCTGGGCACATCATTTTGAACCTGAGACAAAAAGACAGTCAATGGAGTGGCATCATCCGCAATCACCACGAAGAAAGAAATTCAAGACAATTCCTTCAGCTGGAAAGGTCATGATCACTGTCTTTTGGGACATTGAAGGTGTGATTCTTGTGGACGTTATGCCAAGAGGAGAGACAATCAATTCGCAAGCTTACATTAAGACATTGAAAAAACTCAATCAACGTTTTCGCAGAGTTCGGCCGCACAAGAAATCCAGCAGACCTGCTTCTCCTTCACGACAATGCGCAACCTCACACAAGTCTGGCAACACGGGAAGCAATCACCAAATTGGGTTGGATTGTACTACCCCATCCACCCTATAGTCCCGATTTGGCACCCTCTGATTTTCATCTATCTGGTCCACTTAAAGATGCACTCCGTGGGACAAGGTTTGAAGATGATGAAGGAGTGATTCATGCAGCGAAGAAATGGCTACATGATCAAGACAAAATCTGGTACTGGCTAGGAATACATGCACTTGTTTCACGCTGGCATAAAGCCGTACAAAATGATGGGGATTATGTTGAATAATACCGATGATTACATGACATATCCGTGTATATTGTGTATAAATTTCACGCTTTTTTAATAAACAGCTCCTGAGAAAAACGCCCCTCGTATACTTCTTCTTCTTCTTCCGTCCTTAGCCACCGACCGTCAAAGCAGTCAGTGGCCATTACGCCTAGTGGCGTCTTAGGGCAACAGCAGATAGGTTTTCTTTGCCATTGTTTCCCATCACGCCTAGTGGCGTCTTTAGGGCAACGGCAAATCAACCCATTTGCTGTTGTTTCCGTAATCGAAGTGACTGGCAAACGGGTGATCAGCCCGCTGTATACACGAGTAATTTAATCAACTAATGAATCATTTACATTTTTTCCGTTTAAAAAAAAAAATACTATTAAGCAACCGACTGTCAGAGTGGTGCTAACCTCTCACAGCAAAGATGCAAGGTTCAAAACACTACGGCGTCATGCTCCAATCTACCCAGATGCAAATGGGTACCTGACTCTGCTCTTGAATCAGGGAATGCAAAGGCAGCGAGGAACAGAATTGGTTACCCCACCTCTTAAAGCTGGATCTAGTACAGCAAAAGTCTCTAACACTTCACTCCCATACGGCAGGAAATTCATTAAGTGGTTATAAACTTGTGTACTAAACATTAATTATCTATTAAACCTAGATGTACATACCTGCCATCAATATCCTGCAGAGACAGATTTCCTCCTTCATTCAGAAGATATTCCACACATTCCACTTTTCTGAATGAGTTAGTTATAAAATTTAAAAATTATTTTTAAAACAAATGAAAACAAAACACAGTAAACAAATAGTATAAAAAGTCTGGTTCTAATATAAGTAAGGAACATAACCCTCGATAACTCGCGACCATACTGCAAGTGATCTAATATCTGCCAGTCATTACAAAGTGTAGGCTACTTTTCTCGATAGGAATATGGACATTTACAAGTACCAGACTTTAGGCATATACTGACATAAATATTTTACTTGTCGACATTTGTGTCACATGCATGTGTGGATCCCAGAGCCTGATACTGGACAGCAAGTATCCTGAAAAATGTCAAAAAGTATACTTGTACGTACACCATGTGTTACCGGAGCTTGAAAGGGAAACAAAGGATAGTAATTCTGTAACCTACCATGCATATCGCAAGAAGAAACTTAGGAAGGTTGAGCATGGGACTGGCTACCTGATGCCTCCTTTAATGTATTCTAAACACTCACGGGTAGTCATCAGGTTCTATTTCTTTTGAGTGAGTACGCACCAACTTACGTTGATGCTAGTTTTTATAAATGTCTTCTGTCACGCACGTATATGCACAATTTGGTGTAGGGGGATTCGTGCGCGCTTGTGTCCAAGCAAGGCAGATGACGTGAGAGGTTAAAGAATGAAAGCCAGCATCTCAAGCCAGACATTGAGTCTGTTGCCTATATTCCTATATATACCCAGTGTGTTGGGTTAGTTATTCTTCTGGTACAATGTCTTCTTGGTAGAAGTCATTGTCGGATTACACTACACGTAAGTCCGAACCAGTTTTGGTAAGAAGTGAATTGTTTACTTGAACTTTCGTGTCACCATCCTTCGTTGGCATCTAGCTAGCACCTTTCTGCAAAGGGGTGCTATAATGGATCAACGGGGAATTTCACTGAAAGTATTTTAATATTATAAAGGATTCAAGGCTT
The DNA here is from genome assembly GCA_024509875.1 of Oreohelix idahoensis. NCBI lineage: Eukaryota > Metazoa > Mollusca > Gastropoda > Stylommatophora > Oreohelicidae > Oreohelix > Oreohelix idahoensis. The sequence continues at coordinate 790,828 of JAMPIV010004653.1, forward strand.
CATCCTTTACGGTTTATTGGATTGTAATAATATATGGATTGCCGTCGTATGAGTCACGGCGATGAAGAGAGGTTAGCCAAGCACTAGGACATAACCTTCGTTGTTTATATTATATGCAAGTATGTATGGATTCGCCATGTCAGGGGTACCAAGCTACTAAAGTACCCGACCAGAATTGTAGGACAGAATCAATATATTTATTCCAAGATCTTTATGGTTGAATAGTCCTAACGGTCATGACATTGACGCAAGGTCAAACCCTGATCTTATGTGAGGAAGTTATTATGCCTGTACCATGCCTATATATATGCTACATGTACGTTTACTGTGGAATCCATGTTGGAGTACTGTAACCTGTTGTCGTCAACGTATTTTCGTCCTAAATAAATTATGATGTCAGTAAACCTAACGAGTTCGTCCCTATACACATTGGCACTCGTTGACGTGCCTGCTTGTTATTGAAGTCCTTCCTTCACGTTCCAAGAAAGAAACATTCGCGTTATTATTGTCAAGTCCAAATAGCATCGCCCGTGTTGGACCGTTGTCATTACGACACCATCAACATCCTTTAGACAGCGGTTCACACCCCAGTAAAAGCGAAGGCTACACTACCCCATCAACATCTTTGGCCACAAAAACTTCAACAAAACAACATGGAAGGTCAACTAAAGAAAATCTTTGTCATCCAAGACAGATGACAGTCATCAGGTAAGGAGGCACATGGTGCAACACAGAGATAGCCTACATGAGTCTGTGCCGCTGACTAAAAAATGACGAAGACATGAAAAAATCTTGAGCTGATGGCACGCGACAGGACTTAGCATGTTGTTTGTTCAAGGCGTCTGCTACTTGGGAAACTAAAAGTCATCGACTGATACTTGTGCATGGTGTTAGTAACCTTATCATGTAATATAGTGTACTATGGAAACCACCAATGCAAATAAAGTTTTTTTGGCACAGGCTTCCTTCAAGAGAACCAACTACTTTATTGGTAGTACAAGAAGAAGTAGATTCCTATAAACCAACAATCAAAACTGATCTTTCCAAAACCTGCCAGTCAAATTGCGGTATAAGCCACCACATGAGAAAGGAAAAGCACAAAGCAGTATATTTTTAAAATATCATAGATTACAAATCTAATGCCTTACCCACTACAAGCTGCCCCGTGTAGACAAGTTCTACCAGCATCATCAGTGATGTTGATATCAAAGGCAGGCATAGAAGATCTCAATTTACTCACACACTCAACAAAACCATTCAAAGCTGCCATGTGAATAGGCAGCATGCCCATGTATCCTCTCCTGAAAAACACATAAATCCAAATTTAGATACATTATAACAGTTACACCAAGCAGACATAAACACTGTTACCAATACATGAAGAATGGCCACACATTTTTACATGTACAACTGGCAGCGATGATCATATTTTAAACAAACATATCTCGCATACAGAAAATCATAATGAAAATACATAAGAGATAAATAGCACAACACATAGAGATAAATACTGTAAAAACTACATCAAGCAAAGTAAAAATTGTAATAAACACATCCACATGTTTCATTAGATTCAATGGTCTTCTTACATATCTGTCTTTTCATTAACTCTGCATCAGTACATTTACTCACTTTTCTGAGACAAAACAAACTCTGCCCTGCTTACATGTGGTTTCTAACATGAATCTTATTCTCTTCTCAAGTTCCTACGCATATACTCTTCTTGCATTATCAAGCGGGAGATGTATTTGTATGTTCATGACCTTCTTTGTCACATTTCTTCTTCCATATGGGTACTCGGTTTTATGCAAGTCTTTTGGTACTTTCCTATGCTCTATTATAAACTTTCTCCAGTTTTAGCACAAGCTTGTCAGATTTCCGCTATTATTTCATGAATTCCTGTGAACTTATGTCTTGGGCTACTCTTTATAACTACTTCCGTTTCATACTGCCATTTTCTTGATTCTTCTTTTCACCATTTATTGGGGTGAATATGCCATTCTCTTGTTTTCAAGTTGAACTCAACGGTTTCTGAAAATACCTTGCTATCTGGTCTTCCTGATGTATTCAATGAGTATTACATTACCATTTTTATCATTTACTGTGGTACTTAGGTTGACACCTTGCAACCTTTGTTTGCTATCTCACTTTTCTTTTAACTTGTATAATTTTCTTGGGGGACATTTTCCCCCAAGACCCTTCTTTTCATTTTTACAAACAGGTTTAGTTGAGAAGTATAAACAAAAACATTACATGTTGTAATGCACAAATAAAGGAAAGATAAACCTTATAAAAACATATCAAGCAGTGACAAACATTATAACAGGAACATAAAGCAAACACAATTTTTTTTTTAAACTTCAGACACACAAAAATAACAAAATCATAAAGCATTTACAAACATTGTTAAGAAATACATCATCCAGAAACAAACATAACCACAAATTCATAAGGAACAAATATAAAATGGAATGAACATCAGTTTCAGTTAAGATCACTACAGAAAATATATAACAAATATGCCAAGTGGAGACAAATATTAATGCATAAAAAAACACCAAGCACAGACAGATGCAAACAATAAAAGAAATATATCATATATCACGCAGGGACAAAAATTATAACAAACACATCAAACATTACAAAAAAGACTTCAAGAATAGGCAGCTATCACAGCACATCAAACCAAGACAAATACAAAAAACACATAAAAAAGAGGCAGATTTTATAACAAACACATCAAACACAGACACTGGCAACCTCATCATCTAAAACCAATTGCTACAGAAATTAAGTCTGCTAGAGCACATGAACGCTGTGGTGTTGGCTTCCTGCAAGGGGAGCAGTTGCAGCAATGACTCCACAACCCAAAGGAAGTGAAAAATGAAATATAAGAATAATGACTGAACATACCCTGATGGCTAGGTAGTTACATTACAAATACATGTCTCTTTCACAGTTTCTTACTGTATAGAATTAGCACCATGATCCAGCAGTGTGTTGATGAGCAGCTCATGGCCATATCGGGCTGCCACATGAAGAGCAGTGTTTCCCAAGCGGTCACATGCATTTACCAGACACCCTGAAGTAAATAAATCCTTAATGCAGACCGAACTGAAATCAATGACTACAAGGCAAGGAAACATGTAAGCTTTATGGTAAAACCTTTTGGCAATTAGCAATTTATTCATTGATTCCTGCTTTACAAAAAGAAAACGTAACGCTCTTTAATGTAAGTTGTAATCAAATGTTTAGTCAGGATTTAAAAAAAGAACACATGGTATGCTGGTTTATAATGGACTAATATCTAACTTTCCTGCAATACATTTTTGGTTTATGAAACAACTTTTTCCCCAAATGAAAACAAAGTATTTTAGCCATAGACCTGGATTTTGTTTTTCTTTTTAATAATTAAGAAAAGACAGACTAACAATTACAGGTCATGTCCTGGTAGTTCCAAACGAACTCAACATTTTAGAGGATGAAACTTGATGATAAATGAGGCACAAAGAGATCTCTAAGATGGTAAATAAGACTTAAACAGATCTGAAATGCTGAGTTTTCATGCACTGAACTAAATTTTTTCAGGTCTATTTCATACACAAATTAAAATGTAATAAGCTAAAACAAATTGTATATTAATTCATATACACTTTTCTTGTTAAAGTAATTACAATATTTACTCCTTTTTACGCCATCACACGTCAAAGTTTCTATTATTAAAAAATTAGAAGTTTTAAGTTTTTATATCTTTCCTTACAGATATTTCTTAAGACATGTCGAATTTTAAAACTGGCTCAGAGCATATCAAGCCATACTGGATAGTTACAAATGACCCAAATTAACTGTAAGCATAGCTTTTTTAAAACAATCCATTAAGCAACAACTCTGTCAAAGAGTAGGTAATCTCACCATGCTCAATCAAGCTCTGTGCACGGGTAAATCTACCATGCAGGGCTGTCATGTGGAGAGCAGTGCGGCCATCTTCACTCTGAAACAAAGGTTAGGCATTATACAGGGCATGCAAGGGATCAGTGAAAGGAGAAATGCAAGGCCCCACTGAGGCACGTAATGTCTGGACAATGCCTATCAAAGTATACGAAGAAATACACTCTGGTCACAGAGTTCTAATCAGTTTACAGTAAAGAGTTCTATACTACTGATAAATTTCAATGCCAGTTTCATAAACTACTTTCCACCACAGCCAGAAGTCCTTTAGAAATTTAGAATGCTTTGTGACAAAATCACCAAACACACCAGTTAAACAACAATGCTTCTTCACCTTCCACAGACAAACAAGATAAATGTTAAATTATTTTGTTAAATCATATAAAATTATAATTATCACAGCTGTAACTGCTGCCCTGCTTACAGTGTATCATGTAAAAGCAAGCTATACAAACTCTTTTCATGTGTCTTCAATTTCTCCGACATGATCAGGGTGCTCTTAAAACACCAATGAAGTCTGATCATGGAACAAAATGTTTGGAACATGAACATGCTGGCCCTGTGAGCATGATGAATGTTTCGATTCCAGATATCAATCCTAATAACGGTGTTGGTATTATCAACAAGTTTCTTCTTCTTCTTCGTCGTCTTCATTTCACTTTCTGATGTCAACTTGAATTTGTTCAAAGAAAGCAGTGGTCATCTTGTGGTTGTCTGTATCTCCTTAGAGCTTTTCCAGGAATGGTACTGGTGACTACCATATGCGCTTTCTCTGTTCCTCATATGTTCTGCACCTCTGCAGTAGATGTTCAGCAGTCATATTATCGGTGCCACAGTTACACTCATCAGTAGTTCCTATCTTTAGCTTGTTGAATAGACAGTATCCCAATCTGTTGTGGCCTGTGCGGAGTATGAAGATTTCCACTTCTTCACTTCTGCTGAGCTGGTAATATGCATCATTTTTCTGGCGGCCTTGATGCTCTCCTTCCCACTTGCTTCTGCTTTTGATAAAACTCATGGCCTCTTCATAAGTTTCGACAAGTTTTATGTTTTCCATCAATTATGTTTAACAATCAAAGATATATAATTCCAGCACTGATGTGAAAACTTCATTTGCACCTCCTAAGAACATTTTTTTAAGTTAGCAAAGTAAACCTAAGGTTTATTCCTACTAAAATTTGGAATAAGAATAAGGAAGCATGTCAAATTAAGATCACTGTTTTAATATTTAGTACAAGCAAAAGTAACCAGCTGACAACTCTGCTTCTTCTCTGCCTTTAGATTTTTAAAAAGCACACCAGACAATATACAGATGCATTAACTGCTACATACTGTAAATATTAACTGCTGACAGTTCTGCTCTACAGAAAGAATGGAAGGTAAACAAGAATTTTGTATTGTGAACAGAATAAAGCAACGATGGGGAACATTCTAACATCTAGTAAAATAACCTCAAACATGAGAAATACTTTCTTTCTATATACAGAAGATGAGCTAAGCAAACAATACCCATTTTACTTTTCATTTCTGATACAGTCTGGTACACTTGTAACTCAAATATTATAATGAAAAAAGGGGGGAAATGCACTTTTTATTTATCACAACATTTCTGTTAAACCAAAGCACGTGATTAAAAAATTACAATAACAAAAGGAACAAATGCCTCCACTAATGTACACACAGAGCTTTCTGCTTCAGTTAAAACAAAACTGTAATTCAAATACTGTGATGAAAATTTAAACAAATATTCCTTTTATTTCTCACACATATACTTGTTGCATTAATAATCATATAGAGTCCCAATTTCAAATATAATGATTAAAAAAAAAACATTATTTCTTCTACATTACGATTTCCTAATATAATTCATCATCATCATTTCTTTTCGTTCCCTGTGGAACATAGGGCAGAAAAAGTTGCTCTCCATTGATTTCTATTCTGGGCTGTCTTTTTCATCTGTGCCCAAGTCATTCAAACATCCCTAGCCTCCTCTTCAACAGTTCTTCTCCAAGTTCTCTTTGGCCTCCCGACTCTTCTTTTCCCCTGTGGGTTCCAGTCAAGGGCAACTCTGGCTATGCTTGATTTTTCTCTCCTGAGTGTATGTCCTATCCATCCCCACTTTCTTACCTTAATTTCTGTCTGTATTGGCTGTTGTCCGCATTTTTTTCCTTAGCTCTATATTTGTTATTAGATCTGGCCATCTTATACGAAGGATCCATCGGAGACATCTATTTACAAATGTCTGTAGCTTGGAGGTGATACTCTTTGAGACATGCCATATCTCTGAGCCATACAGCAAGACTCACTTCACATTTGAGTTGAAGATTCTAATATTGTTCCCTCTGGATATCGCTGAGGAGTTCAATATTGGTCGAAGGGCATTAAAAGCACATCTGGCTTTATTTATCCTAATATAATTACTTATGCAAAAGTATCTCAAGTTAAACAGCACTGATATTTAAATTTTTTATTTATAGAAACAACATCGAAAGAACTGTAAGAAAAATTAATAAAATATATTAGCAAGTACACCACACAATTTTTAATTTTCCGTGCAAAAAATGATTTTGTTAGCTTAAAGAAACAAATTAAAAATGGAGAAAATGTCCATATTTAACCAGCAGTTCTTAATGAATGCTGAATTGGTGCACAGTCATCATACACCCTTCATGTACTTGACACTATTTTAGTGAAATACAATCCCTAATTTAATGTGAGTGACGTGTGACAAACTCACATGCATAGGTCGCTACAATGCAAAGCAAAATGCTAGATGGGGAGGCATGCACAAATATTATGTGCTGCAGATAAGACCTACTAGAGTTTCTGACAGAGAGTCCAGAAATTTTACCATTTGGCTGGCACCGGTAATCAGGCTGCTTCATGTCCTGGATACATCAGCAGATAAAATCAAATGATACATGTGGTCTACGAATTACTGAAATTTTGAGTCTTTTACACATAGCCAAAATGTTAGAAGGTTAAAAAAGTTGAAAAATGGTATTGGAGCCAGTTTTACAACTGAACAATACACAAGAAACATGGGATGTTTTGGGATAGCCAAAGTATGATTGTTGTTGTTTAACTAGGGCTGATGAGCTTCTCGCTATTTTTCAGCCAATTCCAAGTTGAAGACTCCTTGGTATTATCTAAACTGTAGATCTAGGCTTTTCTGCCATTCTGAAATGTACCGAGTTGAAGTTATGAGCTCCAGTTTCTCCAGCTTGGCTAGCATTTAAAGGATCGTCACATTTGGTCCCAAGCTGGGAATAAGAAGCGACTAGCATACTGTGCATTCCTCGCCGGGGGGGCTCTCCAACTTTGCAGAGCAAAAATACTTTGCTCTATTTCTAGGCTCTGCCAAGGAATTGTCAAGTCCTGCACAGAGCCACTTCTCAGCTCCCCCTGTCTATCACTGGGTCTATAGTGAGATCCCCCTGCATGCAGTCAACCAGGTCAAAGCTAAAGAATTACGTCTGGGGCTCAAGTGACTTTAGGGTTATCCCAAGACGTCTTGAGTTTCTAGCATAGTTTTTTTTATTGTAAAACCAACTCCCAATACCTTTCTTCACTTTTTAACTTTCTATTATCAGTTTTACAGCAGCCCCCTTCATTATTTACACAAAATATTTAAAGGCCACGAAGCACTACTGCGAATATATCTGTGTAATACTAGTAAACTGGTGGTTGGCAGCACTAGCCAAACACTCAAGCACGACAAAAGACATCAAATGATTATAAATGGTAAGCTACTAGAAGAAGCAGAGTTATTTTTTTGTTTTTGGCAAATGCTTATGAAGATAAAAGCCAGTATTATAAAGAACTGTGAATGAATATTATCCATAACTGTATGACTTTATGCATTATTGTCTACAACAGCAAAAAATACTTTTTCATTTTTTCTAGTAAACCATTTAAATTAATATCATCTTAAGAGTTTAAAAACTACAATCCACCATTATCACTTGCAAACATTTATTTTTTAGTTTCTGATCTACAAATATATAAAAGTTCACTTAAAATTTAGTTCACTAAAGATGATAAATAAATAAATACAGCAGCTTTTCTAAAATGTGCATATAAGAAGGAGTAGGGTAGAATATGTTAATACATTCTCACGTAACACATTTTTCTGCGAAGCATGAATATTTTAGGAAAAGTTTTGTAACAATAAATAAATAATACAATGAATTTCATAGATTTCTGTTGAAAAAATACAATTTTTTAAAAACTCTCGTCAGCTTTAGCACACTTTCCTACCTACAACAATGTTTTTCCCCGCATCCCTAGAAAAACAAATTAATGAGATTCTATTGTATAATATACAGATTTTATTACTACCTGTTGTGATATATACTGCTTGATGTGATACCTCACAAGCTGTGCATTCAGTGAATTTGAATGAATCATGCACTAAGAAGTTTTAAAATAAAAACTTGCCTGTGCCTTTGCATTAGCTCCTTCTGATACGAGAATTTCAAGGCAGATACTTCCATGTGTTGAAGCCGATGCAAAATGTAGCGGTGTCTGAAGAAAGTTATAAATTACTTCACACATGATAATTTATGCTGGAACATCAAGGATCAGCATAAACTGTGTAACTCCCAGTGATAAATTATTAACAAAAAGTCAGGAAAAGTCAATGCTTATTGAAAATAATGCTAGCGGTATTACTGACATGTGTGCCATAAAGCCAAGACGAACATTATTGAAACAAATGCCAAGACAGTACAGAGAGAAGCTGGCGAAAAGAATGTAAAGTAAATTGAAAGAGAAGTAGTTATTGCTACATTGAGGCCACAGAACATATCTTTAAAAATATAATTCAATAAATGCAAAACACAAGGACATCACACATGTAAGCAAATATTCACACATACATATATACGCACATAAGATTTTAAATTAACCTTCAGCCCGCTGGAGTCGCAAATTTGGGACAGAGTTTTCTATGTTCTGCCCGCTGCAGTCGCATTATTGGGACTTTCGGATATCGTCGGTTTCCTGCCTTATAATTTGTGTACACGTGATATCACCACCGGATGTTTAGATTTAATCTTCTGTGCAAGAGAGTTCACTTCCTTCTCTGATCTTTAATTGTAACGGGTGTGTTAGCATAAATTTTCTGTGCAATTTTCAAATCGAAATCAATCGGCATGGATCAAGCTGCCATTTTAGCTGAAATTTTCATGGATTCTGACTCAGATGATGAGGAGTTTCTTGGGTTTACTGCGGGTGATATTCCTTCTCCGAATATTGGTGATGGTGGAGATGGGGACAGTAGTATTTCTAGCGATGTTGACGATTTTGATGAAGTTGATATTCCCAGGGCCCCTTCTGGATACAACCACGACTGGCTCCGCAACTTTGACCAAGTTGTGGGACCTGTGGGCGTTGCCGATGACATCTCTGAGGTAGATGTATTCCGTCTGTTCATCACAGATGATGTTGTGAACACGTTAGTAGCAGAAACTAATCGGTACGCCAGTCAGGTTATTGAAAAGAAAGGGCAAGATGCGGGTGCCTCATCCCATGTGACGTTGTGGAATAATGTCACTGATGATGAGATGAGGGCGTTTCTTGCTTTGCTACTGTTGATGGGTGTAACGAAAAGATCGTCATTTGATTTGTATTGGTCAAATGACAGTTTCATTGAGATGTCAGGGTTCAATAAAGTGATGAGCAGGGACAGGTTTCTGGCTATCTTATCTTTTCTACACCTCGTGCACAATACAACTGCTGCACCACGAGGGCACCCTGACCACAGCAAAGCTTTCAAAATCAAATCGTTCGTCGACACTCTTCTCCCTCTATGGCAAAGCCATTATATACCATCTAAAGAGCTTAGTGTTGATGAAAGTATGATAGCTTTCAAAGGTAGGACCAGCCGTATGCAGTACATGCCTAACAAACCCTCTAAGTGGGGCATGAAAGCCTGGGGCCTAGCTGACTCCAAGACAGGCTACCTCTGGAATTGGCAGCTCTACCTTGGGAAGGAAGACAATGTGGACCCTACCAGAGGTGTTGCTCACCGCGTTGTCACCTCCCTTGTATGGACAGGGTCATGTTGTCTACATGGACAACTTTTTCTCTTCTCCTGCCCTGTTCAAGAAGCTTGCGGATAATCAGACAGGAGCTTGCGGCACACTGCGGACGAACCGCCGAGGGGTCCCCAATAAGTAAAGTTGGCGAAACCCAAAGCTGGTGACCCTCCCATCACTAAAAGAGATGGCAACATCCTCTATATGTCATGGTTTGACAAGAGGCCAGTGAATGTTATGACAACTGCACACGATACGCAGACCATCAGGAAGGAGGTCAGATTCAAATATCATGCTGGCAATGTGCGGATTGTCGACAAACCATGTGCTGTCCAAGCCTATTCTTGTCACATGGGAGGTATTGATTGTGTGGACAAACAGTTGACATACTACATGGTTCTGCACAGGAGCAGCAAATGGTGGAAGAAAATTTTCTTCTATCTATTGGAAGTTTGCTTTGTCAATTCACTTGTCCTGTGGAGGGCCAAGCATCCGTGTCATGTCATGGCGGAAACAATCCGTTTGCGCATTGCTCACGGGCTGCTTGATGGGTACCAGTCTAGGGTCTCACACTGCAGAGGAAGGGTATCCGACATTCCACAAGCGAGATTGATTATGGGTGAACACTACATCACTCCTAACCCTAAACGTCTCACTACCGGCAAGCCTTACAGGTCAGACTGCGTCGTGTGTTCCAACAGGGAAAAGAGGCGCCATCAGACCCAGTTCGTGTGCCGCAGGTGTCTGGTACCTCTCTGTACATATCCCTGCTTTGAGCGTTACCACACCCTGCTTAATTACAAGATAGAATGCACTGCAGGGCTGCACCTGGAGTAGGTGAGTCTCTTCGTTTGTTGCTTTTTTTTTTTTTTCCACCAGTCTTCTTTTCCTATCACATCAACAAAATTTATATCATCAGATTCATCATTCATTTATTTATATACATTCAAAAAATTAGAGCAATTGACCAAGAAACAAAAAAACTACAGACGTTACAAGTCACCCACTATAAAAAAGGGGGCATTGTGAAAAAGAATGCAGCTGCAGGGCAAATTTTTGGAATTTTAATGCAGCGTGCTAAAGGTTAATACACTCATACCTCTTTTGTTCACTTTCATTTATTTTTACATAATTTCTTCATATTTATAGTTCTGCACAACTAAATACTGTGCTTCTACTTTCTCCACATACTAAATACCAAATAATAACATATCCCATGTACCCAATACTCACTCATCAGAACAATAAACAAAGTAATGTAATACACAGCAGCATTGCATCTTTCTTAATGTGCTTACCATGCCTTTATTGTTGACAGAGTTAGGATTTGCTGAATACTCTAGCAGCTTACTGACCACAACATCTTGACCATTCAGACAAGCAATGTGAAGAGGAGTATTGCCATGAATGTTGACAGCATCTACCTCCACACTATATTCCAAGAGAAGTCTCACTACCGAAATCTGACCACTGGAAGCAGCAGCATGCAAGGGTGTGTACATCTGGAGGGGGAAAAAAAGGAAGACAACTGTTAATATTATAAAAAATGCTCTGGGCCAATACTGCTCCAGAATGTCAACAGAGACATGAAGTCCCACCACTTGGTTCTGTCTAATGGAAAGAACTTAAAATACTTCATTAAAACAAAAAGGTGGTTTCTTAAAAAAAAAATATATGGAACTCTAAATTAAAGAAACGTAAATGTGCCTCTGGTTTCAGTGTGTACTGACAAGAAGAGCTTTAATCGCAATGTGAAGTATTTTTTTAAAAACATGAATTTACAACTCAAAGATTATTCTGGCCTTACAATAAGGCTCTGAAACATGGCAACAATAAAAACAGCAAACCAAGAATGTTATTTCTTCAAATTTGTGTACCAACTGCTTTTATCATTTAATCGATGATAGCATTACCGGGCAGTCCTTGTTCTGGAATCCCCTGGGTAAGACAAGTAGAGGTATAAGGGGAGGGATCCTGTTACACGCCCATTGAGACATATTGGGAATATTAGGCCCATATTTTCTTGACTATCGGCACACTAGAGGTGATGTGGTCAGCATAATGCCGCCGCCGCCTTAACCTTTCCAGAGTTGCTCTAGTACCCAATTCATAAGGCTGAGTCGACCACAGAGACGTTTGCAGTCTAAAAAATCTCACCTCAACTGGGGATCGAACCATGGTGCTAGGAAGCCCGTGCAATAATCACTGCGCTATGGCGGCTCCTAAGAGAGGTAGAGTAAGACAGAAAAACACACGGTAAAGAGAACTGGAGACAGAAATGGAAGAAATGAGGAAGAAATGGAAAGACCATTAGCTGATGGTACGTGACAGGAGGACACGGCATGTGTTTGTTGAAGGCCTATGCTCCCTGGGGAGCTAAACAGTATTGACTGATGTTTCTTGGTGAGCTGAAGGATTTTGAATGAATATCATGAATAGTTGCAGGTGAGATTAACGACAGATTTCCAAATCAGTGGATGCAATGTGTCCTGGTGCGCTGCAATTTTGTGTTTAACATGTCTGTCACCCTCCTGGCTTGTTATCTATTCCTGGTCACTTCCATACTGCGGCTATATGACAATGCTTTTAACTATGACCATACCTTTGACTGTCTGGACATTCATCCTCAAAAGGGTGTCCAAAATAATGTACTTTTTATTACTTAATATAATCTCTCATGCTGTTTCCATGATGAGCTTGGACACTTTGTTTTGCATTAGGCCATGTTTCATGACATGCTTTTCTCAGACATCTCACATTCCAGGTGGTAATATTTCCTTCTTGTTCTTTGGTTAGTGATCAGGTCTGTCACTGATACAATGCTAATATAAATACTGGAATTACCAGTTCAGTCAGTCCTATTGCATGGCTCTGAAGGACGGAGGAGAAGAAAAAACAACAATCAAAAAGCTACAGACTTTCATAAATGGGTGTTTGTATAGAGAAGGATTGAAGTGGTATGAAAAGATGACTAATGTGGAACTGATGACAAGAATCAGTGGAACAAGAGATGACAAGAAGATGGGAGTCCTTGTTCTAGAATTCCCAGGGTAAAAGAAGCAGAGGTAAACTAAAAAAAACATATGTTCTAGAGACAGAAATGAAAATGATGACAAAGACATGGAAAGACCTGGAGCTGACAGCATGGGACATGTTTAACCCTCCAACAAAACCCCCAAGGGACATAATAATATTTTTACCCCCATTTGCTAAATAAGTCACTACTTTATTTTTTCCTATATCCCTCAAGTACATTTCTATCGCATATTCAAAAATCATGAACCATAATTTGTTACCTCCCGACTTTCCATATACAAAATCTAGGACCTGTCTTAAGGGGCGGAATCCACAGAGTTGGCTCCCTTAGTCAAACATCACAACCCTCGTTTTTTTATTTCCCATCTTAACCCATTCGGTCCAAACAGGCGTATGGCACACCAGATAGGCCTTGCGTTATACCCAGGGTGTATGGCGTGCCAAGGTGATATGTGCCGCATCTGAGCGGAAAATTATAAAATATCTGGCGATAAGCCAGTTTAAAATTATTTCATTACATCCGACACGTGTGTGAACGTTTGTAAGCAAAAAAAAAAATGTATGAAGTTACAATTGTGTGCTTTATATCCGTTGCTAGAGTTGCTTTGGATTTAGCCGCGTGGTACGCCCGGTTTATAAGATTCCGAAATTGAACAAAAAATAAGTGGCCATAGAATGTTCATATCATGTAAACACTTCCTGTGGACATCGTATTTTGAACTGGTAGTGAAATAATTATATTGGTGCTTAGTTTTTGCATACTTTTATCAATTAATGACATCATAGGGTTATTTGTTTACATGCAGTGTAGTCAAATACGTAACACTCATAAACTATTAACTAATCAACCTCAATACATAATTTCGAAATGAATTTTAGTGATATCAGTAGCGATAATAATCTATTTTCGATTCCGATAAGGACGTTGAACAAACTTGATATTTTTAAGTAATACATTAATTAATTTGCATGGGACAAGAATGTGTAAGTGAGATTCCAGTTCAGCAATATGTGACTTCGCGAAAAAATTTATATAAATTACAATTTTCATTTGTTTTTTATCAAACTTCTTGAATTAGTTGGCAACTGGATATACGTTTCAATTCCTGGTGTTTTACTACCAAGGGATTAAGTACAGCTGAAATATTTACGTGTGTGTGCATAATTTTTATTCATTTTTTATTTTGATTTTTTTATTGTTTCTGCACTTCACATGTGTCACGAAGTGGTTTTAAGTTTATAGAGTGTGCCTGAATGAAAGCAAGACCCTAGTATGAGAAAGTCTGAGCAGATAGAATTTAGATGGAAAATAACATGCCTGTGGACAGGTGAGACTATTGGCTCAAGAGATAGACCCAGGATTTGAATCTCCCCCTGCCGCTTCGTGACTAAAAAAAATGGCTATAGTCTCCCCACCTCTGACTGCCTTGAAACACAAGGAGATAAGGTGTATAATTACGACCACAAACACCACTATACAGACAACATAGAATAAGTATAGTAAAGAATAGAAGCTGATCCAGTAAATAATAGATGTATATATTTATTTACATACAAGAAAACATAAAAATGGCATCATACGTCATCAAGTCAGTCAATAGCGTGCACTGTTGCACGGCCTGGAAAAACCAAGGTAACAATTAAATTGAGAGACACTCAACAAAAAAAAAACCTCAATCACATTCACTCTTCCTGTCACCCTGCTGAGGAACAATAAAAATGGTTAGTGCTTTAAACCAAATCTAATTTGGTGGGGCTGTCAACTTTTAGCCTCCACTCTCTAACACTAATAAATTTTATACTGTCTCAGTCCTGGTGACTCTTCCTCAATGAACGGCTACACAGCTTTCTACTAGTTAGGCGATAGGCGCCAATAACTACACCACACGAAATGCTAAATATAATAGACTTGGTTTTTCGAACGCAGACTCAGTGTCTATCCGTCCAATGGATACTGAACAGACCCTACTGGTCCTGTCTATTTTCTCCCTCCTTCTCTATCTTTCTCTCTTGATCTCAGTGTCTCTCTAACACTCGAGGGCTGATGATGCGGCATCTCCGTTACGCTCTTCTCTTGATTTCTATCAGGACCTAGGTATGGTAACCCTGTCACCTGTTCCTGATTTTGGTGATGACGATGTTCGGATATCAAGCATGAGGGACTTGATTAACTGTAGACAAAACTTTTCTGCTGCTGAATAGCTTCCCTCTTTTAACCCGCTTCGGAGTTAGAGGAAAAAAAAAACACAGCCTTGATTTCAGGCTGTACAAAATGAAACTAGTCTCCCGGCCACCTGCCGTTGCTAGAGACTATAATAGCGATGCTCTCGGCTGTATGTTAAATAAACCTCGGTCCAGCTGAAGCATAGGGACTTCACTGCCAGAGACCATAGGGTAATTTTCTTTTGCTCCTGACGATACTCGAGTACTCTGACCCTGAGATATGTCTTTTGCCATGGATAATTTTATTTGACAAAATTATGCTCCCCACTGTTTCCGCCGTGACTCGCTGAAATTAAAAGAAACAGCGACTCATGTACACCCACTCTAAAATCGCTTATCTCTAACATATACGATACATAAAGTAATTCTATACACGTGTCTCTTCATTCTCACTTCTTCTCCCCTTTCTCTCGTTCTTCACAACAATACATAATACTATCCCACGTGGCACTAAAATCACACTCCTTCTCTCGTTCTTCTCACAATACATAAAATACCACTATCCTACGTGGCCTCTTCATCCCCCCTCCTTCTACTAAAATCTGCCAGGTAAAACAAACAATAGCCCAGACCCGTCTGACATGTTACATGGCCGTTACGCATGGCCGATCACGTGTTCAAACTTGACAAAAATAGGGAAATCCTTTTACCCATTAACACAGGAGTTTCCCCGGCTTACTCTTATTAAATTAAATCTCGCTATAGGAATAGTTTCCTCCCCTAAGCAGTATAATTCATTTACAACGTAAATCTGAACCCTCCGACAATATTTCTCACATTTTTAAGGCTCAGAAAAATTAACGAACACGCCAGGGATTTCCCCATAAATTTACATTAGAAAATATACAGGAATAAATGGTGGTTTTACATAACATCCTACAAATATGGCACACGTGTTTCTCACAACTTCACACACTCCTATCTATTGCCAAAATCATAGAAAGAATAAGCACACTGTTGCATTACGTCGTTCTTCAAAAATAGTAATTAATGGCGCTATCGTTTATTTTAAAACTGAAAAGTTAATCTTTACCTAAGGGCGAATTTCTGAAAAACCCACTAATAAGTAAAACGAAGAATAAAATAGTTACATACCGATTATCGTTTGTTTTTCCCACGGTGGAGAACGATAATTACGACGTCCTACGGCCAGGCAATAATTTTTCATAGAGACCTAATCCTCGTTTTCTGTCCCATTATATACAAGAGCAACCGCCCACGCGGATTTCCCTTCCTACGCAAATCCCGGACCAATGGGAGCGCTAGAAAAATTAATACTATCAACTCACGCAAACCCCGCGTGCTTCCGGCCGCGTGCTTCCGGCCTCGTCATATCGCGTGCCGGAAATGGCGATTATTTCCGTAAACAACGAACTTTACGGGAATCGCGAAAAACCAGAAGAAAGTAAAACTGGCCGAGTGAAAAATAAACCTACCGACCTAAAACGAACCCATTTAAATTTACCTTCCCAAAAGTACCGAACACGATATATTCACATGAGAAGAAATAAAATGGTGGAAAAGCGGGCCCGAAAATAGCGATTTCCGTAAACAACGGAAAATCGCGTGATCAGAAGAAAATAAAACTGGTGAAAATTCAAAATAAAAGAACAGGATCGGGCCGGTTAAAAGTCAGAATTACAGTGTAGCGTCACATAAGTCCCCCCTTTCAAGTACGGGAACCGTGCTAAATCACTGAAATCTCTGGGTTTTATACTGGTCCGCATCTAGATCTACATCCCGATCTAATCACTGTCGTAATTAGCATTATCATACAGGCCCATCTCCATATCCTTGAGAATCTTGGCAAACACTGGATCGAGAGGGTCACGCCAGGGGGTTTTCTCCTGGCGACTGCGCCCTGAGTGGTCGCCCTTCCTCCTGCCTCTCACGTGTTTCCTTCGCCCACGAATTTTCCTGGCGGCGCGTGGTAAATAATGATTACCAGATGGTGCGACCTCCCAGTGTTTTGAAACAGTCTGACTGGCTTGGCCAGACATCGCCGTAACAGGGCGTAACTGTTTGCGGTTGACTGACGAACCGTGCGCATGTTCCTTCTTGTCAGTATTTCCCTCCCTTGAGAGATGTAATACCATCGGGGGCCTAATTCCCGACGACAAAGAAGATACTTCTGAAGTAAGAGGTGTCACCACTGTTTGATCCTTAAGCTGAACAGGGCTGACAGGCGAATACGCCTCTGTAAATAACATTCCACTGTCTTTAGAGGCGTCTCTCCTCCTCATCGTAAGACAGGGATGTTTGAGCTCCCGTGGGGCTCCCTGAATTTGGGGCTTTCCCCTTTCACTTCTCTGGCCTGCAGTAGGCCCCCTTGCGTTAGCAAGGATCGGTGTGGTTGGGTTCCCCAAAACTAAGTAAGGGCTTCCCAGGATGAAATCATGTGCTGGCTGTGCCATTACAGCTGCCTTGATGGTGCCAGACACAAACTTGCATTTCACCTCAATATTGGCTACGGGCAGACGCTGTGAGATACCTCTTCTCAAAACGCCACCAATCTCAACTATTTCTCCGGTCCACTGCCCTGGTTTCACCAAATGACGAGCGATGATACTGGGGTAAGTAAGCCCGCTGTCAAACAAACACGTAGTGGCTGTCCCATTCACTACGGCTGGTCCACTGTTAGAGAACAACTTCTCTGCCTGGACTGGTTCCCATTTATTCCCTTTAGTCCATCTCACCGGTCTTAAACAAGCTGCATGGTGAGCTGGGGGTTTGTTCATGCACCGGGATGTCCAGTGGGAAGGGGTTCTACAATTCTGACAATACCTCTCATTATCTCCCCTGTTCCTAGCAGGTTCCTTAGAGGTTGTTGTCGGTGCTCTGTTATGCTGCTGGGGGCGCAAGTTATAACCAGAATGAGGCTCCTTGCGAGAAGGTCCTGGTTGCTGATAAGCTGGGGAAGTAGCCGGCTGCGATGATGAAGCTCCTTTGTCTGGGGCTGGCAGGTCTGGGTTTTTCCGTTTCTGTCCCAGTACTTCGGCCTGTGCTGTCTGGTACCTTTCGGCGAACACGATAATCTGATCAAGTTGCTGGGCACCCTGCTCTGCCAGATACCGCCTCAAGTCGGGGGACATGTTTGCCTTGACTTGTTCACACAGAACTAACTCCTCCAACCCTTCAAAAGTTTTCGCCACTCCTGACAGTTCCCTCCAGCGAGTAAGGTAATTTCTCACCCGCTCGGCAAACTGTGCGAAACTCTCTCCCTTCTCCGGCCTGCTCTCCCTGAACATGGTTTGGCATTTGCGTGGAGTCCACTGAAATCTTTGCAACAAAGCATTTCGCAGTGCCTCAAAGTTGTTCTGGTCATCTAGGAGCATCTTGCTGTAAACTTCATACGCATGACCTTTGAGCGATTGCGATAATTTTAGGCACCAAAGACTCTCATCCAACCCGTATGCCTTTGCCATCCGTTGAAATTTTTCTAAAAACACGTCAATCTTTTCATTCCCATTAGGGAACGAGTCAAATGGGAAGCTCATGGCGGCCATCCGGGGTCCTCCGTTTCCTGAGGTGTCTGTCGCTCCTGCTCCGGGTGAATCTCCATTAGCTGAACTGCCCTCTGAGGATCGGTACTGTAGTTCCAGAGAACGCAGGGCAAGTTCATGCTGTCTCTCCGCTGCCTTCTCCCTCTCCTGTGCTTCCAATTTCCGAAGTTCCATCTCTGCTGCCTTCTCCTTCTCCTGGGCTTCCAATTTCCGAAGTTCCATCTCTGCTGCCTTCTCCTTCTCCTGGGCTTCCAATTTCCAAAGTTCCATCTCGGCCTGCCTCTCCGCTGCTTTTGCGGTGGCTATCCTTTCCTCTTTCGCTGCTTCTGCGGCGGCTGCCCTGTCCTCTTTCTCTTTCTCCCGCTGAATATGCCTATCATTTTCCCTTATCAGGTAGGCCTTAGTCTCCTCCTTATCCATTCCCATATCCTGAGCAGATTCACGCCAGGCAGCTCGTAACTTGGCCATATCCGCCATCTTACCTGTAAACTGCTGTAAGTTCACAACTAACAGAAAATGACAGAAAGGAGAACAAAAGGAAGGAACTACCTGTTACGTAATATATAATACTCCCTCTTTAACCGCTGTTCCAAAACCCGAACTCAGACTAGCGTCAAGTCTGAACAATAACCTGAGAAAAAAATTTAGTTAAGAAGCTACCAAAAACTAAATTACCTTCCTGTTAAAGAAAAATATGTCGGTATGCCATCAATTACCTCTTAGTCATATAAATCAAAAATACCACAAAAATCTACTAGACTGCAACCTGTGGAAAAACTTATACTGGATCAGTTCTAGTAGCTCAAGTCTAGGGGATATTTAAAGAAATTCTATTCTCAGAAACTTCCTAGAGACAATCTATGAATGTAGATCACAGAATTGATCTCAACAGAATGATCCACCGGACGATTGCCGCCCACTTGTCACGAAGTGGTTTTAAGTTTATAGAGTGTGCCTGAATGAAAGCAAGACCCTAGTATGAGAAAGTCTGAGCAGATAGAATTTAGATGGAAAATAACATGCCTGTGGACAGGTGAGACTATTGGCTCAAGAGATAGACCCAGGATTTGAATCTCCCCCTGCCGCTTCGTGACTAAAAAAAATGGCTATAGTCTCCCCACCTCTGACTGCCTTGAAACACAAGGAGATAAGGTGTATAATTACGACCACAAACACCACTATACAGACAACATAGAATAAGTATAGTAAAGAATAGAAGCTGATCCAGTAAATAATAGATGTATATATTTATTTACATACAAGAAAACATAAAAATGGCATCATACGTCATCAAGTCAGTCAATAGCGTGCACTGTTGCACGGCCTGGAAAAACCAAGGTAACAATTAAATTGAGAGACACTCAACCAAAAAAAAACCTCAATCACATTCACTCTTCCTGTCACCCTGCTGAGGAACAATAAAAATGGTTAGTGCTTTAAACCAAATCTAATTTGGTGGGGCTGTCAACTTTTAGCCTCCACTCTCTAACACTAATAAATTTTATACTGTCTCAGTCCTGGTGACTCTTCCTCAATGAACGGCTACACAGCTTTCTACTAGTTAGGCGATAGGCGCCAATAACTACACCACACAAAATGCTAAATATAATAGACTTGGTTTTTCGAACGCAGACTCAGTGTCTATCCGTCCAATGGATACTGAACAGACCCTACTGGTCCTGTCTATTTTCTCCCTCCTTCTCTATCTTTCTCTCTTGATCTCAGTGTCTCTCTAACACTCGAGGGCTGATGATGCGGCATCTCCGTTACGCTCTTCTCTTGATTTCTATCAGGACCTAGGTATGGTAACCCTGTCACCTGTTCCTGATTTTGGTGATGACGATGTTCGGATATCAAGCATGAGGGACTTGATTAACTGTAGACAAAACTTTTCTGCTGCTGAATAGCTTCCCTCTTTTAACCCGCTTCGGAGTTAGAGGAAAAAAAAAAACACAGCCTTGATTTCAGGCTGTACAAAATGAAACTAGTCTCCCGGCCACCTGCCATTGCTAGAGACTATAATAGCGATGCTCTCGGCTGTATGTTAAATAAACCTCGGTCCAGCTGAAGCATAGGGACTTCACTGCCAGAGACCATAGGGTAATTTTCTTTTGCTCCTGACGATACTCGAGTACTCTGACCCTGAGATATGTCTTTTGCCGTGGATAATTTTATTTGACAAAATTATGCTCCCCACTGTTTCCGCCGTGACTCGCTGAAATTAAAAGAAACAGCGACTCATGTACACCCACTCTAAAATCGCTTATCTCTAACATATACGATACATAAAATAATTCTATACACGTGTCTCTTCATTCTCACTTCTTCTCCCCTTTCTCTCGTTCTTCACAACAATACATAATACTATCCCACGTGGCACTAAAATCACACTCCTTCTCTCGTTCTTCTCACAATACATAAAATACCACTATCCCACGTGGCCTCTTCATCCCCCCTCCTTCTACTAAAATCTGCCAGGTAAAACAAACAATAGCCCAGACCCGTCTGACATGTTACATGGCCGTTACGCATGGCCGATCACGTGTTCAAACTTGACAAAAATAGGGAAATCCTTTTACCCATTAACACAGGAGTTTCCCCGGCTTACTCTTTTTAAATTAAATCTTGCTATAGGAATAGTTTCCTCCCCTAAGCAGTATAATTCATTTACAACGTAAATCTGAACCCTCCGACAATATTTCTCACATTTTTAAGGCTCAGAAAAATTAACGAACACGCCAGGGATTTCCCCATAAATTTACATTAGAAAATATACAGGAATAAATGGTGGTTTTACATAACATCCTACAAATATGGCACACGTGTTTCTCACAACTTCACACACTCCTATCTATTGCCAAAATCATAGAAAGAATAAGCACACTGTTGCATTACGTCGTTCTTCAAAAATAGTAATTAATGGCGCTATCGTTTATTTTAAAACTGAAAAGTTAATCTTTACCTAAGGGCGAATTTCTGAAAAACCCACTAATAAGTAAAACGAAGAATAAAATAGTTACATACCGATTATCGTTTGTTTTTCCCACGGTGGAGAACGATAATTACGACGTCCTACGGCCAGGCAATAATTTTTCATAGAGACCTAATCCTCGTTTTCTGTCCCATTATATACAAGAGCAACCGCCCACGCGGATTTCCCTTCCTACGCAAATCCCGGACCAATGGGAGCGCTAGAAAAATTAATACTATCAACCCACGCAAACCCCACGTGCTTCCGGCCGCGTGCTTCCGGCCTCGTCATATCGCGTGCCGGAAATGGCGATTATTTCCGTAAACAACGAACTTTACGGGAATCGCGAAAAATCAGAAGAAAGTAAAACTGGCCGAGTGAAAAATAAACCTACCGACCTAAAACGAACCCATTTAAATTTACCTTCCCAAAAGTACCGAACACGATATATTCACATGAGAAGAAATAAAATGGTGGAAAAGCGGGCCCGAAAATAGCGATTTCCGTAAACAACGGAAAATCGCGTGATCAGAAGAAAATAAAACTGGTGAAAATTCAAAATAAAAGAACAGGATCGGGCCGGTTAAAAGTCAGAATTACAGTGTAGCGTCACAACATGATATAACAAACAATTATAACATCACATAAGAACTCAACAGTATTTCACAACATTCTGCAACCAATTTCCTAAAGTTTGATGCATAAGACATACAGGGTGTCCATAAAAGATTGTACCCTTTTCAAAAGTTTTCAAAAAATTTATTCTCGGCCCCATGACGTGGTACGAGGATGCTTTCTATCACAAAAGTAAGATAATCTCTGCAAGTTTTTAAGAATACCTTACAAAAACTCAATATGTGCACCCTTGGCATACGCACGGCGGGTATTTCAAGTGAAAATTTTGCAGTTGAGTTGCAACCGGTAATTGTTTCATCTCTCTACACACTGGTCAAGTAGGTGAAAAAAAAAAAGAAATAGATACATTCTTTTACGTAATTTCATATAAATAATATAATTACAATAATAAATATTACATTTTACAAACAAGGAAAAATTAGGAGAAAAACTGCCTTCAAATGCCCATGACACAAGAGCTTGAAGAGATCTAGTTTGATGGCCTATGCTCCACATAGCAGCTGAAAGGTGAAGAAGTGCAACATGACAAGGGAAAAAAACCAATTCTTTCATCACTACCAACTACATATAACCTACCATCTTATCTCTGCAGTTCAGCTCTGCACCATGATCTATCAGAATCTTCACCACCTCAACATGACCCATATGAGCTGCCCAGTGAATGGCTCGTCTGTCCTTTTTGTCATAGGCGTTGATGGTGGCACCTTTCTCTATCAGGAGACTCACCATCTGATCGAAGCAGAAAAGTTGTTTTTACCTACTTATTTTTTTTGCACACACAAAAATTGTTGTTACGAAGCTTTTCAAGAATACCCTAATTTAACTGATAGGGTTAAACACATACAAATGTTTGCGCTGTGGAGAAGGATTGAAATGGATAACAGACAATATAAACAAGCTGTTCTCTAAGGCATTCTTTCCTCTAGTTGAATGTCCCTTTTTTTGGTCCTTCGAGGGCAAAAAGTTACCACAGCAGATCTCTGTGCAGGAAACCAACACTGAAGCCCTTTGTGTGCCAAACCAGTAGTTGTTTTTGCCGTAACTTGTTTCTCATGATGAGATTGTTAGTCCAATGCCTCTAACCATTTATTCTGTCTCCACAGAGATTTTACAAGATGAAAATAAATTCACAACTAGTTAAAACTTTAAAAATATGCAGCCTCATTAAATGCAAAATCTATACCTATTCTACACACATTTAAAAATCTGGATATATAAGGGGGAAAGAGACACATCATGAAATAACGTTTTTAATAACATAACAAGCTATAAAAGATGAGCTCAAATTTCACAAATTATAGTGTTCGCTCATTGAAGTTAATATTCAATAAACAAACTGATCGGGTTAATTGCAGCAGCATCAACAACAACAACAACACAGTTTTAAAAAAAAAAAACCATATAACTCCGCCAAGTCAGGAGTATAATGCTGCACATTACCATTTATGTTCATAGATGCTATACCTAAATAAGCTAAAGACTTTTTAACACATCTTTATACCGTTAATTTGCAGAACACAATTCAGACATTACATATTTTTATATATTCAGAACTTATTTCAACAGCAACAGGAAATTTTTGTTTGAAGGTCCAAATCTTTTTGGTAGGCAGACCAGGTCTTCTACAGTTTAGACACAGGTGCAAGGAACAGTACAACTGTGACATACCAGGTATATAGAAAGCCTGACCACGAGGGCTAAGTATGGGACTAGTTACCCAGTCATTTAGAAACTTAGTCACAAAAACTTTGAAGCACATCATAAACATGCTATCCAAATCAAGTTATTTTCAACAGGTACATACAATGAAAGAAGACCCCCCCCCCCCCCCCGCCCCCCCAAGAAAGGAAGCTAAAGATAGTAACACTGTGCCTCTCTATGTATGGCATGGAAGGGTTAGACATGGGGTCAGTTACTCCTTAAGAAATCAAGAAAACAAAAGAAAAATTTAATGTCCAAAACCCAACAGATGCTAAGTGTTTCAATAATTTTTAGGTGAAATAAATACAGAAGAACAATAGAAAATATATATTTTTATTTTAATGTAATGAAGCAGACAAACCAACGGGCTGATCACCCGTTTGCCAGTCACTTCGATTACGGAAACAACAGCAAATGGATTGATTTGCCGTTGCCCTAAAGACGCCAATAGGCGTGATGGGAAACAATGGCAAAGAAAACCTATCTGCTGTTGCCCTAAGACGCCACTAGGCGTAATGGCCACTGACTGCTTTGACGGTCGGTGGCTAAGGACTGAAGAAGAAGAAGAAGCAGACAAAGAAGTTATCGGAAATAAAAAAAGAATGCCGGCAAACAGCAAGGATAACAACAGAAACTATCCACAACATTAAAGAAAACATACAAATAAACAAAGGAGGCAATTTTGTACACAGGAGAATGATAAAAACAATAAGGATGCCAAATATTTTCAAATGAACTCAAACTGGAATACCTCTTTGTGCCCGTTAAAGGCTGCATGATGCAAGCTTGTCCGTCCTGCTCTATCTGAAACATTGACATTAGTCAACAGGGGGATGAGATACTCTGCACATCGAACTGCATTGTTTGCTGCTGCAACATGAAGTGGGGTTTGCCAGTTTTTATCCCTGGCATTCACATCTGCCTCCTGGCGTAGTAAAATCTCAACTGTTTCCTAAGATATAATAATGAAATAAGATAAATATTATCCAAAACACACAACTACTTGAAAACGGTGCTATCTCACAGTAAAACATCAACTACTTCTCAAACACCATACTAACACACTGACAGCCAAGCAGCAAGTACTTAATACTGTCTTCCCACCAATCATCTGCTGTTAGTGCTAAATATATTGATACTTAATAAAACCTAAGTACTAACAATTTTAACTTGTGAATAAATATTGTGCCTGAAAACAATGGCCAGAAAGACTAACAGATAATATTTTGTTTTTTATGAGAACTTCTGGTTCATTAGACTATTTTAGAACATATCAAGAAGCTGAAGATTAAACAGTTCAACCAAATGGGCTAAATGCAACCAGCAGCACAAGCTTTCTATATTAAGATATCAAGACAAAAAGGCAAAAGAAAAAAAAATCCAGAACGAGAAGATTTAAGTAAAATAAGTTCTCTGTTTACACAATATAAGACACAGAATGATTGAACATTCACTTCCAACTCTTACTTACTTACTTAGTTGTTCCCCTTCTCCCAAATTGTAATTTCTCACTCCTATCCAACTATACTGAAGCACATTAAAAACGCACCACTATTATATATACTGATGCAGAGAAGCTGGAAAAATAAAAGTGTGGCAATGGATTTTCCCCGTGTTTGTCATGAGGTAGAGAGCGAATGGCTGCGGGAATGGAAAGTGCATGATTCAACCCACGGGTTTGTGTACAGACTACATGAAAACAATGAAAGTTACACGTGCAACACGATTCCCAACAGCTATGACCCTGAAAATGTGTACGCGTTGTGGCAGTATACTCGGTATAAAAAGGCCGTTGAGACAAAACACCCAGTACATGTGCTTGAAATGCCACGACTATCTGAAAATGACCGCCAACGAGCCATTGGTATGTTGGAGACCGGAATGAGCTCGCGGGCCATTGCCAGAAGGATGAATTGCAACCACAGCACTATTGTACGTCTCAATGAACGTTACGGAACCACTGGCAGTGCCCGGGATAGACTTTGGAGTGGCCAACCACGAGTTACTACCCCTGTGCAAGATCGTCATATTGTGCTGAGTCACCTAAGGAATCATTCTCTCCCGGCAAGTCAAACAGCAAGAGCAATAGTGGGTAGACGTGGGCAAGTCTCTCGAATGACAGTCATATGATGACTCAGAGATACAGGCCTTACTGCAAGACGACCTTATGTTGGGCCAAACTTGACTCACAGACATCGTCAGCAGCGCCTGCAATGGGCAGAGCAACATGTCAGATGGACCAGACTGCAGTGGAATGCTGTCCTATTCACAGATGAGAGCAGATTCAACATATCCTTTGCTGATGGACGTATGCGGATTTGGCGACGGTGTGGAGAGCACTTTGCAGATTGCTGTGTTCGTCAGCACAACTGATTTGGAGGTGGCAGTATTCACATTTGGGGAGGATTCAGTTTTCACCATCGCTTGCCTCTTCATGTCTTCCGTGGAAATGTTAATGCTGTGACATATCGAGATGAGGTTCTGGATGCATTGGTTGCTCCTGGGTTCACAAATTATCCACACTTGCAGCTTCTCCAGCAGGATAACGCACGTGCGCACACCGCATGCATTACGCAGCAATATCTACATCAGCAGAACATTGTGACGATTGATTGGCCTGCCCTATCACCAGACATGTCCCCTATAGAACATCTGTGGGACGAGCTTGGACACAGAGTCTACAGGCAAGGTTCTCCAGCTAATCTGCAACAGCTCGAAGCTGCTCTTACACGTGAATGGGACTTGATTCCCCGGAATTTCCTTCAGAGACTTGTGCGTTCCATGCGGAGCCGCAGCCAAGCTTGTTTGCAAGCACATGGTGGACATACCAGATACTGAGGATAGTGTGAATGAATTTTTTTATTGGTTGCATTTTTGGTTTTCTCCCTTGCCTGCACAGAATGCAATGAATTTCATAACAATCAAATGTACAAATTAATGACCAGCATGGATTCTTAGGAAAATGAATAAAGATTCCAAATATGTAAACTTGTAAACACTTATATTTACATTTCACACTCTGTTCCTGGATTATACAGGTGGTGCATTTTTAATGTGCTTCAGTATAATTTATACTGAACAAATACCGAGATAAGAGAAATGAGTGCAATTTTGTTCATAAAATGGTATTACATTAACATCTGGCTCAACATGAGATCTGGCCTGTTAAACACATGATTTTATCGTGGGCAGAAATTTTTACTGTCTATTGTAACATTCTTTTATTGGCCATTTTAGATTTTATTTTATTTTTATTTCCGGAAAAATAATAAAATAATATAAAACTAAACTTATTAATCACATGGCAACTACTGTTCCTTATTTTGACATCTGTTTCACGTACACCCAAAATATTCACATGAAGATTTAAAAACATGGAGTGACACTTCAGTGACCCTGCAGTATTCAGAGATTGTTACAAAAATAATGTAAACAGAATGGTTCATACAGGTGGTATGTCACTAAGAATACCAAGTCCAAACTCCAGACACTGGCCAACAGATGTCTTTTTCATATCTTTCATAACAAACAGCCAGATATAACAACAAACACAGATCCATGATCTTCCGTTTCACTTCTTTTGGAGCATGGAGCCACCATTGCAGCTGTTCCCCTTCCAGGGAGCCTTCACCAAGCATTAACATGCTCTTGCAGACGTGGTTTCTTTAGCAATGTGTTTTACATGATGAGGTTTCTAGCCTCATACACAACCTTACGTGATGGGCCAGAAAAGTGCCAGTCTCCATGTCTTGGGTTTACATCACCACTGCATACAAGAACACCTAAGCAGTCCTTCATGAGTCTACGCTAAAAGTTATACTGTTTATCGCGGGTTATAAAAACCTGGCTCAGGAGTGAATAAATTTGTTCAATGCTTGCCATTGTAGAAGACGTGAAACGAGGCACACAGAGTTGGCAGAAGTAGTCTGCATATACATGGAGACACATTAACACATGAGAACTAGCTAGGTGTTTTGTTGTTCATTTGTTTCTTTTGTTGGTTTGTGTTGCTGATAGGGCTGTATCAATAAATACAACCCCTGCCTAACCATCAAGCGTTTTATTAGTGTATGGGTCTGGTGCGAGTGTGAATTGGCCGCAAATCAAAAACGGAGATCAAATATCTCAACACATCTTCGCCCACCCTATCACACTTATATTAGTCGAAAAGAAAGGTGTCCCATGCTGGCAAGTGATGAAAGTGAAAACATAAAAAAGATTAATGTAATGGGTGAGCATTCAGCAGCTTACAATAAATTCTTCAGATAAATGTATGGCTGGAACATTAAGAACAACAATAACAATGACATACGTCACTTTTGGAGCAGCAAGCTCTATGTAGGGGAGTCAACCACTTGTTATCCTTTGTGTTGACTCTAGCCCCACTGAGAATGAGCAGGTCAGCAATTTCAGCCTCGCCACAGTAAGCAGCAGCATGAAGAGGGCTACGTTTTTCAGCATCCTGAAGAAATAAAGACCTAGCTTCATGTTTTTAAATAAGTTAATGCAGCTTTTCACAATTTTAAATAACCAACACTAATACTCCAGGGTAGAAGAGGATGAAGGAGACTGTCAAACATATGGGGAAGAGAATTGGAGACAGAAGTGAAAGGGATAAAGAAGACAAGGAAAGATCTTGAGCAGACGGTACAGGACAGAAACTGGCACAATTTTTTTGAAAGCATATGCTCCTTGCAGAGCTGAGGAGTAATGAATTAAGACTAATGCAGAGGACAGCACCTGTTAACAGTAAATGGTGGCAAATTTTCAAATTTTGTTGATAGCAAAACATTTTTCAAATTATATCTTTTTTATGCGAAGAATAATTCAAAATATAAATGCTTTAACAGTTTATCAGGATGATGCTAACATTATACTAACCTGATAATTGACATCCTCCCTTTTATACAAAAGAGCTCTCACTTCGTCTGGGTCACCATGGAAACAAGCCTGAACTAAAGGTGGCTGCAGAAAAGATGAGGTTTTAACAACAAAAATTAAAATTAGGTAATATATGAAACAATAAGGAACAGATGGAAAGAAAGCAAGACAGATTTAGTCTTGCAGTGTTCGCTGATCCTGCCAAACTTGCTGACCCTTTGCGCATAATTTTTTTCATTCAATACCCAATATGTCAATATTAAATTTGTGTTTCTTATGAAGATGGCACTGCGCTATTTCCACTATGACTGACCCACTCTATCTATTTTTGATTCACCAGTGTTGAAGGTACTACCAACTGTTATTTTCTCTATCAATTTTTCAATGTGTGTGCTATTTCATGTGTACTTACTGCTTTATCGGATTAATCTTTTAAATGAAATTGAACACATGAGGTCAGTTTTTATTATAATCCGAATGTATGTTTGTGATATTCGATAAGTCATTACGTGTGTTCACATAGGTTACATGCTAGAGATAGATAATATAGTGTTTTGCTGTAAATGTAATTTACAGTTGTGTACAGAGCTGCTTTTGTGAGTCTTATTTTGCTTATATATTTATTAAGGTGTTTTAAGTCATCTTTAAGAATGGAATAGTCAAAGGTAAAAGTCAAACCCCTATAATTCTCATAATTTCCTTGGTCTCATGGCCTACATGCTATATTCATAAATATACTGAATATTTAAAACTGTAAGATGCAATTTCTGATCTACTCAAACAGCAATTCAGGACCATATGACTCCTCGCTGGGTCATTTTTAAACAACAGGTTGATGAACTCTGTCAGAACATTACCCACTCAAACAGCATAAATAGAAACATTTCCATTATCAGTGAGGCAATCATCCAAGCAGCAAAGAAGTCAATTCCCCATGGTAAACGACAAGACTACAAACCCTATTGGAGTGACAGCCTGGAAAAACTCCAAAATGACCTAAATAAAGCACAGGAAGCTATGGAGCAAAAACCCACAGTAGAAAACATCTAGAGGCAAAACTGCATAAAATATGCCTTTAATGAACAAAAGAAAACTGAAATTCAAAGTAGCTGGCACCAGAAGACCAGCAGTCTCAACACTGATAAGGACACAAACACGCTGTGGAATCTGACAAAAGTACTAAATGAAGAAACAAAAACCAGCTCCTGCAAGACTGTCATCAAGGAAAATGAAAAATACCACACAGGAAAGATGGCAGCAAACATCCTGGCAGACTTCTACAAGAAGGTTAGCACCACAATATTTCCACATGCACATATCCAAGAAGTACATAAGGAAATAAAAGATAAAAAAATAAAACTCAGATACCTGCATGAAGTCATCCTATACTGTGAGAGTACTAAGCGCTGCCATAACAAAACTAAAAAAAAAAAAAGAAAACTCCAGGAAAAGATGGTATTACAAATGACATGATCAAAAATCTGGCACCCGTTGCCAGGCACAAGCTCCTCCTAATCTTCAATCAATCATGGAATACTGGAAAAAGTTCCAGATCGATGGTGAGAAGCAATCATCGTTCCCATCAGAAAGAAGCAAAAAGAGAAAAGAAGCAAAAAGAGAAAACAAGCAAGCCCAGCTACCGACCAGTTAGCCTACTGAGCTGTCTGGGCAAGGTCATGGAAAGAATCGTGAACTCAAGACTACTGAAACATCTTGAAAAAAAAAACATCTGCTTGATAACGCACAGTCAGCTTTCAGGAAAAACCACAACACAGAAGACCAGCTAGTATATCTAGCCCAGAAGTAGAAAAACGCTTTTCAAGAGAAGAAAAAAGTACTGATTATTTTTGAGGACCCGACAAAAGCTTTTGATAAGGTATGGAAAGAAGGACTTCTCCCAAAGTTGGTTAACAACAAAATTTGTCAACAACAAAATTGAAGGGAGAATGTACAACTGGAAACGCGTCTTTCTCCGACACCGCACAGCATGAGCAAAACTTGATGGAACATTGAGCCATCGTGTTGCTCTTCAATGCGGTGTGCCACAAGGAGGAGTTATCTCTCCCACACTCTTCATCATTTATATAAATGATACTGCAGAGAAACTGTCCAGGCATATCTCCAGGGCTTTCCATATCGACGATTTTGCTGCCTGGGGTGCTGCAGAACACTTGCCTACTGCAAAGTTCAGGACGCAGGCAGCACTAAATACCATCGGCAAATGGGCATCAGACTGGGGAGTACAGATTAACCTCTCCAAGACAGTGGCAACCTGCTTCTCCTGTCAAATCTCCAAGCAACGGCCCAATTGCAAATAAATGGAAGTGTGGTTCCATATGAGGAAAATCCAACATACCTGGGAGTCAAGTTGCATAAGAGACTCACCTGGAAGCCACACCTAAAAGCAGTAGAATAGAGAGCAACAAGGAAGCTCTCCATTATGAAGAAACTGGCTGGCACAGATTGGGGGGCAAATACCAGCATACTTAAAAAGTCTATACAGGCACAGTAGGGCCTGTGCTTGAATATGGCATGTATGAATTACAAACACAGAACGTCTAGCAAAAGTGCAAAATGCAGGCCTTAGATTAATCACTGGAGAGATTAAGACCCCTCCAATCCAGGCAATGGAGAGATACACCAACATTTGCCCCCTTGACAACAGATGTGAGGAAAAGGTGTTTGCTGACAGTGAGAAGCTACTAGGAATGCCAAATCATCCAAAGCATGCCAAGCCCCATAGCTCAACAAAAAACAGTCTGAAGAGATCCAGCTTCTTTCATATCTTAAAACATCTGCATCAATGTCATGAAGACCTCCTCCCAAAACAACCCACCGAAATGGAAATGTTAAATGATTATGAGGAGCCAAACTACTGCCATGAAAACATATCTATCATAACAGAAGTCCTGGAAATAAGAAAGAAAGGCCACCTGAACCCCACACAATTAAAAACTTTGGCTCAGGAGAGGATTGAAAAAAAAAACTATCCCAAGAAGACCTACCAAAATTATTGAAGTAAGAGCACATGAATGGTTTTTTTCCTGGAGAACCACTGCAGTGGTGACTACATGCTCCATGGGTAGCGAAAAGGTAAATAAGTATGATGTGCCAGTAAAGATGCACACATTTTGGAAGTTCCAGGCAAATGATTTGGTTTTGGGAACAAATAAAGTGGGACACTTCTGAAGTTTCACACAGAATTGATTCATGATTCTGAAAGAAAGGACAGAAAAAGTGCTGATAAAAGTAAGCCTGTCCAAGGTAAAGGCTGCCAAATCCCTGATTTAAGTTTTCTCTGCCAAGCCTACCCATGCGCTGAATTTTGAACCATCCATTTTAGAGCCAAGCAGCAGATCTCTGCAGACTCCTAGATGACCTTGTACTGCTGGCATGGTAATCAGTGTTGTTACAGAATATAAAAAGGACCTACTCAGTGTTACTGTATTACCATTTGTCTTCAGAGCATCAATGAAGTTACACAGTAGAAGAATCGCTGAGTAGGATTATCACTGATCTTTACATGGAGATCTCAGAAGTGTTTGGGTAGCTTTACAAAGAGCACCAAAGTCACTTACCAAGCAATGTGAATATGTTGAAAACAAGACTGCTATACTTTTCCATTGGAAGTGTCCCACTAATTTAAAACCCCATCGTCCAACTAATAAGTTTTTGTACACGGTATAGGCCTAACAACAATAGGCTACTGAAATTCAGTGGACAACATTTAATTTACATGAATGGAAAAAATATTAGCTGAATGTTAAGCATAGGTTTCAAAATATGTAGACTGATTTAAATGAAAATCCTTGCAGACACAACTGCACTGGTTTTTCATGTTCTAGATTTGCTATGATCAAAGTTTAGTTTAGTGTTCAACACTTTGATATACAATAATCTGAGCTTCGAGACAGTCTGTAAGCTACTGTAATAATCGTGTATGAATATCAAACGAAATTACACCCAATTAAATCTTTCTACTTGTGCATTTTTTTAAAAGAAATGAATCTTACAGATTTTAAACGTCTATCTACTTCTAGGATTAATCAAGCTACACAATTTTTTTTTTATTTTTTCAGCTGGCAACACTGAAAGTAAGTGACATATTCTGAGTTTGTGGAGTTTCAACTTGTCGTCGTAAATGTGTATGTAGGCTGTTTAAACGCAAATTGCTTGTAACACTACAAACCTCATCTTCAAGCTCCAGAACATTCAGTGCACCAATCCGCATTGTATTGTACCCTAAGAATATTAATTTTTGTGAATATAATGTCTGCAGCCGTTATAAATCATCATGACTGGGTCATGAACGAAACAGAAACTTCTCGCGCCGCCATGTTGGAACTTGAATCCGTATTTTGGTTGGGCTTTGAAGTCATGTGATAGATGGCTTACTACGAGTCGGGTTTGAGTTATAGCAGATTATAAGAGTTACTTTTTAACATGTGATTATTACTGCGTTTGGCTGATAAAAAGACGATCAAATAACTGCAACAGTTATAAAATTCATATACTGTTTTAAATAACTGTCCACACAATACGGACAAGAATAAGTTTAATAGGATATGACCATAAAATATGAGTTGCAATTCTTCTTCTTCTCCTTCTTCCTCGTTCGCCTTCAGACTTCCACATTTATGACTCTAATAAAGGCAGTAGTCAACCCAAGGCTCCCAACATCTCCAAACAGTTTTTCGTTGACAGAAGTGGGTTGTTGCCATATGCTACTCCGTTCATTACTGTAGGTTGGGCAGTATTGCAGCAGGTGTTCGACTGTCATTGGGCTGGTACCGCAGGTGCAGAGATCTGTTGCACCAATTTTGTATTTGTGGTACAGATGGTATCTCAATCTGTTGTGACCAGTGCGTAGCCGAAAAATGATGACCTGTTCTTTTCTGGATAGTTGATGATATGCATCATTTTTCAAATGTCCCGGGTGCTCTCTTTCCCATTTGGACTTGAATGTAGCCTTTATAGTAGTCTTTGCCGTTGCGTAAGTTGTCTCTATATCATTTTGTTGTAAGGCACCTCCTTCCTTAGCAAGTCTATCTGCCTCCTCATTTCCTGGTATGTTGCAATGGGCTGGTATCCACTGGATAGTGCACTTCTTGAAGCATTCGGCTAGTCTTTCAAGGGAGATTATCAGATCTTTCAATCCTTTAGTTTGGTGGCTCTTCAGCGCTGATATTATTGAGAGGGCATCTGAAAAGATTACTATCTGTTTTTCTGCCTGTGCTTTGCATTCAATAAGAGTTTCAGCTGCCTGTTTCCCCATCGAGGCCAGCTCCTTGACGTGGAGATGGGGCTCAAGTACAGCCATCAGCGGCTGAAAAACCAAGACTGGCCAGGCCCTCCTACACTCGAGCAAGACCACAGTCTGCCCTAGCAAGTCAAGGTGCTGAAGACGGACGCAACCAGCCAAGAGGCGCACCACAGCAATCAGGATGCCACGCACATGCGCTATGGGAAGTATGCCTATATCTGCAAAACGTTATGGCACTCGCCCTGTGACGGACACCCAGGCAGGCGCAGTGCCGGGCCCTCTGCCTCGGAAGGGCCCAACACCTACTACTGGGGGTCCTTCTCAATTGCCCCGTGGAGCCAGGAGGCATGATAATAGAGCTACTGGCCAAGCAAAGAAAAGACCATTTAAAATAATGCACTGGAATGCTGAAGGCGTCAATAGTAAAAAAGACGGCTACAGCAAAAAATTAGAGCTCGAAAACATCTTGAATGAAGAGCAAGTAAATGTATGTTGCTTGCAAGAAACCCACCTCAACAAAGACATAGCCTTCAAAATCAGAGGCTACCAGTGCTACCGATCTGACCGAATAGACAGGCGAAAAGGTGGAATACTGACACTCGTGAGGAATAACATCAGTGCATGTCAGCTTGAAACATATATGGAGGGGGCGGAATACCAGATGCTTCATCTCAGGACAGAAAGTTCAGAATTCCACATGCTCAACTACTACTGTCCGAGCGACCGCCCACTGGCACTAGATACAATCCCAGCAAAAGAAAGACTGATTGTATGCGGAGACTTCAACAGCCACTCACAGAGCTGGGGCTATGATCACATGGACAGGAGAGGTGAGGAGCTTGAAAACTGGCAGGATGACAATGGGCTTATCCTGATTAACCAGCCAATCGACCCACCAACCTTCTACTCGAGGTCATGGCACACCACCTCTACACCAGACCTGGCATTCCACTCACCCGGCCTGGAGTGGAACACCACACGCGTTGTAGGGAAACAACTTGGAGGCAGCGACCACCGGCCAGTCTTCCTAATTGTGGAAAATGAACTTGTCAAGGAGAGCAGCACTCTCTCTAGGTGGAACTACAAGAAGGCAGACTGGACAATGTACCAGCACCGTACTAGTATACTGGCTAGAGATCTGACTGTAGACAAAGACATCAATAAGCTAGTCGATGAATTCAGCAGATGCATATTACAGGCTGCTCGTGAAACAATACCTAGAGGGGCTCGTAAGCACTACAAACCATATTGGAATAGTGAACTAGAGCAGCTGCACAACGACGTGGAAACATCTCGAAAGCAGGCAGAGACCAGTCCATGCCAAGAACACCACAATAACTACCAGCAAGCTAAGGCCAAATTTCAAAGGGCCAAGTTGCAGGCCAGGCGAAGAAGCTGGAAGGAGAAAACAGAGTCCTTGAACTTCGAAAGAGATTCGAGGAAACTGTGGAAGCTGGTAAAGCAACTTAACGATGAAGGTACAGGGAGAAACTCAAGGATTGCTCTGTACAAAGATGGAAACATCCTCATGGGAAAAAAAGCAGCTGATCACTTTGCAGACTCCTTTGCTAAAGACAACAACATCGAAGTTAGCCCAGAGAAGCAACAGGAGACTCGTGAGAAACAACACGCAGGACGAGATGGAACCATACCTGAAGTTATGGAGGCACCAATCACATTCAGAGAACTGGAGCTTGCAATATCCAAATTGAAAATGAGAAAGTCGCCAGGAGTTGATGGAGTGTCCAATGAAATGATTAAGAACTTGGGAACCGCAGCAAAAACAAAGCTGCTGCAGATCTTTAATATCTGTTGGAACTCAGGCAGAGTTCCACAGACCTGGAGGGAAGCAATCATGATACCACTCCAAAAACCAGGAAAAGACAGTTCCACTGCCTCCAGCTACAGACCAATCAGCCTTACA
This sequence comes from Oreohelix idahoensis, assembly GCA_024509875.1. Classification (NCBI taxonomy): domain Eukaryota; kingdom Metazoa; phylum Mollusca; class Gastropoda; order Stylommatophora; family Oreohelicidae; genus Oreohelix; species Oreohelix idahoensis. Next base: position 826,955 of record JAMPIV010004653.1, read on the forward strand.
AGCTGCCTCTGCAAAACAATGGAACGTATCATCAACCTCAGGCTACAGTGGTACCTTGAAAGTGAAAACCTTCTTGTACCACAGCAGGCGGGCTTTAGGCAGTGTTATTCCACCGAAGATCAGGCAACTTACCTTTCCCAAGAGATTGAGGATGCGTTTCAAGATAAGAAACTGGTACTAGCAGCATGGATAGATCTAAGGAAAGCATTTGACAAGGTTTGGAAAGAAGGGCTTCTGAAGAAACTGAGAAATTGTAGAGTGAATGGTAAGATGTACAAATGGGTGAAAGCATACTTGCATAACAGAAGAGCCCGAGTACAACTAGATGGCCTCAAGAGTAAGAAAATTCTACTGCGTCATGGCGTCCCTCAGGGAGGGGTTCTGTCCCCCACACTTTTCCTAGTCTACATCAACGACCTGGTTGCTGAACTACCGCATGGAATGAAAGTGGCAATGTCCGCTGATGACCTGGTAATATGGTGCACAGATGAGCATGCAACAGTGGCCACCAAACTGCTACAAAGAGCTATAGATGCTTTAACCTCATGGGCAAATAGATGGTGTGTCAGCATCAACACAGACAAGTGCAGCACTACGCTCTTCACCCTCTCTCCCAAACAAAAAGCTGGTGTCATCAAGATAAACGAAGAGCGCCTGAGAGAAGATAAACAACCCACCTATCTCGGAGTTACATTCGATGATAGGCTGACGTGGAAGCAGCACATCAACAAGGCAGCAACAAAGGCCAGGAGGAAGCTAGCCATCCTGAGAAAACTAAGTGGAACCATGTGGTAAAGTGGGATGATATAAATATTTATAGGGACTTAGTGTACTGACTGAGATCAGCTGTGAAGGTATCTGTATCTAATATGTGTAGTGTTTTACAGATAACCTTACTTACTGCCACATATTTATATCTCAGTCAGAATTATTCTGGAATATTGTGTTGGCAACGTTATATGTCTAGGGTTATGCAAATGATGAAGTGTAAGTCACCACAACAACAACAGATAAACAATTTAATTATTCCACCACACTTGACAATACTGTGACACTCACAAACAGTCAACACTCTAGAAGACTATCTTAAAAGATTCAATGATAAATTTCAGATATGTACATATGTATTGATTTTCTCTACAATAGTGATCCTGATTCAACTACACAGTGAACCAGGCAATATAATAACATGTAATTTCAAATATTATGTACACAGATATAAATGTGGTCTTTGCATTGACATACAATATTAGTATTCTATGTGTGTGAGTTGTGATGTGGTAATATGAGGTAATACTGGTTTTGTTCTTCAAGATAGATTCTTATTAGACATCATGACTGCATGTGCTTGTGTATGTTTGGAACTAGTATTGGAGATGGTCTCAGTTCCGAACATTAAAACAATTAATTGCCCCTCTTTAATTAAGTTAGTGTCATTTACGAGGGGTACATAGTGTTGAGCTCTTTTGGCCACAGTGGGCTTAACTTTCGTGATGGCGGCAGGCAAGGACTCCTCTGCTCGACTATTCACTGTTTCTGAAGACACCTCACTGGTTACTATAGGGACCCAAGAGTATGTTGTAGCCTCTGGATTCAGCAAACGCTCAGACCAGGTGCGGCTTCAGTAACTAGGACCACAGTCCCTGAAACAAGAAGGATGTACCTTCTACTTCAGAACTAATTTATACTATCTGGCTAGACTGAGCACAATACATCACAAACACAGAGTTCAGAGCTTTAGTTTAACTGCTATCTTCTTCTGAAGCAGCTTACTCCAGTATTAACCTCCTTAATGGTTACTACGCCTCTGCACTTTCAGCTATAAGTCCTTCCATATCATAAGGTAGGTGTCAGTGTACTATGTGGTAATTCCATGTAGTTTGACTTTTCTCCGACACCTTCTGTTCAGGTTGGAGCAATATATATATATATAGATATAGGCCTTGTCTCATGTTCGCTACTGAACTGCACATATATACAGACATAAATTATCAATGTACATTCAATTTTCATTAAAAAGAGATCAAATATTTCAACCTACCAAAATTCAAGGAAATAAACACAGATACGTTGACTAGCACTGAATGTAGGCACAAATACTGGCACAAATTCCCATCTGCTTATGTTCCAGGCTTTTATTTAGCAAAAATATGAGCTGGCTTCAACGCACTGTTGCTTTATCAAGCTTATTTGAACTAGTGGTCTCGAACTAACGCTATCAATTAACTATATTAACAGACCTAACCAATCAGGCCATCTCTACCCAATCGTTTGAAAAAAAGTACTCTTACTTCCGTCTCCCTTGACAACAAAAGATAGCATTTATAGTCCGACTAATCGTGTTTAGCCTTACATATCATTCCATCCAATCAATTCAAATGTAACTTGTGGCCTATTTCCGTACAATGGTGGTTTAAAATTCTGCCACTGAGCGACTCCGAGTTTTTAGGTTGTCTGACACCCTCATTGTTTTCTTTTGCCTATAATTTATTAATTCCTGGACTATTTGCGTAACACTTAACATATTCTGTGTCAGCAAGCCCTAAGGAATCCAAATATCTCAATCTAAGGGAGCTAGGTGGCTGCGTTCAAAATGTGCATTTTCTACCACCTCCTGTTCACTTCAATCCCCATGTGGTGTCTGGGTACTGTCATGTTTTCAAACGTAAATCCATCTAATGTCATCTTTCCTAATAAGCGTTTTCCAGGTTTTTTAAAACCTAACTCTGGGAAGGGTAGTGTTTTTATCACTGTCCGTCTGAAAAAAAAGTTAGTGCATGTGGCCTTACACGCGTGATAGTAGTAATTGTATATCGCGTTACGCTTGTTGGGGTGGCATTAATAGCGAGACGCGTGTTTAGTGTTGCATGCGTTCCTGATTTTCAGCCCTCCCTTCTTTCCATCCTACATCCATCTGTCCATTCGTAGTGTAATTAATTTAGGTCATACGCAGTGTGCCTCTCAATGTTTTTTCTTAGAAATGCAATACCCGTTTTAATGTGTTGTGGAAACGCTTGTATTATGCAGTGGCTTATATTTAACGTGGAAACGTTACAATTTGCAGACGAAGCATAAAACAAAGGGGATTTCGAGTACTGTCATTGTGACAGCACTGTTCTTTACCATTCTTCTTCCTTTTATAGAATTTATTTGTTAGGCTTTACATTTACTTTTTAATTTATATATGTGGATTAGAATTTCTCACGACAAATCCTCCCCTCTTAAAACAGACGTTATATGTCAGTCTATAATTCTATATACACATAGAGAAATTTATTCTTTCTGGGGCTTACGGTGATTCTCATCACACGGATGGCGGCTTAAAAAATCCGCTCCCAGATTTGTTTTTCCACTTATATACTCTATGCTAAACTCAAATGGCTGTAGCAATAATGACCAACGGAGTAATCTAGTGTTCTCATGCCTAGCTTGTGCTAGAAACGACAAGGGTTTGTGATCCGTTTGCAACTTAAATGCCTTCCCATACAGATAAATATTGAATTTCTTTATCGCCCATATTACTGCAAGACATTCTTTTTCGCTAGTTGAGTAGTTGGTTTCAGCTTTATTCAACTTTCTGCTAGCATATGCCACTGGGCTTAATTCCCCATCCAATGCATCTGATTTCTGTAGCAGAGTTGCACCTAACCCAATATTACTGGCATCCGTTCTTACTACAAATTCCTGACTTAAGTCAGGTAGTTTCAAAATAGGTTTACTTGTGAGCTTTTCCTTCAATTCTTGGTAAGCCATTTCACATTGTGGTGTCCATGTAATTCGATCTGGGTTTCCTTTACGTGTCAAATCAGTTAACGGTGCACATATGGAATTAAAGTTTTTGATATACTTTTGGTAGAAACCACATAATGAGACAAAGGATCTCACGTCTTTCTTGGTTTGTGGTCTCGGGGCTTTCTTTAGTTTCTCCAAATTCTTTGGGTCAGGGGTCATATTTCCCTGATAAACTGTGTGTCCCAGGAATTCCAATTCTTTACATCCAACGCAACATTTGGTTGGTCGGGCTGTTAAATTCGCTTCCCTAAGTCGATTAAACAGCATGTTCAGAGAGTCAATGTGTTCCTCAAAGGTTTCTGTTGCTATAAGGATATCATCCATGAAATTTGTAATGCATGGGTTATTCAGAGGGTCCAATAATTTTCTCATCATTCTAGAGAAGACACTAGGTGCATTCTTCAATCCAAATGGCAATCTGTTAAACTCATAGTGTCCTTCTGAGGTACTAAAAGCTAGATATGGTCTAACCTCAGGCTTTACTGGAATTTGATAGTATCCTTTACTCAAATCCACTTTTGAGAAATACTTAGCTTTATTTAGCCTGGCAAACAACTGATTTGTATCCGGCAATGGATCCACCTGTCCTTCTGTAATAGCATTCAGTCTCCTGTAATCTATACAGAGTCTATGTTCTCCAGAGGGTTTCCTTAAAAGTACAACACTGGAACTATACGAAGATTCACTGTGTGAAATAATTCCTTCCTTCAACAAATAGTCTATCTCTTCCTTCAAAGCTTTCTCCTTAGCAAAAGGAATCGAATAAGGCTTCATACAGACAGGTGTGGGGTCTATCAGTTTCATATCATATTCCAATAAGTTTGTATGCCCCGGTCGATCTGTTAACACCTCTGTATGATTATCTAGAACCTGTTGCACTCTCTCCTTCTGATTTTTCGTTAAATGTGTACTGATTTTCACCTGTGCCGCTGTCTCACAGGGGTGTAATGGATATTCAAATGATGAAAGTGGTTCCTTCTTCATCTCCATTGCAATGGACAAGGTTAGCAAGTGTGTCTCTTCCTGATGTTCTCTTTCCAAATATTTCTTCAGGAGATTCACATGATAGATTTTTTCTTTCCCCTTCTTATCTATCTTATAATTTGTTCTAGACACCTTCTCTAGAACTGTATATGGACCTTGCCATCCAATTTGTAACTTATTCTGACTACCGGGGAAAAGAAGCAGTACCTTCTCTCCCACAGCCAAATCTCTGTCTTTAGCCTTCCTGTTATAATAGGCAGCATGTTTCTTCCTGGCTTGTTTCAAATTTTCATTGGCAAGTTTCCAGCCAGTTTTTAAACGAGTGGTCAGCTCATTTACATATTGGTATGAGGATGTAATATTTTCCTCTGCTTTTTCATCCGTCCACGTTCTTAACAGTGCTTCAAGTGGACCTTTTATTGGCCTTCCAAACAATAATGTTGCCGGGGCCATACCGGTTGAACTATGGGGTACCTCCCGATAAGCAAAGAGGGCGGCGTGAAGGTACTGATCCCATGTATCTGGTTTTTCGTGTGCCAACTTTCTCAGGATCGACATCAACGTGCCGTTAAATCTTTCCACTTGGCCGTTCCCTTGGGGATGATACACACTACAATGGTAGTGTTTGGCCTGGAAGATCCTGAAAACTTCTTCAGTTAGTTTCCCCTTGAACTGAGAGCCATTATCAGTCAAGATTTGATTGGGAAAGCCTAACCTTGTGAAAATTGTGAGTAATGCCTCTGCCACATGTTTAGAATCAATCGATGACAGGGCTACCGCCTCTCCCCACATAGAACAAGTGTCCACCAGAGTCAGAATGTAGCTGTTCCTTCTCTTAGTTCGAGTGAGAGGTCCCACAAGATCCACGGCAACTCTCTCAAAGGGTGTTCCCACTATGGGCATTTCTCCCAGAGTTGCTGGTGCAGTCCAATGTTTAGGTGCTACTCGTTGGCACTCTGGACAGGATTTTACATATCGTTTGATATCTTCAGTTATTCCTGGCCAGAAATAGTGACAAGCTATTCGCTGTCCTGTTGCGCTGATCCCCATATGACCACTGAAGGGAATCGCGTGCCCTAGTTCCAACACTTTAGTCCTATATGAAGTGGGAAGAACCAGCTGTCCGTGACCATTGGATTCAGATCCAGCCTTCCTATAAATCAGTTTGTTCTTCATATAGAATTCTCCCTTGCCTGGAGGTGTATGTGATTTGGGCAACTTCTTGAAACACGGCTTGAGTGTTTTGTCCTCCGCCTGTGCCTTTCTCATCTCATCTGGATGAGTATTTATTGGATTATCCTCCTCCTTTTTAGACTGTGATCTGGTCTGCACTGTTGCCAATATCACAGGTCTCTTGGGATTCCCCAAGAAGACATATCTACACCCCAATATCAGAGGGTAGATTGGCTCATTTATCACTGCTGCTTTTATGATTCCTTCCACATATCGCGTTTTCACCTTTATCCGGGCGACGGGAAGTGTCATGGTAGCTACATCCTTGGTTGCAGTTTGAATCTCCACTGTTTCTGTGGTGTATTGATCCGCCTGCACCAGGTGAGAACTCACAACGGAATCGTAATCTAAACCGGTATCATATAAACATCTTATAGTGACACCATTACAGATGACATCTTCACACACTGGGGGGTGGTATGGTTCCTGTAGTTCTGCAGGTTTGACCTTTTTTTCCTTTTTCCCCGATGTCATAGCAGCACAATGAGGAGGTTTCCTTCTACAATGGTCAGTGTCATGATTGTTCATCTTACAATTCTTACACCACCTTTTCCCTTGGTTGAAGGATTTTCTTTCATCATATTTCCTTTCATCGAATTGTGGGTTTTTATTTTTATTTTCATACCGTGGCCTATCAAATTGGTGCTTACCTTTGTTTTGATCCCTATGATCAAATTTATTAAAGTTCTGTGGTGCCCTAAAATTATCCACCTGTTTCTTTTTATTACCTGATACTTCTGCTTGGGCCGCTTGATACCTTTCTGCAACATTTAGCAACTCACCCAGTCTCTCTGCACCTTGTTCCATGAGAAACTTTCTCAGGTCTGGAGCCATGGACTCTCTTAATTGTTCTATAAGGACCATTTCCTTAAGATCTTGGGTTTTCCCCAGAGAAGTCCATTTCTCCAAGTATGTCTCTATCCGTGCAGAGAACTGGTGATAGGTTTCACCTGACAGTAGTTTAGCATTCCTAAATTTTTTTCTGTAAAATTCTGCGTTCTTCTCATATCTTAACAAAAGAGCCTGCTTTAGCATGTCATAATTTTCCTGATCATCTCTGTGCATTTTGGCAAAAACTTCATAAGCTGCCCCACGAAGTCCTTGAGATAACTTTAAGCTCCACCTTTCTCTCTCTAACCCATATGTGGTAGCTAATAATTCGTATCTATTTATATAGCTCTCAATATCATCGTCTTTCTCAACAAAATGATCTAAATGAAAGTTCATAGCTGAGGTTGAGGCTCCCTGAGTAGCAGTAGCATCAGAGGCAAAGGGACTGGCACCATTTTCAGGAGCATGGCCCTGAAACTCAAACTCCCTTAGTCGTAGCTCATGTTCCCTTTGTAATCTCTTCTCCTCCTTTTCTGCTTCCCTTTCTGCAGCTAATCTCTTCTCTTCCCTTTCTGCAGCTAATCTCTTCTCTTCCTTTTCTGCTTCCCTTTCTGCAGCTAATCTCTTCTCTTCCCTTTCTGCAGCTAATCTCTTCTCTTCCCTTTCTGCCTTTTGTTCTTCTACTTGGAGCCTCTTAATCTCCCTATCAGCCTCCAATGCTTTAGCCTCTTTGTCAGCCTCAATCTGCAACCTCTTAATTTCTTTTTCAGCCTCTAACCTTCTTTCGGCCTCAAACCTTCTTTCTTCGCGTTCAATAAATTTGTCACATTCAGTAGTGACATAGGTAATCATAACTTGCCCATCTAATCCCAACTCTTTTGCAGTCTGTACAGCCGCAGATCGAAATTTGGCCAGGTCCGCCATTTTATATCAGGTAATTAAATAAAATATCTAACTAAACAATATAATCTGTAATTATATATCCAATGGACAAAACAGGCACCAAGAGCTCAACCTTATTTAATTCCACCCAAGGATACCTTTTAACTTTTTATATTCCCTGAAGTGAATTACCCCCAATATTTATACTAGTAAAGGATTCAATATCCCGGACCGGACCCCAATATATGTGGTAAAGTGGGATGATATAAATATTTATAGGGACTTAGTGTACTGACTGAGATCAGCTGTGAAGGTATCTGTATCTAATATGTGTAGTGTTTTACAGATAACCTTACTTACTGCCACATATTTATATCTCAGTCAGAATTATTCTGGAATATTGTGTTGGCAACGTTATATGTCTAGGGTTATGCAAATGATGAAGTGTAAGTCACCACAACAACAACAGATAAACAATTTAATTATTCCACCACACTTGACAATACTGTGACACTCACAAACAGTCAACACTCTAGAAGACTATCTTAAAAGATTCAATGATAAATTTCAGATATGTACATATGTATTGATTTTCTCTACAATAGTGATCCTGATTCAACTACACAGTGAACCAGGCAATATAATAACATGTAATTTCAAATATTATGTACACAGATATAAATGTGGTCTTTGCATTGACATACAATATTAGTATTCTATGTGTGTGAGTTGTGATGTGGTAATATGAGGTAATACTGGTTTTGTTCTTCAAGATAGATTCTTATTAGACATCATGACTGCATGTGCTTGTGTATGTTTGGAACTAGTATTGGAGATGGTCTCAGTTCCGAACATTAAAACAATTAATTGCCCCTCTTTAATTAAGTTAGTGTCATTTACGAGGGGTACATAGTGTTGAGCTCTTTTGGCCACAGTGGGCTTAACTTTCGTGATGGCGACAGGCAAGGACTCCTCTGCTCGACTATTCACTGTTTCTGAAGACACCTCACTGGTTACTATAGGGACCCAAGAGTATGTTGTAGCCTCTGGATTCAGCAAACGCTCAGACCAGGTGCGGCTTCAATAACTAGGACCACAGTCCCTGAAACAAGAAGGATGTACCTTCTACTTCAGAACTAATTTATACTATCTGGCTAGACTGAGCACAATACATCACAAACACAGAGTTCAGAGCTTTAGTTTAACTGCTATCTTCTTCTGAAGCAGCTTACTCCAGTATTAACCTCCTTAATGGTTACTACGCCTCTGCACTTTCAGCTATAAGTCCTTCCATATCATAAGGTAGGTGTCAGTGTACTATGTGGTAATTCCATGTAGTTTGACTTTTCTCCGACACCTTCTGTTCAGGTTGGAGCAATATGTATATAGATATAGGCCTTGTCTCATGTTCGCTACTGAACTGCACATATATACAGACATAAATTATCAATGTACATTCAATTTTCATTAAAAAGAGATCAAATATTTCAACCTACCAAAATTCAAGGAAATAAACACAGATACGTTGACTAGCACTGAATGTAGGCACAAATACTGGCACAAATTCCCATCTGCTTATGTTCCAGGCTTTTATTTAGCAAAAATATGAGCTGGCTTCAACGCACTGTTGCTTTATCAAGCTTATTTGAACTAGTGGTCTCGAACTAACGCTATCAATTAACTATATTAACAGACCTAACCAATCAGGCCATCTCTACCCAATCGTTTGAAAAAAAGTACTCTTACTTCCGTCTCCCTTGACAATAAAAGATAGCATTTATAGTCCGACTAATCGTGTTTAGCCTTACATATCATTCCATCCAATCAATTCAAATGTAACTTGTGGCCTATTTCCGTACAATGGTGGTTTAAAATTCTGCCACTGAGCGACTCCGAGTTTTTAGGTTGTCTGACACCCTCATTGTTTTCTTTTGCCTATAATTTATTAATTCCTGGACTATTTGCGTAACACTTAACATATTCTGTGTCAGCAAGCCCTAAGGAATCCAAATATCTCAATCTAAGGGAGCTAGGTGGCTGCGTTCAAAATGTGCATTTTCTACCACCTCCTGTTCACTTCAATCCCCATGTGGTGTCTGGGTACTGTCATGTTTTCAAACGTAAATCCATCTAATGTCATCTTTCCTAATAAGCGTTTTCCAGGTTTTTTAAAACCTAACTCTGGGAAGGGTAGTGTTTTTATCACTGTCCGTCTGAAAAAAAAGTTAGTGCATGTGGCCTTACACGCGTGATAGTAGTAATTGTATATCGCGTTACGCTTGTTGGGGTGGCATTAATAGCGAGACGCGTGTTTAGTGTTGCATGCGTTCCTGATTTTCAGCCCTCCCTTCTTTCCATCCTACATCCATCTGTCCATTCGTAGTGTAATTAATTTAGGTCATACGCAGTGTGCCTCTCAATGTTTTTTCTTAGAAATGCAATACCCGTTTTAATGTGTTGTGGAAACGCTTGTATTATGCAGTGGCTTATATTTAACGTGGAAACGTTACAATTTGCAGACGAAGCATAAAACAAAGGGGATTTCGAGTACTGTCATTGTGACAGCACTGTTCTTTACCATTCTTCTTCCTTTTATAGAATTTATTTGTTAGGCTTTACATTTACTTTTTAATTTATATATGTGGATTAGAATTTCTCACGACAAACCACATGGGAAGCCAGCGGGAAAATACTTAGTAAAGTTTACCAGCAGGGCATACGACCACACCTGGAATATGGGTCAGCTGCATGGTGTCCAGCATCAAACACCACATTACAAGAGCTAGATAAGGTGCAAAACCAGGCGCTTAGAGTCATCACGGGGGCAATGAAATCGACGCCTATAGTGGAGATGGAGAAAATGGGGAGGATACAAGCACTGAGAGAACGCAGAGACACAAAAGTGCTAACACAGGCAGAAAAGTTCCTCTGTATGCCGAGCCATCCAATGAAGGACAGATTCCAAAACCTAGCAATGGGGCGACTGAAAAGAAGCAGCTTTATCCACCAGGCCAAACGATTTCGTAGACAAACCTCAGACCTGCCTGAAGTTAACAGCCCCCTAAAGTCTGTGCCAGAACAAACCCCTTGGAGAGAGGAGCATGGACTACCAGTACACATCCACGCGAAAGTGAAAGGAATATTCGACAGGGATGAACAGAACAGCGTGCAACGTAGGACAGTCACTCTCAGTTTCCTGGATGATGAATACCCACAGGACCTCTGGGTCCGAGTATACACGGATGGGTCAGCACAGAATGCAGTAAAGAATGGAGGAGCAGGAGTGTACATAGAATACCCAAACAACACTAGGGATACGGTCAGAGTACCAACAGGGAAATTCTGTAACAACTATGATGCAGAAGTCCAGGCAATCAAGGTGGCAACTGAGAAACTACTGAACACCAATCTCGGTCCACAGCCTGTAGTATACCTGACAGATGCAAGATCAGCACTCCAAGCACTTCAGTCCAGAAAATTGCCAGGTATACAAGCCCTACTTTCTGAACTGTGCAACCAGCGCAGGGTCGCCATGCAGTGGATACCGTCTCATTGTGGAATACCAGGAAACGAGAGAGCAGACGGACTGGCTAAAGAAGGTGCTGCAGACGAGCAGCCGGATGTACCAGTTACGTACCATCAGAAGAAAAAGATGATCAAATCTATCAGAAAGCCACCAACATCAACGCAGGATGACTACCAAGCTATGAACAGATCAGAACAAATAGTCATTCTGCGCCTCAGAACAGGACACAACCGCCTCCGCAGCCACATGTATACAAAATTCAAGATTGGCAATTCAGCCATGTGTACATGTGGACAGGCACCCCAGACTGCGGAGCACGTACTTCAAGATTGCCCCGAATATGATATATTGAGGCAAACCCACTGGCCCAGAGAAACAACACTGGAAGCAAAACTATATGGACCTCTGTATGAACTACAAAAGACAGTGAAGTTTATACAGGAAACAACATTGCAGATATAGACAATATATTTCAAGCGAACGAAAGAAGAAGAAGAAGAAGAAGCTGCCTGTTTCAGGGCTTCTGCTTCAGCACAGAAGTTATTGCAGTATTTTCCAGTGGCAATTGCCATAGAGTGAATTCTATTCTTTAATTTTATGAGGATGCCGCACCCCCATTTTCAACTGCATTTGTTGTTGGATGTTTTGCAATCCTAATATTACAGGCGCCATTTTCATGACCACCAAATTAAGAAGAAAATGTCTTAACAACTCATTTCCTTACCTCGTTAAAATTTCTTTTTGACTGGCATAAGCCATCTTGTCTCTCCAAAACATTCCTTAGTAGGCCTACTTGCCATGTTGACCATTTCTCTTGCTGACTTTCCAAGCCTTGTTATTCAACAATCCGGCACATTCTGTCTTCGTTGTCTCTGTCTGTCTGTCCGTCACATCTCATCATCATCATTTCCTTATTCGCTTCTTATGGACCAACCACTTCAGCTGGTCCACCTTACAGGAACACTCCACCAAGCATCCACATGCTTTTGCAGCGGGGATTTCTTTAATAGTTTGTTTTAAATGATGAGGTTCTCAACCTCATGCACAAGCTCATGTTAGTTGCCTTCTATGACACGCCTGAAGAAGCAGTACCGGTAGTCCTGTTCTTTCTTCATCTCCTCAGAGACCCCCCAGGGAACTGCAAATGTTGTCAAATAATGTTTTAATCTGTCTCTTCTCATAACATACCATTTGACTGCCTGACATATCAGGCCGCCTTTCCAGTGTTTTAATCTGTCTCTTCTCATAACATACCATTGACTGCCTGACGTATCAGGCCGCCTTTCCAGGTTGGTCTCTTCTAGGACTTCATATGACATTTTTAACTTTCTTCTGCAAAACTACATCTCCGCGGCCTCCAGCGTTCGTCTTGTTTGTTTACTGAGGTTCAATAACTCACGTTCTTAACAGCAGAATCGGCTCTAATTATCACTGAGATTACTATCTTCCATACTTTCGTTGATAAAGATTTGGATTTGAAGTGAATTATTAGATACTTCATTATAATACGTCACAGCTTTATGAGGGGGGGGGGGGAAGAAGAGAATTCGGTAACGGAGGAGCAGAGCCAGTTATCCGTGTCCAGCTGGGTAGACTGATAATACAAATAGTTAAAGACATGTCAAAATTCATAAAGCTAAATGTAATGTACAGCTGACTGTCTTTCTACTCAAAAAGTTGCAGAAATTCGGCTGCGTTTCTGAAAAGACTGCAGTACTGACATCAATAGGTTTGAATCTCAGATTTCAATGCGGGCGGAGATGAAGAAAAAGACCCAAACTACAAAACGATGGCTGACAACCAACTGTGGCCATTTCAGACCAAACAGAACGAAACGGAGAGAGGCCAAGGTAACTGTTTCCACCAAAATAGAACACCTGTATACCCAAATTATGTCTTTGCCCGCCTCACAACGCGTGTTTGCGGAAACTCCAAACTCACAATGACGATCAAAGCTGCAGTGTATATATAATAGTGTATGATTTTTAAAAATCATAACATTAATAAAATCTTAAGAATGTTTAATAAAAATAAAATAACTAGCTAACAAAGCGAGAGATAGATGCAACCGCCACTTCAGTAACAACCAATTGTACATTTGTCACGACTAAAACTAAAGCAGAGGTTTTTAATCTTTGGAAGCAGCATTTCAAAGAAAATTATACAATTTCATATTGTCTTCATTCCAGTGCAGCATGCTCCTTGAAAATCTTTGCGTTCCAAAGATAATGGAAAATACAATTTTGAGATGCGCAGATTTAATTCTTTTTTTTTTTTTTTGCCACGGCAAGGGTCGTTTACGTTGCATTCCTCTAATGCATGTGTACTAGACATTTTTATGTATAAACTTTCTAGGAAGCTAATTGCGTTGCCACTTCTACGCTAGTAGTCGCATGGCTCAACCAGGCAGTTCAACTTTAAGAGCTTGGTGGTTGGGGGGGGGGGGGGGGCCGGGGGGGGTGGGCTGGATAAGTTGTTAATAAATGGTGTTTATCCTCAGCTTGAAATATCTAGTTCAACCCCATGTAGGTTATATCTTGGGTGGTAGTTGACCCCTTCAGTCATAACTGACTATAAGAATGCGCCCCTGAGGTGACAGCCACCTGTTTCCTGGTGTTCATTTCGACGTGTACTTTTTTATTCTGCCTGTTGTGAAAGCTTCTTTTCGCCCAATCTGATGTGGTAACGTAGGGAGCATCACCACTTCGTGCGATCGGCAGCCTCATCCTCCCAGGTTGCTGGATTTATGTCCAGTGTCTTCATCTTTCTTTTGTACACATCTTTGAACTTCAGCTGCGGTCGCCCGACTGTTCTTTTGCCATCTGCCAGTTGTCCGTAGAAAATATCTTTGGGATGCGGTGGACAAGGCCAAGCTATCATAGTCTGCGCTGTGAAGGCCAGCACGTGTCAGAAACTCGACATTCATCATTGTGTCATTCCATTATATACCGAGGATATGGCGTAGATGGACGATACTGAGCCTTTTTTTCTAGCTTAGCACAGTTGGCCCGTGTCTTGCTGCCATATAGACACGTGCTGGTGCCGCAGGCATTGTATACCACAGCTTTGGTCTTCATTGTGAGTTTGGAGTTTCCCCAAACACGCGTTGTGAGGTAGGCAAAGATGGTTGCTGCTTTACCAATGCGGCTGTTTAATTTCTGTGTCCAGAGAGAGTTTGTCATTGATTGTTGACCCCAGGAATGAAAAGTGATGCACAACTGTCAGTTCATAGCCATCTTTACATAATAACATTAACGTAAAATTAATAAGCGATATTACTCATTTTCGAAAACCTTTCTCACCAATTTATAGTCCTTTAAAAATTCAAGCGAAAACCTTTTCATGGAGATTTGTTTTTCTTTCTAAAACTGATGAAAGTGTTCCGATCTCATCCCTTAGATCACACAAGGATGATCTCAGCACAGTGCACGAACTCGGTTGCACCGGCGAGACTCTCAATGTGCGTATCTAGGAATCACACATTCTATAAATATTTTAGCACATTTTATTTAAATATTTTTAGCAGGAATTTGGAGCAATCAAATTTTTTTTAATTGCTCCGCTTCGGTACCCACAGTGACTACTCCAGCTCCGTCTCAATTTTTTTTTTTTTTAAGTTTAAAAAAAAATGCGAATAGTAACTTTGGAAAAGTCACTTTCATTCATTCATAACCCTCCACTCCCAAAGGAGCATAGGCCTTCAACAAACACATGCCAAGTCCTCCTGTCACGTGTCATCATCTCAAGTTCTTTCCATGTTCTCCTCATCATTTTCACCTCTGTTTCCAACTCTCTTCTCCATGTACTTCTTGGTCTTCCTCTGCCTCTCTTGCCCTGCGGGTTCCAGAACAAGGACTGCCTTGTAATGCTATCAACAGGTTTCCTCAGTGTGTGTCCTATCCATCGCCTTCTTCTCATCTCTTGTTCCACTGGCACTTGTCTAGTTCTTATCATCAGTTCTACGTTGGTAACCTTGTCATACCATTTTAATCCCTCTATTCTACGCAAGCACCCATTTATGAAAGTCTGTAGCTTTTTGGTTGTTGTCTTTGTTGTTCTCCATGTCTCAGAGCCATACAATAGGACTGACTTCACATTTGAGTTGAAGATTCTTATGTTCGTGTTGGATCCTATTTCTCTTGATCTCCATATATTTCCCAATGCAATGAAAGCTCCTCTTGCCTTTTGTATTCTTATTTTGATATCGCTGTCTGTCCCTCCAACTTTGTCTATATTACTGCCAAGATACGTATATGATTCTACATCTTGTATTGGTGTTTCTTCAAGTTCAACCCTATTATCATTACCTGCATTTATTCGCATTATTTTTGTCTTTTCCCTGTGTATTTTCAGACCCAATTGCTGTGACCTCTCATCGAGTGTTTTCAATTTGTCCTGCATCTGATTACGGTTATGGGACAGAAGAGCCAAGTCATCAGCAAAATCCAGATCATCCAACTGCTTAGTCAGAGTCCACTGGATTCCATTTCTGTTGTGTGTTGTCGATGATCTCATAACCCAATCTATTGCCAGCAAGAAAAGAAATGGAGACAAGAGGCATCCCTGTCGCACTCCTGTTCTTATCCCAAATGGTTCTGCAAGCTGTCCTTCATGAAGAACTCTGCATGTCATGTCTTCATATGTTTTCTTTATTAAATTAATGATCTTCAGGGGAACTCCATAAAAAAGTCACTTTATTTATTCATGAATTCTCAAACAGTTTAAATATCTCTTTAACTAGAACCATTCCAACCATCCTTATATTCATAATTCATTCTGTAAAATATTATTACTGTAATAAAATCGTCTCTCATAGCCTGTTGTAGATCACTGAAAATTTATGTTAAACCGGAAAACAGTCGTCATAACTAGCTTGATGAGCTGGCATGCTCGAAGTGACCCACAAGGCTATTGTGAATGGCTTCAAGAACCTGCTTCAATAGATTCCATCGCCTCGCAATCTCCCCAAAACTTTCTCTCGAATAATGCTTCAACACAATTATGATTCACAGAAACCTGCCGGTGTCTTTCCTGTTTATCAAATTCCTATTGAAAGTCATCATCTTCTGAAGAATTCATCATCATCATTTCTTGTTCGTTTCCTATGGAGCATGGTGCTGTGACAGTTCCCGACCCAAGCTTTATTCATCTATAAGATACATTATTAAGCTCGCTATTCACTTCCGTTTCCAACGATTTCTTCTTTGCTTTTCTCAAAATTGGGCATTTTAAATTCAAATGAAGAAGACATCATTGAGATCTATTGCCGAAAGTCGCCTGTCATTAACATGTAGGCAGATTTGAATTTGTTGTTGATGCCATGGCTGAATTAGCTTGTACTTTTACGGCAACCAAATATTTTTGCTGTGTTGAGTGTGTGTGTGTTTTTTTCATGGCCTTCCAAAAATAATAACCAAACAATTTGTATTACATCAATTAAAAGAAGTCTGAGGTCATGACGCTCAATGTGAGCAACCCTGAGCCCATATCAGTAAGGAATCAGCAACTGGTACAGACAGATACCTTCACATACCTAGGAAGCATAGTAACACCAGACGGTGGGGCAGGTAAAGACATCAACATCAGAATGAATAAGGCAAGAACAGCCTTCTTTAGCCTAAACAACACCTGGAAGTCCTCCCAATACAGCACAAGCACAAAATTAAGATTATACCAGAGCTGTGTGCTGTCTGTGCTTCTCTATGGTGCGGAATGCTGGAGAGTTACAGAGAAGGAAATGTCGAAATTGTCCTCTTTTCACACAACATGCCTAAGAAAAATTCACCGAATCTTTTGGCCGAATACCATCACTAATTAAGATCTGCTTACTCGTAGCAAGCAAGAGGACATGCACACCATCATAGCTGGCAGACGCTGGAGCTGGGTTGGCCATGTCCTCAGAAGAGACCCCGATGCCATCACAAGAACAGCTATGCTTTGGACCCCTGAAGGAAAACGAAAGAGAGGCCGACCAAAAACAACCTGGCGGAGGACTGTGGAGGCTGAGATGCAAAGAATGAACCAGAGTTGGGGCACTGTACGAAGGATGGCCACCGACCGAGCAAAGTGGAATCAATTTGTTGTTGCCCTACAAGACGCCACTAGGCGTGATGGCCACTGACTGCTTTGACGGTCGGCGGCTAAGGATCAAAGAAGAGAATTTGTATCACACCCTGTCTATGGAAAACAATTCACACATGTTACGGAAACGGCAACAAATGGAACAACTTTGACGCGGGACGGACATCCAGAGTCTCAGGCTCGTATGTCTGTCAGTGGTGAAAGCCGAAAGGAAGCCATTGGCATGAAAACGGATGCCCCGACCGCTAAACACGAAACTAGAATTGGTTTTTGGAACGTCAGAACTATGAATGAGGCAGGAAAGCTGAGGCAGATCACAGCAGAGATGAGGAACTACAAATTACATATCCTGGGAATAAGTGAGAGTAGATGGACTGGGACGGGGAGAATAAAAACAGCTACAGGAGAAACAGTATTTTACTCTGGTAGAGAGGATGGTCAGCACGACGAAGGTGTAGCCATTATCCCGAAGAAGGGAATGGAAAGGTCTTTACTGGAATGGAAACCCATCAACAACAGACTGATAAGAACAAGACTGAGAGGGAGATTCACCAACACCACAATTATACAATGCTATGCACCAACAAACAACAGCGATGAAGAGGTCAAGGATGAGTTCTATCAACAGCTACAAAAGGAAATGGAAACGGCACCTAGGTACGATCTTATTATAGTAATGGGAGACCTCAATGCGAAAGTTGGAACACACAATACTTATAATGAAAGAGTAATGGGGAAATGCGGCAGTGGAACAGTAAATGAGAATGGGGACAAATTAATAAGCTTCTGCAGTATTAACAACCTGGTTATTGGAGGAACACTTTTTCCACACAAAGAAGTGCACAAATTAACGTGGGAATCACCAAACGGGCGGGACAGAAACCAGATAGATCACATAATGATCAATGACACAGTGAGACATGCATTACAAGACGTGAAAGTAAGAAGACGCGCAGATGCGGGAAGTGATCATCACCTAGTAGTAGCAAGACTGAAGGTGAAGCTCAGAGTTGCTGGACCAGTTGCAATCAAACAGAAAAGATATAACATCATGAAACTTAAAGACCCCCTCACCAGAAAAGCTTTCGTGGTTGATGTAAAGTGACGATATCAGATTGCCAAAAGCCAGGAAAGAACAGCGACCGATGATGTCGACCAGAAATTCAACACCATCTCAACAATATACAAGGAAAGCAGCGAGTCATGCTTGGGATTCCAGGAAAGAAAGAGACAAGATTGGATAAAACCAGAAACGTTAAACACCATAGCGAAGAGAAAGGAAATGAAAAGAAAGAAAACAAAAACTAAGTCTCCCAGGTTAAAAAGAATATGTAGCGAACAGTACAGTCAGCTGGACAAAGAAGTGCCAACAAAAGGACATTTCTGGATGACCTTGCAAGACAGGCAGAAGAAGCATCACTGAGAAATGAACAAAGCACAGTTTATAAAATAACTAAAACTATCAGTGGAAATCGAGGTGCAAACAATATAACGTTAGTAAGAGACAAGCAAGGAAATTTCATTACCGCAGCACAGGGGCAGGAAACAAGATTGGCAGAGCATTTCAAAGAAACTCTGGACAAGGAACCACCAGAGACACAGTTGAATGTTCACGAAAATGAAAATGATCTAGATGTTAATACAGACGTTCTACGAAAGGAAGAAATCATCACGGCAATCAAAGGGTTAAAGAATGGAAAAGCTCCAGGCCACGATAACTTAAATGCTGAGTTATTCAAGGCAGACCCTGAACTAGCAGCAGAATTGTTAGAACCACTATTTGCACAAGTCTGGGAAACTGAGACAACACCAACAGGTGGAGTAAAAAAATAATTGTCAAATTGCCCAAAAAGGGCGACCTTGCAGACTGCAACAACTGGAGAGGAATTAATCTCCTCTCGGTAAAATACTAGCCAGGATAATCATCCAGAGAATTTCAAAAGCAGTTGACCATAAACTGAGGAAAGAACAGCGGGTTTTAGAAAGAACAGAAGAGGTGCAGATCATATATTCACCCTCAGGAACATCATAGAGCAGTGCTCAGAATGGCAGAGACAGCTATACATTAACTTTGTATATTTTGAAAATACTTTTGACAGCACACACAGGGACAGCCTATGGAAAATACTGAGGGCTTATGGAATTCCCAGCTGCATTGTTTCCATTATAAAAGGCCTCTATTCTAACTTTACATGCAGTGTTGGATTGAGTAATCAAACTTTTGAAGTGAAAACAGGAGTACGACAGGGATGCCCTTATCAACAACATTATTTTTGGCAGCCATAGATTGGGTGATGCGCCAGACAACAGAGGGCAGTCCAAGAGGAATAAGATGGACAACGTTTTCTACACTGGAAGACCTGGAATATGCAGATGACACCGCACTACTCGCACATTCACATCAACACATCCAAGAAAAAACCGATAGACTTAATAATTATAGCCAGCAGGTTGGTCTGAACATCAATCTGAAGAAGACAGAGGCCATGACACTCAATGTGGGCAATCCTGAGCCATTAACAATAAGGAACCAGAAGTTAGAAGAGACAGGCACATTTACTTACCTAGGATGCATAGTAACACCCGACGGTGGAACAAGCAAGGACATTAACAACAGAATGAATAAAGCGAGAACAGTCTTTGCTAGTCTCAACAACATTTGGAAGTCTTCCCAGTACAGCACAAAATTGAGACTGTGTGAGAGCTGTGTACTTTCTGTGCTTCTCTATGGTGTGGAATGCTGGAGAGTAACAGAGAAGGAAATGTCGAAACTGTCCTCCTTCCACACAATCTGCCTAAGGAAAATTCTCCTAATCTTTTGGCCGAATACCATCAGCAACCAAGCACTGTTTATTCGGAGTAACCAGGAGGACATGCACACCATCATAGCTGGCAGACACTGGAGTTGGGTTGGCCACATCCTCAGTAGGAACCCTGATACCATTACAAGAACAGCTATGCTATGGACCCCCGAAGGAAAGCGAAAGAGAGGCCAACCAAAAACAACCTGGCAAAGAACTGTGGAAGCCAACATGCAAAGAATGAACCAGAGTTGGGGCACTGTACGAAGGATGGCCGCCGACTGAACAAAGTGGAATCAATTTGTTGCTGCCCTACAAGACGCCACCAGGCGTGATGGCCACTGACTGCTTTGACGGTCACCGGCTATGCATCAAAGAAGAAGAATGTGTATCACATTTTTTTTCACAATCCACCTGCTTGTGTAAACTAGTATTATCATGTAAGACTTACCCCTGAAGCCTAATTAATATCTAATTTATTTTGTTAATACACATATTATGTAAACTTGAAACCTGCCTCATGTAGTTACCAGGGGTCTCAAAGAGGCAAAGAAAATACAGCACTACTGCACCCTCATGCATGTCGTACAATGCTACTAAATGATGTTGTACATGGGACTGGTAATTTCATTATGGGGAAACAAACTGCTACAGAAACAACATGTGCAAGAGCATGTGAATGCTTGGTGCCAGCTTCCTGTAAGGAGACTAACCACTTTGGTGACTCCATGCTCCGTGAGGAAAGAAAAACAGAAGTTGATAATGATGACGATGATAAAACTTGATGGAAAGGAACTGATCTGTTTTGAAATAAATTTGACAATTTTTTTTTTACAAAATGGCATTTCTAATGTTTAAAATTGCAGTGTTGGCAAGATTTAGTAATACAAAGGTGTTGTATTCTGAGTGAAGACCAAGCTTTCTGCCATCATACATGTGTACAATAATTTTTTTTCAAGTAAAAGTGTGATATTTATTTCCCGATTTAAATTAACCATGAAAATGAATGGGGAAAAAATAACTCGAGTTTCAAATAAAGAAACCATTAAATATTTTATTTCATTTTTATTTATTTAGTATAACATTATTCAGTTTGGTTTGAAAATGAAAAAAAGAAACAGGAGCGGCAGAGCAGTCGAAATGTTCTGTGCCCCAGTTCTGCTCCAGCTCCAGCCAAGAGCCTGCTGTTCCACTGCTCTGAGCTCCTGCTCTGGCCCAAAGCCTTGTTTTTTAGTCATTCTTTGCTCAAGGGTTTTCCGTGTCATCTTTAGCTCTTTCATTTTTGTCTGCACTTCTCTTCTCCATGTGTTTTTCAGTCTCTTTACCTTTCTTACCCTGACAATGACTAATATCCCACACATGAAACCATCACATGCATTAGAAGAATAGAATACATTTTACTCCATCAGCATTTACAGCTCTCAATATTTTCAAATGCAAAAAACAACTCGTCACCCTAGTACTGCTTTATTCCATCACCAATTTTGGCCAAAATTGACCTCAGGCCATAAATCAACATATTATAGTTTAATCTATCATCCTACACAACATCTTAACAATTTGGATCATCTTCTAAAATGTCATTTTAATGTGATATATCCTTCTTTTCAACTAACAACCCAAAAACTTTGAACACGTTTTTCTCAAAACAAACTGAAGTGAAGATGGAATAAGGCAGTACTAAGGTGGTGAACTGTTCTCAAGTCCTTATTCTTACTACTTACCTATTTTTTCAGCCCATGTTATCCATGAAGCATTGTGGTGAGCTTAAAGTTTTCATTCTTGAGCCAAGTGTGTTGTACTGGCTGTTGTGAATCCATGGTGTTGTTGGACTCGTGTAATATTGTCTATCCATCTAACTCTAGATCTTCTACAGTTGTTGGCATGAAGTAGTAATTGGCCTGGCTCCTTTCTCACGAGTTTCTTCTTCTCTGATCCTTAGCCGCCGATTGTCAAAGCAGTCAGTGCCATCACAGTTGGTGACATCTTGTAGGGCAGCAACAAACTGCTTCCACTTTGCTCAGTCGGTGGCCATCCTGCGTGCAGTACCCCAGCTCTGGTTCATTCTTTGCATCGCAGCCTCTACAATTCTCCGCCAAGCTGTTTTTGGGTCGCCTCTCTTTCGCTTTCCTTCAGGGGTCCATAACATAGCTGTTCTTGTGATGGCATCTGGGTCTCTTCTGAGGACATGGCCAACCCAACTCCAACATCTGCCAGTTATGATGGTGTGCATGTCCTCTTGGTTGCTCCGAGTAAGCAGTTCTTGGTTGGTTATGATGTTCGGCCAAAAGATTTGGAGAATTTTCCCTAAGGCAGATTGTGTGGAAAGAGGAAAATTTCAACATTTCCTTCTTTATTACTCTCCAGCATTCTGTACCATAGAGAAGCACAGAAAGTACACAGCTCTCATATAATCTTAATTTGGTGTTTGTGCTGGACTTCCAGATTATGTTTAGACTAACAAAGGCTGTTCTCGCTTTATTCATTATGTTGTTGATGTCTTTGCTTGTTCTGCCATCTGGTGTTACTATGCATCCTAGGTATGTAAATATGTCTGTCTGCTCCAGCTTCTGGTTCCTTATTGTTATGGGCTCAGGATTGCCCATATTGAGTGTCATGACCTCTGCCTTCTTTAGATTGATAGTTCTCACGAGTTGGCCAAACTATTTTAGTTATTATTTCTAATTTATAAAGAACAGGGGGCTTTAAAGGGGAATACAAAAAAAGTACTACATCTTACTAGGATATAAGATAAGAAAATAACCTACATTACGGCACAAGGCCTTTGTCAGGGACATAGGTTATTTTCTTGTCTTTTATCCTACTAAGACATATTACCTGTTATTTTTCTTTCTTCTCCCTCTTGCTTGAGGGTATGTTTACAATTTAGTATTGATTGCTTTGCATATTTTATACTGTAAAATATCTTATATTTGTGTTAAAATAATGTTGATAAGAAGAAAGAGAGATCAAGTTGTTTTATTTATACAAGTTGTTTTATTTATATACAAGTAAACTGGGTAACACTACAGAATCTAATTCTAATCCTAGCTGGTCTATTGGCTAAATTCATACTTGTCACTATTTATCATTTCTTCAGTACTGTGAAGGATTGGTACTGCCCAACTGTATTCTCTCTTTACCCCCAGATAACACAAAATTAACCCTGCCAGGGTAATTTACCTCAAGTTTCTGACCACTGGATAAATGCAAGATCAAATGATTCTTCTGTAGAAAAAGAAAAGACCAAAATTGATGTAAAACATTACACAAGAATAGAAAGCTCATACAGTTATTTAACTATTTAAACCATATAACACATTTTGTCAATTTTAATTTATTTTAAACATCAGCTAAAGTCTGTGATACTTCAACTACATCTTGCATTTGTACTATGGTGTTCACGGTCCACCTGGAACATTATATGCCAGATATGACAGCCAACTCACTAGAAAGCCTTGCGGATGCTAAAAAGAGGATACAACAAGGGATGGTAGATAAATGCAATATAGAGTTTAATAAAAGTGTAATATGCATATGCCAGCACCATAATATGAATGATTATAAAATATAAAATTTATAATAAAAAAGAAACCAAAAAAAAAAAACTTACTCAGGATAATCCTATTATAGGGATTCTTAACCTTTTTGCCCTCACACTTCTCTGGAGCGTGAACTTAATGTTCATGCCTCCCCTCAATTAATCAATGAAAGAAAGAGTAGCATTACACACAAACACTTGATAGGTTACCCCTAGATCATTAAAAGGATGAATTCTATCAACAACTGCAGAAAGAAATGGAAGACACACCTAGATATGATCTTATTATAGTAATGGGAGACCTCAATGCGAAAGCTGGTACACACAATACATATAATGAAAGAGTAATGGGGAAATGCGGCAGCGGAACAGCAAACGAAAATGGGGATAAATTAATAAGTTTCTGTAGTATTAACAACCTGGTCATTGGAGGAACACTTTTCCCACATAAAGAAATTCACAAATTAACATGGGAATCACCAAATGGTTGGGACAGAAACCAGATAGACCACATCATGATTAACGGTAGATGGAGACATGCATTACAAGATGTGAAGGTAAGAAGAGGTGCAGATGTGGGAAGTGATCACCATTTAGTAGTAGCAAAACTGAAAGTGAAACTAAGAAGGGCTGGACCAACTGTAACTACACAGAAAAGGTTTGACATCAGCAAATTGAAGGACCCCTTACCAGAAAAGCTTTTGCGGCTGACATAAAGAAACGATATCAATTTGCCAAAAGTCAGGAAAAGACATTGACTGATGATATAGACCAGACATTCAACACCATTTCAACAATATATAAGGAATGCAGCAAATCATGCTTGGGATTCCAGGAAAGGAAGAAGCAAGACTGGATAACACCAGAAACATTAAACACCATAACACTGAGAAAGGAAATGAAAAGAAAGAAAACAGAAGCGAAGTCCCCCAGGTTAAAGCAACTATATAGCGAACAGTACAGTCAGCTGGACAAGGAAGTTAAATGCCAAACCCGAGCCAACAAAAGGAATTTCCTAGACGATCTTGCAAGACAGGCAGAAGAGGCAGCACTGAGAAATGAACAAAGCACAGTATGCAAAATAACTAAATTCATCAGCGGAAAACGAGGTGCAAACAATATTACATTAGTAAGAGATAAGTAAGGAAATCTCATCATGACAGCAGAGGGACAGGAAACAAGATGGGCAGAGCACTTCAGAGAAACTCTGAACAAGGAACCACCAGAGACACAATTGAATGTTCCTGAGGCTGAAAACGATCTAGATGTAAATACAGACATTCCACGAAAAGAAGAAATCATCGCAGCAATCAAAGGGTTAAAGAACGGAAAAGCTCCTGGCCATGATAACTTAAATGCAGAGCTATTTAAGACAGACCCTGAGCTAGCAGCAGAACTATTAGAACCACTATTTGCACAAGTCTGCAAAACGGGGACAACACCATCAGAGTGGAACAAAGGAATAATAGTCAAATTGCCCAAGAAGGGAGATCTTGCAGACTGCAATAATTGGAGAGGAATCACTCTTCTCTCAGTTCCCAGCAAAATACTAGGCAGGATAATTATACAGAGAATTTCAAAAGCAGTAGACCACAAATTGAGGAAAGAACAAGCAGGATTTAGAAAGAACAGAAAATGTGTAGATCATATATTTACCCTCAGGAACATTATAGAGCAGTGCTCAGAATGGCAAAGACAGCTGTACATTAATTTCGTTGATTTTGAAAAGGCTTTTGACACCATACATAGGGACAGTTTATGGAAAATACTGAGGGCTTATGGAATTCCAAGCTGCATAGTGTCAATCCACAGCGGACTGATCATCCGCTTGCCAGTCACTCTGATTACACTGGCTAACAAAAAAAAATTTTTTTTTTCTTTCTCTAACACTTCTATGTTTTTCTGGTCAATTTTAATGCGCTGTTTTTAAATCTGCAAACCGTTTTTCTCTATCAGGTCGGGATCTCTAGAAATACGCAATTGAAGTTTTTTAACAATGCATACAGTATTACAACATCATTTGTACAAGAAGTATAACAGTTATGTAGGCTTTAATTTATTTGCAGTCGACTTTCGTCGGTGAATGGCATGTGGTACATCGCGATGAAGCATCCAACAATAATCGGCAAGCATGGTCACACTCCACCGTCCTTGATAACGTGACTCCATTACGGCGATATCTTGATGGAATCGTTCTCCATGTTCATCGCTGACTTCGCCAAGGTTGTCAGGGAAAAAGTCAAGATGCGAATCGAGCAAATGGATTTTGAGGGACATGTTACAGCCCATAATTCTGTATGCATCTATGCACTGCTTAACAATATGCACATAGTCGACAGATTTGTGATTTCCCAGAAAGTTATCGACGATCGATTTGAATGCCATCCATGCGCGAAGTTCACTACCATGTAACAAGTTCTCGAATTGTTTGTCTGCAATAACTTTCCTAATCTGAGGTCCTACAAAGATACCTTCCTTTATCTTTGCATCGCTAATTTGCGGAAACTTTTCTCGAAGATAAGTGAAAGCTTTGCTCGTTTTATCTAACGCTTTTACGAAATTCTTCATGAGCCCCAACTTTATATGTAACGGTCGTAAAATGATGCTGTCTTTGTTAACTAATGGCTCGTGTATTACATTTTTATGCCCGAGCTGCATACGATCCCTGATAGGCCACACCTTTC
Source organism: Oreohelix idahoensis (assembly GCA_024509875.1). NCBI lineage: Eukaryota > Metazoa > Mollusca > Gastropoda > Stylommatophora > Oreohelicidae > Oreohelix > Oreohelix idahoensis. The sequence continues at coordinate 853,310 of JAMPIV010004653.1, forward strand.
TTGCATAATGTTCCTGTCTGTTGCGGCTGTCCCATTCACATAGGAAGCAACAAAATTTAGTATACCCAGTCTGCATGCCCGTGAGAATTGCAATGACCTTTAGGTCTCCACAAATCCGCCATTGGTAGTCATTGTACTTTATTTTTGCCAAAAGTATAGCCACATTGTCATAAGTTTCTTTCATATGAACAGAGTAGGCGACTGGAATTGATGAAAATAAATTTCCATTATGCAATAACACGGCTTTTAGACTAGTCTTGGAAGAGTCGATGAAAAGTCGCCATTCGTTGACTATGTGCTCATGACCGAGGTGCACCATTAGACCTTTTACATCTTTGCAATAGCAAATGTCATCATCCATCTCAAAGTATTGAACAAGTTCTCTGTGTCTATGACGAAATTTAGATATCAGAGTATTGGGCGCTAAAAGATTCCATTCTTTGAGTCGCGAACCGAGTAATTCCGCTTGTCCTTTGGTGAGAGCAAGATCACGTATTAGATCTGAAAGTTCTGAATGGTTAATTAAGTGAACACCATCATTCACCGGTATATAATCCGAGTCAGAATTAGTTTCTAAAGCAGGTAAACTATCACTTTCTGATGTTCATTCACATCCAATGGATATTGTTCTGGTGGAACTGGGATCGGACACGTGATTGGATCATGAGGCACTGGTTTCAAAACCGATTCAATATTTGGATAAACCACAGACTTTCTAGTTTTAAAAGTGAAACCATAGATATTTGTCAAGCAGAAGTAACAATCAGTAGCGTGATTTATCGGTTCACGCCATATTACTGGCACTCCAAAAGGCATCAACTTATGCTTCGGCGATTTTCGTAACCAACCTGCCAATGTATTTGCACAAGTCGAACAAACTGCATTTGGCATCCAAGATTTATTTGCATCATCAACTTTCGAATCGAAATAAAGTTCATATGCTTTCTTTAGCAATGTTGTAAAGTTTTTCTGGTGAACACGATCGGTAAAATATTCGCACACGTAACAGAACAGATCAGCCGAATTTCTACAACTTCTAGAAGCCATATTTCACTCAGAATTATTTCAAAATACAGTAACTATTTGAAATATAACGTAACATATGTCATGCATCTTTTAGCAGTATAAAAAGTAGAATTATTTTGCATTTTATTAATTTTAAAAAAGTTATATAGTAAAAATGAAACGGAGCAAATAACGGTTTCCCAAAAATATATTTATTCACAAATATCTTAAGAACCTGACGTGATAGAGATAAACGGATTTCAAATTTGAAATCAGCGCAAGAAACTGACCTAAGAACACTTATTCTTATATAAGAAAGAAAAATGTTGTTTGTCAGTGTTACGGAAACAACAATTAATTTTCTGTTGTACCAATAAACGCCACTAGGCGTAACGGAACAACAGTTGATTTCTTGTTGCCCTAAGGCGCCACTGGGCGCACTGGCCACGGACTGCTTTGTCGGTCGGTGGCTAAGGATGGAAGAAGAAGAAGAAGAAGAAGATAGTGTCAATCATAAAAAGCCTCTATGCCAACTTTACGTGTAGTGTTGGGCAGAGCAACCTAACCTTTGAGGTGAAGACAGGAGTACGACAGGGATGCCCCTTATCAACCACTATTTTTAACAGTCATAGATTGGGTGATGCGCCAGACAACAGAGGGCAGTCCAAGAGGAATAAGATGGACTACATTTTCTACATTGGAAGATCTGGAATATGCAGATGACATTGCACTACTAGCACATTCACATCAACACATCCAGGAAAAAATGGATAGACTTAATAAGTTTAGCCAGCAGGTGGGCTTGAACATCAATTTAAAGAAGTCAGAGGTCATGATGCTCAATGTGAGCAACCCTGAGCCCATATCAGTAAGGAATCAGCAACTGGTACAGACAGACACCTTCACATACCTAGGATGCATAGTAACACCAGACGGCGGGGCAGGCAAAGACATCAACATCACAATGAATAAGTCAAGAACAGCCTTTTTTAGCCTAAACAACACCTGGAAGTCCTCTCAATACAGCACAAGCACAAAATTAAGATTATATCAGAGCTGTGTGCTTTCTGTGCTTCTCTATGGTGAGGAATGCTGGAGAGTTACAGAGAAGGAAATGTCGAAATTGTCCTCTTTTCACACAACATGCCTAAGAAAAATTCACCAAATCTTTTGGCCGAATACCATCACCAACCAAGATCTGCTTTCTCGGAGCAAGCAAGAGGACATGCACACCATCATAGCTGGCAGACACTGGAGCTGGGTTGGCCATGTCCTCAGAAGAGACCCCGATGTCATCACAAGAACAGCTATGCTTTGGACCCCTGAAGGAAAACGAAAGAGAGGCTGACCAAAAACAACCTGGCGGAGGACTGTGGAGGCTGAGATGCAAAGAATGAACCAGAGTTGGGGCACTGTACGAAGGATGGCCGCCGACCGAGCAAAGTGGAATCAATTTGTTGTTGCCCTACAAGACGCCACTAGGCGTGATGGCCACTGACTGCTTTGACGGTCAGCAGCTAAGGACTGAAGAAGAGGATGAGAGCCAACTCACTAGAAAGCCTTGCGGATGCTAAAAAGAGGATACAAGGGATGGTAGATAAATGCAATATAGAGTTTAATAAAAGTGTAATATGCATATGCCAGCACCATAATATGAATGATTATAAAATTTATAATAAAAAAAGAAACCAACAAAAAAAAAAACTTACTCAGGATAATCCTATTATAGGGATTCTTAACCTTTTTGCCCTCACACTTCTCTGGAGCGTGAACTTAATGTTCATGCCTCCCCTCAATTAATCAATGAAAGAAAGAGTAGCATTACACACAAACACTTGATAGGTTACCCCTAGATCATCAAAAGGTGGCTCTGCATAGCATCACACACAGACATTTGACCCCATAGTTCACTGAAAGGACGCACAGAGCAGTTTTCACATTTATACAAACATACAAAGAAATCTATACAGTTTGATTCTCAACAAGAAATTTATCCTGTGAAAAAGTAATTGCAACAAATTTTCTGGGAGACACATCACACCTCTCCTGCATCCTCTCTACAACTTTCCTGGGGAGCCACATCCCACAGGTTAAGAACCCCTGTCCTAATAGTTTGGAGAAGCCTGTCATAAAGATTTATGTATGAATGCACAGATGAATTAAAAAAACAGTCATGAGTTAATTAAGTGAACTAAATTATGCAGATTAACAGCAGTGACTGAATACTGAACTTTTCACATGCTGAACAATTTTCTTAAATAATTACAATCATAATGCTGTTGAATTTTTGTGTGGCTTTAAATTCCTTCAGGATGCCCAACCTTCCTTATTTTCTATTTAGGATATGTTTGGAAAAGATATAGTGTTAATACTCTTTGCTCTCCTTTCAGGCCCTGGTAACATAATGGCTCTGAAACATTCAGAACAACAAAAAAGTTAGACCTTCATAAATGGGGGCTTGCATAGAATAGAAGGACTGAAATGGTATGAGAAGATCACCAAATGTGGAACTGATGATAAGAATGAGATAAGAGATAAGTGTGAGAGGAATAAAAGATTAGAAGAAGATGATGGCAATGAATACAACACACATTAAGGAAACCTGATGATAGCATTACAGGGCAGTCCTTGGTCTGGATTCTCCAGGGTAAGAGGTAGAGGGAGCTCAAAAAACACACAGAGAAGAAGACTGGAGACAGAAATGAAAGTGGTTAGGGAGAGATGGAAAGACCTTGATCTGATGGCACAGGACAGGAAGACCTGGCAGAAGTTCACTGAATGTTCCTTGGGGATCTGATGGGATAATGAATGAATGACTCAGTCACTATATCACCATGACATGGTTGCTGATATTATGATCGGTAAAGGCAATATTGTCACCATAATCCACAACCACCCTGGATTATATGTGCACAGTACAGCTGGTTGTTCTGGGAATCCCCAGGGTAAGAGAGGTAGAGGAAGACCAAAGAAGAGAAGAGAACTGGAGACATTTATGGAAAGACCTTGAGCTGATGGCACAGGACAGAAAGACTTGGTATAAGTTTGTTGAAGGCCTATGCTCCTTGGGAAGCTTAAGGGTTATGAAAGAATGGATACAGCTGTACTAAGCTTTCATGAGGCATAATCAAAATGCATAATAATGCTGGACCTTCTATGGCTAATTACACAGTTCCAATTCTGGCATCCATATGATAAGAATTGCTAAGCCAGTTGCTGTATTCTGGCGTACTGCTATTTGTTGGATAATCAACAAATTTTACACTGGATGCTTACACAGAATACAACAAATGGTATTATACAAAACTGAGAGGAAAGAATCAGATCAATGGAATCAGTAGAACAAGAGGGAAGAAATGCTACTGGATGGGACAGGACACACAATGAAGAAGTCATATACATACTGGCATTACAAGGTAGTCATTGTTCTGGAACCCCCAGAAAATATACAAAGGCTCAGAAACACATGGAGAACAGAGCTGAAGGCAGAAATCCAAAGGGAAAGGAGACACAAAGAGAGCTGGTAAAGAATGCTAGATAAGAAGTCTTGAAGACATCTGGCTGAAGGCCTACGCTCCACAGAAAGGTTAGAGGTCACACACAAAAATTATCACTGGTCAGCTTTTTCTCAAACTGAGCAGCAGTGACTGAAAGTTGTATGCTCCTGACACATTTCTCCAATGTCTGTATAGTTCCACTAAAGAATTCAACCAAGCTTGTTTATATACACCTCCTTTTCATTAGGACAAACTGTCTTTACTTAAAAATACTTCTAATTAAAAATAAGCATTTAATTTCTATGCTGTTGTATGAATATGGTGAATTCAAGTGTACACAGGTTTTGACCTATGCTTGTACATTACAAAATGTGTTGACTTGATGGTAAAAATGTAAATCAGTTATGTTTAATGATACAGCAACTACATTTGCATAAAAACTGTAATAATGCTGACAACAAAATGCTAATCAGGCCTACAGATATAAGCACCAATTTGTATTTCAGCACTCTTTTATTCCAAAATAATGTTAATGGTAAGCTGTGTATGTATGTATGTGTATATATATATATATAATCTTGATTACTACTCTAAAAAATCAACAGATATAACATCTTTTCACAGGTGGTGGTGTTTCAGCAGTCCATGTAGCATAACTGCTCCTGTAAAGATCATCATCATCAGCTAAGTACTACTGGTGCAATCTTAGTTTGAGAAGAAAGCATGTGAAGCAAGTTATCGGTGACTACCAGGACGTATCTATGCCAAACTCTCAACCGCAGCACACATTGTTTACTGACAAAAGAGACTGCACTTGCCGAAGCTGGATTCCACCAATCACTTTTACCATCCTACCCACTCAGATCATATGATCAAATTCTAAAAGGTCAAAGTAGTCCCATAGTGGATACTGATGTAGGGGTGTGAAGTGCTAGAGGCTTCAATATACTAGGTCTCAGCTTTATGAAGTGGGTTGACCACCAGTTCCCTTCCTTGCTACCTTTGCCCTTCCGAACTCCAGTGCAGAATCAGGTATCTATTTACAGCGGGTAGACTGTAGTATGACGCTACCATGGTTCTGAACCCAGTAACTCTGCTTTGAGAAGTACGTTTTCTAACCATTCTACTTCTCATCCTAAAAGGTCGCCATGTAAAATAAAGCTTTCAAATTTGGCAGCAGCTTTTTTTTTTGTTCATCAATCAGCCACGCTGTGACCAAAAACATTTTCATGACAAAAAAAATTGGCAACAATTATCGATGCTTCAAAAACCTTTTCCCAAACAATGAAGTCACACAAGTCTTCTCTTTGTGGGAAGTCTTCTCTTTGTGGGGAACACTCAATGAAGAATTATGTTAAAATATTTCAAGACATAGTGTATTTTTAAAATGTACCTGTATGCTGTAGGAATAATGTTCTAACAAAAAACAAGCTTCAAATAAGTTATAATGCATGATTATATGTGAATTTCATACTACATTATGATTCCTGATAACATGCACCAAAAAAAGCAACATTTTCTTCTGAATTTAATAAACAAAAATGCAAACTGGTACACAAACTGCATTCATAAAAATAATCATTTTTGAGATAGGTAAGTGACAAAAGCCAGTTCAGGCAGGAAAATAACAGAATCTATGCATGTTATTATGAATTATGCTGTTAACAAATCTACCTGACACAAAAACTGTTCAAAACAGCAAAAGGCAGTAGAACACTGGCTCATGAATAATGCAGATCCAGCACCTCTCTAAAACAAGAAGAAATATGTTTACTTGCATAAATAAAACAGGCAGCTTCACTTTATTATTGAGAACACAAAAAGTTATAAGCAAATGATGTAGTCTCCATGTTCAATGACATCATGTGACTTTTTAAAATAGCTCAGATTAACCAGTATTTTATAAAACAACAAAAGCAGATTGGTGGATGAACTTTGAAAAGATACAGCCTCAAAATTCAAGCCACAGCACAACTCTAATGCCTTTAGTTCTTGATTAAATTAAAACTTAAGCAGCAGAGACCAGAGTGCTATTTTCAGACTGCGAACAAGACTTGTACCTCTCAACAAGTATTTGCACAGAGAGTGACCTCAGACAACATACCTCACCACGGTCACCGTAACAGGCAGGAGGAAGAAACAGTAGAACATCACTTCCTGAAATGCCTGACACTAGAAGATCTGCGGAAGCAATTGCTACCACCAAACCTCTCCATCACCAATACTCTGTATGGAGATACAATGCAACTGAAAAAGACAGGTGCATTTCATTACTTGGCACAAGGAAAAAAAGTCAAAACCGTAACCTAGGGGATCGGAAAAGTCCAGTCAAAGTAATTAAATTAAGAATTAAGATCAAATCTGAAAGAAATCAACAAATTTTTGTTAAAATCTTAAATACGAACATTTACCAAAATCAATAGTTATCAAATTGTTTCATGCAACATACGGACGGATGGACAATGTGAAACTAGTTGCACTTTTTGCAATTGTCAAGTGGCAAATGCGACAAAAATAGAGTGTGCCAGATTTAATAACTGCAAATCTTAAATAATTATAACAAAATGTTTACTTATTAACTAAAATTATGTACATTGAGCCTACTGCTTTCTATTTGTCCATCCACTGCTGTCATGAAGTGTACTAAGGAGATTCTATGTTATTATTGCAAAAAACTGGATGACCTATGCAGACTTTTAATCTTCTGACAGGTTTTGACCAAAAATTGCACCCACAAACTCTTTCCTGGAGGAGAAACCTGTCTTCCATCTAGGTGTGTCAATCAGGTAGTGGATGGCTAATTGGCTTCTACACATAAAGGTTTGCTGTCAGTACTGAATGAGCAGCCGAGGAACAAAACAGGTAGCTGCCACCGTAGGTGAGTTTGGGTAGTTGTGGTGGAAGGGGGCAACTATCGGTAAAGCTTATCGATAGGACAGCCACGGAGATGTAGGGGCCTTAATCATTTTGTAGTTAAAGGCTACAGGCGATTCCAATACACAAACCAATGTAAAGCAAGGAGTAACCACTAGTAATGTAACATGTACAGTCATGAAATGAGGCAACTGTCATTGAACACTGAATTGCATTTAAGGGTGTTCCAGAGGATCCACTTCACCCAATGGACAGTATAATGGACTATGAGTGACATCTGACCATCATTGTTACTTTATGCAAAATTAAAATTAAAGATACCCGACCAAAGAATATGGAACATCAGAACATTTGTACAGGATGGAAAAGTTAGATAACATGGGGTACAAAATTATATATTCTAGATGAGATAAATGTAAAAGAGGCACAAAATTCAAAGCAAGAACAGTGTAGGGATTCTGGGCAATATCAGATCGAGTCCTATTATTATATAGAATGACAGACCACTCGATATTTATTTTATACAAATATATGCACCAACAGCAGGTGGCACAGAAAAAAGAAACTGATACATCCTACAGTGAACCTCATTTGGTTAAAATACAGTGCAGATCTAATGAGAAAACTAGCGTACTTGGAGGTAAAGGTAGTCCCAAAGCAGATACTGCCATAGGTGAGTGAAGTGTTAGAGACTTCACCACACTAGGTCCAGCATTGAGAGGTGGGGTGACCAGTTCCCTTCCTCGCTGCCTTTTCCTTCCCTAACTCAAAGCCAGGTACCCATTTACAGGAGTGTAGCCTGGAGCGTGTTGGTACCATAATTCGAACCTGGCACCTTTGCCGCATATCTGGAGACTGCAAGGCAAAAAGGTGGTAATGAACAAGTGGAAGATCTAGCTGGTGGTTATGTCGTGGGGGGAAAAGAAAGATTACATACTGAAATGCAAAAGATTTGTGAAAACTAGGCCAGGCACAGACTGCAGCAGCAATCCCCTACTGTTAATAGGAAAACACAGAAATAAAACTGAAGATAGTATTAGTAAAGAGGGTCTAAAAATATATCAAGCTGGACTTAGTCTTACTTAAATTAGATGAAGAAATGAGTAAGATATATAATGTTACAATAAAGAACAGATTCATGGCCACAAACAAACAAAAATACAGGTTACAGATGAACAATGGGAAATGCTGCCCCAAGTATTTCCCCAGAGGGTTCTGAAGAACAAAGAAAGAACAGGACCACGGTTCCCTTAGGTATGTCATAAAAGGCAACCAATTGCGGTTGCACATGGGTTTGACAGCCACACCAATTAAAACACATTGCTACAAAACCCACCACTCAAAGCGGATATTAATGCTTTAGTGCAAGCTTCCTGCATGGTGACCAGTTGCAGTTGTGGATCCATGTTTTATAAGAAGCAAAAAGGGGAAATGCTAAAGCAGTCAATAAATCAAACATCAAAAGACATCATACAGCGATAAAAAGAACTGCAAAAAAGAAATGAATGACAAAAAATTGTACTATTGATGCTAAGAAGGAAGAAGCAGCACAACAAAGAAGAATATGACAAACTAAAAGTAACAGTGTTACTTAATAAATGTTAGACAGCGGTAGAAACCAGGTTCAACTAGAGGTGAAGCACAGAGAAGGCACAAACTCTGTGTACAAGCCACTGGCTGTTTGAAATCGGAAGGAACAATTTTACTGGGTCAAGAGAACTAAAAAAATCAAGATGGACAGAATAAATAAAGAAGCTTTATGATGATGAAAGATCAGAATTAAATATATAAGACATCTGTGAAGGAACACCAATACTTGTAGCAGAAGCTGATGAGATCATGCACCACATGAAGAAAGGCAAGACCCCTGGTGAAGCAAAAGGAAATTACCCAAAGTGTTAGAAAACATAATCATCAATACTAAAGACCTGAAAATAATAAGGAACACATATTGGCATCAAACGACAGATATAAGAACTGGCAACCAAATGGTAAAGTTTCAGTAGATAAAACTAGGTGTTAGGGATGTGTGCTGTCACCTCATCTGTTCTGTCTGTGAAGTGAAAATATGAAATTCATGGAGGATACACCAGAACAAGCAGCTGGCTGACATAACATGAACAGCTTAAAATATACTGAGGATACAGCCTTTTTAGAAAAAAGAGTTACATGAATGATTGATACAACAGTGACAGAAAGTATAAAATAAAGGTCTTGGCCTCCATAGCAAAATAAAAGTAATGGTCATCTCGAAGAATCAGACTTCTCCCGAATGCATCAACAAAGTAAATGGGACAGTTCTGAAACAAGTCAAAAGATTGAAATATCTTGGAATATTAATAACAGCAGGTGCAAGATATATCTCAGAAGTCAAGAGTAGAATAGTTCCAAGCTACAGCAGAATTTCATAAAATGAAAAGCATTCCACTTAGCAAATCTTTATCAGTGGAAATAAGAGAAAGCGTTCTACAGTATTAAGCTGAGCCGATTCTGTCATATTAAAGCAAATCGTGGACAAGCAGTAAATAAGTAAGAAGATCCCTTAGAGACCACAGAGATGTAATTTTACAAAAGAATGTTAAGAATCCCATGAGAATAATGAGGATGTCCTGAAAAAGCCAGTGCATGAAGAAAAGCTTATAACTTATGTTAGACAGAAGCAACCCATTTTCTTAAGGCATGATATAAACAGAGAAATGCTTGAATATAGCTGTGACAACTGGAAAAACTGAAGGAAAAAGAGACAAAGGATGATACAGAGAGAAGGTAATGGCCAGGTTAACATCGTGGCATGAAAAGTGGTAAAAATAAAAACCAAACAAACTGATAAACAGCACTGGGGACAAGAAGTTGTAGAGAGACATACTCACTGATACCAGCTGGCATAATACTTGAAGAAGATTTTGTCCTTTGTGCTGCGGATGACACAATTATAAATAACATCAATAGATGGACAAGAAATAGTCTATCAGGGTCTACCACCAAGTCAAGAGATGGAAACTGCTGAAGATCTATGACAGCCAACCTTCGATGTGCAGATGGCACTTGATATAGGACTGACTAGTGTCTCTCAGTTATATCAGATGTTCAGGAAAATTGTGACAGTCTTATATTTACCTCCACCTATATTGTTTACAGCCTAGTGTAGTTCAGGAGCTGCAGTAGCACAGTGGTTAGTGCACTGGCTTCCTAGCTCGGTGGTCCATGGTTCAATCCCCAGTTGAGATGAGATTTTTTAGACCGCAAATGGCTCCGGGGTCGATCCAGCCTCATGAATTGGGTACCAGAACAACTCTGGGAAGGTTAAGGCGGCTGGTGTGATGCTGACCACTTCACCCCTAGTGTGTTGATGGTAAAAAAAACACGGGACTAACACCGTATTCCCAATATGCCTCAATAGGCATGTAACAGGATCCTTTACCTAGTGTAGTCCCTGGGCACCTATATAGCTTACAGCCTAGTGTAGTCCCCAGGCACCTATATAGCTCAAAAACGGCTGAACATTCAAATCAGGCGCGTCTTGGCATGTTTCCTTCAAGAGCGATGTCTTCATCTTATAGATGATTATAATGAACGTGTCTTTCCAAACCAAGGATAAGTACACGAGAAAATCACGTCTATATCAGACGGAGGACATAAGGATAGCAACAAATCACCGCGACAAACCGCGTTCAAACATGGTGCACAGAGGTACGCAAATAATTAAACATACAATTAACTTAGATGCTCTCAAATGTGAGTCTACAAAATACTAGACCCACATGTGAGGATCTCAAACATTTAACTCCCCCGCTAAAATAACTTAACACTAGTGTAGTTCCCGGGCACCTGTATAGCTTACAGCCTAGTATAGTCCCTGGGCACCTATATAGCTTACAGCCTAGTGTAGTCCCTGGGCACCTATATAGCTTACAGCCTAGTGTAGTTCCTGGGCCCTATATAGCTTACAGCCTAGTGTAGTCCCCGGGCACCTATATAGCTTACAGCCTAGTGGAGTCCCCAGGCACCTATATAGCTTACAGCCTAGTGTAGTCCCCGGGCACCTATATAGCTTACAGCCTAGTGTAATTCCCAGGCACCTATATAGCTTACAGCTTAGTGTATTCCTGGGCACTTAAATAGCTTACTGCCTAGTGGTCCCCGGGCACCTATATAGCTTACAGCCTAGTGTAGTCCCTGGGCACCTATATAGCTTACAGCCTAGTGTAGTTCCCGGGCACCTATATAGCTCTCATCCTAGTGTAGTCCCAGGCACCTATATAGTTTACAGCCTAGTGTAGTCCCTGGGCACCTATATAGCTTACAACCATGTAGTTCCAGGGCACCTATATAGCTTACAGCCTAGTGTAGTCCTCAGGCACCTATATAGCTTACAGCCTAGTGTAGTCCTCAGGCTTACAGCCTGGTGTAGTACCTGGGCACCTATTTAGCTTACAGCCCAGTGTAGTCCTCGAGTACCTATATAGCTTACAGCCTAGTATAGTCCCTGGGCACTTACATAGCTTACAGCCTAGTGTAGTCCCCGGGCACCTATATAGCTTACAGCCTAGTGTATTTCCTGGGCACCTATATAGCTTACAGCCTAGTGGTAGTCCCTGGGCACCTATGTAGCTTACAGCCTTGTGTAGTCCCCAGGCACCTATATAGCTTACAGCCTAGTGTAGTCCCCAGGCACCTATATAGCTTACAGCCTAGTGTAATTCCCAAGCACCCATATAGCTTACAGCTTGGTGTATTCCTGGGCACCTATATAGCTTACAGCCTAGTGGTCACCGGGCACCTATATAACTTACAGCCTAGTGTAGTCCCTGGGCACCTATATAGCTTTCAGCCTAATGTAGTTCCTGGGCACCTATATAGCTTTCAGCCTAGTGTAGTCCCTGGGCACCTATATAGCTTACAGCCTAGTGTAGTCCCCAGGCACCTATATAGCTTTCAGCCTAGTGTAGTTCCCATGCACCTATATAGCTTTCAGCCTAGTGTAGTTCCCATGCACCTATATAGCTTTCAGCCTAGTGTAGTCCCTGGGCACTATATAGCTTACAGCCTAGTGAAGTCCCTGGGCACCTATATAGCTTACAGCCTAGTGTAGTCCCCACGCACCTATATAGCTTACAGCCTAGTGTAGTTCCCATGCACCTACTCAGCTTTCAGCCTAGTGTAGTTCCCGCACACCTATATAGCTTACAGCCTAGTGTAGTCCCCAGGCACCTATATAGCTTACTGGGAACCAAAGATGCAGCAATAGAGAATGCAGTCAGCAACCCATAGCTTGACTGCTTGCTTACTTACTTACTTAGTCGTTCCCCTTCTACCGTGAGGTGTAGAGGTTTGGAAGAGAGAGCGCCAGACCATTCTATCAGCTGTCTTCTTCCTGGCCTGGTTCCATTCTAGTCCTCGGTCCTTCAAAGATTGTCTAATGTTGTCCTCCCAGCGAACTCTGGGTCGTCCTGGAGGTCTGGATCCCTGGCTCTTTGTTTCCCATGCTTGTCGTGGTAGCCGATCTTCTCCCATTCTGCAGACATGGCCAAACCATAAAACTGCTTGCATCAGGATCAACGAACCAGAGCTGGTCAAGACCGTACTCCACCTCCACGTGGTGGTCCTGGAAACAGTCTGCAGCAGTGCAGTCTGGCTGAGCGAGTACGGATCGAAGAGGGAAGGCAAACCCGGTCCCAAAAAATGCCGTGCAGAAGTCGGATGTGTTGACCGAAAGGTGTAGATATCACAGCTATGGCGTAAACAGACACAACGCAACCACCGTCCTTTTCAGGGCGAACGAGGAAGAAGGAAGAAGAAGAAATATAGCTTACAGCCTAGTGTAGTCCCCAGGCACCTATATAGCTTTTAGCCTAGTGTAGTTCCCGCACACCTATATAGCTTTCAGCCTAGTGTAGTTCCGGTGCACCTATATAGCTTTCAGCCTAGTGTAGTTCCTGGGCACCTATATAGCTTACAGCCTAGTGTAGTCCCCAGGCACCTATATAGCTTACAGCCTAGTGTAGTCCCCAGGCACCTATATAGCTTACAGCCTAGTGTAGTCCTCGGGCACCTATATAGCTTACAGCCTAGTGTAGTCCACAGGGTCTCTAGCGAGACAAAGAAAGGATATGACTACTGCCTTCTCAGGTATGTTATACGTGACTAATATGAGGTTGTACATAACATCATGTACAACAAAATGCCACTGAAACCACCGCTGCAAGAGCATGTGAATGTTTGGTGCTGGGTTCCTTCAAAGAGACCAATTGCAGTGGTGGCTCCATGCTCCACAAGGAGCAAACAAGAAAATGATCATGATATATACCACAGACAGCTCAGTTTTATTAAAGGATAAAATGCAGTTGAGGTAGACAATGCAAATAATACATGCATTCATATCCAATTTAAAGAAATGTGTAACTGAAACATTTGTATTCCTTCACTTTGTCCTCATGGAACCAGACAGTCACTGAATCATCTTCTGGACAGTCAAGTGGCACTCCAAAGTGACCACAATTTTTAATTGAATGCACTTCAGAAATATCTGTCTACTACCATGGAACTCTTTAAAACTTTACTATACAGCCATAAAAGAATGTGTCCTTGTCAGTTGTCATAGAGTTTTAGTTTTATCAAGTTTTTCTAAAGAATCTACAATGAGAAACCATGTACCAAAAAAAAAACCGTGTGTGATTGTGCTTATTCTGGTTGCTTCAATGACTGTAGGAAGTTAACTTAGAGGTTACATATTTTCATAAGTGGGTGCTTGTACAGAATAGAAGGATTGACATGGTATGACAAGATCCCTAACATGGACCTGATGAACAGAGCCAGGCAGTGGAACAGAAGATAAGAAGATGCTGGCAATGGATAGGACAAACATTCAGGAAATCTGCTGACACATTACAAGGCAGTCCTTGTTCTTGGATCCCCTGAGTTTGAGAGGTAGAGAGAGAACAAAAACACACTGAGAAGAGAACTGGAGACAGAAATGGAAAAATCTTAAGGGGGAAGCACTGGACATGACTTGGCATAAATTTGTTGAAGGCCAGAGCTCCATTGGGAACTCAAGGGTATTAATCTTCATGATGATGAATGTCTTGTTGCTTTAGAAGCCCTTTGCATTTTTTTTTGGCTGATAACATGAAAGTTTGCAACTAGCCGTTCTGTCTTTATAGTATAGATAGTTGAGGTACAATGTTGTACGATGTCATAATGCAGCATTTGCTACATTCAATCCTTTAATTATTAAAGTTTCTGAACAACCATTAACACTATGTGCTTTCCCCTGAATGCAACACTTTTTGTTTACTCACTTGAGATTTGTGGAAGTCTTTAACAATAATTTTATGGCCTCAATAAAGTTCACACAACCCAATGCAAAATCATGAAATCAATAAGTATATTGGATGGAAAAGCAAACATGAGTTAAAAGAGAACGTACAAAGCCGATGCTATCAAATTATCAAGTACTTCCAGATTAAATTTTTGTTTTTGGAACTCTTTTTGTAAAAAAACAAAAATATCAGGATTTTTGGATTATCAGTCTCCAGATTAAAGGAATTCCAGTGAACAGCATTTTTTCATTACAAATATTTACTACATTATCTATAAGCCTTCAGTGTAAGCTTCTTCCAGATAATTTTTCATTTGTTGGATATAAACTTAATTTTTTAAATACATAATTTTTAATCAAAAAACCGTGTACAACACAATTTTCATTTATGTTATCCGTCAATCTCACAACCAGTGATGATCTTCCTCATCATTTTCATTTCTGTCTCCAGTTCTCTTCTCCATGTGTTCTTCAATCTGCTTCTACTTCTTTTAACCTGGGGATTCAAGAAAAAGGACTGCCTTGTAAATGCTACCAACAGGCTTCCTCATTGTGTGTCCAATGGGGATGACTGGCTCCCTATTATCATCTGCATCTTCACCTTTGCTCATGCTATCATTGCCATTATCATCTTCCCAACTTTTGTTGTACTGGTACTTATCTGGTTCTTGTCATTAGTTTCACATTGGTGACCTTTTCGTACCATTTCAATCATTCTATTCTATGCAAGCACCCATATATGAAAGTCTGTGACTTCCTGCTTGTTATTCTTTTCCATGTTTCACAGCCATACAATAGGAGTGACTTTACATTTGAATTGAAGATTCAAATTTTGTGTTGGACTTGATTTTCTAAAGCAATGAAACTCATCTTGCATTTTATATCTGTATTTTGATACTACTGTCTGTCCCTCCAACTTTGTCCTGTCTTCCATCTGGTTATGGGACAGAAGAGCCAAGTCACTGGCAAAATCGAGAACATTAGGTTGATTAGTCTATCTACTGTAAGGTAAAGGATCCCGTTACACGCCCACTGAGGCATATTGGGAATATGGTGTTAGGCCCATATTTTCTTGACCATCGGCACACTAGGGGTGATGTGGTCAGCATCACGCCGGCCGCGTTAACCTTCCCAGAGTTGCTCTGGTACCCAATTCATGAGGTTGGGTCGACCCCAGAGCCGTTTGCGGTCTAAAAAAAATCCCACCTCAACTGAGGATCGAACCATGGACCACAGAGCTAGGAAGCCAGTGCACTAACCACTGCGCTACCGCGGCTCCTTAAGTCTACTGTATTCCATCTAATGAGGGAGGTCAAAGTTCGGCAGCTAAAATACTTTGGCCACATAAAAAGGCATAACACCTTGCAGAAGACCATAACAGAAGGGAGAGTTGAAGGCAAACGTGCAAGGGGAAGACAGCGCTATAAGTGGGAAGATAACATCAAGAGATGGACAGGAAAGAGTCTATCAGAGTGCACCACCAAGACAAGAGACAGAAGACGTTGGAGATCCATTACAGCCAACCTTCGTTGTGGAGATGGCAACTGATGATGATGATTCCATCTAATCTTCACTGGCTGACTTTAGTGTTTTCATAACCCATTCTATAGCTGCAGGAAGAGAAATGGTGACAAGAAGCACTCCAGTTTTTATCTCAAATGGTTCTGTAAGTTGTCCTTCATGAAGAATTCTGGAAGTCATGTCTTCATATGTTTATTTTTATTAAGTCAATGACCCTTAGTGGGACTCCATAATGCCACATCAGTTTCCAATGTGATTCTCTGTCAACACTGTCAAATGACACATCCTTGTCTGCAAATACAATGTAAAGAGTTGAGATCAATTCTAAACTTCATTTAACTATTATTTGCAATGTACCCAGTCTGTACAGGATCTGTTTTGTCGAAAAGTATACAAATTAATAATTGTTGAATTAATAATTGAAGAAGTTTGAAGTAAATAGTAAATGTTGCATGTTTTCTAAGTGATAATATAAATACCACAATGTTGTAAAAATAAACCACTTTATTCTTCTTTAAACTATAAAAAAATAGTAAAAATAGCATGCACACGGAAGAGACATTACATACAGCACATTAAAAAATACAAATCAGTACATGGAACCCTTTTACTTAATGTTATTCTGGTTTTAAATAGCATTTTATAGCACTTGAAAAACACATTTAAAATCAAATTAGCATCCATGCGTAAGCCAAAAAGCATTATTTACTATTTTGTCTTTCAAAAAAATTCAGCAAGAGAAGTCTGCTTGGATTTACTATTAAAATGGTTGTTGGTAAATTCAATTGATGAAAAGTTACGTAAAGTTTCATCTTTGTTATCCTTGGGTTGGAAAAATGATTTTACCTTTTGGAGGCACTGCAAAGCATCTTCTTTATGGGTGAGGATGACTGGCTCCCTATTATCATCTGCATCTTCACCTTTGCTCATGCCATCGTCACTTGGCAACTCTTGAACTGAATAAGTTTGGAGTCCGTTAGTGTACCAGCTACAGCAAGACCATCATCGACATGTACAAAGCAGACTGGATGCAGCTGAACTTAGCGTTTCTTGTTTTCTTTAAGCACCATAGTTGGCTACTGACAGTGGACGGCCTTTTCAATTAAATGGTTAAAAGCCGATGGAAGGAGAGAGCAGGTTTGCGAACTTTTTGCGAACTTTATATTAAAAGCTATATTTTGTCATCAGAAATAAAAAGACAATCATGATCGCTCAAGCATAAAAACCACAATATGTCGATTTCACATATTTATTGACTGTTTAAAAATCCAATTAACAGCTGTATAGAATGTACTTGTTCTTCTCCATGCAATATTACGTAATGTGGTTTTATTTTGTTAAGAAACAGAAATATCGGCACTGCATGCAGTGTAATATTTCAGAACAAAAGTAATGGTTAAAGTCAAGTTTTCAGTATAACAGTACACAATAACATCACTGTTGATCGCCATCTTCGTATTTAATATCAAGCACATTTGTCTGGTTACAAATAACTTAACCTATTAAATACTCAAAAATTGTATTTTGATATTTTTTTCAATTTTGATATTATCTTTTGCTTTAAATGTGTGTGAAAAGACACAGTATAAAATGTTTTCCAAATTTTTATCTGTAATTATGACTTTGTGGGGTACATTCTCAGAGGTCCTGGGCACAACTGGTATAATCATGTTGAAAATTAATAATCTATAAATGTTACATTTAAATAAACGTAAACATTATGTAGAGTAATAAATGCATAACTGCAGTATACTTCTTGGGTTGCCTTTACATCATATAATTTTATTTTAAATTTCAAATAATAGTTTTAAAATTTAACAAGTACATGAAAGTAACAAACAAATAAAAGAAATATGAAATCACTTCTTAACTGAAGCACTGTGGAAAAAAAAAGACAGCACACATACATAAAGATCTTTAAATAATTAATGGAATTCAGCATAGCAGGGGTCATGTAGTCCCCAACCACACTTACTACAACCTTTCTTGGGTACTTGATCAAAAAGTCCACATTTCTCTCCATTGCTTTGCACACCATCTACAAGGTTAATAGAATTATGATTGAATGCAAGATATACACATCCAGGAAAAAACGGATAGACTTAATAAGTTTAGCCAGCAGGTGGGCTTGAACATCATTTTAAAGAAGTCAGAGGTCATGACGCTCAATGTGAGCAACCCTGAGCCCATATCAGTAAGGAATCAGCAACTGGTACAGACAGACACCTTCACATACCTAGGATGCATAGTAACACCAGACGGCGGGGCAGACAAAGACATCAACATCAGAATGAATAAGGCAAGAACAGCCTTTTTTAGCCTAAAAAACATCTGGAAGTCCTCTCAATACAGCACAAGCACAAAACTAAGATTATATCAGAGCTGTGTGCTTTCTGTGCTTCTCTATGGTGCGGAATGCTGGAGAGTTACAGAGAAGGAAATGTCGAAATTGTCCTCTTTTCACACAACATGCCTAAGAAAAATTCACTGAATCTTTTGGCCGAATACCATCACCAACCAAGATCTGCTTACTCGGAGCAAGCAAGAGGACATGCACACCATCATAGCTGGCAGACGCTGGAGCTGTGTTGGCCATGTCCTCAGAAGAGACCCCGATGCCATCACAAGAACAGCTATGCTTTGGACCCCTGAAGGAAAACGAAAGAGAGGCCGACCAAAAACAACCTGGCGGAGGACTGTGGAGGCTGAGATGCAAAGAATGAACCAGAGTTGGGGCACTGTACGAAAGATGGCCGCCGACCAAGCAAAGTGGAATAAATTTGTTGTTGCCCTACAAGACGCCACTAGGCGTGATGGCCACTGACTGCTTTGACGGTTGGCGGCTAAGGATCAAAGAAGAAGAAGGTATGTTTGCACACTTGTGCCAGTTATTGTATTAGATATACCCTTCATAAACAGGGTCTATTAACATTCTAATTTTCACTGACACCCTCTTCTCCTGTATTCTTCTTTGATCCTTAGCCGCCGACAGTCAAAGCAGTCAGTGGCTATCACGCCTGGTGGCGTCTTGTAGGGCAACAACAAATTGATGGCCACTGACTGCTTTGACGGTCGGCGGCTAAGGATCAAAGAAAAAGTTGCTCGGTCGGTGGCCATCCTTCATACAGTGCCCCAACACGAAAATAAGAATCTTCAACTCAAATGTGAAGTCAGTCCTATTGTATGGCTCTGAGACATGGAGAACAACAACCAAAAAGCTACAGACTTTCATAAATGGGTGTTTGCGTAGATAGAGGGATTAAAATGGTATGATAAGGTTACCAACGTGGAACTGATGACAAGAACTAGACAAGTGCCAGTGGAACAAGAGATGAGAAGACGACGATGGCGATGGATAGGACATACGCTGAGGAAACTTATTGATAGCATTACAAGGCAGTCCTTGTTCTGGAATGCCCAGGGCAAGAGAGGCAGAGGTAGACCAAGAAGCACATGGAGAAGGGAGCTGGAAACAGAGGTGAAAATGATGAGGAGAACGTGGAAAGAACTTGAGATGATGGCACGTGACAGGAGGACTTGGCATGTGTTTGTTGAAGGCCTATGCTACTTTGGGAGTAGAGGGTTATGAATGAATGAATCTGTGGTGGCCTGTGCAGTCTGAAGATTACCACTTGTTCACTTCTGCTGAGCTGGTAATATGCATCATTTTTCTGGTGGCCTAAAAGCTCTGCTTCCCATTTGTTGCTGTATCAGCTCTTGACTAAACTCTTGGCCTCTTCCTAAGTTATGCTTGTATCAGGCTGAGGTAGCTTCCCACCTTCCTTTGCCAATATGTCAGCCTCATCATTGCCAGGGATGTTGCAATGGGATGGGATCCACTATATCAAAGCTCTTCTGAATCACTGTTACCGCTTGTGGAGTGCAGCTCTGGGGTCTACATTATTTTGGCTCCTCGGCGCTGCAATTACTGTGAAGACAGCTACTTGTCTCTTGGTGCTTTCCTGTCAACAGGTCTTCTGTTGCAGTTTTCAAGTCCACTACTCTGAAGTTACCTGTGAATTTTCCTGTTGCCACTGACAGCTTTTTTGAGTACCGTTACTTAAACTCAGAGAGATTTCTCTACCTTTATCTTCTGTCGTATTTGTTGCTGATCCCTCTGTGTATGCATGGGCCAAGGTGTTGCTTGGGTAATGTTTTTCTGTGTATTTTGTGGTTAGGGCTCTCATTTCTGTTTCATTCTGGCTCTTCTTTCTCTCAATACCAAGAATTAATTATTGTCCAACTCTTTCATTTACACCATCAGACCATGTAATTACCAGCTCAGCTTCCGCATTTAGTTATACTTCTTCATCTTCACTGCCATGTCTCCATCTGAGACTAAACATTCACATGGGATGTAGCACTTCTTTTCACTGTTGGGTACCTCCAGTTATAACTGATTCTGGAGGAAAATATTACTAAGTCCATAACTGACTATTTACAATGAATTACAAAACAAATTAGGATAAATTCCTCTCTTGTAGTTACTTTTCTCTTACACATTGTAAGTTTACACTTCTACACTTTCTTTATTCAGCATTTTTGGTTTGGCATTCACAGCACACAACTGATTTGAATATACTATTAATTAATCACTGCGTTGCTGCCAGTATGATATCAGAGTGTCAAAGTAATCACCATCCACTCAAGTTCTTTCCACATAAAATGTAGAAGTTAGCACCAATAAATGTGTCATCTTCAAGCATTGCAATTACTTCATGAAGCTTTAAATCACCTCTTTGATCTAAAATATAATATCTAAACAGGAAACGTGTGCTTTACCAAAAAAAATACATATAGCATTACAAATAGTGTAGTTCCCAGAGGTCTCTGATGAGACCAAGAAAGAATAGGAACAACTGCTCCCTCAGACATGTCGTACAAGGAGACTAATATGAAGCTGGCAACCTCATCATGTAAAACTGCTACAGAAACCATCACTACGAGGGGACCAGCTGCCGTGGTGACTCCATGCTCCATAGGAGCGAAAAAGGGAAATAATTACAAATTATCTGGAATATAAACAATATTTTCAAGTAATACAAATCTATCATTCTCATTTTATTCCACCTGAAATCACAACACAATTATAAGAAATTTTTTTATTTTCCATAACACAGCTGTTGACTATAGCTGATCATGTTTATGTGAATAACTATAGTAAAGCATGTATAATCCTCATGATCCAATTCATGCCCATTGCACCTTTCATGGGTGCATGCATTCAAACGCAAAAGCTTCAATGGAACTGTGTGAACACTAGCTGTCTAATTATTTAACATTACAAAGCATACATAAAGCAATAAATATCTAGATTTTGAGAAATTTATAATAATTTGATACATGAAAAAATTATTATTTTTTTGCAAGTCTAATTCCTGGGTTCCATGTTTTTTTTTTTTTTTTTGAGCATATGCACATATGAGCTAAGACAACAGGTATTAGATCAGAGGGGAAGTTCAAACCCAATCTTTACAGTGTTTTAAAAACTGTACACTGAATTTGTGAAGTAAAAATCAAAATATTGGATGAGTAGAACTAAGGAAAGCCCAACATCATCGCACCCTACTGGCTGTAAATTAAGTAATGCGAAGTAAAAGCAAAAGTGTACATAAAAGCACTAGTTTACTGTAAAAAAAAAAAACGTAAGTAACCAACATAATCTCAATCTCATTTATCAACTACTGTTAAAAAGATGTACAGAAAAAGTGCATAAAGCCATACAAATTTGAGATCTTTATTCAATATTAGTGTTTACATTAATTTTAAAGCTAAAATTTTATTTCATTTGTTTTTGTAATGCATGTGAATGCCCTGAATTTGTCAGTCTGAAAAAATAAACGATTGATCCTGGTTATATTATCTTTCTGCTGACCTCATGTAGTTTCCAGGGGTCTATAAGGATGACCGCATGTAGTTTCCAGGGGTCTATAAGGATGACCTCATGTAGTTTCCAGGGGTCTATAAGGATGACCTCATGTAGTTTCCAGGGGTCTTTAAGGATGACTTCATGTAGTTTCCAGGGGTCTATAAGGATGACCTCATGTAGTTTCCAGGGGTCTATAAGGATGACCTCATGTAGTTTCCAGGGGTCTATAAGGATGACCTCATGTAGTTTCCAGGGGTCTATAAGGATGACCTCATGTAGTTTCCAGGGTCTATAAGGATGACCTCATGTAGTTTCCAGGGGTCTATAAGGATGACCTCATGTAGTTTCCAGGGGTCTATAAGGATGACCTCATGTAGTTTCCAGGGGTTTATAAGGATGATCTCATGTAGTTTCCAGGGGTCTATAAGGATGACCTCATGTAGTTTCCAGGGGTCTATAAGGATGACCTCATGTAGTTTCCAGGGGTCTATAAGGAGTAAAAACTCACTAACTTGAGGTTGTGCATGGGGCAGACAACACTAACTTGAGGTTGTGCATGGGGCTGACAACCTCCACGTGTAAAATAAAATTCTAGAGAAACCATCACTGTAAGAGCACATGAATGCATTAGTGCAGGCTTCCTGTAAGGAGACCAACTACAATGGTGGCTCCATACTCCAAAAAGGAGCAAACAAAATGGCAAAGATGATGATATCTTTATGTCCTTTAGAACACGTTATTATACCTACTTGAACTGCAGCTACATATTTACAGATAACTAGCATAAGCTCCATGCTCTACAGGGAGTCAAAAGGGCAGATGACGATGATTATGTTATTATACCTACTTGCACTGCAGTTATATATTTACAAAGATATCTACCACAAAATCCAAATGTAACTGGCAAGCATACATTCTGAGGTAACAGTTTGGGAATGCGATAACATTCACTGAGTAATCTGAAGAATTGCATGAATATCAAGTAAATATTACCTGAATATTGGCAGATCTATGTAGAATCATCTATAAACTCTGCATAATCTATTGTTAAAATATTTAAATGGCAAACAAATTACAAGTTATTATTGATCGTGCTCAGAAACTGAGATGCAAGAGCACAAGTAAGTTAACTTTCTGGGTAAATTTCAAAAGGCTGGTGTAGAAGACAGTAGACTAAAGGTTGCCCTGTTGGCTGGACAACCTACGTTTTGAGTAATCTTATTTGGTGGTTTTTACTTTTAATATGGAATCAATGTTCGTATGACGCTATTATTTTTGACGAAGCTCGAAACAGGGTTAGGAATAGGTTAAGGCTAGCTGTTTGACAAAGTTTGAAACAGAGTGGGGGTTACGTAAAGGTTAGCTGTAGTGTATATGAGGATAGATTAGGGATAAGACACTTGGGCAACATGGTTAATGCAGTCTACTGTGGCCTACATTTACCTCTTTAAATAGCTGAGATGACAGTGACACTGACAAGCACTGTCAATATCAACTTTGTTCCATGCCACCTTTTATGCTGGTGGTTCAGTTTAGCAAACCTTTTACAATGAAAAAAAAAAAACAATGCAGAGTGAAGAGATGTGTTAAAACATCTGCAAAAACAATGCAGAAGTTAATATCAAAAGTAAAGGCAAAATAAAACTTCTGGGAGATTACATATTTCTTTTTCAGTGATACAGATGACAAATATCACTGCTTTAGCATAAATAATACAAATCTAGGAGAAAGAAGAAAGGTAATTTGGAATAATACTAAATTCTTGCGTATCATCAAATTTTTGAATGTGGCTTTACAGAACTTTTAGTTCTTCTTGAACCACCAATCCGCAAAGGCAGCAGTACATCTTCCTCAGCAAAATCTAATGATCAAAACCCACTGACAGGAATGTCAGGACATGTGAAAAGACATCACAAGTAAATGCTGCACCGTTAACAGTAATGGTATCTCTGACAAGAACAACAAAGTTGCCTGAAAAATGCAGTACTCTGTGGGCAAATTTCCATTAACTAAAGAATACAGCAGTTACGACTAGGAGTCACTGATGCTGAGATGTGCAAATCCTATCAACGCCTTGTCGTCAGGGGCTTCGTAAGGACCACAACCGGAATTCTGGAAAAGATAACAGGTAAACTGTAGTTAATTCTATGGTGATGTTTATATTTTCTTATGGTTTGTCTTCTTCATTTTTAATTTTATATTCATGAATATTGTGAGAAAGTCTTTAGCTAGCATTTAAAGGCAGGCTTTGTTCATTCAGGAATATCAAGCATAGAAGAAACAGAGGAAGGCTCCAAAACACTAGATAAGCAAAGAGAAATTAGAAGGATAAATAAGATAAGAATTGGAAAGGGAAAGGAATTCCTTATACAGAAAGGTTTAAAAATCTGGAATAATCAAAGGGTTAAATTTTAAACAAAAATTCTGACGTCTGCACAGAATCTTCATGGCAAGAGTTGCTGGTGTCCCACTAGACCAGAACGTGGTTATTGGAGACTCTGAAAACTTTTTATAGAGATGATGCAAATAATGATTGTAGGTTCAAGCCAAGTTAGGGCTAGTGAAGACTCCTAATACAATATGGGATGTGAGGAAAGTTAGACTCACTGTATAAAATAACATGAGATTCAGGTCTTTACAGTGTGCCATATAGCAATTCATTTATGAGTCTACTGCTTGAGCTTCTATTAAAAGTGGAATCTGACTCTAAGATTTAAAAAAATGTTTTTTAAAGATGTAAAGAAGAGGACACATATGCACTAAACAGTTATAAGTCTTCTATTAGTGAGAAATTTATCGTAATAAATCTCAAAATGCAAAATTTGTATGGTCTATTTAATCTAATCTATATTTTAGAACATCTGTCTGTCAGTTTGTGTGTCATTGTAACAGGGGATGCAACAATTATTTTGGTAATGAAAGTTAGACATTAACTGTATTATTTCCCTTGGTTCCCATTCATATTAAAAAAAAAAAAATAGAATCCCCTTTACCCTCTTTTTGTGTTACTTCATATGATATTTTAAGTGACTTTTTGGGCATCTTTAGGGTACTTCGGCAATTTTTGAGCTACTTTGAGCGATATTTTGTGCAACTTTGGGTGATATTATGGGCAACTTTGGGCTACTGTGTGCAATATTTTGGGCGAATATGGGCGATATTTTGGCGACGTGGCTACTTCGGTCAATATTTTGTGTCGATTTTTGGCTACTTGGGGCGATATTTAGGGCAGCTTTGGGCTACTAAGAGTGATTTTTAGCCTAGTTTGGGCAATATTTTGGGCTACCTCAGGGCAATATTTTAGGCTACCTCAGGCGATATTTTGGGTGACTTTGGGGCTACTCCGGGCGGTATTTTGGGCTACTAGGGCATAACTTAGGGTGATATTTTGGGCTACTTTAGACGATATTTAGGGCGACGTCAGGCGATATTTTGGGCGACTGTGAGCTGCTTCTGGCAATTTTTTGGTGCTAATTCGGGCTACTTCGGGAGGTTTTTGGGCTTAGTCGGGTCATATTTTGGGCAACTTTAGGCTATCTAATCTATATTTTAGAACCACTGTCTGGCTGTATTAAAAAGTTCAGTTACTGTCTGTTTTTACCCCAGCAATGCCGGGTTTATCTGCTAGTATTTAATATTTAAAAAAAGTATTTTAAATGGTGTTTGCACAGAACATAAGGTGTGAAAAAGTACGACAAGATCACCAATACGGAACTGGTTACTTGAACCAGACAGTGGAATAAGAAATGGGAACAAGATGCTGGCTATGGATAGGACAGACACCGAGAGAACCTGGTGATAGCATAAAAGGCACTCCTTGTTCTGGAATCCTCAGAATAAGAGAAGTGGAGACCAAAATACACAGAGAGAAGAGAGCTGGAGACAGAAATGAAAGGAATGAGGGAGACAAGTTACAAGGACTTGGCATGAGTTTCTTGAAGGCCTTTGCTTCCCAGGGAGCTAAAAGGCAATGATGCCGATGATGACTAAAAAACAAAATGTTTTCCTTCTTAAATTTAAAAACTGAATATCAAGACAATAGATTTCCACCATTATGGCAATCGGCAGGAATAACAATTAGCATGTTTGGTGTAAGTGGAAGTGTGAATTTTAAAAAAAAAATGACTCCCTGAACCGAATAATTTCCCATACTTACCAAAGCAAAAGTAATGTTAGTCAAATCACTTCTGTCCACCATCTTCTGTAAATTGGCAGCAACTGAGAAAAAAAAAAGAAAGAATAAACTGTAATTTCTGAAATTATGATCATAAATTTAATACACACAATAAAAGAAGTTACCATCATCAAAATATTACTTCATTTATCTGACCTATATACTGAATGACCATGACACACGCTATTTTGCAAGAGTCATCAACAGGCAAGGATAAGCTACTTTTTCTCCAGCTGCTTCTCAAGATGAATCAACTTCAGTCTTTGATCTCCATTTCTATCTGGGTCTTCCTCTGCTCCCTTTACTCTGTGATGCCCATCTGACTAAGTCCGTAGCAGGGCGTATCCTGACACCCACAGAACACAATATACAACAGCCTGCACAATCTTCTATTTCTTGTTATTTATGATACCTATGGTTAGTGGTTCCATGAGTGTGTTTGCCAATAACAGGCAACTTAAGGTGGCAACTGACCAGAAAACATAGTTATTACTTCAGCATGGCTCCGTATAGTTCCTGATGAGACAAAGAAAGAACAGGACTACTGCACCCTCAGACATGTCATACAAGGCAACTAATAGAAGGTTGTGCATGGGACTGGCAACCTCATCATGCAAAACAAATTGCCACAGAAACCACTTCTGCAAAGCATGTGGCTGCTTGGTACAAGCTTCCTGCATGGGGACCAGTTGTATTGGTGACCCCATGTTCCATATGGAAAACAAAGGGAAATAATGATGATAATTTCAGCAAGCAGAAGATGTAACAATCTCTGTGCACATTTTTCTATTAAGATCATGTTAGAAAATACAGTTGATATTCAAGTGCCTTGGCCCTGTGTAGTTTCTAGAGGTCTCTGAGTAGACAATTAAAGAACTGGACTAATGCTGCCTCAGGCATCTCATATGAGGCAACTAATATGAGACTGTGCACTGGGCTAGCAACCTCACCATGTAAAATAAACTGTTACAGGAATCACTGCTGCAAGAGAACATGAATGCTTTGGTGCAGGCTTCCTGGAAGAAGGCCAGTTGCAATGGGGGCTCCATACACCATTAGGAGCACACAAAAAACAAAGAACATGAAGATGACTTGGAAATTCACATTTGGTACTAAGGTATAACGTACACCTAGGGACAACCATGATCAAGGAAGAAAGCTACCCCACCTATCTTGGGGTGACATTTGAGAAAGCTACCCCACCTATCTTGGGGTTACATTTGACCAAAAGCTTACATGGAATAAGCATATTGAAAAATGCAGAAGGAAAGGCCCGAAGACGACTAGGCATACTCAGAAAATTAGCAGGTACCAACTGGGGAGCAAATGAATGAACTCTAAAGAAGATTTATAATGGAGTAATAAGACCACACTTAGAGTTTGGCTCAGCAGCATGGTCATCAGCTGCTAACTCACATCTGCAGTCTTTGGACAAGGTGCAAAATCAAGCTCTCAGGCTCATTTACAGGAGCCATGAAAACTACACCAATATCAGAGATGCAGAAAGCTGCT
This sequence comes from Oreohelix idahoensis, assembly GCA_024509875.1. Lineage (NCBI taxonomy): Eukaryota > Metazoa > Mollusca > Gastropoda > Stylommatophora > Oreohelicidae > Oreohelix > Oreohelix idahoensis. The sequence continues at coordinate 881,080 of JAMPIV010004653.1, forward strand.
GGATTACAGACATTGTCCTATAGAAGAGACACAAAAAGCATGATCCAGATGGAAAAGTACAACAGTATGCCAACGTACCCAATGAAGGCAAGACTAGATGATCTGGCATTGGAACGTCTAAAACATAGCAGCTTTGTGCATCGGGGAAAAAGACTTAAAAGACAGCATCAAGAAGACCTATCCATGAAGACAACACTGCTGAAGCCCACCCTATACCCTGGGAACAGGCCAGCAGTGCCCTCCAAATTAATACATCAGTCAGTGGTCTCACAAATGGATATGAGTATAATGATCTGCAAAAACGAACTGCTACATTGAGTATGATCCAAGAAAGCTATCCCGATCAATCATGGATACATGCCTATACAGATGGATCAGCAACAAATGCTGTTAGGAATGGAGGTGCCGGTATCTTTATCTCATATCCTGACAACCACTATGAGACTAGGCACATTCCCACTGGTAAATTCTGTTCCAACTATACAGCTGAGGTTCAAGCTCTAGAGCAAGCTGCAAATATGATTTATAACACCAACTCTGACTGCCACCAGGTAGTCATCCTCACTGCAAGCTCTCAAGGGTGGTAAACTCCCGCATCTGAGAAATGAACTAAACAAGGTAGCTGCCAAAAAGAGAACCATACTTCAGTGGGTACCATCTCATTGTGGTGTACCCAGAAATGAAAAGGCAGATAAACTTGCAAAAAAGGGAGGAGAATGTGAACAAGAAGGTCATGCAATCACATACTTTGAGAAAAAGAGAGTTATCCAGACTATCAGAAGAGAACAGAATCAACCCTATGATGATACCACACTCTTGACCGGCAGAGACAGCTAACCATTTTTTGCCTCAGGACAGGGCATAACAAACTGAATAAACACATGCACAAGCTACGATCGTCTACTTCACCACTGTGCACATGTGGATTAAACGAACAAACTGCTGAGCATGTTCTATAGGATTGTCCTCTGTATGACCAGTTAAGAAAGATATACTGGCCCAATGACTCAACACTAAACTCAAAGCTATATGGAGCTAAAGAGGAACTTCAAACAACAGTCGAATTCATCATGAGAACTCATCTGACGATGTAAACAGCAAAGATGCGATCACAAGAAGAAGAAGGTACTAAGGTGAGTCAAGCTTTGTAGGACCAGTTTTTTACCAGGGTATGCACTGTTAACCTAACTACTATAAAAAACATGAGGTTAAAAAATATTTATGAAAAATGGTTATGAATAAATAAATAACACTTTTAAAAAATACATCCATTCTTTTTATACTGGGAACACTGTGATATAATTTGTGAAAAAAAAAAAAATCAAAAATAGAATTGGTAAACAGCACCAGGGACCTGAAAAAAATAGGAAAGAAGTATGGGGAGCCAAAGAGAAACCTTCAGAAGATTGGCATGAGAGGTAGCTGAAACAACTAGGACCTCACGTGGGCAGAGCTGAAGAAGGTGGCCCCAAATAGAAATTGGTGGTGACCAACAGCTGACCTTTATGTTCCACAGGGAATGAAAAAAAGATGGTGATGACTACAGACAGCAAGTTCTGAAGAAACAGGATAATGTATATTATAGCTTAAAGAAGATAACTGAAAATCTTACCAACTACCATATCTCTGCCATCAACCAATCCAGCCTCCACTAGTTCTCTGGAAAACACTGTCTGCTGTGTCTGAAAGATGATAAATTAGTAAATAAATAAATAAAAGTAATTAACAGGTACTCGTTGGACATAAAGGATGACACTAGACAATAGAAAAGAAAATATAAGTGAAAGGCATACCGGGTATCGAACCTAGGACCAACCCTTGTCTGAAAAATAAGCAGCCAAATGTAAACTTATAATTATTCTGCTTCAACACTTGTACAAACAGAACTACATTTATCACAGACACTAAAATAGCAATGATCCAACTTCAGAATTGCAACAGTTCACTTCATAGCTCAAATGACTCCGATTTCCTTCCACTTTTGTTGGAAACAAAGCTTCCATTTTTGCACAAAATGTACCACCTTGGATAACATCTCTATTTCTTCAAGTTTAAAAAAAAAATTAATATTGTCATCTATCTTCCTCTTCGACATCCACTTCCTTGAAGACATATCTTTTGCTGTTGAAAACTTATGACGGTAAGTAACTGGATTTGCATTCTCAACAGTATACATGGTATTGCTCTTACTGATTTTATTATGTTTTTCTCATCTGGTTAATTTATGAAATGATAAAAAAATCTAACAGTAAGTTATTACGGTAGAACTCCGATTATCAAAGTTAATTTGTGACAAAGGTTCTTGGGATAATTGAAATTTTGGATAAATGGATTGTCAGCCTTTTTCCGTGTTTTTCTGCTACCACATTTGCTTTCTAATACAGAATCAAACTGAAGAATTGACTCACTAAAATTTTTTTTTAGGTCAACACCATATCTTTCAGTGATTTTCTTCCCTGATTCTCACCTTTTCAACAAATTAATTATTTCAGCTTTGTCTACCATTGTCAGAACAACACATTTTTGTTTACAAGACACTGTAAATTTTGCAGTGACCATGAAAATTAGAATGGTGTTGAAAATGACACTAAACACAAACTAAACTGACTACACTACAGCTGGGAACAGACTAGAATCACAACCAAGCGGGCTGATTCACTGAGTGGAGGGGTGCTTATGTTTTGATGATTCTGTTAATTGGCAATTAGTATAATCATCCTCACGCTCTTTTTCATTCCCTATGGAGCATGCAGCCTCCATTGCAGCGGGAACCCTTGCAAGAAGCTTGCACAAAGCCTTCATATGCTCTTGCAATTGTGGTTTCTTTTGCAATTCATTTTCCATGAAGAGGTTGCAAGTTCCATGCACAGCCTCATATTAGTTGCCACGTATGACATGCCGAAGAGAGCAGTAGCTCTATTCTTTCTTTGTCTCACAAGAGACCCCCTTGAACTACATGAGGCAATTAGTATAATCAGTGTTCAGATCAGGGTAATGTTCACCCTTAGCCCCACCGATGTCCTATTGTAACTTTTCGTTTACTTTGTACATCGACTTTAAGCAAACATTCGTACGACTTTAAGCAAACATTCGTACGATATCCATATCGACTTTTTAATCAAGATTTAATGCGTTTCTGTCGCTGCAGCATAGGCTACTTGTTTGTGCCGCGTACTTGTTGTTTAGTTATATACAACTAATATTTCGCACAGCGCTAAAGCTAAATATTTCGCAACACCATAAATTAGTAAGTACAGTATCATAAGATTATGATCGTTATTGTACTTTCAATAATTATTTATTGCGACTTGTTAACACAGTGACGTGATAATTAGGATATATAAGCGTCCGATCGACAGAGTTGTTACAGCGCTGGTCTCTCGTGGCTAAGGTTCGATTCATTGGTATCATCGCGCTCCAGTCTACCCAGCTGTAAATGGATACCTGACTTTGAGGGAAGGAAAAGTATCGAGGAAGGGAACTAGTCACACCCCACCTCTTGATGCTGGACCTAGTATAGTGAAGTCTCTAACACTTCATTCTCCTACGGCAGTATCTGCTATGGGAATACCTTTACCTTTTTATATATATGCTCTTTAATAATTATAATCAGTGTTTTATACATATATTTATATATATATATAATCACACTTTGATTATAATTATTAAAGAGAGTCAGAGGTAAACCAAAAAAAAAACACACACACACACACACAGACAAGATAACTAGATACAGAACTGAAAAAGAAGAGGAATTCGTGGAAAGACCTCGCGCGAAAGGCATCTGACAGGAGGATTTGGCATGCGTTTGTTGAAGGCCTATGCTCCTTAGGGAGCTAACAGGTATTTTTAAATATTTCTGTATGTTTTAAAGTCAATACATGTCATTATCTTACAAACAAATTAATTATATTTATTTATTAATTTTGTAACGTTGTGATTATAATTATTTACTGTCGTGACCACCGGAGGAACATCATTTATGCTATTCGTATTTCGTACGAATGTTTCCTTACTTGTAAACTCCAATTCCAAGTACAAAGTAAACGAAAAGTTACAATAGGACATCGGTGGGGCTAAGGGTGAACATTACCTCAGATCAGAGTTCTACTGTGCTTGTGATGACTCACGAACGTTTTCTTACCCTGGCCAATTTTGAAATCAAATCTGATATCATTCAGCTCTCTCTTCTCATTTCTGAAATAATAAGGTGGACATAAAAACAAGATTAAGGCCATTATAGATTTATATACATTGTACAAGTAAACATAAAGTGACAGAAATAACTTTTAATAACACATAAATAATGTAAAATTCACGCCACCAGGCGTGATGGCCATTGACTGCTTTGGCAGTCTGCGGCTAAGGATAAAAGAAGAAGAAGAATGTAAAATTCACTTCCAGGATGGTTTTAAAATGTTAAAGCAGTAATCTTTCCTTTGGAAGATTGCTATACAGTATTAGAAAGGATGGAATTCATTTTAAATGCAGTTCCCACACCCCATCTGTTTCAAACCCAGCTAAACTGTAAACCTATGTCATCCTTCCTGTAATGTACCAACAAGATTCCATTACCTCCATTCATAAGCGACATAATGTCCTCTTTTGTCCTTAACCCTTTTAGCACTTGTGTCAAATGATCATAATATATTTTTAAAAGCTATTTCTTAGTTTGCAAGACCAATCAGTTTGCACCTTGACTGGCAGCTAAACATTGATTAATGGATGGCATGAATACAAATAATTATTTTTTATTTTCCATTTGCAAATATTCAAAAGGGACACAATCAGGCAGATATATCACACTTCTGTTCAGAATGATGGGTAGTAACTGCTTGTTATTTCAATGAAACAGGCATTACACATAGAGTTAAATTATGACAGCATTATAATCAGGTCTCCCATTATTTTTAATTCTGGCTAAGCTATGTCTTCTAATCTAGGTGCATTTGAAAGTTAGGATCTCATTCATTTTCTCTCTCTTTCGCCCCCACCCAACCACCTACCCCTTTACTTGTTTTTCACACACAGCAGTCCTCTGGCCTTACACTGTTCGTTTAACACTTATTGATATAACACTGTTTTTATTTTATGCCATATGATTATTATATGCTTATAAAAATGTGATCTTACCCTGCGCACTAAACTCCATGGGAGACAGGAATATAACTTTCAAATGCTCATCAAATTCATTTAGGGTGGTGGAAGGGCCAAAAAGCATTGTCACTGCCAGCATAATGAAGCATGATCCCAAAATGGAATGCAATTCTAAGGTAATCCGTAACATGGAACAAAATCTTAAATGTTGCTACAAGGTACTTCTTGATGAGAAAAAAAAAGGTGCCTTCTTCTTCTTCTTCTTCCTCGTTCGCCTTCAGACTTCCACATTTATGACTCTAATAAAGGCAGCAGTCAACTCAAGGTTCCCGACATCTCCAAACAGAAAAAGGTGCCAAAGTAAAGCAAGCTCGACTCGGTTTTAAAATATCTTCAAATATCTTCTGCCCCCATTGATCAAACAGCCATGTCTTCTACATCTGAGCAAGAAAAACTTTTTCAACACCTACAAAACCTTCTGCTTACCAGTCATCTGTTGATAAAGACAGCTCCACCTTGACAACTGTAGCCACAAGCGACAGAAGCAGGAGAGATTAAAGTCCTATATTATTATTTTTTTTAAAATATTTTTTGGAAATACAGTATATACACAATTTTTTTGTTCATGTGTTAAATATGTCTGATAATTATATGTAGTTAATTAATGTTGTTAACTATTTAGTTTTTTGTTTTTCATCACTTTTTATTTAATTTTTATACAGCTTTTTGGACCTCGAGAACGAATTAACTGATTTCTGTTAATTGTTATGGGAAACCAATTTTTTGATTTTCGAAGAACGAACTAACAGTGCTAAGCGGGGAATCCCAGTACTATCTTATTCTTCTCTATATACAATAACATTATCAAATATTGTGTCCTGACGCATCATGCAACTTGAGTCAAAAAGTTAAAGGTCTTTCCATTGCAAATATTGTTGTAGGGGAAGTGTGGTGTTAGAGACTTCACCATACTAGGTCCAGTTTTGTGAGGTGGGGGTGGCCAGTTCCCTTCCTTGCTGCCTCTGTCTTCCCTAACTTAAGAGCAGAGTAAGGTACCCATTTACAGCTGGGTAGAAGAAGGTATCTAGCAACAAACAATTTAACTCACCTCAGCCGAAGCACCATATTTTTGGGTTTCACACTAACATCATCAGCTCTGTGCTCTGCTGGGTGCTCCTCTGCCACTTCTGCTGATGCTTTATGCGTTGCTTCAACACTAGTTGATGCCGTTTCTTCAGCAGTTTTTCTTTTTTTCTCATCTTCCCCATCATTGGAGATGGAAGGAACTGGAAGTTCATGAATCTGAGAAAACAGTATGGAAAAAATATCCAACTTTAAAATAAGCTAGGTTAATTATTTAACGTATTATATATCTTTAAAAAGCAGTCTATGTCAGTGATTTTCAACTTCATTACGTTTCCCTTACTCAAAGTTTATTTATGCAGTGCACCTCCATGCATACCTTAGGTTGAGTTCCCTATATTCATAGCATGGGTCGCCAGCTTCATCGACTCTGAAATTTGGGCGGTGATCGTAAAATGTTGAGAACCAATGGTCTATGTGAATTATTTTAACAGTTTATTGTCTTTCTCCTTCTTTGGTCCTTGGCCACTGAATGACAAAGGAATCAGTGACCATCATGCCTGGTGTCGTCTTGCAGGGCAGCAACAAACTGTCTCCACCTTGCTCGGTTTATTGTAACAAATGAAGAATACACGCATAACAGAAAGCTTACCTGATTTGGAGCCACCTTGACTCTTGGAGACTGTAGAGAAGAAATATGGAACATGACAGTATTTTTAAAAAATTGATTAATAAAATAAAACTATCTTCATCTTCTTCATTTCCCTCTGTATGGAGCATGGGAACCACCATTGCAAAAGGCCCCATGGAGAAGCCTACATCAGAGCACAAACTCTTACAGTAGTGGTTTCTTTAGAAATTTGTTTTACATGTCAAAATTACCAGCCTCATGCAGAACCCTCATATTAGTTGTCTTTTATGACACGCATGAGGGAGCAGTTGTCATGTTTTCTTGTGCTGTCTCCTCAGAAACCCCCCGGGGAAATACAGCTATCTCTGGAGTGTGAAAAAGCAGGACAGTCATGTTTTTATGACCTAAGGAAAATTCTCAGAATCTTTTGGCCGAATGCCATCAGCAACCAAGAACTACTTATTTGGAGTAACCAGGAGGACATGCAAACGATCATAGCTGGCAGACGCTGGAGTTGGGTTGGCCATGTCCTCAAAAGGGACCCTGATACCATCACAAGAACAGCTAAGCTATGGACCACTGAGGGAAAGCGAAAGAGAGGCCAACCAAAAACAACTTGGCGGAGAACTGTGGAAGCCGAGATGCAAAGAATGAACCAGAGTTGGGGCACTGTACGAAGGATGGCCGCCGACTGAGCAAAGTGGAATCAATTTGTTGCTGCCCTGCAAGACGCCACCAGGCGTGATGACCACTGACTGCTTTGACGGTTGGCAGCTATGGATCAAAGAAGAAAGAAGAAGATGTTTTTATGAAGGCTGTGACAATGATCTGACATAACAATTATCATAGAAGTGAAAAACAGGACAATCATGTTTTTATGAAGGCTGTGACAATGATCTGACATAACAATTAGCACTGAAGTGAAAAAACAGGACAATCATGTTTTTATGAAGGCTGTGACAATGATCTGACATAACAATTAGCACTGAATGTTGGTGATCACTTTTTTCATTTGCTACTGCAGCAATGAGCTGACAGATAAGCTTTGTCTTCAAGTGTTGAAGTGAGCTGATTGTTAGACCAGGTATGTCAAATTCAGGTGGAGGGCAGCTTAAGAGATGGGACAGTGTTTAGGGGGCTGCAGATTAACAAACTTAGTGCTTGCACACATAATTTATTTGCACTAACTCAGTTTCCTCTTCATTCCTTATGAAGCATGAAGCCACCACTGAAGATGGCCCCCTTAAGGAAGCCCATACTGAACGAAAAAAAACGCTTGGAGTGGTAGTTTCTTTAGCAATTCATTTTACATGAGGTTACCAGCGCCATGCACAACCTCACAGTAGTTGCCTTTTATGACATGACTGAAGGAGCGGTAGTCTATCTTTTCTTTGTCCCAGAAGACCGACCAGGAGCTTTAAGGGGCAAAGCAATTTCTGGACAAAGAATTTCAGCAGTTTTCTACATGCACTTTTAAATGATTTCACCTTCTTTAAAGCACTTAGAATCTGTGGTCAATAGATGTGCAACCACATAACTATCTTTGACAAACTGCCACAGTAACATCACTGACTTTTGTGCAGTGCCAATTTCAAATCCCCATAATTATTCTCTCTTAGTTTACCTCTACTGACTGCATTTAGAAGAAGAGATGCAGCATAACAAAGAGGATAATAGACAGCCTCAGATCACAGCTTTGGGAACAGTCATTGCTCTGATACTTTTGTAAAAACCTCTCGGGTGCTCTTAGCAGATAGGCTGTTAGCTGCTGACTGTGTTTAAGCCCTGACGTCTTCTTTTGCTCCCTTGATTACTCGCTTGACATTTCTTCTTACTTCTTCTTCTTCTTCCATCCTTAGCCACCAACCGGCAAAGCAGTGTGTGGCCAGTACGCCTAGTGGCGTCTTAGGGCAACAACAAATTGATCAATCTATTGCCGTTTCCACCACGCCTAGTGGCGTCTTTGTGGAACAAAAACAGACCAAACAATCTATCATTGTTTCCGTAATCAGATTGGTTGGCAAGCAGGTGATCAGCCCACTGTGCGACGTTTTTACGGGATGGGGTAAACAGCCCCATGCCCAACCCTCCTTAGTCGCTTTTTACGACATGCGTTGTAGGGTGCAGTGTTACTATTCTTTGCTCCCCTTTCGGGCCCCGGTAACACACGGGTGTTCTTCTTACTATTCGGTATTTAATATAATTATCTTGTGTCTTGGATTTTTCCCAGTTCATATAAAGCTTCATTTTAGTCTGCATTGTTTCCTTGACCTCATCATTCCACCATGGTATTCTTTTCTCTTTGCCGTGTCTTATTTTCTTTTGTCCCACATTTCTTATTCAGTGTCTTCATCATTGCTGCTTTGAAGCTGTTCCAATCATTATTCACATTTCTAATTTCTTTAGGCAGAGTCTCACAGATCTTTGTCATTTCTTGGCACATGTCTTTTCTGATAGTTTCCTTATCTAAATGTTTTCTATTTGTAATGAATGCTTCCCTTTGCCTTCTCTGTTTTTGCTCTGGAGTGTTAACATCATTAAAACCGGTCAGTGGTCAGTATCCATACTGATACTGGGAATAACTGGCATCTATGGTTTTCCTTTGTCTGATAATATATAATAAATCTGGGGATGCTTGATTAATGTTATTCCACCTTACTTCATAAGTTGGAAAGAAGCAATCCACTTTTTTGGGAATGTTATGAGAAGAGGAAAAGCTGAAATATATTGTAAACAACAGGTAAGATTGAAGGAAAAAATGATAGGGGAAGACAAAAGAGAGCGAATACTGGACAGTTTGACATCGTGGCATGGAAAGAAGTCAACAGCAGACATGATAAATTGTACTGGAGACAGGAAGTTGTGGAGAGACATGATCTCCTACGCCACTAGGCACGGTACTTGAAGAAGACCATGTTTTAATATGGCTCTGATGATGTTGGAAGAGAGCATTGGTTGTTATTATTAGCCTGTGTTCAAATGCAAAAGTCTTCTCCATCGTTGTTGCATTCCATTGAGGTGTCAATGAATGCTCCTAAGCAGAATTCTCATGATTCTTTTATGCCCACTCTTCTATTGAAATCAATCATTCCAACCAAACCATCTTTCATTTTCAAACAATACCCTTTAGCTCCCCAAGGAGCATAGGCCTTCAACAAACACATGCCAAGTCCTCCTGTCCCATGCCATCTGCTCAAGTTCTTTCCATGTTTTCCTCATCATTTTCACCTCTGTATCCAGTTCTCTTCTCCATGTATTTTTTGGTTTACCTCTGCCTCTCTTTCCCTGTGGATTCCATATCTTTCATTTTACCATACTAATAACATCTGACAGAATCTGGTAAAATACTTCCAATAATCTGACATTTGGCCAGAATATTCATTTTAAAAATATACAATCAAATTCTACACTATCTAAGTAAAACAATTCTTTGTTACACAAAGGGACAATGAACTAGTATTTAACATCTGTAATTTCAGGGGTTTGTTTACGCTGAATTTCCTCTACTATTTTCTCAAAGCGAGTCATTATTTCATATTCAAGTACTCCTCTCATCAAAGAATCAACACTGAGCAACATGTTTCTCTCTCTCTCTTTTTTTAAGTATCTACTAAACTGGAAAAACCTCTCTCTGCCAGGTTTGCTGTTGACAAGAAAGGTAAAGTTAATTAAACATGTACATCTTTGATTTTAACCTTTAGCACGCTGCATAAAAATTCAGAAAACTTGCCCAACCACTGCATTCTTTTTCACAACGCCCCATTTTTATGGTGGGTGACTTGTAAATTCTATAGTTTTTTTGTTTTTTGGTCAATTGCTCTAATTTTTAGACTGTATAGAAATGAATGAATGATGAATCTGATGATATAAAATTTGTTTGTGTACACGTTAGATGTGATAGGAAGAAAGGAAAGGAAAGATGAAAAAAACGAAAAAAAAATTTAAAAAATAAATTTTTTTAATTTTAAAATTAAAAATTTTTTTTTTAAAAATGACCAACAAACGAAGAGTCCATATCCCTTGCATCTCAATGAAAGTCATTTGACCAATAGACTAATACAAATCAAAAGACGATCTTTTCGTTACACCCATCATCAGTAGCAAAGGAACAAACTCCCTAGCCAGCAGTGACATTCGGCCGTAATCCTAATTCTTTCCGATATTCCTAATTCTAACCCCGAAAATTATACATACTAGAAATGCCATTTTACTTTCGTTTCCATCTCAGCCATCAAACATATTCTGAGAACCGATATCAGCGCTTATAAAGACAAAAATCTCATCCACACCGCATGGCGTCAGAATCCAATAAAATTAGAGCGAAAATGGCCGCGTGTTGATGCCAATTCATTTCGATTTTAAAAATTTACAAAAAATAAATGCGGATACACCCATCACTTTTTTAAGATCGGAAACGGAAGCTAACTCTCTTGCAAATAACATTAAAACTTAACATCCGGGGCTGAAATCAAGTGTACACAAGTCCTAATGCTAGAAACGATGATAGCCGCAAGGTGTCACATTGCGCCTCCAGCATGGAGAACATAGGTTACGTTCGGCGCAATGTGGCGCCCGCAGCGTGCTAAAGATTAATATGCATGTATTACCTCATATTTACATACTTTTCTTATACAAATTTATATGTGCAGTGCACTCCCATGCACCAGGAACCCTGTAAAAAATGTGTGCACCCTCGGATGTACCATACACCCCTGGTTAAATACTACTGGTGCACACAGCCACATGGAGCACCAGGGCTGTGTGTTTGACCTACCTGGTGTAAACTATACACAAAATACCAAATGACAGCATACCCTGCCTTCTGCAGCGATGGCAGCCTTGCCTTCTTCTGACATGACATCCATCTCCTCATCAGACCACTCCCAGCCCCCATCTTCAGTCTTATGAAGACGACCACTTGACCCTGGGACTCGCTTAACCTAGCACCAGAGAAAGGACACAAGTAGAAGACAATTTTGCAATTAAGAAAGTATGCACTTTTAAATAAACATATGAACAATGACTAACTAGCATTGATAATGACTGGGATTCAATAGAAAGCAGGGTCACAGACTTACCGATAATAATACAGCATGCACCTCCAAAGCGCATTTGGCTTTAAAAATTTAGGCAAAATACAGGGTGTCCATAAAAGAATGTACCTATTTCTTTTTTTTTTTCACCTACTTGACCAGTGTGTATAGAGACATGTAACAATTACCGGTTGCAACTCAACTGCTAAAGTTTCACTTGAAATACCCGCTGTCTTTGTCCCACCGTTGCCTCGAGATCTGGTGGAGCTGAGAGAGCAGATCATTGGAGCCTTTGCTGCTGTTACAGGAGACATGCTGATTCGAGTGTGGGAAGAAATGGACTATCGACTAGATATCTGTCGCATCACGAAGGGTGCACATATTGAGTCTTTGTAAGGTATGCTTAAAAACTTGCAGAGATTATCTTACTTTTGTGATAGAAAGCATCCTCGTATCACGTCATGGGGCCGAGAATACATTTTTTGAAAAGGGTAAAATCTTTTATGTAGTTCCCAGGGATCTCTGATGAGACAAAGAAAGAATAGGGCCACTGCTACCTCAGGCATGTCATACAAGGCCACTAAACAAGGTTGGATATGAGACTGGCAACCTCATCATATAAAACAAACTGGTACAGAATCCACCACTGACACAGCAGGCTTCATGCACGAAGACCTGCTTAAGTGGTGGCTTCATGCTCCAAAGGCAACAAAAAAGGAAAATGATGATAAACAATGATGATATTTTACATTCACGCTATTATTCTAAATAAATAGTCTTCCCGGAATGTCAGCAGAGTGCCTCACCTTCTGTCCCATCATAACTGGCCCCTCTGGAAGCAAATGCTTCTGCAGGTAGGCTTTGTCCTAGGATAGAGATGGTTAAAAAGTTGAAATATATGTCCAATGAAGATAATGCATAAATTATTGAAAGAGAAAATGGATGGAGTTAAAATTATAGTTTGCAGAAAACCTAGCTATCATAATGCACCAGAAAAAGACCAATTGTCTTTAAATAACTTTTAAATGTATAATATAATCTGCCCTTCTTTGTTTCCAGAGGAATACAAGACAGCAACTGCTGCTCAGCACAACACAGCATAGCAACTGCTGCTCATCACAATGCAGGATTTCAACTACTGCTCACCACAACACAACACTACAAGTGCTGCTCATCACAACATAACACTACAATTACTGCTCACCTCACCACAACACTACAATTACTGCTTATCACAACACAACACTACAATTACTGCTCACCACAACACAACACTACAAGTGCTGCTCATCACAACACAAAACTACAACTACTGCTCACCACAACACAACACTTCAACTGCTGCTCACCACAACAATTACTCCTCATCACAACACAACAATTACTGCTCATCACAACACAACACTACAATTACTGCTCACCACAACACTACAAGTGCTGCTCACCACAAAAACTTTACAACTGCTGCTCACCACAACACAACAGCTACTGCTCACCATGACACAACACTACAATTACTGCTCATCACAACACAACACTACAATTACTGCTCACCTCACCACAACACTACAATTACTGCTCATCACAACACTACTCTAACACTACAATTACTGCTCATCACAACACAACAATTACTGCTCACCACAACATAACACTACAAATGCTGCTCACCACAACACAATAATTACTGCTCATCACAAACACAACACTACACTTCCTGCTCCCCACAACCATTACTGCTCACCACAACACAACCATTACTGCTCACCTCAACAATTACTGCTCATCACAACACAACAATACAATTACTGCTCACCACAATACCAACACTACAAATGCTGCTACTGACTACTATTTCTGTTTTTTTTTTCACTGCTGCTCTGGCCTCCTCTTGTAGTTCTTCTCCAGCTTCTTTGGTCTCCTACTCTTCTCTTCCCCTTTGAGTTCCAGCTAATGGCATGTCTAGTCACACACTAGTATTTGCGTACCAGAGCATCTCCACTGTTACCCTTCAATCTCCAGTTGGATTAACTGTTGGTATGCGTATGATCAACAGGTTTATTATTACAGGTTATATATATCTATCTATCTATATATATATATATCCCCCTCAATAAAAAAAAAACTCATGAATTTTGGATTTGTACTTTTTAACTTACATCAAATTCTGTGCTAAAAACACTTACTTTTGCCTTCTTGAAGAATTCATGCTTCAACAGCTGCTTGGCAGTTGGTCTGAAAACAGATGAAAGAGGCTGACATTGGTAACTTTGGCAAACAATGACACACCCAACTGCACATATTAGATAAACAAAGCCTGCATATGAACTCACAATTTTTACATCCAATTTGTGCACTATTCTACAGTTTAGACAAAGAATCATTCTGGAAAACTGATGGGATTTCAGCCTCTCTCCTTGTTCACTAAACCTAATGTAAAAAAAAATATATGAAGACATGAAATACAGGAATTCTCCATGACGGAACAACTTATTGAGAGCCTTTGAAATAAGAACAGCAAATAGGGATGCTCTTGTAACATTTCTCTTCTCACACTGGCTATCACTGACTGGGTTATGAAAAAACAACATCAACCAACAGAAAACAAATTTTTCAGTGGTTGGACTATGGCTCAAAAACAGTGAGATATCTAGAGATTTTTGCAGATGACCTTGGCTTTTCTATCCAATTAAAGTAACCAGATGGAACCACAAAATAAGAATATCCTGATGAGAGGTCACAGCACACTGGGTTTGAAAACACATCGAGAAAAGACAAAAAAGATTATGAGAATAAATGCAAAAAACATAAGCCATGATTGCCAGAGGGACTTAAATACTACAAGTAGTTGTAGATTCCACACATATATTCTTAGCAGCAAAGTTTGGATTAAGCAGGCTTATTGCTATCAAAATTAAATTAAAAAAGGTTAAGAAGAGCTTTCATTGAATTTGGAAATTAAAATAAATGGCAAGTCCAACACAAAAAAATAAAAATCTCCAACTCAAATGACAAGTTCTACCGATATTGGCTCTGGAAACTTGCAGAACAAAATATGAAGAAACAGAAAGGTTACAGGGACTGTTTATAAATGGGAGGGCTTTTGTGCAGAATAGGGAAGATTGAAATGGTATGTTAAGAGGCCCAAGTTGGATCTGAGGGAATGTATCAGGACAAGTAACGTACCACCAGTGGTGGAACAACGGTGTGAGGCGACGACAGACATGGTAATTGATATAAGGGCATCATGAGGAAAACCAGCTGGATAGCCGTCCTCTGAATTTCTGGGTCAAGAGGAAACCAGTGACCAAATGTAACAAATTAGCGAAGGGAAATCAGACACAGATGTTGAAGGGAAAAAAAAACAAAGAAAGACATGGAAGACCTTGAATGGGATAGCACAGGATGGGAAGGTTTAGTGGTGTGTTTGATGAAGGAGCTGAAGGTAATGAATGAATACATATAAAAATTATTACTCTAATATAGGAATTTTATTTAAGAGGCAAAGCATGAAAGCATTTTTGTAACAAAATCAGAAAAAAGGTAAATTTTGCATTTTCAATTATTTATTTCTGCACTCTCTTTAAAGTCGTTTTCAAGAGGAATATACTCAGTGTTTTAAACTCGAAGCATCTAAAGTGTTTGGTGTCAAATTAAAATTGTCTTAGATTAGCAAGTTTTGTGTAAAATGTTCGAATCGCTTTTGGTGTGCACTGAGTATTTTTTGCATGCTCTGTTATGCGGGTTTCTACACAGGATTCCTTGGAGGCGATAAACTATTGCAGGGACAAGCAAGCTGTATGGTAATGAGTTACTGTTGGTCTAATTATTTACTATTCACTGGGACTTGGATTTCACTCTTGTTTTTTCTTTCCAGATCTCTAGGACATTGTAGGTTCTGTAGCTGTTATAGTTTAAATGCAAGTCTTTTTCTCAGCTAAACGGTTTTTCTGTGTTTGCTACGATGGCCTAGAGGATTACGTTGCTTGCTGGTTTATTGAATGTTAGCATGTAGTTTACTGAGGAAGCTAGATTTTATTTAAACTGTTTAGCCTTTTCACTAAAAAATAATAATTTATGCATGGCCACGTTATACTGTAAACTTAGGCAGAACTTCTATTCTGAGAGTCCCATAAAAGTCAGCTGGGACAGACAAAGTACCTAGACTTATTTGAATTTTTTGTTATCAGAATTCGAACTTAACCAGAGTGTTTTTTAACAAAACCAAAAGAAGGACATTTGGCCGGGACTTTTTAGAAATGCTTCTACTAAAGAAAATTCGACTTAAGCAAGTTTTCGCTTTAGCTAACTACTCTGTTATACAAAAGCCTGCAGTTGTTATCACACCATATGTAAAAAAAAACACCTGCTGTGTGACATGTAGTGGCTT